>OX243821.1:21665151-22042651 GCA_945859605.1 Lumbricus rubellus | reverse complement strand
CCGTCTATCACAAAATTGTCTGCCCCATCTGTTGTCATAATCTTTGTCTTCTTTATGTTGAAATAAAGACCAGCCTTTTCGCTTTCACTCTTTAGTCTTTTTATTAGTAGTAACAAATCTGCTTTTTCCCCTGCTAATAATGTAGTATCGTCTGCGTATCTCAAGTTATTCAGTAATCTTCCTGCTATCCTTATTCCCTCTTTTCCCTCCTTCATTTCAGCCAACCTCATTATCCTTTCCGCGTACAGGTTAAATAAAACTGGAGACAAGATGCAACCCTGTCTCACTCCTTTCCTTATTTTAAAACTATCTGTATCTCCAAATTCTGTTCTTATCACCGCTATCTGGTCTTCATACAATCCTTTAAGTAGTGATATCAAATGTTTCGGTATTCCCATCTCAATCAAAGTTTTCCACATCAATTCATGGTTAATGCAATCAAAAGCCTTGCTGTAATTGATGAAACAAATGTATACTTTTTGTCCGTACTCTCTTTGCCTCTCCAATATCCATCTCATGTTGGCAATGTGATCCCGAGTTCCACGAGATTTCCTAAATCCTGCTTGATTGTCTGGAAGTTCTCTCTCAATTATACTCTCCATTTTTTTATGAATTATTTTAAGTAGTATTTTACTTGTGTGAGAAATCAATGCTACCGTCCTATAATTTTCACACTCTCTCGCATCTCCTTTTTTAAAAATAGGAATGAATATTCTGTAGTTTGTCAAATTTATGAGCGTTTGAGATGTAGCACCGAAAAATGCAACTTTCCAACATGCAAAAGCTGAAATGAAGCAAAATTCAGCTAAATATGGTGCTCAAAATGTCATTTTTGTTTGGATTTCGTGTAACTATGGCCACTGTTGGTGTATGTAAAATTTCAGGCAAATCCTAAACCTTTTGACCAAGTTATGACACTTTATTGTGGGTTCTACTTTAACGTAGACACAGTGTATAATAAATCAAACTGCTTGAATTATTGTGTTGAATAGGGTCATTAGGGTGTGTTAGTTAAGTGTTAGTTAAGTGTTAGGTAAGTGTTAGTTAAGTGTTAGTTAGGTGTTAGTTAAGTGTTAGTTAGGTGTTAGTTAAATGTTAGTTAGGTGTTAGTTAAGTGTTAGGTAGGTGTTAGTTAAGTGTTGGTTAAGTGTTGGTTAAGTGTTGGTTAAGTTTTGTCATCTATCTTCTATTAATAAATTTCTGTCCTGATTATATTTCTATTCCTGCAATCCTATAAACCGGCTGTCATGTCCTATTATGCTTTGCATTTCATTGATTACCGGGTGGCCCAATTAGCGGGATTTCCATCCCTTCTGCGTCTCCCCTTGATAACCACTAAATATGTTCAATTCCACTGTTCACTGCCTTGTTTGTTTTGCGTGTGTATTCAGGAAATAAACTGATTTGATTTGAAAATAACATGGGAATAAATTTAAGAGTACTATAATTAATTATTATATACTTAGGGATGCTCAACGATTACAATTTTTAATCACGATTAATCATGCGAGTAAAATTTTCAATCTCGATTAATCTTTTGATTAATCGTGTGTTGGTAAAATAGCAATTGAGCTGTAATATGTTTTCATATATGAATATATTATATACATATATGATATATATATAAATATATATATATATATATATATATATATATATATATATTCATGTAATACGTTTTCCTAAATTTAGAACAAAAAAGAACAAATGAATGAATTTCTGGCAAGTCATTATGCAGGTATGCAAATAAAGTTATTAAAGAAGGTACACAGAACTTAAGTAATTAAATTAGAGAGCTAGAAAAATTGAAATTTTTAATATGTAAATTTTAATTTTTTTTAATATGTAACGTATGTATGTAAGCAAGTAAATCAGGTAGCTCTGTAAGTAAAATAATCATAATGTCCAAATTTCTAAAGTGCCGCACAAAAGCCAAGCGCAGGGCACCAGCTTATTCACGAGCGCTGTTTTTAGTCAGAAGTGGTTGTCCAAAAATGAAATTGTAGCTTGATTCCAAAAGGATCCCATGTAAGGAAGTATGCAAAAAAGAAGAAGTTAAATAAGTAAATAATTGCATGTAATAATAGGGCCCAGTGTTGGATCACATTAAGAGTTCGATTCCCGAGGGCCCAGTAGGATTGTTTGCTCAGCTTAAACACCTTGAAAATAAGTTAGAATGGCTCTTCAAATGCCCAGAATTGTAACAGTAATGATAATTGTCAATTCCTAACCATGTCGCACCCTGTTCTTTCGTATCTCCTTTTTTGCAATGCTATAAATTATATTGCACCATCATAATCATCATTATTATTATTAGTAGTAGCAGTAATTAGAGGTGGCAGCAGCAGTAGTAGTATATAGTAGTAGCATCAGCAGCAACAGCAGGGGGATGGGAGGAGTAGCAATATCAGTGGCAGTAGAAGTAGCAGTACAATAGCAGTAGTAGTAGTAGTATTATGTCCAATAAGCATGATTAAAGAGTCCATAACACATTCTATCAATATAATTATTTAACCTACCCTACAGAATGCCGTTGCAAGCGGAAGAATGGCTGCCGCAATGCCATGCTCATCCATCACGGAGTCACTCTGTAGTTTTGACAACACAAAGAACAAAACGAAGAAAATAGTACAGTAATATTAAACACCTTTATAACGGATTCTTCTTACACTATATAAGCCTACACCTCAAAAGTGTTAACATGTAAATTTTCCTCCGTGTAGGGGGCTAATGATATTGATAGGAGGTCAAAGTAACAGTTGATATTAAACACCTTTATAGTGAATTCTTCTTACGCTATATAAGCAAACACCTCAAAAGCGTTAACATGTATTTCTTCAAGTACCACAATAAGGGGAGGAGGCTAATGATAGCAGGCTAAAGCAACAGTTGATATTAAACACTTTTATAACAGATTCTTCTTATGCTATATAAGCGTACACTTCAAAATTTACCTCATTTCGTCCAGGGTGAGAATTGGCGGGGGATTGGGGGTGGAGGGTTCAACACCCTCAATCTTTCTTAGAACCCCATAGTAAAATCTGTTGTCACGCCCCAATTCCAAACGTATAATGGTCCACCCCAGTAATTTTTTTTTTACAATTCTTACACTGATTTCTTCTTGGGTAGGGGAGGCTAAGGTATTTGTGGGTTTGACGCCCCCATAAGAAATCATTAATTATTGTATAATGATAGGAGGTAAAAGTAACAGTTGATTAAACACTTTTATAATAGATTATTCTTATGCTATGTAAACGCACACCTCAAAAGCGTTAACATGCAAGTCTTCTTCCGTGTGGGGGGGCTAATGAGGTTCAAAGTAACAGTTGATATTAAACACCTTTATAACATAATTTTCGTATGCTACATAAGCGTACATCTCAAAAGAGTTAACATGTAAGCATTCTATTGCAGGGGAAGGCTAATGATAGAAGGTTAAAGTAAAAGTTGATATTAAACACTTTTATAATAAATTCTTCTCACGCTATATAAGTGTAAAACATCAAAAGCGGTAACATGTATTCCTTTTCCTGAGGGGGCTAATGATAGGAGGTCTAAAGTAACAGTTGATATTAAACACGTTTATAATAGATTCTTCTTACACTATATAAGCGAACACCTTAAGAGTGTGTTCACAAGTAAGTCTTCTCTGGTAGAGGGGGGGAGGATTATGATAGGAGGTTTAAAGTAACAGTTGATATTAAACACCTTTATAAGAGAATTTTCTTACGCTTGTATAGCAGAAGCTTACACCTTATAAGTGTTAACATGCATCTTTTTCGTGTATAAATAGGGGAGGACTCGAGGAGGCTAATAACACAAGGTCAAAGTAACAGTTGATATTAAACACCTTCATAACAGAATCTTCTTATGCTATACAAGCGTACACCTCAAAAGTGATAACATGTCAGTCTGTAGAATTTTTTAGAGCCGCTTGAGATGCAATCTTCTTTCTGCATGGCAACAAACTCACCCACTAAAACACCACAGCGCCCACGAGTGTACCATGCGAAAAGCAATGGTTGGTATTAAAACCCTTCTTAACAGGTTCCTTTACCATATGGAAATGTACGCCTAGTCATCTCCAACGCTAAGCATCACATCATAGGGCATGGCATATGCCCAATCACGTAACAGAAAAACAAGGTTAATACTAATAGTTAAGATTTAACTAAAATCTTTATCGAATCGAAAAATTTAGAGAGTGTAAAAGAAGGGGAAGGCCATTGCATGTGGATGGACCTACCTCACAGCAAACGCTCGGGCTAGGAGTCAAAGCACACTGAACAAATAATTATCTCCCTCCACTCTGCGTGGGACTCTACTTTCTGGATCCTTATCTTATCTACATCTCTCTCTCTTGTTAAGATCTTTTTTACCTCTAGAGGTTATCACACTGGGAGCGCTACTGAATGGCCTCGGTTGTGAGCGGCGCTATAGAAATTACTAATTACATTACATTACATTATACTATGTTGATATTTAAACCTACACCTCATACTCGCCAATACTATGATGAAAAAAAAACATTATGCAAGATAATACACCTATTTTCCCGACACTTATAGCTTTCCAACAACGCCAGTCTTAAACTGTAACAAACCACCTATCTTCTTTGACTTCTGGTCCTCCTGTTATGTTAGTTGCTAAGATTGATGCCAATCTGGAATAGCCTTCCTTTTGAGCTGCGCCTACACCCTGGGAAACTACCAGTATCGTTCCTTACTAAACTTAAAACTGTTCTTTTGGGGCGCACTGAAGTCGGGAGCGCCTCTGAGTAGTTTTTTACTTGAAGGAACGCTATATAAATGTCCGAATGAATGAATGAATTACAGTAACCCGTTGCGGGTTGTTAAATAAACGATAATTGGTGTTAGACACCCGAATAATGCAAATTATTATTAAGATTAATAACAGTCATCTCGGATGCCTGTTTGTTAATAAGTGTGTTTCCGTTATTTATGCAGTTTCAAATAAAGCTAGTGCTGTAATCTGCCAAGCAATTTTTTTCGAGGGCAACGGCCTGCGCTCCCGTCCGCGGAACTTTAACAATTTCATAGGCTACTATAGACGTCATCCTGAACGTGCCTGGGTCGGGACGCATCTGACTATTTAGACAGACAAACAAAGAGACACACGACAAGCAGACAGAGAGAGACACACACGACAGACAGACAGGCAGGTACAGACATACAGTCAGACAAAATTATGTATTGGAAAAACAAGCACATAGTGAAGATGATATTAAACACCTTTACAACACAACATAAATTTGCAATATAAAATGATACCTTTCAGTCACAAATGCTTATAGTTTACTACACAGAGTGGCAGATATTAAACACCTTTATAACGAATTATTATCGAGCTATATAAACAACAGATGACGCTTTTAATTGCTCAGAATGGTCACGAACTGGCCCTGGTGGCGGATTTTTAAAAAGTAGCCTACTGTTCCTTTTACACTACTAGATGAGTGGAGTGGAGAAACTGCATTGCCCGATGTGCAAAGCTGCGCGGGAAGGTCTAAAGTCTAAGGTAAGATGATCTTACACCAACTAACCAGCTTCACACCTTTTATGAAAATTTATTTTTAAGTATTCCTCGAAAAAGTGTCCCCATTTTATTCTTGGAACTATTTAGACCACCAGCCCAAAACCTTGAAATGTTTAATGAGGAGGAGGATCCAGATTTGACGAGGGCCTATGACAACAGAGGCCGTTGCCCTCAAAAAAATTTGTTTGGCGTATTACAGCACTAGCGAACTACAATCATATTCAAAGCAAACCATACTCATAATAAAGCCAAAATTCCTCAGGTCCACAAGACCATTCCACAGCAAAGCGCAGACCGAGGCAAAGGTGCGGTGTTGGGCTGTGGCAGTCCGAGATCGTGGAACAAGAAGATCATGACGGTTTAAAGAGCGGAGAGGACGGCCAACGGTAGCTGAGAAAGGCTTCCTAGGAAGGTAGCAATGCGCTTGACCCAAAAACATCTAATTTTTATATTGAATCCGGGCAGTGAAGCAATTAAGTTGCCAACCTGTAGTGCTGAGTTGAGTAATCGGACGACAAGATCGAATTGTTGGTTATCGAGCATCGCTCGGTTGTTGCTGCGCACGTTGTAACTCAATTCTTCGACGAGCGCGAGTCGAGCGACCTTGCTCTTCAGCGCTCGCAACACCGCTGGAAAGATCTGGAAACAAAAAGAAGATACAATCGAATATACGTCTTACATATGTACATACATACATACATACATACATACATACATACATACATGCATCAGTCAATCCATCAATCAATCCATCGATCAATCAATCAATCCATCCATCAATCAATATATCAATCAATCAATCTATCAATCAATCAATCCATCAAACATCAAATCAAATTCAATTCAAATTCAGTTCGTGAATTATTCACTGTTCAAACAATGGGTATTTAATGACAATTACACAGTAAACAGCAACATAAGATACAAAAGGAAGACCTAGAAGCGTAGTATAATAGTACCAGTTGAAAGAGTTCAAGCGACAGTGCGAAGCTGGCACAGTTGTAGAAAGTTCTGACCGAGAAATAAGAGCTACTCCCGGGAAGTATATACATTATACAGGTCGACATAAAAAATAAAGAAATTAAACAAAATTTTAAAAAATTAAAAAATTTTAAAAAATCTTAATTTTTTTTTTTTAAATTGACATTTTTAAATTGACATTGGAGTCCGATGGTTTAGGGTTCAAATTCACTTCAGGGATACATACAATGTTTTACATGCATACATGCCAAGGTAGATAGATATATACCCACGTACATAGAGACCGAGAGAGATCAATAGTGCCTTGGGTACATAGAAAAATATACAAGTATACAGAGACAGACACAGATATTGCAGTCTTGCCTTTCGAGCGTCTGAAATGCGATTCTCGAAGATGAAGTTGACACAATTACGAAGAACTTCAAGACGACGAGCGTACGTTGTGACGAGATGTTCTTTGTCGTGAGCAGCAGACACGTGCGCACCCATCGGAACTACTTTTGGATATTGCCAGACAGGGGACATCCTAGAAACACACGCAACAGACACATCAAAACACAAACATATGCAACAACCACACACATCATCCAAATTGTCATCACAAACATCACCACAGCCCAGGGCTGAAAACGGTTTGGGAAAGTTGCTTAGGCGGACGAGCCGAAATTTTTCTGCCGATCTGTTTTGTTCAAAATTGAACAACATTTTTGGTACCTGACGACCGTTTTTAGTCATTTACCCAAAAAAATTTCAAAATCATACCATTTTGCCTATTTTTTGTGTCTGACGACCTGGGTTTTCAAGTTATTTGCCCAAAAATTGTTAAACTTGCTACTCGGCTGAGACTCGGCACCAGCAGGTCATGAAAATCAAAGCCGAGTCACAGACCCTGACAGACCCGGCTCACTTTCAGCCCTGCCAGAGCCACAATCAACAATGTCAACCACACCATCATATCATCACCATCATCACTATTGTTTTTGTCATCATTATCATCTTCACCATCATCATCACCGACATAATCACTATCATCATTGTCGTCACTGTCATCATTGTTAGCATTAGTTCACTTTATAATCAGCTCTTGTAGTCTTTCGTCATCTTTTCTCTGTTTGCAAAACCTGCCTTTTCGCTCTGGGCTGCCCACACTAGGAGCACTTCTGAAAGGCTCTTGCTGCAAGACAGGCTTCATAAGTGATCAGATACAAAACAGTACCAATAAAAACATCAACCCTGCTATCACCATGATCATCATAATCATTCCTATCACACAGCAACCACATCACAAAAGCACCCAGATTACATAAGAAGACTCTACAAAGCCGAGCTCCCTGTCTCCTCACTTTGTTCTGACGGACTGTCTGGCCATTCCTTCATCAATGATCTCTCGCACTCTGTCAGCGTCGATGTGTGGAAAGACCGGTTGATGAACTCTCAGATGAGCGCCGTCTGTCGGACGTGGAATCTTCTGAACGTACGGCTGAACGTTCGGATTCTCCTGTTAACGTAAACGTACATTCGTTTGTAGTGTGCGATAAACATATGCCATAACTAACTGGCTGTTTGTGAACTGTGTTAAACACAGGTCAAAATTTAACTTATGTTTATGACAGTTCTAAACACAATAAGGAATTGAACATCTGTTTATGATGGACATTAATTCATCATCTGCTTATAATACATGCTAAATTGATAACAGAAAATTAAACCCACCCGGTTTATTTATAAACATCTGTTTATGAACTGTGCTAAAAACACGTCAGGAGTAAACATCTGTTTATGACCTGTGCTAAACACGGGTCAGAAGTAAACATCTGTTTATGAACTGTGCTAAACACACGTCAGCAGTAAACATCTGTTTATGAACTGAGCTAAACACAGGTCAGAACTAAACATATGTTTATGAACTGTGCTAAACACAGGTCAGAACTAAACATCTGTTTATGAACTGTGCTAAACACAGGTCAGAACTAAACATATGTTTATGAACTGTGCTAAACACAGGTCAGAACTAAACATATGTTTATGAACTGTGCTAAACACAGGCCATAGCTAAACATCAGTTTATGATGTGTACTGAACACAGGTCAGGAGTAAACATCTGTTTATGAACTGAGCTAAACAAAGGTCAGAACTGAACATCTGTTTATGAACTGAGCTAAACACAGGCCATAGCTAAACATTAGGGTGATTCAAGCTCTGTAGGGAAAAAATGAAAGTTAGAAATTAAAAGACGCTCTTTACTTTTTGTGTTCCTTTTAGTTCGTGGATCAAAACTGTGAAATATGGAAGTAATTGGTTTGCATTTAGTTTTGCCTCAAGGAGCTTAAAGTTTTCAAAGATTAATTTCACTAAATTTTATTTGCGTGAAAAGCAATTTAAATTACTTGCCTAATTTTTTATAATATAGAACTTAAAAGAGTATATAAATTGAGCATAAACAAAATGGTGAAGTGTGTAAACAACCAAATTTGTTGATATATCATTATAATTTACGCAAAACGAATTATTGCAAAACTATTCATAATGAGAAATGCTTGTTAGCATTTTGAATACATATCGAAAACAATATGGCTGCAACCAGCCAAAGATTTCCATTCATCTTGATGGAGAACTATAAGAGACGTTTTGAGGTAGAATAATGACTACAATCTTGAATGTTTACAGTTTTCTTTCATAAGAAAGAGAAACTTTCTCAGAAAGTGGTAGTGAAAATGTAGGTCAAGAGATCAAAATCTGTGCGAAAGGCTAAAGTATTCCAAATGCAGTTCTAAGTAACATTGTTCGGAAACTAAATGCATTAGGCCTATTAGAAAAAAACAGATGCATTTGATGTAACAAGAATTGCAGGTGAACAACACAAAAAAACTGACAAAAGATTAAGCTTATTGTTTTCAATAAATTAATATTATCTTTCATATTGGTCATTGTGAGGCCATGAGTAGGCGATATAATTAAAACTGAAGACGGTACAAACTTTGCAATGGTGCAACATTGGTGCAGTTGGACTAGATACAGAGGCCTATTTGGACAAAAGGAAGAAAAGAAAAACAAATGAAAGAAATAAGTATATGGCGTAAAAAATGAAAAAACACAAGAAGCATTGGAATAGGTCTATGTAAGTCACGAGCAGTATGTTGTCTACATCAAGTTTTGAAAGTGAATCAGAATAAGATCATAGTGATTAAGAAGATGAATAATTGAGTACCCTACTTGAATGAACAGTACCGGTACTGAAATTTTGTGGAGATGCATTCTGCGAAAACTCAAAATCTATTGACATCTGAATATGAGAATAAGAGGACATGAGAGAAGTTTTGTTCTTTGAATTTCGTTCCACCAAACCGCGCTTCTGCATTGGGTCCAGCAAATGTCACCAGCAGAAAGGCAGGCTACTTTTTAGCAGCAGGAGGTTAATTGCAAAGATAAAGCAGGCTATCCAAGTTTCCACTTTCGTTCAGCGGCATTCGATTTCAACGTTTGTCAAAATTAATATTGAAGTTGGCTTTGCATGTAGGCCTAAGGCAACTGTGTTGAAAGATTTAAAATTGTTTGAGTTCAGTCCATTACTTGGGGCATATTTGTGAGTGCTGAGTGCACTTAACCATGCACAGTAGATGGCTGAACTTAAATCAAGTGAACACAAAATGAAGTCACTGGTTGTTTAAAATATGGATTATTTTAAACTTTATGTGTCCCAGTGCATATGATGCACTGTTGCTCCATCTACTGATCTGCACTTGATACAAGAGACAATAAAATTTTATCTGCAGATAAAGTAATTTCCAACTTGTAAAAGTGGTTCAGAAGCAGTTGACCGTCACTTAAGGTTATCTTATGAGGCCTATTCCTATTGGTGAGGAATTGGCATGATTTGGTTTCTTTTCGTAAGAAGTCAGATAAATCATTTATTCAAAAAGATGTTTGTTAATAAATGGTAAGAATCACCAAATATTAGGATGGTAATAAGATTGTTAAAGCTCTTTAACTTGTAGGTTACAGTTCGTAAGGAGGGATTTCACTAGCATCAACCTTCAATCTTACATTGACGAAGCACGAGGATCAAATTCGAATAAAAGCAATTAAATTTTTAATTACTTTTAATCATTAAAAATATATTGGCATTTAAAACAATAGATACCAGGTCTTAGATAGTGCTGCATCGTTTTTATTAGACTGGATTACCAATTTTTTCTGAAAAAATGGATATTTATTAAAATACAATTTTTGACAAATCACAATAAAATTAAATAATTTCAAGGTCGATGAGGCAAAACTAAACATTACCCAATTTCATTCAAATTTTTTGGGCCATATTTTATTACCAAAAGGAACATAAAAAATCGAGAGCACCAGAAAAATTCGACATTTTATTTTTCTGAATCACCCTACTAAACATATGTTTATGATGTGTACTGAACACAGGTCAGGAGTAAACAACTGTTTATGAACTGAGCTAAACAAAGGTCAGAACTGAACATCTGTTTATAAACTGAGCTAAACAAAGGTCAAACTAATCTTCGTTTGTAATATGCAATAAACACTAGTCATGACCAGACAAATGGTTTACGATACGCAATAAACCTACGTTCTGGAAGAGTTTTTGCGCCAGATCTCGTATGTTCTTCAGCAGTTTATCCGTATCGTTTCCTTCCGATTTCAACATCTCTTGCATACTAGCAAATACCTACAATATTGAAAATGACAAATGTTCAATTCAATTCAAGTCAATTTTTTTATTGTTCGAAAAATAAACATAATAAACAGAACAGTATAACACAAGTGGTATCGAACAATTAAGTCATTCAACAAGGACTATTGAAATTGATTAGGGAGCAATAGGCACTCCAGAAGGGACGAGTCCTGCTTACTAGGGGCCTATATACTGGGATGAAATTACAAATGCTGCACAGTTAAACCCATGAGACACATTCTGAATCCATATTTACTGGCCACTCTAACCATATTGCGGGTGGTCAGTGTTTAGCAAGTCTTCTAATGAGCTGGCATTATCAGACAGACAGGCGAGTTATGAAAAAACAGTTTGGGGGTTACTTAGAATATTGTAAAAACGTTTTGAAAGATATTTTGAAAATTATAAAGACATATGAGATACTTTTAGTATTTGAAAGACATTCAGAGAGAATAAGTTGAACAAGCGTTTGAAAACCATTCTCTTTGATTATGGTTTGGTGTCAGGTCGGGAGCGCCTCTGAGGAGTTCTCTTGATATGGCGCTATATAAATGTTCGATTACAAGTAAAAATTACAATAAATAAATCAACCAATCAATCAAATTTTAATGAAACCTTTTCATTCATTCATTCATTATTAGAATTTATATAGCGCCTCTTCAAGAAACTAATCAGAGGCGCTCCCAGCCCAGCCACGACTAAAAAAAAATTTAACAAACAAACACCAGAAAAGGCGCAGGAAAATGCAGTTTCATACATATTTCAAAGACTATAGATTTAAAAAAGCAGATACACGCTCCATGAGAAAGTTCACCTCGTCGAAGATGTCGCAGACCCTGTACGGTTTACCCCTTTCAGCGACGAAAGTGTTAAACGACATGGAGTCGAGAACACGTCTCGTGAATTCGTCATCAATCAACGATCTGTGCCCAAGAAAATTTGCCTGAAATAGATAAATAAAATAAATACATAAAATAAATAAATAAATAGTAATTAAATGAATGAATGAAGGAATGAAGGTAAACATGCATTGCAAGACACTTGTTACCTTGCCTAAAATGTTATCAAACAATTAACAATGCGACCTTGGGAAATGTTGCCTTGCAAAAAATGTTACTTAACAATGCTACCTTGTGAAAAATGTCACCACGCCAAATGTAACCTTTTGCAGCAATGTTACCTTGTGAAAAATATTACCTAGCAATACCTAACCTTACGAAATGCAAAATTGTGAAACGTTACCTAGGGAGCTGCTACAACGCAAAACATTACCTTGTGAAATTCAACCTTGCGAAATGCTACCTTGTGACAAATGTCACGAAGTAATATGTGCATACTTGTGGAAAATGTTACCTTGTGAAAAATGTTACCTTGCAAAAAATGTTAGCTAACAAGACATGCAATGTAATTTTATTAAATGTTACCCTGTGAAATGTTACCTTGCAAAAAATGTTAGCTAACAAGACATGCAATGTAATTTTATTAAATGTTACCCTGTGAAATGCTACCTTGTGAAAAATGTCACGGAGTAATATATACAAACTTGTGAGAAATGTTACCTTGCGAAAAATGTTAGCTAACCAGACGTACAATGTAATTTTATTAAATGTTACCTTGTGAAATGTGATGACGGGTTCTGGGTGAATGCGAATGATCGTGAGACAGGATCTGTAGCCGAAGAAAAGCTCAGCGAAGCAACGTAAGAAGATCGATCGAATCTCTTTATCCTACGTCATAATCAAATCATCAATCCATTAATCAAAACATTAATCCATTAATTAAAACATTAATCCATTAATCCAATCATCAAAGTCATTAATCAAATCATCAAACCATTAATCAAATCATCAATGCATTAATCAAATCAACAACCCGGTAATCAAATCATCAATGCATTAATCAAATCAACAACCCGGTAATCAAATGATCAATGCATTAATCAAATCAACAACCCGGTAATCAAACGATCAATGCATTAATCAAATCATCAATGCACTTACGATGACTAACCAATAATCAAGGCACTTAATCACTTATCAATCTAGTAATCAATCAATTTATCCAAATTATCAACCCATTAATCAATTCATAAATAAGTATTCAGTAGCCCATCTTGAAGAGAGGCTATATAAAATATCGTAAATTTAAAAAAAAAAACAGCTAAGTGAGGAAGGTAAGGAAGGCATAAATGAAGTGCGTTAAAGAAAGATTATGAACGTAAGTGTCTGGTGCGTACAATCATCTCTGAATCTGGCATCTTCGGCGCTGACGATGGAAAAGCGAGGTCTGATTGCGTTAACTCAGGTCGTAAGATCTGTAAACATCAACAGTAAAACAATCAATCAATCAGACAATCAAAACGTCAATCAAATCAATCAGTCATTCAATCAATCCTCCAAATGAAATGATTATTCAGTCAATCGATCAATAAACCAATCAATCTTTGGATCAATAGTTAGTTCAACCAGCCAAAGAAAAATCAACAAATAATGGAAGATAAATTAAATGAAATGGATAGACAGACAAACAGGCAGATAGACCGACACACACTTTGCAGAATACGGGATTAAAGAAAATACAAAAAAATCAAGGCAGACATCATGAAGACAGACCAAAACAGACAGGCAGATAAGAAGACAGATAGTCATACAGAAAGACATACATACGTATTCATTCTTCATATAGAGGAACGCAGACAAACACAACTATTAATCTTTTACCCGTTTGCCCCGAGAATATCTGCTGAAAACGGGCTTAAAATTTAGAAATGAATGGGTAAAGGGTTAAATAAAGTCATAAAGACATGAAAAAGTCATACAGAAAGGCAGACAGACAGACAGACAGACACACACACACACACACACAAGCATAAAGGCAGGCAAAACACACACGTAAAGACAGGAATACAGAAAGGTAGACAGACAGACAGACAGACACACACACACACAAACAAACATAAAGTCAGGCAAAAGGACATATACAAAAACAGTAATACAGAAAAGCAGACAGACAGAAAGGCAGAAGTACAGATAAACAGAGAGGTACATGTAGGTAGTGGTCAATGAACATTACTGACCAGCTGTAGTGAGTGCATCATGTGCGTTAGAAGTGGTTCAGGCATGAGTGCGATGTGAACGTTCTCAGGCAGACGAATGCTACCACCATCCAGATCAGCGACAACGACATCCAACTGAAATGTATGCATCAACATTGATCATCAGTACTGAGACAATGCATTATTATTAGAAAACAATGCTTTATTAATAGCTTTAATATTAGTACAGTTTATTTTCGTCAATAACAACAATACTTGTAAGTTCTATTGATGCTCTGATGTTGACATTGATATCGATATTGCTACTATCATTAATTATCGTCAACATTAACAATTTGTATTAATTACTATTATGAATAATTATTACAATTATATCTACAATTACTATCATCAATATGATCATAATATATTTAACATTACTAGCATTATTATCATTATCATTATCACTGATTATTGATAGTATCATTACCATTGTTAGTGTTATTGATATTATTGTCATTGATATTATTATTATTATTAGCATTATTAACATTATTATCGTTATCATTATCATAACCATTATTATTATTAATCATCATTATTATTATCATTTTTATTATTATTATAACAAGAGACACCTCTTTTAAGCAACTACGTGCCGTAATAAGTACAAACCATCTCTCACATTGACAGATTAATCACTCTGAAGTGATCATGACAGTGACAATTATACTAATATCAATAATTACAGAAACAACAATAAAAAATCTTAAATATCTTTAAAATAAAATAATACTAATACTAATAACGATAACAATGTTAACCTTTACCACTCCATGAGCCCGCTCTCACACCAGACAAATTTTGGCCAATTAATTATTAATCTATTAATTATTAATAAACTTAATACTGAGAGAGTTGAGAGAAAGTCTTACGAGATCTGCAGCGTCTGGTTTGAGTGATGTGTGCACGCCAGCAATGAACGGCGTCGGTGTACTAAGCACCTCGAGCAGACCATTCGGTAGCAACGGTATGTACACGTAACTATAGCAGACAGAAGAAGAAAAACAACAACTTATAAACACATTCACTCAATCATTCAATGAACCATTCATAAATTCACCCAACCAACCAACTCATTCTTACAATCATTTTCCATTCAACCATTCTTCCAACCATTCATCCATCCATCCAGTTCATCAACACACACATTCAGTCATGAATCCATCTATTCATTCATTCATTCATTCATTCATTCATCAATTCATTCATTCATTCATTCATTCATTCATTCATTCATTCATTCATTCATTCATCAATCCATTCATTCATTCATCAATCCATTCATCCATCCACCAATTATTCATTCATCCATCCATTCATTTATCCGTTCTTCCAAAAACATTCATAATAACAACAATAATAATAACGGACGCTAAGAAACCTTGCAACTAGCGACGCCCTCCTCCTTCATCAATGCTTGGGACTGGCACTTGGAGAGTGCAACCAGTGGCGGAGTCTCGTTTAACAGTAATATAATGTCATGTGAACCAGAGGAAAAAAAGAGATGTCCAAGTTTTTATATTTTTAATTATATAGAATTTGTGCTTCCTATCAGTTTAAAAAGTCGGTATTCCCACAGGAAATACCAACTTATGACTCTAACGACTATATAGAGACCAGAACCAACGATTAAAAAGGTGTCTAAATGTAATCCTACCATAAATATGTTTGTATGTGCACTTGTTATAGCACCACTTCAAGTTCACTACTCAGGGCGCTCCTGACTACGTCGCGGACACTGCATTGGAGTTTCACGCCGAAGCTATGAGCAACTGCGAGTTAAGAACTTGCCCAAGGACTTGCTATGCGGCGACTTGAGGCGGATTCGAACCTGCAACCCTCCGGCTGCAAGGCGACGAACATATCCACTGCACCACCGCTAAAAACATGGATGACTAAGCTCGCCATTAAATTATTTAAGTTTGTTTGTCAGTTCACAGACCGCTATCCCGAAGAACAAAATACGCTATACTTGTAATTATTATATAGACCCGCTAAAACGGTTAAAAAGGTTTCTAAGAATATCCTTATAATTATATGGTTTTTCGAACACTAGCGCTAAAAAATACTCAACTAAAACAGTAAAAGAGGTGTCTAAGACATTAGATTAAATAATGTAGAAACTCACCTGTATTTGAGAGGGAACATGAGGGCAGTGATGGCGTGGCCTGTGTCGGTGAGACGGGAGTAGCTTTGTGAGTGGAAGAGAACCTTGTGGTCACTGAGGGCCGCACAGAAGATGGTCAAGCAGTTGGCAATGCCTTCAGACCACAATCACAGAAATGAATGGATCATGTTACCACTAGTTACTATAGTTTTGCTATTTATTATCATTATCATCGTAATCAACGTCATCGTTGTTGTCGTCATAATCACCATAATCATCATCATCATCATCGCCGTTGATGTGGTCATCATCACGATAAAAATAATATTGAATTGACCTATAATAATTGCAATTCGCATTTTGGTGTGCAGACAATAGCAGCCTACATTATCTATAATATTGTAGCCATTATAGCCAACCTAGAGACAAATGGGTTTTTAAAAATTCCATCATGGTATGGTTTTAGTATTATACACATGATATGTCTCTAAACAAAAGTATTGCCTGTTCAAAGTTCCAATAAAGTAGGAGGGCAACACTAATCAGCTTTCTTAGTTCAGCATCCAACAACTGTACAGCTTTCTTAGTTTCGTTTAAAAAACCACAGCATCCAACCGCAGCTCCTTGGCAACCCCTTTTAAGCATATCATTCGCCCTATAAATAAATTTTCAAACCCTGGGTAACTTGCATCGAACTTACACAAACCGTTACTGTAGTCAAGTCGTCTCTGCAGAAAGAAATTATTTTAGGAATATAAATTTCACTCTCGGCCGCAATGAGTACATTGACTACACACTGTCGGTGAGAAGACAGACAAAACATATTAATAGACAACCTTGATAATTAACAAAAAGATCGGACTGGCTAATATAATTCTAAACAGCATACAGAGACAGAAACAGGCAGATAAAGACAGACAGAGGCAGTCAGACAGACAAGCAAACAGAAAGGCAAACAGGCAAATATACAGACAGACAGATAGACAGAGACAGACAGACAGACAGAGACTGTCAGAGACAGACAGACAAACAAACAGGCAAACACACTGACAGCCAGAGAGATACAGACAAACAAAGACACGCAGACAGAGACAAACAGACAGAGACCAGCAAACAGACAGACATACACAGACAGACACAGACACAGACACACAGGCACACACAGACAGACACACACAGACAGACAGGGATAGAGATACAGAGAGACAGAGACAGACAAACAGAGACACGCAGACAGAGACAGACAGACAAACAGACAGACATAGAGACAGAGACTAGACACTGCCTACCTAGTTGATCGAAGAGTAGGGCTACTGCTGCTCGTGTGACTGGAAGACCTGACGTCTGTGGCGGTTGAAGCGCCTGACGATCCCCAGCGCCAATCGAAAAACGAATCTGAGGATCACCTACACAATTATTATACACCACAACAGACATGACAACTAACGACACCTTAGATACCTTTTAAACGGTCTAAGCAAAAATATAAAAATAAAACCATTACTGCGATCCACGATAATACGTTCCCTTTTATTACGTCCAAAGTGATTTCATCTTAAACACCTTTTAAACGTTTCACACGTAAACTATAAAAACAAAACCATTACTGCGATCCACGATCATGGTCTCGTTTCAATATGAATATGCATGCCTAGAAATTTAACAATTGTCAATAAAATATTTGGGGCCTAAGATTTGGAATGGCCTTCCGAATCATATATCTACATGTACCTTACAATCCACCAGTCTCTTTAAAAATCGCCTAATTTGGGGGGAATCTGATTTCTTTCATTGCCTGACCGACATATATCCTCATTGACTTCATCAAGCTACTCTAGGGTTAGATTTTGTACCACTCGTTGTGGGGTATCGCAATAGTTTGCCTATAGTATGTCATCTAGCTGATTATTGCTATCGTATTGTTATCGTCTGTTAGTGCTAATCATTTGGTACCACTTGTTGTGGTTATTCCCTGTTTGTCTAAAGTCTTCAACTCTTAGTCTCTATTCATTCTCAATTTGAATTTAGGTAAATGCCTTGTCATTTTTCTTAATGTATATGATATCTGTTCTCATTTTGCTTATGACCTCTCTTATCTCTCGTTCTCTCTATACCAGTAACTCATTTACTGTTTTTGTCTTGTCAAGTTGTCTGTATTGTTTGATGATTACTTATGTCACCACCATTTTTAACACAAACTCCTGTCTGTGGTTGCCCACGTTTAGCGGGATCACTGCCTTTCTTGGCTACCCTTTCTTATGAATTTTTTACCTAGAACATTTAAAACACATAAAAACCCTCAGACTTGCTAAATAAATTCCAGTTGGCTTTCTTTGAATATTTGTTTGTGTGTGTGTGTATGTGTGTGTGTGCATGTGTGCGTGCGTGCATGTCTGTCTGTGCATGTGTGAGTGTGTGTGGTTACTTGCCAGGTGGTGGGACTGGTATGCATCCGAGTATGTTGCCGACGAGTGTCTCTATTTGAACCGACATGTTCTCAACGTGAACCGTGTAGATGATCCCGAGACAATTCTACGCAGAAGAGAAGAAAAAACGAAACAAAACAATTCATCACAGGTTTCTCGCTCTCTTTGTTCTACATGCCACATAAATAATATATATATATACATATACATATATATATATATATACATAATAAATATATATATATATACATAATAAATATATATATATACATAATAAATATATATAAATATATATATATACACACATAATGTATATATATATATATATATATAATATATAATATACACATGATATATATATATATATACACATAATCATATATACACATAACCATATATATGTAAATATATATATATATATATATATATATATATATATATATATATATATATATATATATATATATATATATACACATATATCCCAGGGTTAGCCTGCAAAGAAGATATTGTACCGACCACATCCTGTCCTGTAATTTGCAATTAGCCTTGCACTCTGTAACTTCTACATGTACCTAACTGTCTGTCTTTCTATACATTGCCCTGTATTGTCTGCCTGATTGTATGTCTCTGTCAATCTGTCTATCTTTCTGTTTGTCTGTCTTGTCTTTGTTGGTCTGTCTGCCAGCCTGCATTTCTGTCTGCCAGCCTGCCGTTTGTCTACCTGTCTGTCTGTCTGCCTGTCTGCCTGCCCTATTGTCCGCTTGTCTATCTGCTTGATCACTAGTCAGTGCATAATATAGCACAGCCGTCAAAGCGAATCAATAACATTTCCGCAAGTTTAACCCTGGAAACGAGGGTAGTTGCTGCTAATTAATATCTCAGTTCTGTATATTCTACGTTAAGGCATGCAAGGTCTACAAATAATCAATGATTAATTAGTTACGTTTAAAATAAATCCTAAAGTTAATGCAATATCTTAATCGTATAATTAATGAATAATTAATTAAATAATTAATACTATTGCTGTATCATCTGTCAGCCTCTGTATCTCTTGTAAGGAACACCTTAAATTACCACTAAAATCTAAAAGATATAATATACTGTGCCAGTCCCAAGCCTGGATAAAGGAGGAGGGCGCCGCTAATGGTCTTTGTTACCACCCAGTGACGTTAGACAGCAAATACACACAACCAAAAGCATGTTTTTAATTTCAATTTTAGACACCTTTAAAACTCAAAATTGTATGCAATATATTCGTCCACGTCAACACACCTTGAGTCATTGTGAAAGATGTCGAAATGACAATTCATTCATTCAAGTATTTAGTGGTCCAACAAGAAGAACACTAGAAGCGCGCCTCGTACAACTACTTTGATACAAAAACTGCCACAACACTAATGAGTATAGACACAACTCACCCGAAACGTCTCGAAGTAGTCCATCCTAGAGACACCAACTCACCCTAAACGTCTCAAAGTAGTC
Source organism: Lumbricus rubellus (assembly GCA_945859605.1). Taxonomy (NCBI): domain Eukaryota; kingdom Metazoa; phylum Annelida; class Clitellata; order Crassiclitellata; family Lumbricidae; genus Lumbricus; species Lumbricus rubellus. The sequence goes on along the minus strand of OX243821.1, from coordinate 22,022,306 downwards.
CATCCTAGAGACAACACCCACCCTAAACGTCTCAAAGTAGTCCATCCTACAGACACCACTCACCCTAAACATCTCAAAGTAGTCCATCCTAGAGACGCCACTCACCCTAAACATCTCAAATCAGTCCATCCTAGAGACACCACTCACCCTAAACGTCTCAAAGTAGTCCATCCTACAGACACCACTCCCCCTAAACGTCTCGAAGTAGTCCATCCTAGAGACACCAACTCACCCTAAACGTCTCAAAGTAGTCCATCCTAGAGACACCACTCACCCTAAATGTCTCGAAGTAGTCCATCCTAGAGACAACACTCACCCTAAACGTCTCAAATCAGTCCATCCTAGAGACAACACTCACCCTCAACGCTTACAATTAGTCCATCCTAGAGACACCACTCACCCTAAACGTCTCGAAGCAGTCCATCTTAGAGACGAGCACGAGACTCTTCGGAGCATAGACTTTTGAGCATCGGATGAGCGCCAGGTCCTGCTCCTCCTCTCCCTCCTCGTCATCCTCCTTCAGAGGTTCAATGGCGGCGTCTTCACTGAACGTCAGACATGCGCAGTAGTGACGGTCGGCGTCGATGTCCGTGAGGGCGGCAACGAAGAACGTTGGCTCGTGCTTCATCGTTGACAGCTGCCATCCCGATGGCTGGCAGAACTAAAACGGATGATAAAATGATAATGATTATGGCGATGATGATGATGATGATTACGACAACAACGACGACGACGATTATGATGATGATAATAAAAATAATAACAATTATAATCATAACAATAATAATGACAATAATGATATAATAATAATAGTCATAATAGTAATAATATTAACAGCAACAGCATCCCGATGGCTGGCAAAACTACAATGGATAATAATAACAATGTTAATGGTAAATATAAAATGATAAAAAATAATTTATTTATATGATATTAGTTACAATAATTATTTACATAATTAATAATTAATAATTAAGTGTCTGACTGATTTAATGACTCACATCATATTCTTTTCTGGAATTGGGTCAACTGAGTATTCGTCGAACTGGTGCAAAGTCAGTCAGTCATTAAATCAGTCATACACTTAATTAATTTAATGACTTAATTAATTAATAATTCATAATTACTTACAATAATAATAACAGTTATATAAAAACATCGGTCAATCCTCAGATATTTTCTAAGACCTTGAGGATCAACGGATGATAATAATATAAAGATGATGGTGATGATGACGACGACGATGATGATGACGATAATAAGAATAAGAATATTTAAGAATAAGAATATTTAATGGTGGGGGTGGTGGTGGTGGGACGACGACGATGATGATAATGATCAAATTAAAATAACGATAGCCTACTTATTTTCCCACGAAGGTAATTACCCAGGAGACCTGACTAAGTCATTAGACACCTTTCAAACGGTACCACGCCACACTATATAAGAATGGGAAACAGTCCATCAATAATAATTTGAGAATGTAGAAAACTGACCATAAATAATTCAACACTTTCTCATAAAATCCTTCTCTATTTGTCCGCTTCTACTACCTCCTCCATCACTATTTCATCCCCGAACCCCATCCCTAACCCAGTCAGTGGAATTGGGTCAACTGAGTTTTCATGAAATTGGTGCTAAGTCAGTCATTCATTAAATCAGTCAGTCAAATGTCAAATCAACCAATACAAAACTTTCAATAAATCTGTCACTCAGTCAACCGATCAATCATTCAGCCAGTTCCTATTCAATCAGTCAACCAATCAATCAATCAGACAACCAATCAATCAATCAGTCAACCAATCAATCATCCAGTCAATCAATCAGCAAATCAACCAACCAATCAGTCAATCAATCATCCAGTCAATCAGTCAATCAACCAACTAATCAGTCAATCAATCAATCATCCATTCAATCAGTCAATCAATCAATCATCCATTCATTCAATCAGTCATTCAATCAGTCAATCAACCAACCAACAAGTCAATCAATAATCCAGTCAATCAGTCAATCAACCAACCAATCAGTCAGTCAGTCAATCAACCAATCATCCAGTCTATCAATCTGTAAATCAACCAACCAATCAGTCAGTCAGTCAGTCAATCAATCAATCAATCATCCAGTCTATCAATCTGTAAATCAACCAACCAATCAGTCAATCAATCAATCATCCATTCAATCAGTCAATCAATCAACCAACCAATCAGTCAATCAATCAATCATCCATTCAATCAGTCAATCAATCCTCCATTCAATCAGTCATTCAATCAGTCAATCAACCAACCAATAAGTCAATCAATAATCCAGTCAATCAGTCAATCAACCAACCAATCAGTCAATCAATCAATCAATCAGTTAGGTGAATGTACTCAATATCCTCCTACCAGTTCGATGCCCTGAGTGAATGGACAATTCTCCCAGTCCTTCTCCGGAAACCTCTGGATGATCTTCCCAGCTCCCTGCTGGCCACTCCCTACAACAACAAAACCACCGTCCATATCAAATAGACTCAAGTGAAAATCATTAACTTAAAAATTATTATTAATCTACACCACACTAACAACCTCCCAACATAAATGAATTTTGCGGCCTAATCTTTATATGTGTCATCTAACACGTTTTAAAGGTGTCTAAAAACGTGATGATCAATGGCGCGCATCTTACAATGCGAAAGACGAAAAGTTAACGACTGATTGAGTAAATAATTCAATGCATTCACAGGAGTCAAATTTAAGAGTCGGCAGATATGCGGACTAATTCTGTTCTATTCTATTTTTGGATTTTTAAAGCACCTCTCACAGTACAACCTAATCAGAGGTGCTCCCAGTGCGAAGTACTCCTGGATAAAGAAGTCTTAAGACACCTGGCAGAAAAGTATATAGGATCCGCTCATGCATACCTGTGTCCTAACTCCCCTCCCTTTTGCTGTATGTTTCTCTCTGTCTGTAGGTTTCTGTCTCTTTCTCTCTGTCTTTGTGTCTCTCTTTGTCTCTGTATGTTTGTCTCTCTCTATGTGTCTTTGTCTCGCCAGCCTGACAAGCTTGTATGTCTGTAAACCATAAAGCTATGTTAAAGTGTGATATTGAGTCAAATTAAGAGTCGGCAGCCAGGCAAACGCCTTTCAATTCCTACTGCTCAGTCTGCCAAGGCCATCTGCCGAATGGAAGGTTGAGTGATCCTTTGTGAGGGTAGTGGAAAGCCATTCAGCATCCATGCACTCTCTGTGCAAGTGTAAAAATTTACCCCAAACCCCACCTCACAATACGAATAATAATAACCGTAATCGTCGTTATTTTCCTCTCTGTGAAGAGGCGCAATATAAATTCAAATTGTTTGTATTTAAAATGCATTTTGGTAAACCCAAAAAGAGCATCCGTGCACTGTCTGTGCAAGTGTAAAATTTACCCCAAACCCCACCTCACAATACGAATATAAGGATCATTCTGATATTTTGCCCGAGGCCATTGAAAAGTAACCTAGACGTATAAGGCGTAACGACATATAGAATTAACTCAATAATTTTTCGCATATGATCAATATATCTAGCGTCGACTAACACGTTTTTAAAGGTGTTTAAGGAGAACGTTTTTATTAATGGCATAGTTTGCAATACGATGACATCATCTTTCTGCATTGAAACATCTGATTCATTGCAAGGACTAAGTTCAGAAATTTAAACCTTATATATTGGCTAAGTTATTTACTGCTCTTGTCACATACTGACGAAATATACAATATCTAAACTGACTTGGAAGTATCAGTAATTTCAAAAACGCACAATAATCTAACTTTAATAATAAGACTGATGTTAATAATAATGGTAATAAAAACGACCAAAAGGACAATAATAATAATGCCATACTGATAACAATAGTTATCATCATTATTATTATTATTACTATTACAACAATAATAGCAATAACAATAACAGAAGATAACAATAAAAATGAAAACATTATTTTCCGATATTGACAATTAACTCTTAGCTTACCGCATAGTCTTAATTAAACAGTTCAGGAGACAAGGCTACGATTAATCATTAGTGTTAGACACCTTTATAAAAAAAGCTTCTAGCATTATACATATAAATAGAACCGATATAGACATTAGTAGCCTTTCGTTCCACTCCTCAAACCACAACCGCCCCCGCCCCAACCAACTTCAACTGGTTTCCCCAGTTTAAAATTGTGGGGTGTGGTGGTGTAGTGGGTATGTTCGTTGCCTTACAGCCGGATGGTTGCAGGTTTGAATCCACCTCAAGCCGCCGTGTAAGGACCTTGGGCAAGCCCTTCACTCACAATTGCTCAGCGCTTCGGCATGAAACTCCGATTCAGTGTCCGCGCTGGAGTCGGGAGCGCTCCTCAGAAGAAATCTTGAAGGGGGGCTATAACAGGTGCACATACATACATGCATGCATACATACATACATACAACAGTAGTTTCTAGTACAACCAGACTATGAGTTTCAACACACGAAACTCAGTGTGACCAGGAAACGTTATTTTTCGGCACATAAAACCAGCACAAACTATATGAGCCTTCGAAAAAACAGACAACCGCAGTTCGGGCTTTTTGCAGTAAATACAACGAAAAATCCTAGCGATGCACACCATTAAAACGCTTCCGTCATTATTATATTAACAGATTTTCATTCCCAAAATTTACTGGGATTCCAAAGAGACGAAAATTCTATACTAAATAGATAGAGTGGAAAATTAAGCAAACGTACTTGCGTTTTAGATACCAAACACTGGTTTTAAAAAGTCATTCTTGACAGTTTTTCACACTTTACATGTGAATTGGATTTGATGATTAATCGATTTTAAAGTCGGCGATTAATCGCGACTAAATTCGGCAATTAATCTGGATCAAACCTGGCGATTAATCGCGATTAAACTTGGCGATTAATCTTGGCAATTAATCAATACAATTATTCTAATAGTATATACCAACCATAACAAATAACTGTACCAGCCATATAACAAAAGCCTACACCAGCCTTAATTTATAAGGACCGGGTACAAGATATACAATGTAGTTTCAGTTTCACGACACTGTGTGTGATATTAAACAAAGATCATTAGCGTGCCCTCCTCCTTTATCCTGGCTTTGGACTGGCACTGTGAGAGTGCAAACAGTGGCGGAATTGTATACAAGGACGTTTCATTGTATAGACAATAATTATGTGAGCAATACATACAGATCCCTACACAAACCAATCATGCAAAGCGTTCTCTGCCTAACAGCAGCACAGACAGACAGACAGACAGACAGACAGACAGACATACAGACAGACATACAGACATACAGACAGACGTAGACATACAGACAGACAGACAGACATACAAACATACAGACAGACAGACAGACATAACAGACAGACATACAGACAGACAGGCAGACAGACAGACAGACAGACATAGCAGACAGACAGACATGCATACATACATACAGACAGACAGACATAACAGACAGACAGACAGACAGACAGACAGACATAACAGACAGACATACAGACATACAAACAGACAGACAGACAGATAGACATACAGACAGACAGATAGACATACAGACAGACAGATAGACATACAGACAGACAGACATAACAGTTGCGGCTTTCTGGCCCCACTAAACAAGCCGACCAACTGTCCATTTGATGATGGATGCAGGCGTTCATCCATACACACACACACACACACCCATACACACATGGACTTCTTTGTAAGAGTATGTGGACGAGATCTCAGGGACCGTAACGTATGAATAAGAAAAAAAATGTAGATAATTTTATGTTATCAAATCTAATGGCTTTGATAATGTTGCTAAAAGATTTAATGACGTTAATGACATAATAATGGCAATGATGACGATGATGAGGATGATAACAATAACAACAACAATCTTAGCAATAGTAACAAGAATAATAATAACAATCATCCTCATCATCGTTATCACTATCATCATCATAAACATCAATGTCAGTATCATCACCACAATCATAATTATCAATAACATCACCGTAGTCGTCATCACCATCATAATCATTTTATTCATTACCATCTTCCAAAAACTATTATCGTCACCACCAACATTCAATGTCATCAGCATCACAATAATCATCAAAATCGAAAATAATCATCATCATCGTCATCATCATTGGCATGCCTTCTACACAGCATATTGCTAGCCACCTGTATTTGGCTCATACGATACATACAAACACACAGTCAGCATAGGAACACGGTACCATACACAAGCACATAATTATGCCTTCTTGCACACGCCCTCTACTGTACTTTAGTCATATAAATATATATATAAAATATATACTTATATATTATATATATATATGTAATATATATTATATAAATATATACACATATATGAGATATAATTATACATTAAATATTTATATTTTATATATATATATATATATATATATAATTATATATATATATATATATATATATATATATATATATATATATATATATATATATATCAGTGAAAGATATATATCATATATATGTATATCCATATCCAAGAGATACAATTATAAAATACATATACTATATATATATATATATATTTATATGTATATATATATATACAACGTTGTATTTCACGTTACGGATGCGTCCAAAGTTCCGCCAGCAACCTCTGCTTCCATCCATCGTAGGCGTCCAAATCATCTCTCTCTTCTCACAGCTTACACGACACATTGTCAAAACAAAAGATGATTAACGCCGCCCATCCCCTCCTCCTTCATCCAGGCTTGGGACTGGCACTGCCAGGCTACGAACTTCGATGGTGTTGTAAATTTAAGACTAGTTTCGGTTTAACGACACTGCGAAAATAAAGATCATTAGCATCGACTAACGCATACAACGAAAAGCTTCACTGAAGTTCAAATAAACTAGGTTATCGTCTACTCTACTTATAGGCCGAATTCAGCGGTAAAAACAGGTATACATGTAACACATAATTATTACTATTATAATTAGTTTTATTTACTATATATATATATATATATATATATATATATATATATATATATATATATATATATATGATTAAATATAAAAAATAAGTAAATAAATCTATATTTCTCTTTTTATTACTTTTTTCAAATATATACACATCATATTATATCCAATATAATATTTATAATATAATATATATTATTAATCAATAAACAAACAACATTGTGGGGCGTGGTGGGTATGTTCATTGCCTTGCAGCCGGATGGTTGCATGTTTGAATCCACCTCAAGTCACTGCGTGGGGACCTTGGGCAAGTCCTTCACTTGCAATTGCTCAGCGCTTTGGCGTGAAACTCCGATGCAGTGTCCGCACTGTAGTCGGGAGCGCCTCTGAGTAGACAGCTTGAAGGGGCGATAGAACAAGTGCACATACAAACAAAAGAAACAAACAAATAATGTGAGCATGCTATTTAACACAACTGGTTATCAAGAGGAGACCCAGGATGGAAGGACTCTTAATTATGAATTCAAACTGATAACAAGCAATATCATGAACTTATGGAGATTACAATTTATTACAAGAGTCAAATTTAACTGTCTAGAACCCAAGCAAGGCTCCTATCCGTCCGCCAGGACCGCCATGGCTCAATCCATATGCTTTGACTGCATAGGAGTGATAGGACCCTGTCTATGGACTTCCACCATCAGTTCGCTCTGTCATCCTCTCTGGTAGCCTTTCCTCATCTTTCTCGCGTCTCAAATTCTCTCTACTCTCTCGGAGTCTATTGTACAGGGAGAGCTTCTTTTTGCTGAGAAACTTGCTACACAAATTAATTTAATTACTTCATTTCATTCATTTCGAGAATTTATATAGCGCCTAAAAATGGTCATATATACAATACAATACAATGTACAGCGTCGTTTAACATATCAGCTTCACTCCCATCCACTATTAAAAGGAGATCCATGATAGATGTGCATCTACAGACGGCTGTATAAACCTTCCAAGCGCTGATATACAGGTCGCAGCAATATTAAGCAGCTTAGCGCTTAGACAACAAAACACATTGAATGCAGCATTCGTATGTATTGGTCGATGGTTATAGTAAGCCCCATAGAGACAACCAGGTCAGACCGCATTCCCCTATTTATACGCAGCTGATAAAGCATTATAAAGGTGTGTTTCCGGGTTAGAAGAGCTGACGAAATCACCAAGTGCCCGGTCACATCGACCTTAAAGAATACAGAGACAAAGACAAAGACATGTACAGAGACAGAAAGAGAGAGAGAGGCAGACAGAAAGACAGAGACAGACAAACAGACAGAAAGACAAACAGAAAAACACAAAAAGACAGAGAGAGACAGACGGATATTGAGACACGGTAACAGACGAAGGCACGCCCACCCCACCCACCCCATACAGCACCCCCACCACCCCTGCTTCTAAAAGAGGTATCTGTCTCTCTGACAGACAGCCCCTATCTTCTCTCCTTATATCCTTCCTGCATATCTAGCCTATGCTTCTGTCCCTTCTTATCTCCTTCCCTGCCACCATCTCTGTCCATATCCCCATGTTCATTAGTCTTCCTCTTTTGCCCATCCATTAGTATACAGACGTCCAGTTATAGTCACCCCTTACCTTCCACGACTCTGTCTGTATGTATGCCTGCATGTCTGTCTTTCTCTCTCTCTCTCTCTCTCTCTCTCTCTCTCTCTCTGTCTGTCTTAGTCAGTCAGTCGATGTCTGTCTATCTATTTGCCTCACTATCTCCCTCTATCTCTCTTAACTCCCTCTCTCCTTCGTTCCTTCCATCTCTTCTGTTCAGTTATACCTGGCCTTCCATGCAACTGTCTTAGCCTTCGTTACCTGGTTACATTCGTGCGCACCTTCACCGCATTCTGCCGATATACAATAGAGATGCGGACTAATTCTATTCTATTTTATTTTTTGGATTTGTAATGCGCCTCTCACAGTACAACCTAATCAGTGTGAAGTACTCCTAGTAAAAAAGTCGTAGGACACCTGGCAGAAAAGTATATATGTGTACATGTGCCCTAACTTCCCTCCCTGTCTTTCTGCCTCTATATCTCTCTCTCTCTCTCTCTCTCTCTCTCTCTCTCTCTCTCTCTCTCTCTCTCTCTCTCTCTCTCTCTCTCTCTCTCTCTCTCTCTCTCTCTCTCTCTCTCTCTCTCTCTCCCCCCCCCTCTCTCTCTCTCTCTCTCTCTCTCTCTTTCTCTCTCTCTCTCTGTGCCTCTCTTTGTTTCTGTATGTCTGTCTCTCTCTCTCTCTCTTTGTGCCTCTCTTTGTTTCTGTATGTCTGTCTCTCTCTCTCTCTTTGTGCCTCTCTTTGTTTCTGTATGTCTGTCTCTCTCTCTCTATGTGTGTCTGTTTTGCCAGCCGGACAAGGTGCTTGCCTGTATGCCTGTATGTATGTCTGTTTGTCTGTACACCATATGCTATGTTATTATGTGAAACTGAGTAAAACACATCAGGACATGTATGGACGAAACCTAAGCGAGATGCATTCAAATAATTAATTATAACGTTGACTATTTTAATTTATAGTGCACAGAAGCTATTTAAAACAGGTGTCTGATAAATCCGCAGATAAAGAAGTATTTCATATACACTGGTACCAACGGTCATCAAATAATGCCTTAAACAACAGCTTTTTACATCTATGAATGCTATAAGGAAAAAATTAGTCCACAATGTACTCTGTCAAACATTTTTTAATTAATAAATATTTTAAATGTGTACATGTTAAATAAAAAAATAGCGTTCTTTCTCGAAACTGTTCATTAACAGAAACTTGTTTGTTTGGCATCCTACCACCAAGACCCAATTCACCTTGTGTGAGCTTCAGACCCTTTATAGTGCTGAATATTCAGGTAAAAGAGGTGTCGAAAAGACGCAAACTCGTTCCCCCGGTAACCAAGAATCAAAACACACTTGCAAGTCTCTGCCCATTATAATAGTGCTCAATATCCACGTAAAAGAGGTGTCATAAAAAATCGCAAACAAACGCGTCACCCACAAAATCAGAAATAAACCTCAACACAAAAGTCTCTGCCAGAAGCTTTTATACACTACGTATACGCGTGCATATTATACAGGAGCAGGTAACCCACGGGCAACAGTAAGGTAAGAGTTCATTGTAACAGAAACGACAATGTAAAGTAAAGAAATTATATTCATTCAGTCAAGCATTTATATAGCACCTCTTCAGGAAAACTACTCAGAGGCGCTCACGACTCAAGCACACGGCAAAGAACAGTTTTCAAATGCTTATAGGCTGTGTCAGAGAGTGACCTAGGGAACAGGCGCAGCTCAATAAGGAGGCTATTCATGATCGGGGTACGGAGAGCAGGCCCATTCCCACTGAGCGTGGCGTCAACTAGTCCGGGTACCCATCTAAATGCAAGCTAATTGCTCATTTTTACATACGATGTGGGAGAGACACAGACAGACAGAGACAAAGTGAAACAGGCAGACAGACCAAGACAGACAGGCAGACTGATAGAGACAGACAGCGACAGACAATTATAGACAGTAAGACACAAACAAAGAGAAAATCTTGAGTGCCACCTCTGGTCATAGGCTAGTCAGTACTTTCCCTATTCCCTGTCCCTGATTAAACCATGCACTGAATACACGGACGGATGAAATACAAAGACACAGAAACTGAGCGCAGTTATCTATTACAGGACTGGTTATTAATCATGAAAATATTGTGCATGTCCATTTCAATCTCAGCAATACAGTAGATGTCGCCCCATTTCAAATTCCGATTCTAATAAACTAAAGATAATAATTATTTTAAATTGGCGTCCTCTGTGCATCAACATTACACTAGACATGCAGCTGATTACCGACCTGATTTTGCTAGAATCAATCCGAAGCTATTTTCCATTAAATGCCAGGGCCCAATCACATGGAACTCCTTACCACTAGATATAACCTCCCTTCCAACTTTGAGCAGGTTTAAGAGAGCTCTTAAGTTATATCTAACTGAAGAATGATCATTGAACTGTATTAACCTGAGATCTTTCTTTTTGAGTATTCTGGTGCATGATCTGACCTGCAGAGTATCATACAGTGTTTCCCTTTTGCCATAGCTGTTCTGACCTTTGTTTGCTAATATGATCACTTCAGTTTGGAAATCTCAAGCTTGTTTTTCTTTTTATTTCTTAACTGACTAGCAGTACCCATATGTTTGCACTGAGATAATTAGTTAAGCTATATGTATTGAATCTGTTTACAATGTCTGATCTGCCATTCCACCAACGATTGATACTGGGGTTCCTCTGATAGCGGGACTTGTCCCTTTGGGGTTCCCCTTTAAGTGCTCAACCGTATGCGATCCTTTGCTTTATAATGTACTGTTTATTCTTATGATACGCTGTTTATTCTTTCTGTTATGTTAATCATTAATGTTAATGCTATTATTCAGTTTTGTTTTGTCTTGATCAATGTGCAACGGTTGTTGCCTTAATAAAAAAATGGTATTTGATGTTTAAAAAGGTGTGTAAAATGTTATGAAATTAACACGAATGGTAATTGTATTGTAATATATAAAAACATTTATAAATCGCCTCCACTGGAGTGAACCGTTCAGAGGTGCTCCCAGTGCGCAAGGCCACGAGAGAAGGAAGAGGTCTTGAGGAAAGAAAATGAGGATAATGTATTACAATTTAGACGTTGAGACCGAGTAGATGGAGACAGAGTATTCCAAAGAGAGGGGCCAATTGATGTAAAGGAACGGGACTGAGCTATAGCCGTTCTAGTAAGAGCGCATGCCTTAAACACCTTTAAATCCTTTGAATGCGACGGTATATATACGAATGAATCACAACAAGATATTAATTAAGATTTATGCCCCCTGGTAATGAATTATTAAGTAGTAAAATGGATCCTCCCACTTTCAAATACTAAAGATTTTTTTTTAAATATTATTCAACTGTAATTGTTCATACTTTACAAACATAAATCATTATTTGCCAATCTGTCTTCATAACTGAATGTTTTTCTTATGAAAACAAGATGCAAAATTTCCGGAAACCCAATTATCGTTTTAAAAAACCAAGTATACAACTAAATGTATTGAGTTTCTAGCCCTTATTATCCCTTGTGAGTGATAAACACATACACATTATGCAATCATCATCATCAATATCCTTAGGCTCAATACCCGTAGGAGTCCGATGCCACTCTCTGTCTGAGTCTGTCTTGTGCCATGTTGCCCAGCTTCAACCGGTCCGGTTAGCAGGTCTGCTCCATACCATTAACATCTTGGAGCATCTAAACCACCTTGTCTGATTGAAGAGAATCATGAAAAAGAGGCACGAAGGACAACGCAATTATGCAATACACACAAACATATACACACATACACATACACACACACACACACAAACACACACACACATATATATATATATATATATATATATATATATATAAACACGCATGCACATACAAACATATATATACACACACACGCAAACACGCATTCAAACATGCACATACAAACACATGAATGACAATATTTGGTAAAACAAGATGAAAACGATGCAAGTATAAATTTAACTCCACCTCTGCCTATACTCTCACATTGCCAGTCCCAAGTCTGAATAAAGGAGGAGGGCGACGCTAATGAACCTTATTATCGCACAGTGTTGTTAAACTGAAACAATACTACATAAAACAACTACTACGAACTTATGTGTGGGTGTACTGTATATGCTTGCGTGCTCGCGTCTGCACATGTGTGTGTGTGTGTGTGTGTGTGTGTGTGTGTGTGTGTGTGTGTGTGTGTGTGTGTGTGTGTGTGTGTGTGTGTGTGTGTGTGTGTGTGTGTGTGTGTGTGTGTGTGTGTGTGTGTGTGTGTGTGTGTGTGTGTGTGTGTGTGTGTGTGTGTGTGTGTGTGTGTGTGTGTGTGTGTGTGTGTGTGTGTGTGTGTGTGTGCATTCAAGTAGTATCTATTCGTTGTCATGGCAACCATTAAGAGCCTCTCAAAGCACTTCTTCCTCAGGGCCAGGCACTTGAGAAAGCGCAGCACTCACGGACATTACGTACACACACGTGCACAAATATATACACACATACACACAAATACATACACATACACACGCATACACACACATACATACATACATACACACACGTGCATACATACATACACACGTGCATAAAAACCCAAGTATACACTTTATATGTATAAAGTGTATAGAGTGTATACTATATATAACATAGATACACAACATTATCATATACACAATGTCATGAATGCAAAGAGCCATAAAACAGCATACACACCACATATACATACGTACGACGTAGGTACGTACATACATAAATACCTATCCATAACCGTAAATTTAAATACATGCATAGTGCATACATGCACACACATTCACATACACACTAATATACATGTCTTTTCCGTGGTGGGCCAGGTGGGCCACAATGGGCTCACACAGGAGCAATAGACTGCTACCTCGGCTCATACTGAAGCATGTCTTATACAGCCCAACATACGAATTGTGAAACTGCTCAAATTACTAATCAAAACACCTCTTTTAGCTAAATAATTGTCCTATAAAAGGAAGCAGTCAACATGTATGCATATCATTGACAAAACAACGTATAATTACGACGCTGTTGCCATAGACGTGGTTAAACTCTCAATCATAATTTCTAAAAACCATTTTCTTTATCATTTTTTTCTCCAAAAATCGCATTGGATTTTTTTCGTCACGTTTCATCCAACTCTTATTTTATACAACTTTAATTTTTTAATTAACAATCTGTCATTAATCTGTTTAATTTTATTTATATTGGAAGTGCCTTGCGCTGCCTCCGTACTTTCATGAAGGTAGTTTTTTTATTAAAATCGTGTAAAAACGTATTAATTTTAAAATGCAGTAAAAATGTAGCGAAGTCAAATAATTTCATTTTTCCGTAAACAAAGAACCCAAGAAGGACAAACGTTAATGTGCTGAATGGTCACTGAAAGTCTTTGGTAGAATTATTAGTTATTACTATTATTATCATTATCATTAGCAGTAGAATGAGCAGTAGCAGTATCATTATCAATATTATTATAATTATTATAATTATTATTATTATTTATTATTATTATTATTATTTGTGTTGTAGATTATCGTCATCACCCTCCCCCCCCCCCCATCGCCATGGTGATGGGCAGCAACGGTTGGTATAATTTAAGGAAATAACATTAACCCAAGTATTTCCACAGCAGACTGTTTATAAGGTAATTCAGAGATAAATAGTCACCCATCCACATTGGCTTTCACCAACCCAACAACTCATTATAGCTGTTTAGTTGGTCGGTCTAGTCACCTTAACCACAATACAAACAGTCAGAGACAGACAGAAAGAGATAAACGGACACAGACAGACAAATACACAAACTGGCGCAAATAGCTATGAGCAGAGACAGACATAGATGGGCAAACACAGACCTCTGCTGTTAGCAGACACAGACAGAGACACACGTACAGATACAAACAGAGACATAAACAGAGACAAACAGAGACATAAACAGATGGACAGAGACACACACAGAGAAACACATATAGAGACTGGCAGGGACAGACAAAGGCACACACAGAAATACACAGACGGACAGAGGCACACACAGACAGAGACAAATAGACAGTGACAGACACAAAGACATATGTCGCGTGCATTCCATACCTCCGCACCCATGGAACGGTTCATAACTCTCCTTCATCCATATATTATTCATCGTCAATACATTCAATACATTTATATAGCACCCCTTCAAGAAGCCCGCTCAGAGGCGCTCCCAGCCCAGCCATGGCTAAAGAGTTAGGTCTTGGGCAACTGGCAGAAAACAGACCAATTATTACCACGTAATAAATTGGAGCTCATTCCAAGTGGAGGGGCCAACAACCGAGAAGGCTGACCAAACAAACAGCATGCCCGAGGGACCAAGGGCTCCCTCCTCTTAGCGGAAGATAGCAAAACTCGACGGAAGGCTAAGTCCGAGACAGAGATAGGATAAGCCTAATATAAGTGGAGTAAACAATACAAACGCTGGATCACAACCATGATTACTTGTAAGGTGGCTTCAAATCAAAAAAGAGGTGTGCAATTTATCAGGTGTGTAGATTGATCTTGACATCTAACTGCATCTTCCTCTCGCGGCTGACTGACTATCCGCGCCTCAGATTCACATGTCGGTGTGACCTACGTGCGCGTTACAAACTTATTCAATAACAACAATTAAATTAAAACATCTCGAAGTGAACACGGAAGCAACGGCAACTGAGATGTAATTATTAATAATTATACACACACAACGCGGTCAGAGCCAGATAGTGACAGAGAATCAGATAAACAGCAAGTTGTCTGTCCGGTGTGTGTGTTTGCGTGTGTGTGCGTTCGTGTGTGTGCGCGCGTGTGTCTGTGTGTGTGCGTGTGTGTGTGTGTGTGTGTGTGTGCGTGTGTGCGTGTGTGTGTGTGTAGGCGGATTATGATAGAGAGAACTAGAAAACAGACAGCAGGACAAAAGACATGCATACGTACAAGGTGTTTATACATACCACGCACAAATATGCAAACGACATAATTATATTGTGACAGACAGACAGACAGACATAACATGCTCGCAACATACTTCACAAGAACAGAGGCAAATACAGACAAACACACAGACAGACAGACATACAGAGACAGATAGAGACAAGCAGACAAACACACAGACAGACAGACAAACAGACAGAGACAGATAGAGACATACAGACAAACACACAGACAGACATACAGACAGAGACAGACAGAGACAGACAGACACACAGACAAAGACAGATAGAGACATACAGACAAACACACAGAGACATACAGACATAGACAGACCGAGACAAACAGACAAACACACAGACAGACATACAGACAGAGACAGACAAACAAACAGACAAACAAACAGACATACAGACAGAGACAGACAGAGACACGCACAGACAGACATACAGAGACAGACAGACAGACACATAGACAGACATACAAACACAGACATGCAGACAAATACAGACAGACATACAGACAAAGACAGACAGACAAACAGACAGAGACAAACAGACAGACAGACAGAGACACGCAATCTGGTCCCTGGATGAATTCCTTGCACGATTTAAACCACGCCTCTGCACAACGTTAAATCATTAAACAAATCCGACTAATGTCTGATAACACGGCAAACACTACTGTGGCCAAGCCACACTCCAGTTGATGGAGCAGTCTAGTGACTCTAGTCTACCACTAAAAAGCTGAAAACATATTTCCTGGAAAACTTAAGACCAGGATTACTTGTAAGGTGGCATCAAATCAAAAAAGAGGTGTGCAATAATTTATCATCAATTTACTCATGCATCTTTACCTCTTTTGGATGCACATATATCACATATGTATTTGCATACAATAAATTCATCAAAACATATACTTGCATGCATTCATACTTGAAAACATATAACACAAACAGTGTCAAACACACATGCAAACATACATACATGCACGCATAATAAACAAGCATACATATACACCCGCATACGTGCAAACATACAAAATAGTAATTGCATGCACACATAATTATATTATATGCACATTGCATGACTATAAAAATTAGACATAAAATGTCGAACCCGAAAATGTTAAGATTATTCAAGACACGTGGTTATAATTTACTTTTAGTATATTATAATGAAGATAAATTGCACACCTCTTTTTTTCATTTCAACCACCTTATAAGTAATCCTGGATCCATTTCAACCTAGCTGCGGTGCGACGTTGGTCAACATTAACAAGAGTAGATTCCGGAACGAAGGGCATATTTTAACGAATTTTTTATTTTATATGTGTGTGCGTGTCTGATCGGCAACTAATTAATTATAAACTCCGTAATCAGCTAACTAATTAGCATGGTAGCAAATTCTAATTACAAATAATAAGTAGCCAGTCTCATTCACATTTACAGCGCTTCAACGCCAATGCATTTAGTAGGTTCCTTCGTCAGCCCCATCATACAGAGTTTACAAACGAATAAGTGCAGTGAACTCAATAAAAAAAGTGCACATCCTAGCAGTACACAGATGAGCCAAGACCTTCAGCGGACCGCACTTTAGAACGCATAGATTTTGAACGTACAACTCCGAAACTCACATACAAAAATATTTTTACAAAGCAATATGACGAAATTGAATAAAATCCATTATAATCCAGAACTTTGTTTGTTTGTATGTGCACTTGTTATAGTGCCCCTTCAAGCTCTCACTACTCAGAGGCACTCCCAAATGCAGAGCAGACACTGAATCGGAGTTTCACGCCGAAGCGCTGAGCAATTGTGAGTGAAGACTTGCCCAAGGTCCTTACGTGGCGAGGTGGATTCGAACCTCGAACCTTTCCGGCTCCAAGGCAACGACGCCACCACTGCACCACCGCGCCCCACAAACATCTATTGGAGTCAGTAGATTGAGTGCTATACCTCCTGGATTTTGGCCTGGCACTGCAGTTTCGATATTGCTCACTTCATTTTGATAATGAGCTGATCTTCCTGACTACTTTGTGGGTGCTGAGAAATTCTCAAAGATTTATATTACATTACATTACATTTAATTCATTTCACTTTTACATTTCATAAAACATCAAATACATAATAAAATACAAACTATTTCTATAACTGATTAATTAGTATGTAATTAATTAGTAGTCTAATTAGGTCAAATATCAACGACCACGGCAGCTGATACAGAGTGTATAACACTGAAAATTTGGACACCACTTTTAAAATATACATTCCATCTATTTATATTCCGGTCAAAATCGGACAATAATACGGTGAAACCGTTTTGTTATGGTCGAACTTCAACACAATCATTTGCGAATCATTAAAATTGTAAAAGTTATTTATTTATTATTTTATTGTAAACTGGCAATTTAATACAGTGCCCCTTCAATGTTCTACTCAGGAGCGCTCCCATACCAACCCTTTGTCGAATAAGACAGTCTTAAGAAGAGAGAGAAATGAGGCAGAAAGATCAATAGGTGTTTGGTGAAGGGTAACGGAGAGCTCAGTATAAATAAGTGCAGTTAGCAAGTTGAATATTAGTGAGATAATGAGGCTTCGGTTAATTGTCACTCTATTGTACATGTTTTCTGTATTGTCATAAACGTTCCTTTTCACTGCACTGTACATTTTTCTGTACTGTCATAAACGTTCTTTTTTGCCGCATTGTAAACAAAATTCCGTATTGTCATAAACGGTCTTTGTTGTCATAAACTTTGAAATGATAAAAATAACAATCACACAAAGACATCAGAAGATCAGAGAGAGAGATAAATACAGCCAGATTTTGAACACCTTTTAACACGCAAGTCAATACAAAAAAGAAGGTAGCTAAAAATTAATTCCTGGCAATGCCAGTCCCAAGTTTGGAAAGATGAGGAGGGCGGTGCTAATGATCTTTGCTAACACACAGTATCGTTAAACTGAAGCAACTGTAAATGTTTATAACGACTTCATTTTCTTGGCCTCGGCAAATGACAAGTCTCCAGGCAGTGCCAGTCTCAAGCCTGGACAAACGAGGAGGGTGACACCAATAATCAACGGCAACAAACCAACCAACCAATTCGCCGTTGCCATGTTTTCGTGTGGTGCCAGACTCGAGCCAGGAGAAGTGAGGAGGGTGACATTAATCGCCTTTCAATGACAGTGTGTCATTAACACATGCACACACACACACACACACACACACACAGACATGCAGACATGCATACACACTCACAAACAAATAAACACACACATGCACACACACCAACACATAAACAACACACATGCACACACACCAACAAATAAACACACACACATGCACACACACACCAATAAATAAACACACACATGCACACACACGTACACACACAAACACACACAATCGCACGCACAAACACACACCCGCACACACAACCATAGACACAACAACAGTGTCTACGGTTTCCAGCCATCAATTTCAAAGGCGTAACCTACTTAAACTGGGCGACAGTACAGATCGAGAGGAATAATTAACAGACAGGCATAGAGCTTTCAATGCATCCATACAATGACGAGAGACTGGCCGCCCCCACCAGCCCTTAATTGAAACTCTTCTGCTGAAGAACAGGAAAGGAAAGTAGGCTAATATGACCCATTGGAATGCCGGGTAGGACATACACACATTCGCACGTACACACACATGCATACACACACACACGCACATATTCGCATACACACACACATACATAGACACGCACATACACGCATATACATACACGCACATACATACACATAAACACATTCGCATACACATACGTACACACACACACACACAAACACACACACATTCGCATACACTTTACATACATGCGTTTCCAACATTATGTATGCATGCATGCACACATAATTATGTACGTTATACTCGTCAAGTACATGTTCAAACTTCCTTCTCCCTACTTAGTTAAGGCTTTATGTTTTTTACTTAAGGTTTTCTTACTTTTTTCAGTTTGGTATTGATTTATTTTTTTAAATTAAGACGTGTTTGCTTAACATCATGTTTAGATATTCATATTATCTAATATCGTGATGTTAAAATTTGGAACGTTTAATTTTTGTAGTTAAGTTTTGATTTATTTTTGATTTATTGCATATATGATGGAAAATAGAATATAATTTTATTGTGCTGAATTTGTTAACGCCTAGAACCAGAAAATGTGCTTAGGTGGCCCTAACCAGCGGGACTCTGCAGTCCCTTCTGGGTTTCCTTTTGTTGCCAATAACATTCATGTTTTATTTTTATGTGATGATATGTACCTTGTGTGCTTTTCTCTGGCTCAATAAAAAAATTTGATTTGATTGATTTGATTTGATACATAAGAATTACATTAGCAATTGGCACAATAAAAAATATACAATTACTTCTTACTCCTCCATATCCTTTCATAGAACTCCCTGTCAAAGTAACTCATTTAACGACAGTTTTATTTTGCCACGTTGGGTTTAGAACGCCTCTGGTTAGTGCCCTTGAAGACTGGCTATACAAATGCATGCAATGAATGAAGAAATGAGCATATAACATAAAAATACGTCATATCATACGTAGTACATTTATCATTTCATCCATTCATCAATCCACTGACCCACCTACATCCATATATGATATATATATATATATATATATATATATATATATATATATATATAGAGAGAGAGAGAGAGAGAGAGAGAGAGAGAGAGAGAGAGAGAGAGAGAGAGAGAGAGAGAGAGAGAGAGAGAGAGAGAGAGAGAGAGAGAGAGAGAGAGAGAGAGAGAGAGAGAGAGAGAGAGAGAGAGAGAGAGAGTATCATAATTATATATATGGATGTATAATATATATATATGTATTTATTATAACAATTATAATAGTAACATATGTATGTACATCTATATATAATTATATAATGGATATATATATATATATGCATGTGCATTGTGTATAATGTCCAAATATATAATTAAATGTCTATATAATATATATACGCATATATATATATATACATATAAAATTATAATCATATAAACATGACACGTCGGGGCTAACGGCAGACGCATTATAACCACCTGTGGAGTACGGATAACGTCATTGACTCTCTTATTGACCGACTCGATCAACAATCATCCAACCGCCTCGCACTCAATAACCTCCAGCGAATGGAGGAGGCGCCCTGCCGGACAGTAATATAAACCAACACCAATATGGCTTCCCCAATCCTAGAACGCCTCGAGGCAATGGTAGCCGAGAGCATTCAATGTATAAAAATCAATGTAAAACTTTAGACACCTTTTAAAAAGAATTACGCTTGGTATAAATGCAGCACACAGTCAACAAAATTTTAATGTAGAACGACAGAAATGATAAGAAGGAGGATTCCAATTTGACCAGGGTCTATAACAACAGAGGCCGTTACCCTGGACAGCAATTTGCTCGGCATATTACAGCACTTATGAGCAAGGTACTAGACCAGAACTGATAAATAACTGCGGTGTACAATTATAGAGAACTTTGCAACTAATTTTTCAGACATTGTTTGCACTCTGTAGTGCCAGGCCCAAGCCGAGAAAAAGGAGGAGGACGATAATCATCGTTGAAACGTTAAACAGCAACTAGCCGTAATGTTTTCTAGCAGTGCCAGACCCAAGTAAGCGCAAAGGAGGACGGCTACATTATCGCCATCGCAATCCAATAGAATCGCCGAACCAACTGGATATTGTGTAAAAATATAAATTATATGCATTGATATATTCACTAACACTCGCAAGTCGCAACCACCCTAAAGGTAGGCTCAGCCTTCCATTCACTAGGTTATTTTGGTAAAGGACAGGTGGAGCCTTGAACACTCACATAAAGTTAAATTCGACTCCTGTCAAATTTATCAGCATATGTAACGCATGCGCGCGTGCGCACACACACGCACGCACACCAGAAATCGTGTGAACTTGATCCACTACCTCCGTTTGTTCTTGTAACCATTCTAGATGGCATTGCTCCATTTTTAGTGTACATGTTTAATAGGTCCCTTACTGAAGGTCACCTCCCAGCATGCCAAAAACGGGCTATAGTTTTCCCTACTTGTCGTTAAACAAGCTTTGTTGAAGCGCAAGAAGATGAGATCAATATTAACGACCACGGAACCGGGTGCAAAAGACTGGATATTACAAGTGATCTCACTGCATGTTTCACTATAAACGCTAGAACACCTCTTTTAAAATACAACGCCCATCTATTTAAACAAAACTGAGTTTTAAAAGTAACTTGAGTAATCGTTTGGACTTAATGCATTCATTATGACTTACGGTGAAAACTACTAAAAAATTAACGTAATTCTATTAATGTCAACCACCTTTTATGTCACCACGTGTCGTTAACGGTTAAACAATCTTTGTTGGAGTTAAGATGAGATCAATACTAACGACCACGGAAGAGGGCGCAAAACACTGGCTATTACAAGTAATCTTACTACATATTTTACTATTGTCGTTTAGACACCTCTTTTAAATGATAATATCAATCAATTAAACAGAAATTGGACATAAAAAGCAATTTCATTCCAGACTCTGCGATTACCGTTTAGACACCTCTTTAAACAATAACTTCAAATTATTTAAGTCAACTGGATCCATCACAGATATTTCAGATGGTTATCCTATCATGGCTTACACTCTCACTATAATTATCATTTCATGCCGTAGATGCTTTGGCATATTAAATTGATGGCTTTTGTAAACTGTATGTATATCAAGTTTTCATCGTAATTAAAATTTCAATTGTCGTCAGTGACCATAGATGTCATACGACTACGCTAAATATTGGAATAAAAAGAAGTAATATTACTCTACACCTACAAACCCTTGGACAAATCTTTAAATGGAGAAAGCCCAATAATAAAAAAAACTGGATATTACAAGCAATTTGACAACACCTTCCTGACCGCCTATACACCTCTTTAATTTTAAAATCTACCTTTTAAAGATGCAGATAATGTGAGTAATATTGTACTGTTCCTCAATCCTTCCTCACCTCTTTTACCCGTTAAAGCACACCTATATAAACTGATATCATATTATAAATTATTTTACAATACTTCCACTTTTTTCTGTGTATACCTCTTTAACTGACTATATCTACCTATAAAAACTAAATGTTACAAGCAATTTTACTTCTGAGTCCTTGCTCATGATCATTTCAACGCCTCTTTAAAACAACAATGTAATTCAACAAATACATAAGAGCTGTAATATGCGAAATAACTGTGACACTTGTTGCACTCTACCTGTAAGCGTGACAGCTTGGAGGAAATAAGAAAGGTCCACTTCAAGCAGCAAAGGGCTGAAAATGGCATCCCAATAAGATCTTACTACGGATAGAGTAAAGGAGGTCATTCAACATAGAAGGGCCTACAATGGCAAAGACGCTGTGTTGAGGTCAAGCAACAAGCGGCTAAACATGCCTTCTTATTGTCATCCGTCTTTTCAAAGCTGTACAATACACATATAGCATAAGGCCTTAAAAAAATTGTGTTTCCGGTAACCCGGCCGACCCTCTTTTATTGCCGCGACTCAAATAATTTTGTTAAAAGGATTTATTAAAAATTTTAATTAAAAAAATGTTAATAAAAAATTAATTAAAAAATTTAGATTTTTTTCAAAAAAATATTTTTTTAACATTTGTATTGACATAACAGAAAAGACGTCAACAAAATGAAATTAATAGGACTGTTTTCTAAAGCAGTTTTAGGTGCAGACAGTCGGGAAATAGGCAGTTTATACTTGCTTAGAACACGTACTTTATTGCAGCGTGCACCTTTGTGCAAAAAAGACTAGAGTAGAGGGGTATACTTTTTCGGATAGTCACTGCATACAAATATTTCACCAAAATAAACATATTTTTCGACCTACCTACCCAATTTTTTAGCTCTGTTACCGGAAACACAACATTTTTTAGGCCTAATTATTGTATTCAACAACTTCTATATAGCTGTGTATGCTGCCCAATGCATGACGCTCCAGACTGTAATCAGGTCAAGCTCTGGCAACAATAACATGTCACTAAACAATGGAAAAAGTTGCTGAATGTATTGTATTGTAATGCATTGTGTTGCATTTTAACAATATTGTATGTATTGTACTGTATTAAAAAGTTTATAAAACGCTTCTATGGGGGTGGGTGGTGGTTTCCACAAACTGCACGAGTCTCAAATACTATTCTTTTGCGTATACAAGTAATATATGGATGGCCCACACCAGTGTCGTTAGGATGGTGACATGGAACATTCACCATAGGAAGCTTTATTTTGCTGCATGCAGAATGCAAAAACAATTTCTGACCAAGGACCATACAGCCATCAAATCAATCAATCGAAATTTATATAGCGCCCTTCATATGATTGAAGTAGCTGTCGTTGCAGTAGCCAGACAGAGGCAGATATACACGCAGAGGGAAACACAAACAAACTGAGACATACAAAGACAGACAGTGAGTAATATAAACACACAGGAATAAGAAGACAGACATATAGAGACAGACTCAAACATACAGACAGAGAGTTACACGCATAATTACATCGCCAGACAAGCAGGCATAGTGGCATACACATACTTGCACACAGATACGACCCAGAGACAGACAAACACACAGCACAGGCAACAAACAGAAACAGACATGCAGATAGACAAACACACAGACACACAGGTAGAAACAAAGACAGACAGAAAGGCGCACGCACACAGATCAATTGACAGATACGCATACACACTGGCAGGTAGACAGACAGTCACACCCACACAGATAGCCAACGAGACGGACAAGCACAAAGACAAACACACAGCAAGGCAGACACACAGACAGATAGACTGATAGACATTAGACAGACAGGCTGACACACAGAATGCCTATACAGGTATACATTCATTCATGCAGACATACACACACACACACACACACACACACACACACACAGACAGGTAGACACACACACAGGCAGATATACAGGTAAACACACTGATACCCAAACAACCAGGCCTACAAAGAACACACAGGCAGTCAGACACAGGCAAACACGACAGCTAACGAGAGGCCCACACAGCACACTGCAGCCGAAATGTGACACCGAAAGGTGACATCATTGAACAGCTGTGCCAACTCATCCATCCGTCCATCCATCCAGGCAAAGAGAAAAGGTGACTGTGGACGAGTAGAGAAACGGAAATTGAAACGAACAATCATCACGGCCACTTAAAACAAACACACACACACACACAGACACACGCGCGCACACACACATACACATGCATACGCACACACGCAGACACACTCACACAAACACCCACATACACACATGCACACACACACACACATGCACACACATACACACATGCACACACATACACACATGCACACACATACACACACGTGCAAACACACATATATACATACACACACACACGTTCAAACACACATACACAGACACACGTACACACATGCACACACACACACATGCATACACACACACACGTGCAAGCACACATACACATACGCACAAAAAACACACACGCACATACACATGCATACACACACACACGTGCAAGCACACATACACATACACACAAAAAACACACACGCACATACACATGCATACACACACACACGTGCAAACACACATACACAGACACACGTACACAAACACCCACATACACAAACAAACATACATACACACACACAAGTACAAACACACACCCACACATACGATACACACACACACACAAACACAGTTGTCACCAGGACTCACACACATACATACAATACACATGTAAAATCCTATACAAAATTATACGAATGGCCTGTACTTACATCGTGAAATAAGCAAAAAATTAATAGAAAATTAATAGAACAAGAAAAAATTAATTGATCAAAATTTTAAGCAACCCAACAATGATGATGATGATGATGATGATGATGATGATGATGATGATGATGATGAAGATACGGTAACTGAACCATCATTGTCTTCTACAGTACAATACTGAAGTTGATCGTTCTAAACAATAACTTCCATGGTATACTTCCATGCCCCACCTCCATGCAATAAGCACCATGTCACAAACTGAATAGACTTATGAAACTTCCAACTGCCTATTAATAGGTGTCTCTTATGCAGAATCACCATTAAGTGCCAGGAAATCTCACACAATTGCAAAAGCAGTTTCGAATTATGAAGTGAAAATGTATAACAAAAGACAATGGTTTGAAAAAATGCAGTGACGGAGTTAGTATAAACTCGTAACAACTTTCAAAATCTTTCATAGAGGTCACCGCCCTAAAAACGCGTGCATCAAACTTACTTAACATATTACTGCGTCTCTGAAACTTATAAAGAGCGCTAAACCGTAAAAGAGGTGTGCGATGAACTGTTTTCATACACAATCATTGATGTCTCAGAGCTAAATTAAATTGGTCATTCAGCTTACCGCAAAAAGTGTTGACTAAAGGAGTAGAATGCGATAGATGAACTGTACTGTACAGTGATGTCTCTCTGCTACTTCAAATATGGATTAAAAGTTTAAAGAGGTGTGCAACGAACCAGCTTTAATATTTAAAGGGAATTCTACACTTTCATCTCCCTCTCCTCCACCTTCTCAATCTTCTTCATAATCTCCACTCTTCTTATGTTTTCTTCTCCTCCCTCTTCCTCATCCTTCTTCTGTTATTACTCCTCCTCTTCACCTTCTTTCGTCCCTGTTTTCTTCTCCACCTCCTCCTCCTCCTCCTCCTCCTCCACTTCTGTTTTCTTCTCCTCCCTCTTCCTCCTCCTCTTCACCTTTTTCCTCCTCTGTTTTTCTCCTCCTCTACACCCTCCTCTTCTTCCTCCTCCTCTACTTTCTTCTCCTCCTCCTCTTCTTCATCATCCTCTTCTTTCTCTTCCTCCTCTTATTCCTCCTCCTATTCTTCTTTCTCATCCTCCTCTTCTTCTTCCCCTCCTTTCTTCCTCCTCATCCTCTTCCTCCCCTCAATATCTTACACAACACAAACCAGCAGTAACTCAATACAGAGCACCACAAATGAGAGACATTTGAATCGTAAATAGACCAGGAGATGTAACTTTCCTCTCACTACACAAGATAAGCCATGGTCTCCTATACATGTAGATCTATAACAAAAGCTTATCAAGATGTCCTTTGATATGTCTATCATTACAGCATCTGAAATTGTTGTCATTAGATAAAATTGACCGCATTCAGGAAATGAATGAAAGAACCAGGAAACAAAAGTTGAGAAACAGTGTCAATTTGATACAGGATGCGCCGATAAATGATCCAAGTTCAACGTGTAAACAGAAACAAACGTCTTATCACAACCTCATTAAATGTTGGTGGTGATTAAATGGTGGTGTTGGTGTTGCTGTTGGTGGTGTTTGTGTTGGCGGTGGAGTTTGTGTTGGTGGTGTTGGTGATGGTGGTTGTAACAGCAGGAGTATTTGTATAATAGCAAGATACAGAGACAAACTCAAACATACAGGGACAGGCAGTGAGATAATTTTATATAAACACACAGGAACAGAAAGACAGACAGACATATACAGACACACATTTAAATACATAATAACATCAACAGACAGACACAGACAAAAACACCGACACACACATACACAGTCCGCCATGATACAAGTAAAATTCTTATCAGCCACTTGTGATGTGCAAGCTACTACTCTTATTCATTCATTCATTCATTCATTCATACAAGTATTTATATAGCGCCTCTTCAAGAAAACTACTCAGAGGCGCTCCCGACTCCAGCACGCCAAACAGAACAGTTTTTAAGTGCTTATAGAATGTGTCAGAGAGTGATCTAGGGAACAGGCACAGCTCAAGTAGTAGTAGTAATGATACGAGGAGGAGGAGCAGTAAAAACCACCTTTAGAGTTTAAAATTATTACGATATCATAAACACTCTTTATTCAAATCATAATAATAATAATAATAATAAAAGTCATTTTCATTACTCCAAAATTTATAATCATCATCATAAAATTCTGAGAGTTTTCAGAATGGCAAATAATCCATAACAAATCTACAGCTGTAGATTTGTTATGGATTATTTAAAAATAAAATAATATAGTATAATATATATTATTTCGAAAAGCAGCCACAGCTATCATTCCTCATTCCATAGTTTTTATATAAGAACTTGTAATAATAATAATAATAATAATAATAATAATAATAATAATAATAATAATAATAATAAGTTATAAGGACAATTCAAATTGCCCCGTACCACGGTCAGGCCATTACACAGGTCCTGTCGCAACTCCAAGGTTGTTTTCAATTGATATAGTATCTAGAGTAGCTTTGACAGCAACCCTAACCATGGGGTGGCTAGATTATCTCACCATCAGATTACAGTAACCCTGCCAGTAACCCTAAGCCAGAAGCCAAACCCTAATGCAAACCCATACACAAACCCAGTCGGGAACCTTTTTACTAGACATTGCACAACCAAAACCTCTTCTACTACACTGGGTTTACGGTAATGGTTCAACCGTATACTGCGTTAGAGACTGGAAAGGGGGATTACGGTAATGGTAAACACCTTGACACGAAGAGCGCACGGATGCAAAGGTCCACTCAACCTTCCATTCGGCAGATTGGCGTTAACTAGTAAACTGAGTAGTAGGACGTGATGGGTGTCTACGATTAAATTCGACTCCTGTCATAACTTGTGACCATCCGTCATAAGAATATGAATTGTACTATTTGTAA
Source organism: Lumbricus rubellus (assembly GCA_945859605.1). Classification (NCBI taxonomy): domain Eukaryota; kingdom Metazoa; phylum Annelida; class Clitellata; order Crassiclitellata; family Lumbricidae; genus Lumbricus; species Lumbricus rubellus. The sequence continues at coordinate 21,993,956 of OX243821.1, read as the reverse complement.
TCATTCTGCATTGTGTCAGTTTGAAATACAATGAAAATTATTAGTAAGCTCTCTTATTATTGTTGTCCAACAACATAAGACGTTTAGTGAGTTTAACATAGGCTTACCTAACGTATTTAATCCGGCAACCCAACTTTATACGGGGCACGGACTTTTATACATGCCATAATAACAACGTGTTTACCAAGTAATGTCAGTATACACAGGAGACATAAAAGTCCCACTATATAACCAGGGCCACCTAAGAGCATTTAAAATATTAGATGAAAGATATAATTTTTTATCACGGCCAACTCTTGTGAAATAAGAAAAGCCACGTACGAAGAAAGTAAAAGTCTTAACAATCATAATTACTTTATAATTAAAATAACCACAGTAAAAAGGGTGTGCAACTTACTAAGGATGCCCACAAATTACTAAGTATTTTTAATAATTTTCTATTGGATAATAACGACAAATTATATAATACAGTCAGTGGCAAGCAAAAGATAAGAGTGACATATAGTATTATATTTTACAGGGTGCTTATTACTAGCTGCTTTAGTCCATCCACTTAAGTCTATCCACATTATAATCATTCTGCATTGTGTCAGTTTGAAATTCAACGAAAATTATTAGTAAGCTCTCTTATTATTGTTGTCCAACTACATAAGACTTTTGGTAATAGTGATTATAACACATACTTACCTAACGCATTTAATCAGCAACCCAACCTTATACAGGTCATGATAACACTGAGTTTTCCAAGTAATATCAGTATACAGAGGAGACCCAAAAGGGCCCCGAAAGGCCCAAAACCCAGGGCCACCTGAGAGCATTTAGAAATTTTAGATGAAAGATATACGGGTAATTATCACGGCCAACTCTGTAAAACAAGAAAGGTACGAGTTAAGTAAAATTCTTAACCATCATAATTACTTTATAATTAAAATAACCACGCTAAAAAGGGTGTGCAAAATACTCAGAATGCACACAAGCAGCTGCAAGCTCCCCGATTTAGGTTAATTTTTAGTGACATATAGTATTATATTTTACAGGGCGCTTTAGTCTATCCACTTTAGTCCATCCCCATTAGGCCAGACACAATTCTTGCTACAAAAGCCTAACCGCATAAGTACATCCATGGCATACTGGCCGCATTAGACTATTTAATAGACACGCTCGTCCAGTCACAAATTAACTCCGTCACTGGTTGCACTCTGCCAGTGCCAGTCCCAAGCCTGGATAAAGGAGGAGGGCGTCGCTAGTGGTCTTTGTTACCACACAGTGATGTTCAACTGCAAATACCACCACACCACCACCAGTCACAAAGTCATATTAGCTTATCCGTATTGCACTGGCCACATTACACAGGCCATATTTGTAGAGCCACACAATTTCATACATATTATAATAGTAGTCAGCCACATTATACAGGTCACGAAAAGCCCAGCCACATTAGTCCATATTATCATACATACCTCACGTTAGATCAGCCACTTTCGTACAGACATGAAAGCCTAGCTACATCAGTTTGGACATAATTATACTAGACACATGAGCAGTGGAGGGGTATAATTATTCCACAATGAATGAATGAATGAATGAATGAATGAATGAATGAATGAATGAATGAAAGAATGAACGAACGACACATAAGTCCATCCATCCATATAATAGTACCAACATTTTAGTAGTGCTACAATAGACCCAACTACGCACAATACCAGCCACAGAACTCCGGCCACATTACACTATAGCCACGCAAGTGACTAAATCCGCCAGACATTCCTCCACGAGTGCACACAGCATACCCAAAAAATAACAGACAAGAGTAACAGAACGTAGATCCCCTCACACATACACCTCCCCACACACCCCACCCCGCCGCCTCCGTCTTCAATTGACCCAGTAACACACGGAACGAAAATTAGAAACTTGTTTCATTCACAGCGTGGCCATTTGATCACAAAGAACGTACACGAGTGCCTTAGTATAGCGGTTCCCAAGCTCAGGGCCGTCAAGAATGGGTCGGGGGTGGGTGGGGGGCGGCAAATGCTCAAGGGAATGGCAACCTTTTGAGCCCGGGTACAGTAAGCTCCGAAATCGTAATTGTAATAATCGGAATTTCTACAGCGCCTGCAAAAGCAAAGTCGCGATAACCAGCCTATACAGAGGCGCTCAACCAAAACAAAATGGGACTGTAGGCAAGGGGTCAAGATCTGGAGAGTCAGGCGAGGAGTTAGATGGGTGGTTATAATAGTGGATGACGTTTAGAGTTGAAACGGTGTTGGAGGTATACGGGAAAGTGGAAGAACCAGGATATAGTTATATGATCAGTGAAAAAGAAAGTGTTGTTCAGTGTCTTGAGTTTCAAACGAAACACTTATAGATATCAATCAATTTTAACCAATTATAGTGACATACTTCACATAACAGGATGGTAACAAGGAAGGCCCTGAGGGAGGAATATCCCGTTAACAGGACCAGCTAGTTGCTATCACTTTTTAATAGGTGCATGGCTAGAATATATAATATATATGCTGCTTGTTGCTGCTTAACCACACTGTAATTAATGAGTAAGGCGTAAAAAATGTTGTGTTTCCGGTAACCCGACCGACCCATTTTTACGGCCGCGACCCAAATATTTTTGTAAAAAATGTTTATTAAAAAAAAATTTAATAATTGTTTTTAATTATTTTTTTTAATTTTAAAACTTAAAAAAGAAGCATTTGTATTGACACATATATCAGGACTGTTTCTAAAGCAGTTTTAGGTGCAGACAGTCGGGAAATAGGCAGTTTATACTTGCTTAGAACACATACTTTGTTGCAGCGTGCAAAAAAGACTAGTGGGGATAACTTTTTTGGATAGTCACTGCATACAAATGTTTTACCAAAATAAAAATATTTTCAGACCTACCTACCCAATTTTTTTTAGCTCTGTTACCGGAAACACAACATTTTTTTAGGCCTTAGAAATGAGCAAAAACTGATAAAATAATACTTTTATATAGCATTGGTCGACAGCGCTTTAAAGGTGTCGTAAGACCGGTCTTGTTGCTGTGTAATGATTAGTGCTGCCCTCCTCCATTATCGACGTTTGGGACTGACACTGACAAAGTGTGAGCAGCGGCGGGGTTGGGTAGTTACATACAGATAAGCTTCTTATTTATGTCTCGTTAAATATAATATTGGAGAGAAAATTATCTACAGTCGGTTTAAACTTCAAGCTATTTAAACACCTGAATAAAAATCACATTTTACATTTAAATAACAAATATATAAAACTCCATGTTGCTTTTTCCAAGAAATTTCTCTCATAAGCCCAGGTCCATTCATACTCCATTATCGAGCATGCCCCACCTTATAAATAATTAATTCATGAATTTCTATAAAGTATCTTCAAGGGCACTACACAGAGGTGCTCACAACTGCAAAACAATGGCAGTTCTAAGTTGAATTTTTAAAATGCTTCAGTAATAGCCCAGAATTCAGGCTCAGCTCTTCGGGGAGCCAATTCCAGGCCACTGGGCCCACCGCGGAAAAGGCTCGATTTCTGAATAGTTGCAGTTCACGCAAATGGAACCAAGTGCACACCCTTCTGCTTCTGTGCAGAACGGGGGGGGGCTGTGGCCTTGGCTACCCGTGGGGCAACCAAGCTCTCACAAGTAGCCTGGGCTGACACCCAATTGACATTGCCCAACCAGGGCCGCGAGCCTATACTCAATGCGCTCCCGGGTACTAAAGCAAGCCAGTCTCCAGCTTAATAGCCAGTTTAGGAATTTGTACAATTGGACACGCTGCAGAGCGTTAAGACATACATACATAATGACCATAATAAAATACAAATTTTCGCCACAGGTTGCTGCTCTCAGTCAAAGGCTCAAAGCCTATTATTGGTATTCTGGATATTGATTAGGACTTGGTTTTAGTGTGTCATCTGTTCATTATCCTTTGTGTTGTAGGAAAATGCGCTATAAAAGTTGCTAATTAAATACTACTTAGGGCATCATAAAACACCTATTCCGCCGCTGGTTGCATCCTGTCAGTGCCAGTCCCATGCCTGGATAAAGAAGGAGGGCGTCGCTAATCATCTTTAAGCAATGGCATTGTCGTTAAACAGCAACAAGCCTATTTCCCAATCATTCACATTGTGGGGGGCGGTGGTGTAGTGGTGGCGTCATTGCCTTGAAGCCGGAAGGTTCGAGGTTCGAATCCACCCTAAACCGCGTAAGGACCTTGGGCAAGTCCTTCACTCACAATTGCTCAGCGCTTCGGCGTGAAACTCCGATGCAGTGTCCGCTCTGCATCGGGAGCGCCTCTGAGTAGAGAGAGTTTGAAGGGGCGCTATAACAAGTACACATACAAACAAACAAACAAACATCCATTCATTCATTCATTCATTAACCATCCATTCATTCATTCATTCATTCATTCATTTATGACATTACTGAACCAGAGCATTGTCCTTAAACAGCAACAAGCCCCAAGCTTTCATTTATTCATTCATTCAAGAATTTCTATAGTGCCTCCTCAATTGGACTACTCAGAAGTGCTCCCGACTCTAGCACGGCAAAAATGTACAGCTGAGTTGAATTTTTTAAATGCACTAGCAAGAGCCCATGAACCAGACCTAGCTCATGTGAGAGTAGACTTCTTGGCCTCGGCATATCAGGCTGATTGACCGGGCCTCCCCCCCCCTCCATTTTCCTATCTTCCCAACCGAAATCGTGCATCTCAGAACGAAACAAAGGCGATGAGGCATAGCTATCCAGCGCATCTAAACAGGTGCGTCTACAGATAAGCCCAGCAAAGTCATTGCATGTATATATATATATATATATATATATATATATATATATATATATATATATATTTATACATGTATGATATATATATATACAAAGAAGCACACACACACACATACATATATCCACTTATATATGGTATATGTGTACATATATATACATCCATTTATTCTAACGGTATCATGTACATTATATAATACGCACACATTTATACTCAATATTACTCATGGCATATATATATATATATATGGCATATATATATATAATATACATTATACACACATTTAACCTTATGTATGTATAATTTCTGTATCATTATATTATATATACGATTGTTATGTGGCCTTCTTGGTTCACCAGGGCGTGAAAGTAGACACAGTTACACACTCACTATTCACCGACATTCACATAACATAAAGACAGGCAGCGCTTTGAGAGGTACTTAAAAAGCGCTAAGTTAAGTATACAGACTTCAGACACACTCAGACATGTATACAAACAAACAAACAAACAAACAAACATAAATACATAAACACAAACAAGCATACACACACACAGACAAACAAACACACACTCTATATACCTACATGCATGTAATGTCTAAGTACAAAAATGCATAACTTAAGCATTTATGGCAGTTCATACATAAACAAGGTGCATTCAATAATGAAAATTATAATAATAAATTCATTGATTCATTACGAAGAGTTATATAGCGCCCCTTCAAGGTTACTATATACTCAGGAGTGCTCCGAACCCAACCTCGGCCAAAGAGGACAGTTTTAAGATTACAATAGAGCATGTCTGCGGGGAACCTTGGCACACACACACACACACACACACAAATACAAATAATTTTTCAAAGGGACAAGGAAATGGCTGAATGGTGAGATGCTGTACAAAGATCAGAAAGACGTGGGCTCAACACACACACTAATAATCCAACGAGACGCGGTGGTGTAGTTGGTATGTTCGTTGCCTTGCAGCATTCCAGATTCGAATCCAACTCAAGCCGCCGTGTAGGGAACCTGGGCAAGTCCTTCGCTCGCAATTGCTTAGCGCTTCATCGTGAAACTCCAATTCAGTGTCTGCGCTGTAGTCGGGAGCGCCTCTGAGTAGAACTTGAAGGGGTGCTATAACAAGTGCACATACAAACAATAAGATTGACCCAGCCTCCCACTCCCTAGATGGCAATGATAAAATGAACAGTAGCCTATGTTGGCCCATCTTGCTGGAACCGTCTTCCGCACAAGCTGCGTCTTGAGCTTCTCATGCAGTCTCTCTCTCCCTCTGTTTAGGAAACGCCTGAAAACCATACTATTTGTTAGGGGAAGTGCTAACTAGGGTCGGGAGCGCTACTGAATCTGTGAGCGGCGCTATATAAATGCTCAATTACAATTACAAATTAGGACAGAGGCACACCATACAGGTTGCCATATTCAGGTAAATTTGACCTCATCCACTAAACCTGTTACTCCAGCAACTAACAACTCATGTGATATAACTGTGCACAAGTTGGCTTTAATCCATAAACAATTAGTAAATTGATGAATCATAGATTATTATTGGTCTGATATCTAATCACTCAACAATAATCATGTAATTTATGTAGTCCTCGTCCAATTGATCTATTCCTACTCCGAGTCCTACTTCTCATACTCTCCTATTTGTCATGCTTGCCTACTTCTCATACTTGCCTACCTTTCATACTCTATTACTTCTCACACTTGCCTATTTCTCATACTCTCCTACTTTTCATACTCTAATACTTTTCATTTTCTCCTATACTTCTCATACTCTCCTATTTGTCATGCTTGCCTACTTCTCATACTTGCCTACCTTTCATACTCTATTACTTCTCACACTTGCCTATTTCTCATACTCTCCTACTTTTCATACTCTAATACTTTTCATTTTCTCCTATACTTCTCATACTCTCCTATTTGTCATGCTTGCCTACTTCTCATACTTGCCTACCTTTCATACTCTATTACTTCTCACACTTGCCTATTTCTCATACTCTCCTACTTTTCATACTCTAATACTTTTCATTTTCTCCTATACTTCTCATACTTACCTATTTCTCATACTCTCCTACTTTTCATACTTGCCTACCTTTCATACTCTATTACTTCTCACACTTGCCTATTTCTCATACTCTCCTACTTTTCATACTCTAATACTTTTCATTTTCTCCTATACTTCTCATACTTACCTATTTCTCATACTCTCCTACTTTTCATACTTGCCTATCTTTCATACTCTATTACTTCTCACACTTGCCTATTTCTCATACTCTCCTACTTTTCATACTCTAATACTTTTCATTTTCTCCTATACTTCTCATACTTACCTATTTCTCATACTCTCCTACTTTTCATACTTGCCTACCTTTCATACTCTATTACTTCTCACACTTGCCTATTTCTCATACTCTCCTACTTTTCATACTCTAAAACTTTTCATTTTCTCCTATACTTCTCATACTTACCTATTTCTCATACTCTCCTACTTTTCATACTTGCCTACCTTTCATACTCTATTACTTCTCACACTTGCCTATTTCTCATACTCTCCTACTTTTCATACTCTAATACTTTTCATTTTCTCCTATACTTTTCATACTTACCTATTTCTCATACTCTCCTACTTTTCATACTTGCCTACCTTTCATACTCTATTACTTCTCACACTTGCCTATTTCTCATACTCTCCTACTTTTCATACTTCACATTCTCGTTCATACTATCCCACTTGTCATACTCTAATACTTTTCATTCTCTCCCATACTTCTCATACTCTATTACTTCTCATAACTACTACTTTTCATACTGTCCTACTTCTCCTACCACCTTATTTCTCATACTCTCATACACTTACTCAATTTTACTCGTACTCACACGCACAACCGCAACAATAACCACACTTATAACCACAACCATTACAATAATCGTTATCTTCATGACCACATCAGTGACTAATTTAACATACAACGCATTATCAATACAACGCAACCACAAGTGTATCCCTGTATGCATGTATAAATGCATTGCATACATTTACATCCAACGCACGCATTTCGAAACGCATTTTAAAAACGGATGCGCACAATATGATCATCAAAATGCACAAGCTGGCAGTGTGGGGGAGTCACAGGGAAAATCAATAACACACAAGATGGTAGCAAAGATATGCGATGCAGATTATAACATGAAAATCTTCACATTTCCAACATCTGATTTGTCTTAATCAAACCCAACAGCCTTTATGAGACAGCTTTCCACAAACATATGTACGAACATAAATAGAAATTGTAAACACAAACATAACTGAAATTGCAAACACAAGCAAAATCGAAATAACAGATACTAGCGTAATCAAAATTGTAAACACACGTGTAATCAAAACTAGAAATGTCTAAAGAGTTCCTCTAAAGCCAAGCACAGCACAGGGCACTGACAAGCGCTGTGGCTAGTCAGACGGTACGTGACGTTTTGGCGCCGCCGTTTTGGCGCGACCGTTTTGGCGCCGCCGTTTTGGCGCGACCGTTTTGGCGCCGCCGTTTTGGCGCGACCGTTTTGGCGCCGCCGTTTTGGCGCCCATATAAAATTTGATCTCAGCAGCTTATTTTCGGTTCAGTTTACAAATACATCAGTACGAAGTGTAATATTTATTTTTCAAGTTTCATTCAGTGGTGTAATAATTAACCGTAATCTGTACCCTATAAGGAACCGAATGTCTACAATAACCCTATATCTAACCCTAACCGACTCTCACGACGCCAAACCTGACCCTAACCGACCCTCACGACGCATGTCTTATACATACATTCTTAGCTATTTCGGGCATAACTTTTGAATGGCGTGGAATATCATTACAAAATTTACCTCAAAATGTGCGTAAATGAACCTCCTACGATTACCTACAATATGATAATTTTTATGCTCTAGAGCGAGGATGAAAAAAATTCCGGCGCCAAAACGTCCGGTGCCAAAACGGTCGCGCCAAAACGGCGGCGCCAAAACGTCCGGCGCCAAAACGGTGGCGCCAAAACGTCCTGCTTCGCTAGTCAGATGGGGTTGCCCACGGGTAAGAGTGTAAGCAAGTATGTATAAACAAATGATCACAAGTTACTATGGGTGTACAGTTTAACTGTTTTGGCAGCCATGCAAGGTTCCCATCTACTACTGAGTTTACCAGCGCTAACTGCTGAATGGAAGGTTGAGTGAAACTTTTTGGAAGGTAGCGGGAAGCAATCCGGATTCCCCACCCTCTTCATGCCTGAGCGTTACCATTACTGTAAAACACCCTCATCTTTTACTCCATCAGCAAAAGTAAAATGGAGTAATGAAAACCATACTTACTTGCTTACTTTCATGTGTATCTCTTCATGTAGCGATATGCTTAGTCACAGTTGTAGATGCTTATACACATTGTATGTGTAAACATCGCCGAGCTTCTCTATTTTAAGTGCATTGGGTCATTTGTGGCAACAGCATGTCCCACTAAATCAATTTCATTGCTTGTCAATAATAGCAGTTTTTCTACACATCCATCATACTCAAGCTCAAGCACACAAACATACATACTCAGCTCCTACACATATATAAACACTTTTGTGCATACCAACACACTACCATATACACACAGACTGACATCCACACATACAAACAGAGAGAGACGGACAGACAGGCATGCGCGCACACATACAATACATACACCTTACTAAACTTAAAACTGTTCCTTTTGGGCGTGCTGGAGTCGGGATCGCCTCTGAGTAGTTTCTTTTATTTGAAGGAGCGCTATATAAATGTCCGAATGAATGAATGAATACATACATACATTCGTATAGACATGCATAAACACGTGCATGCATACCTTGTCATGTGTACTGTCACACATGTATTCAACATGCATGACACACTCTAAACCATTACCAAGTAAACCGAAAGATCTGAGAATAAATCGTCGTCAACATTATCGTCCAATCAATCGAACATCAATCACAGAACCGATACCACAGCTACATTTATACTGCTCCTTCGTAAAATGCTTTCGCTATCAAATGCCAACGACGCCAATCTACACCTCAACAAATATCCTAAATCCCAATCAAGACATTCTAAAGAAGAATCCAACCACTATTTATTCGTGCCTGGACGGCGAAAAACATACAGGCTTTTTTTCGCCACAAAAAAAAATTGGCGTGTTTATCGCAATGCCAAGGTCTGGTCTGTACAACGTTGTATACGTGCAACCGGCCCAACATAGCTTCAGCCCAGCCCTAGATTACCGACCATTTTACGCCATTCCGTACACAAAGATAACAATCGAATCGAACGTTACTCACGTTCCTTATTGTAGTCGTATCCCACCACAACGAAGTAGTCGGCCAAACGAGACATATTAATAAATCCAGTTACTTTATTCCGTTTAAAACCATCTCAGTCCATTCTAGCAACATCGCTCGCCATCTTAGAGTACTACATGCGCGCAGTATCGCACGGAGTCCACACTCGATGACGCAAATGCAACGCGCGAATTGTATTTATAATTTTGACCAAATTGCAGCTAAATTTCAACTGTAATTTGCATCAATTGTGCAGTTTTTAATTAATAATTTACCAAATATAATATATCCCGCGGCTCATTTAGTGCAGATTGGTATTTTCACCGAATGCGAGATGACACTGTTTACTTACTTGCTTAAAAATCAACTGAACTCGCAATGCTTTCACTTTGCATTGAGCAAGCGTTTTGTCATCTGGATAATAATAATTATTGTACGTGGTTGTTTTGCATCCTATCCCCGACAGAAGGCAATCATTATTATTGTACGACTTTGAATGATAACATGGTATACATTCACGACATCTGTAGCTATTTGATTATGACGATAGAAATATTTTTGCTGTATTATAATGTTTTTCCATAGCAAAAATGTCGATAAAATGTGTTATTTTTTCCTTTAGAAAATGTTATGACGCATATTAGCCTAATTGGGACTAGTAGGCATATTTCACTAATATGGCCAATTGCAACATATGGAGCGGAGTCGTGGACGTAGGCCTACAGGAAGAGTGAAGTGAGAAGAATAAAGGCTTTCGAAATGACATCTTACAGAAGAATATTAAGAATACCGTGGACAGCTAAGAGAAGGAATGAGGAGGTGCTACAGGAGGTGAGGGCGAACGGCTGTGGGGAGAGGTGGTAGGGAGGAATTTAAGTTACTTTGGTCACATCATGAGGAAGGAAAACTGTCTGGAGAAAGATATAATCACGGGAGAAACGGAGGGAAAGAGGAGACGTGGAAGACCGCGTAGGATGTGGATCGACGATGTGAAAGAATGGACCGGGATGACAATGGAGCAGGCGATTCGAGCAGCGCAGCAGAGATCTAGGCCTACTTGGAGACAAATCGTCCTTTGTGCCGCCAAAGTTTGAAACGAATAAGGCATCGACGACGACGACGACGACGAGGCCTGTTTCAGTCAAGTCCGTGTGACAAAAATCATATTATTATTGTTAGATAGGCCTAACACTGTCGCCGAAAGTAGGCTATGATCCATAATTTGGCTAACAATTTTTTCCTGGCTTGATGATTAAAAAAGATCATCAACTTTTTGGCGGCGAAAATAGAAACATTCCTAGACTTTTTGGTCGGATTAGTAAAAAAACCACTTTTTGGCGGCGAAAATAAATTTTTTCTTGACTTTCGACTTTTCGGCCAGATGAATAAAAAAATCTCGCGTCTTTTTTTGGCCACTCGTTCGTCCCCCCCCCCTCCCCCAAGTCTCCGCCCAGGTTTCCTCCTATGATAATTAGACCTACCACCTATCGTCATTAAGATCTTAGTGAACTATAGCGCTACAGAAATGCTGAGTTTACGTTGACGATTACTTTCCAAGTAGCCTAAGTCATGTAAATGTTTGTATGCATACTTGTTATATATATATAATGAGAAGCGCTCCCAACTGCAGCACGGACACTGCATCGGAGTTTCAACCCGAAGCACTGAGCAATTGCGAGTGAAGGACTTGCCCATTTAAAATGCCCAAGGTCCCTACGCGGCGAACTGAGGTGAATTCGAACCTGCAACCATCCGGCTGCAAGGCAACGAACATACTCACTACACCACCACCACCACCACCACCACCACCACCACCACCACCATATATATATATATATATATATATATATATATATTATATAACAAGGTCTGTGTATAATTATACTATACATATATAATTAATTTTTAATCGCTTTAATCAGTCAAGATTGAGGTCCGTATTTGCCTAGCTATATAATAAATTTTTCTCAATAAATTTAAACTACATGTATAGGCCTATGATGACAGAACATGATGTTTACATAATTTTATCGGGCGCGCATCAGAGTCATGGCTGGATATCGGTTGCCACCATATGATATTATTGTCTCATTGCGGGACACAATCAATTAATGTGTCCAGCTGTAACATAATTATGATTGAACAATATTAACTGTCTCCTATCGTAGTCAAACAGTTGCTCTGTGGATTTTGTAATACGAGCTTCGTTCTCGGCGCTATAGCGTTGCATAGCCTATAGTTAGGCTAATCTTGCGGGATTGTTATTAAAGCAACCAGCAATAACGTAGGCCTACATCATGTATGCAGTGCATGTATAGGATTTAGATTAAGTCCGTTACTATTTATACAATTAAAGTAGGCCCATAAAAGGTCACTATGTTTAAAGGCTCATACCCCTAAACAGGGCGGGCGCAACTTGGACCCAGGAAACGAACAGGGAGAATTTTTAAATCGAGCTATAGCTATAGGTCACGACCGTCACGTCGGGTTGAGAAGGCTGGTCCAAAATTGGAAGGTTGGCCCAAGTTGTGCAGTTCTATGAATTCCTTAAAAACAGCCCTGATGTGATGTTATTTAAATTGTACAATTATAGCCTACAATAATTTGTAGACCATTATAATTATAGGCTTGATCCTTGGGTAACCGGACTTCGATCTCTTTCGGACAGGCCCTCAGCGCTCGCGCATAAGCTTGTGCTCTGGGCTGGGCTTTCGAGTGTTGCTTTAGAAATTCATTCATTCGTTCGTTCATTCGTTCGTTCGTTCGCTCGTTCATTCGTTCGTTCGTTCATTCATTCATTCGTTCGTTCTTTTGTTCGTTCATTCATTCATTCATTCGTTCGTTCGTTCATTCATTCGTTCGTTCTTTTGTTCGTTCATTCATTCATCGGAGTTTCGTTCCGAAGCGCTGAGCAATTGCAAGTAACGGACTTGTTCAAGGTTCCTGCTCGGCAGCTTGAGGTGGATTCGAACCTGCAACCCTCCGGCTGCAAGGCGACGAACATAGCCTACACACTACACCACCGCGCCCCACAGAAGACCCTTCCCACTAAAAATCTCTTTCTTTCGTTGGTGTGGATTTTGCGAAGCTGAGAAAAGTCTGAGTTTACATGCATATACAATTATACATGTGGTCACACATTTAAAAACGTCCGTCATAATTAGACCACAGCAGGACCACTCCCGCTCTTTTTCGTATCTGCCCCAATGACCCACTACAACGTGCGATCTAGCCGTGTACCGTTGTACCAAGGCCTTGATTAGGACAAGCTGTTTTCAGTACTGCAGCCCGCACCCTGAACGCCAGAGTTCCAACCATACAGCTGTAGGGCGTTGGAACTAATTACTTCCTTTAGGCTTAAAGCTGGACGAGACTTGGTACGATAGTGCTGTGGCTATTATAATAGCGCTCTGAACGTAAATTGGTATATGACCCAATTCTGGCCACGTGGTCAGAATTGAGCACTTTTGTATGCCTACATAAAAGTTAATATTTTAATTAAAATAACAGAATTATGTTTCAAACTTCTTCAAATTGATTGACTTGGATAATATATCTCTCCATAATTATCCGATGTGAAGTAAAATTTATTAAAAGTTTCCCGATTTTAGCATGTTTTTAGAAAAGTGGCCATAAATTGGTCACTTTACCCTAGGCTTAAAGCTTGACGAGACCGTGCGATAGTGAAGTGAGTATAGCACTCTGAAGTCTGAACGGTTAGCCTAACCACCAACGCTCGTGAATAAGCTTGTGTCCTGGATTCCATTGGCTTTCGAGTGACGCTTTAGAAGTTTGAAAATTTTAATATTACGAAACGTAGGTCGGCGGTGGGGGGTTGGGTGGCGGGGGGGGGGGTAAAATCCTATAAATTTCAGCAACTTCCCTCCTAAATTCTATTCAACATAAGGGGTGGCGGGAAGCCGGGGTAATTTCGGCCAATTTTCTTATTTTGTAATTAATTTAAACTGGTTGACTGCTAAAATAAACAAAATCACAAGTAAATAAAGAAAGATAATATTATGGACTATTATATTGTACTGGTACTTTTGGGGACTAAGAAGAAGTGAGGGAGAGAACAGGATGACATGGCTAGTACCACAGCGCTGTGGACAGACGGTTTTTGTTTTGCTTCCTCCTCTATATATAGCGTAATAAAATATTACAAAAAGGTGTTTAATTGACTGATGGTCATCAAGCTAAGAAAGTCAGCCGTACGTCTTCCAATTTTATAATATTCTTTTAATTCAGACAAATCAGGGTGACACACCGCACCCAGTTACATGTCAATGCAATCTAAAAAATAAAAAATAACAAAAGTAGGCCTAATGTGAGGATAACAATGTCATTGATGGGTGGCAAAGAGAACCCTCGGAATAAAGTTTCTAACAACTTTAACTGGTAGAATAAAAGGATGTGGTCTATTGTTTGTACATGTATGCTTGTATGTGCACTTGTTATAGCACCCCTTCAAGCTCTCTCTACTCAGAGGCGCTCCCGAATGCAGAGCGGACACTGCATCGGAGTTTCACGCCGAAGCGCTGAGCAATTGTGAGTGAAGGACTTGCCCAAGGTTGAGGGTGGATTCGAACCTCGAACCTTCCGGCTTCAAGGCAACGACGCCACCACTAGACCACCGCGCCCCACAAATTATAATATTCGTAATATTAAAATTGTCAAAGTCAGCCGTGCGTCTTCCAAAATTATATATATATATATATATATATATATATATATATATATATATATATATATATATATATATAACAGTTCGTCCGCATGGCTGCCCCGATCGCTTAGGGAATGTTCTTCTTATTCTCCTTGGTGGACAGAGCAAATGCTAAGATCGTATGCCTACTTTCAGTTTAACATAGCATAACATAACATTTTATTTGGTAAACCAACATCGAACAGGTCGTAATTACATGGTGTTTTAGGAGTTGTAACGTCACTGTGTAGGAATAATAACAAATATAATTAACGACGCCCTCCTCCTTTATCCAGACTTGGAACTGGCACTGTAAAAATGCGAACAGTGGCGTAGTCTGTAATCTGTATGCATACACAACGCTTAAGTAATCCATAAGATGTCATTTATCGCTGGAAACTATATAGGCCTACACGCCAAAAACGTTACTCGCGTAAATATTTAAGACACCTTTTTAAAGCAATAATATCTTGTTTAAATAAAAAAGCTCTTCTACGCAAGATTGTTAGTTGACGTTAACTGTGTGTAAATAATAATTATAATAATTTAGAAACCTACAAGAGAAACAGCTTGATAGATAAATTTGTTTTGAGGAACAGTTAGCCGTGGTCAATAATCCTATATGATTCAGTTTAACGACACAGTGTGATAACAAAGATCATTAGCGTCGCCCTCCTCCTTTACGCAGGCTTGGGACTGGCACTGCCAAAGCGCACGCAGTGGCGAAGTTGATTAATAGCCATGCTCGACCACGTATACTTAATTAGCGTTGGGACGTTTCGTCGCTGGTTCTATCAAATTAGCAGACGTGGACCGAAGCCGATAACAGCCATGCATGGGTGGGTGGGAGAGTGAAAGTTGGGGGTCAATTGGGGTCAGTGAAAGTGGCGCGCCATCTGGAGAACGACTGAAAAGAAACGATGCAACATGAAACATGAAGGGTAGTGGAAGTACAGCTTCTTTAATGTAGCTGGAAAGTAGGTCATGGGAATGAAAATACGACGCTCAGATAATATATATATATATATATATATATATATATATATATATATATATATATATATATATATATAGATAGTATTATTGGCTTTTTATATAGCGCACCTTCAAGGTAACCTACTCAGAAGCGCTCCCAGTCCAACAACGGCTAAATAAGGCAGTATAATTAGTCCAGTATAGGCCTAGTAATTACAATTTTAACATCACTGAGTGTAGTGAGTGATAACATAGAGATCATTAGCTCTGAGGAGTTCTCTTCAAGTGGCGCTATATAAATGTTCGATTACAATTACAATTACAATTAGCGACGCCCTCCTCTTTTATCCAGGCTTGGGACTGGCACTGACAGAGTGCAACCAGTGGCGGAGTTATTCGAACCCGCAACCTTCCGGCTCCAAGGCACCGAACATAACGTACATCATAGCCCCACGCTAGACACCTTTACAAATCAATATACCAGAAAATATATTTACTTGTCACTATAGCACCTATTGGTTACTAAGTCATCAGCTACCTCGAAGATAGGGAAAGTAAGCTCAACACCGCGCACAGTCCAGTATGGCAGCACCAGTCTCAAAAACAAAACAAAAACTTGGAGGGCGATATGCCATTGATCTTTGTCATCAGTGTCACTAAATTGAAACCATCAACTTTGCGTGGGGCGCGGTGGTCTAGGGGTCTAGTGGTGGCGTCGTTGCCTTGGAGCCGGAAGGTCCGAGGTTCGAATCCACCTCCCCGCGTAAGGACCTTGGGCAAGTCCTTCACTTACAATTGCTCAGCGCTTCGGCGTGAAACTCAAATGCAGTGTCCGCTCTGCACCGGGAGCGCCTCTGAGTAGAGAGAGCTTGAAGGGGCGCTATAACAAGTGCACATACAAACAAACTATTTCTATTCAGTACCTAACTCAGCGACTGCTACCTGCACTCTGGCAGTGCCAGACCCAAGATTGGCTAAGGGAAGGTCAGCGAGCTCAACGGTCATCTGTCGTAGTCCGGACACAAATGGACCGACCTCATGCTCCGGCATCGTCAGCCTCTCCTTCAGGTCGGCACCTGGTAAAAATCCACAAAACAAAACTGTATCAGACGTGATTTAGGGTTGATGATACACACCTTTATAGCCTAATAGAGTACATCGACATTATATAAAGGCTCTTTTCATCATTTCGCTTCGACTCTGCGGTCCCTCTTCTTCTCTTTTCTTGCCACAAATCCTGGCTTTTCTGTTAGGGTCGATCGACTGGGAGCACTTAGAAAATATTTAACGAAAATATACCATAAAATACTCACCCATTGACCAATGCCGCATTTAGGGGTGTTATGGGTGTTTGTTTGTATGTTTGTAGGCCTATATGTGCACTTAATAGAGCGTCCCTTCAAGCTCCGTACTCAAAGGCGCTCCCGACTACAGAGCGGACGCTGCATCGAAGTTTCACGCCGAGGCGCTGAGCAATTGTGAGTGAAGGACTTGCCCAAGGTCTTTGCGCGGCGAGGTGGATTCGAACCTTGAACCTTCCGGCTCCAAGGCAACGACGCCACCACTACACCACCGCGCCCCACTACATAACTCTATCGGGGCAGCATAAAGGTCAGTGTATTGACGCTATATAAAATCAAACACATCTGGTTTAGACCGCACAATCTGACGAAGTCGCAAAATTTATGATAGTTCAACAAAAATATTATTCTCTTCAACGCGTTCTGTATAACGCGTTCGGCTTTCCATAGATTCGCGACCTTCGACTTGACCTATTTTCCGAACTGTGTCACCGTATTGGGTTGTTGATGTAGCTGGAACGCGAGTCGAACCCTTGAACTTTCAATCATGTTGGGTTTAATTCGTCCACTAAGGAATCTGATCGGAGTTCCCTCCAAATGGAGTTCATTTCAAGTATCTTCGAGAAGTCTAACGAAACTCCAGGATGACGAAATGACCTTAGAATACCTCGATGGCGATAGGAAAGGTACGGTATCGCGCCCAACACGGGGCAATAATTATTATAGCGCTATTTAAAGGCTGCGCCTAAGATTACGTGTTTCGAATCGCTGAGGGTTTGGTAGATTTTGTGTTTTTGTATGTGCACTTGTTATAGCACCCCTTCAAGCTTTTACTACTCAGAGGCGCTCCCGAATGCAGAGCGGACACTGCATCGGAGTTTCACGCCGAAGTGCTACGCAATTGTGAGTGAAGGACTTGCCCATGGTCCTTACGCGGCGAGGTGGATTTTAAATTCGAACCTTCCGGCTCCAAGGCAACGACGCCACCACTACACCACCGCACCCCACAATGTCTAAGCTATGGTTTTAAATATTCTCTTTTAGGCAGGGTGAGATTGCCATGGTGGCTGTGGGGGTTTAACCATGTATATCAACCTCTGGCCATCAGTTATTTGTCTACAATGATTCTCACACTGCATGTACATGTAGGTTGTAATTTTCATTGGTTTGTGATTGAGATTTGAGAATCAGATTATTTTAATGATGTGGCAAACTTTCATTAAATAAATATATCATTTGACAAACCTTGCATTTTGTGTTTAAAATTTCTCTTTTCCTTCTCTTCAGGCTAGTATTATTCCCTCTGGCAAGGGGTCAGCTTAATTCCTGCCATGTGTTTATTTGTTTAGCTGTTGGAATAAATATAGCCCCGAATGACATGTCCAAAATAAATATATAGGAAAATAAATGAGATAAATTAACCTACATTTGATTAATTTTTTTATATTTTATTTTCTGTCAGGAATTGCTGTGTGTTCGATGACGCGACCGAAAGCGAAGAATGCTTTTGGAAGGAATCTTGCGAAAAAGGTGAGAATTATTGTTTCGTAAGTTTTGTTCTTACATGTTTTTGATTCTTGTCTCAGAGTTTATAGAAATATGGTTGCTTTTAAATGAAAATGTAGTCGATATTATTTTACTAATACTATTTTCTTATTATTTTTTTTATTGAAGGCGAGGCAAAACACATATTCACTCGGATACAGCAGAGTCACAATAATTATGAGCTATGGCGCTATATCAATCGTCTTATTATTATTTTTATTATTTTTATTATTATTGTCCATTTATTTGTCCCCCCACTGTCTGATGTCCGAGATCCATTCAATAATGCGTTATGCAATGTGAGCAAAGGACTTGCTCACTGCTCAGAGGTCCCTACACAGTTAATAAACTCAAAATGCATTTACCATTATTGTTTTATAGTTGTTACCATTATGCATCTACTCAAATTTTTATTGCATTTATTAAGCGCCACTATATATTGGCAAAACATCAAGCGATGGAGCTGAGCAATTGTGAGTAAAGGTTATGCTCAAGGTCATTACAGAGTAACCGTCTCAATCATAAAAATGCCTACTATAATAAAAAGCTTCAACCTGGAGATCACATGCACAAGCCGATCAGGTACCATCCATGTATATTACTGGCAAATACCGTTTTAAAGGTGTCTAAGTGACCGCTCTTACCAATTGGTAGCAGTTATAGTAGTAGGGTTGCATTTCAACGCCACTGTGCAACTACAAAGATCCTTATCGGCGCCCTCCTCTTTTAAACAGGCTTGGGACTGGCACTGGTGGAGTTTTTACCATCAGCGTATAATTATTAACCTTAACATTATCCCACTTGAGCTGTGCCTGTTCTCTAGATCACTCTCTGACACATTCTGAAAGCTCTTAAAAACTGTTCTGTTTGGCCGTGCTGGAGTCGGCAGCGCATCTGAGTAGTTTCTTTGAAGAGGCGCTATATAAATACTTGAATGACTGAATGAATGAATTCAGGACATTGTCTGAAAGGTCCAACGTAGTAGAGCTAGAATTGAAATCACAGGCATGTGCATATTCATATAGTGCAGGTTGAACCTATTTTAAAGGTGTCTAAGTCGACCGCTCTACTGTGTTTGTAATTTTGCAGCTGAAGGAAGCGCTGGAGACGGTGAAGTTCGACAAGACTCTAACTGTGATGATCATACGAAGTGGAGTGCCCGGTATCTTCTCAGCAGGTATTTATAGAAGTCCGTTATTTTATTTGTAACATGCTGCGTTCTGCCAGCTTGAAGTGTCGACTAAACGAAAATTGATTGATTAATTGATTAATTATTATCGTTCTATCCTCTATCCTGTACCTATAGACACCTTTAAAACCTGCATAACAATTGCTATATCAGCGGATATCCATCCAACCGTGCTTATGATCTTGTCCAACTATAATAATTAAAGCTCAGATGAGGCTATCTATCATATGTGCTTAGCCTCTGAGGTAAAAATTTTATATACCAACGCTGGAAACCGTTTCAAAGGTGTAATTAAATTAACAATCAATAAACCTTAATATGTTTGATGAACTTCATAAGTCTTCATTGGCTTCCTTTACGTACGCTCATACATTTTAAGACACTCAATCTTATCCTCAAGGCTCAGCGTGGTCTTGCCCCGATTTATTGTGGGGCGCGGTGGTGTAGTGGTGGCGTCGTTGCCTTGAAGCCGGAAGGTTCGAGGTTCGAATCCGCCTCATGTCGCCGCGTAAGGACCTTGGGCAAGTCCTTCACTCGCAATTGCTCAGCGCTTCGGCTTGAAACTCTGATGTAGTGTCCGCTGTGCATTCGGGAACGCATATGAGCAGAGAGCTTGAAGGGGCGCTATAACAAGTGCACATACAAACATAACAAGTGCACAAATAAAAAAAATATATACAAACAAATAAAATATCTGTTATACTCCCACCGTCCACTTCGCTCATCCAACAGATTTGACCTCTTAGTTCCTCGGTCTAGAACTGCTATGACTCAGTCTCGATCATTTGTCTCAATTGGTCATTCTCTTTGGAATGCCCTTTCTCCTTCTGTTCGCTCTACACTTCTTTCTGGTAGTCTCTCCTCTGCTTTGTCTCTTCCCAAAACCTGTTTCTTCTCACGGGCCTTGCATACTGGGAGCATTTATGAACGGTTCACCCTGCTAGAGGCTCTTTATAAGTTCTTTAATACAATACAATATACGATAACTGGTCTAGTGCCTTGCTCATCAGTGCTGTAATATGCCGAGCAAATTTCTGTCCAGGGTAACGGCCTCTGTTGTCATAGACCCTGGTCAAATCGGATCCATCCACAAAATACGATGGATGCCGTGTATACTCCAGATATGCGCCTATCCATGAAGAATATCTGTCTCTGTGGACACCTGTAAAACTGGCATTAGCATTAAAATATATAGGCATCGGACGCAAAAATCAATTAGTCAAGTTACGAGTTGAGCGCTTTGCTTCGACACCTTTAAAACGTTACTAAAGGTTACTTTATAAATGTGGTACTGCACGCGGTGACAATTTTCACGTTCCTATAATCCTATTACTATTTTACAGGAATTGCAAGTATGACGATGATTTTGTTATTCAGCCGTAAAGGCTTTTATTTGCTGAAATGACCTTTTGGCAATGGTTGACCTAATGATTGTCTCTAATTGTTTCCAAGACACTTTTTGCTTTCTTTTCGATTTATTTGCACTCGGGTGGTTAACCATCTGGTCACCTAAGAGAAGATATGACGTGAAGAAAATAAAGTTTTTCTATGACACGGAAGTTGCCTTAGTAATTTTGTTCCTATATATAACTTTGTTTCTTGAAGGCGATGCATTAGCCAAATTTTGTCAGGTGCATTTATATATGGCGCATGTAATGCGTCAAAAAGGTGTTTAGCATCAACCAGTTTTAACGATCTTGTTTCAGCGTATTTTAAATAAGACTGCCAATGTGAAAAAAGCAATTATATACCAGTCGGTAATTTAAGTTTAACGAGACTGTGTGATAACTATCAAATCAAATCAAATCAAATCTTGTTTATTCATAGCGATCAACAAATCATAACAAATCATAACAGCAAAATATATATGAAATAAGAGTGTGCAGTGAAATAATGAGCATACAAGTTATTATCATCTATTAGGTAAAAGATCACTAAGAAAGGGTCACCCAGAAAGGGAGTGATCCCACTAAACCTGGGCAACCACAAACAGGATTTATATCAAGATGGTGGTGACAGAAGAGTGTAGTTGTTATTAAGCAATGTAGGCAAGACAAAATCAAGTAGATGAGTTAATGTAGAGAGAGAACGAGAGATATGTACATTGATAAGCAGAGTGTAAACAGAGAACATATTCATATACATTGATGAAGCATAACAAAATAAGGCTAATTCAAATTATGAATGAATGTTAAGAGTTGCAGACCATAGGCAATGACCACAACTGGTGGTATCAAATGTTAGTATATAACAGACGACAATGAGACAGTAACCAATAATAAGCTGGACAGCCAAGATATAAGAAAACAATAGGCAGGCTATAAGTGATACTCCACAACGAGTGGTAAAAAATATAAGAGTAGCTAAATGAAAATATTACATAAGAGAAAATATACTTGTAACCAAGATTTAGTCAATGGATAAATGTCAGTCAGGGGCAGCGAAAAATGCCAGTTCACAACGAGAAAGTTTTTAAAGCGAATTTTAAAGAGGCTGGTGGATTTTAAGGTAGATATATGATCCGGAAGGCCGTTCCAAATCTTAGGACCCAAACATTTTATTGAAAATTGTTTAATTTTTAGGCGTGCATATTCACTGCGGTAACAGCTAGCATGCCTAGTAGCATGATCGTGAAGTTTAGAGCCAGTAGTAAAGTAATTATTAAAAGTGTGGGGCAAAAGGCGCAGGTGGTAGCGATGCATAAACAGACATATTTGGAACTTATTGATGTTTAGTAGAGACAGTAACATATGGTTTAAGTAAACGCGAGCCAACGCTCGGTGCTGTAAATACAATATGAATTTTATTACGGTTTCTGAGAAGATTATAACGTGAAGAGATACAGAAGGCCATCTTATTTGTTGCTATAGTAAATTTGAATACCGTTCTGAGGCATTAACCAATTTCTCTAGCATGCGTTTATATATGACGCATGGAATACGTTTAAAAGGTGTTTAGCATCAACCAGTTTTAATGATCTCGTTTCCGTGTATTTTAAATCAGCCTGACAATGCAATGCAAGCAATACTAGCAGTAACTTCAGTTTAAAACGAGACTGTGTCATAACAAAAACTCATTTTCGTTACCCTCCTCCGTTTTCTGGCTTGGGACTTGCACTTTGAGAATACGAACGATAAGAATTTGAGGTTATTAATCAATGGTTTCAGGCATTTCATGTATTTAAGGTCAGGTATAGTTCTATGATAAAGGTGTGTTCAGTAGCGTATATCCAGAACAAATATCATTTTAAGGGGGAAAAGAGTGCTAAAGAGCAAGATCGAAAAATACACGGAAAACACGAAATTAGTTTGTTTAAAATCGGAATGTACACAGCTAATGGTTTTAACTCGTTACATCCCCCACCCCAATGGCAACAATATTTATGGCAAGACCGTAGCCAGAATTTTTTGGGGGGGTTTACTCAATCTTGAGCACACCAACAAGTAGCCGAATCAGCTACAGGAGATTTGGAGAAGCGCCTAGACTAGAGCCCTCGTATAATTTTTATAGCGGGTTCACATTTATTTATTTATTTATTTACTGAAAATTTGATGTAACGCTCCTTCAAGGTTACTACTCAGGAGCGCTCCCAGTCCAACCCAGGTCGAATAAGACAGTCTTGAGAAGAGAAAGAAATGAAGTAGAAGTAGAAAGGCCAATAGGTATTTGACGAAGGATAACAGGGAGCTCATTCCAGGTCGCAGGGCCAGCCACGGAGAAAGCACGGCGCTGCCTGATTGCAGTCGGTAAGCTTGGCAGCCAATAATTATATTGCCCAGTGTATAGTACAGATATATTATTTATAGGCTGCCACAGTTCAGAACCTCACCTATCATCATGCATGATGCATTGTTTATTTTCACATTATTTTATTTGGGGAGGGGGGTTCAAACATCAAAACACACCTAAATTGGGCCTTGGTCTAATGACGAGTATTGTATTGCATTGTATTGTATTGTGAATGTAAGGTTCTGGTTCATATAAGAGGAACAGTGGTCAGCAGAGAGAAAAAAAACATCCTAAAGCTGTATAAAACTCTAATCCCACCTCACTACTTAGTGTACTGTGTTCAAGCGTAGAATCCATATAAACACAAAAAAGACAAGTAAGTGCTAGAAAAGTTGCAACTAAGATGATTAGAGGATAATGGAACTTTAACGTACAAAGAGGAATTAGTAAAATGTGGATTGACAACACTGAAGAAAAGAAGATGCAGAGGAGATTTAATTGTTTGTTTGTATGTGCACTTGTTATAACCCCTTCAAGCGCTTTCTACTCAGAGGCGCTCCCGACTGCAGAGCGAACACTGCATAGGAGTTTCACGCGAGTGAGGGACTTGCCCAAGGTCCTTACGCGATGACTTGAGGTTGATTCGAACCTGCAACCCTCCGGCTGCAGGGCGACGAACATACCCAATACACCACCGCACCCCACATAATGGCTTTAACTCGACAAACAAAGAAGTGGCACTATTCTCAAGATCTCTTCAGTTGCATGGCTAACGTAAGGGAGTTATTCAGACATTCCAAGAAATTTTCAGCAGCAGAACAATGAAGACCTGGAACGAGTGAAGAGGTGGATACACTCATAAACTTCGAGGAGAAGCTTATAAGGGCAGATAGCCTGAGATAGGATATTAAGACTTTGTATAAGACTATAAGTGGTGGTTCACACACAGATCTCTAGTCTCGGCAGCACGTGCGTGCGTACGTGTGTGTGCGTGCAGATGTGTGGTAGGTGTATGTGTGTCTATGAGCGTGTGGCGTGTTCAGGTGCTTGTGTGTGCGTGGGTGTGTGTGCGTTCGTACGTGCGTGTGTGTCTCCATTTATAAAACACTAAAACGGGTACCCGGCGTTGCCCGGGAAATTACACTTTACTCAAAAAAACTTTCAGAAGCGCTCCCAGTGCGCTAGACCCCGAACGATAGGGTAGAATTTTAGACGAGAGAGTAGAAGTTGCAGTT
Source organism: Lumbricus rubellus (assembly GCA_945859605.1). NCBI lineage: Eukaryota > Metazoa > Annelida > Clitellata > Crassiclitellata > Lumbricidae > Lumbricus > Lumbricus rubellus. Next base: position 21,969,138 of record OX243821.1, on the reverse strand, counting down.
TAACGTCACTCCTCCTTTGTCCAGGCTTGGGACTGGCACTGGCAGAGTGCAACCAGTGGCGGAGTTTAGACGAGAGAGCAAAAGGAAGACATGGAGACTTTATGAGCTGATGTTTATGTCTTATTTAACATCAGATTATTCTATTATAAGGGTGTGCCAAATCAGCCTGCCACCGTTTCACTTTGTTAATTTTTTACCATGCGGGGAGAAGGACAAGAAGATGTACATGCGAAATAGTTATTTATTATTATTCCACAGTTTAACGTCATCCTATGGCAGCAAAGGCCGTTGACGACAATACAATATAAGTGTACAGAGCAGTAAACAAAAACTTATGTAGCCTCCAAACTACACCAAAGAGGTGCACGGAGCTGTACAATCTCAATTACATTCAATTTGTAGACAACATAAAGTAGTTCATCGGACACTCGTTCAGGTTTACACATTATGAAAAAAGATCTTAAATCCATACATTAGATATTAAAATTGTACATTGATTGTCTCATATAACTAATTACGTTAGTGACTCCAGTAAACAGTTCCTGTTACAAAAGTTCAATATGTAAGTGCATCAATAATCATAATAATAATGTAATGTTTCTTGTACAAAAGAAACATGCACCATTAAATTTTAAAACATCAATCAAATATTATAAATCTGATCAAGATACAAATGCCATCTATAACAAGGATGCAAACGATTTATTCACAAAATCCGACCTTTAGTTATAAGTTTAATCAACCGATACACTTGATTTTGATATAAATTGACAGTCAATAAAGTTTTAACAGAAATTTCATCTTTATATATTTGACATGTATTTCTTAATGAATTCGAAATATTTTCTTTTTTACATTCAATTAAAATGTGATGAATTGTCTCTTTGACGTGACAAGCATCACACAAACCGCTGGAATGTCTTTTTATAATGAATAATCTTTGATTTGTGTTTGCCGTTCCTAGACGCAATCTAGAAATCTGGACTTCCTTATGCCTATAAGGTTCGAAATATTTTATATCAGTACTAACAGTTGGACAGATAGATTTATAAAAATGACCTTTCTTATCACTATCATATTCTGACTGCCATCTGTCTAATATGTATCGTTTAATTAAACTAAAAACTTCTTCAAATTCAAGAACATTAGTAGAATTAATGTCAATACTTAGGGCTTCTTTAGCCAATGAATCAATGTCAATGTCAATGTCAATGTCAATGCGAAATAGTGGTGGAAGTAGAACGTATTTATAACGTCGAATTATTTTGTTATAAAGGTTTGCAACTTCAACCGTAAAATCACGGTCTCGTTTGCATTTCATTTTTTGAATTTTTATCAGGTGCCGACCTGAAGGAGAGGCTGACGATGCCGGAGCATGAGGTCGGTCCATTTGTGTCTGGGTTACGACAGATGACCGTTGAACTCGCTGACCTTCCCATCCCCACGATAGCTGCCCTAGACGGGGCGGCCCTCGGGGGCGGGCTGGAATTCGCTTTGAGCTGCGACCTTCGCGTTGCAGGTCAGTACGCGGGGGTTCGTCATTGTAATTGCGTTACTGTCAATTATTACTAATTACGTAACATTGGAATTTATGTAGCTCCTATAAAAGGTGGAAGTCAGACGAAGAAAAAGAGTTATTGCTTTCTACAGGTTGCTCAGATGCATTTGCATGTTTTGTGGCTTTTAAATTAAATATATATATTTGGTGTGTCGACTGTAAAGGTGTCTAAAATTAGGTCTCAATTTTTTGATTGTACGGTTTAATCGACTTATAATAATTATTCGAATTATATTGCTTCCAGACTTTTAAACTTGGGTTGCGGTAACGTTCCTGTATCTTAGCAATTGAAACGGCAGGTGTTTTGTTTAATTTTAACAGCGCTATGTGATATTAAAGATCATTAGCGACGTACGCCCTCCTCCCTTAGCCAATCTTGGGACTGGCACTGCCAGAGTGCAGGGAGTGGCTGAGTTAGGTTCTGAATAGAAATAGTTTATTGTTTCAATTTAACGACTCTGATGACAAAGAACATTAGCATCGCCCTCCTAGTTTTTTCGTTCTTGAGACTGGCGCTGCCGTACTGGACTGTGCGTGATGCTGAGGTTAGTTTCCCAATAATTTCAGCTGAAGTAACGAATAGGCGCTAGTGACAAGTAAATATATTTTTTGTATGCCAATTTTAAAGGTGTCTAGCGTGGGCTATCATGTACGATATGTTCGGTGCCTTGGAGCCGGAAGGTTGAGGGTTCGAATAACTCCGCCACTGGTTGCACTGTGCCAGTGCCAGTCCCAACCCTGGATAAAGGAAGAGGGCGTCGCTAATGGTCTTAGTAACCACACAGTGACGTTAAGCAGCAAATACACAAACACGCGGGTTCGAATCCACCTCAAGCCACCGGCACCCTGAGCAAGTCCTTCACTCGCAATTGCGTTTCGGCGTGATACTCGAGTCAGCGTCCACGCCTCTAAATTACAATAATAGTATAATAATTATTATTATTATTTTGAGGCGTAACAGTAATTATAATTATTATTACTACTACTACTGCTGTTGTTGTGATAATGGTGTTGTTGATGTTGTTGTTGCTGCTGCTGGTGATGATGATTATTCTGATGCATCACAGTAATGATAATGACGATGATAGTAATAATAATAATGATAATAATAACAATAACAATAATAATGCGCTTATTCATGAATATCGCGTATTCCATTTAATTTCATCAAATGTCTTTAAATAACTTTAATTTTACATTCGTTGCGTTCAGCCTTTGGCAGTATACAACAGGTACGGAAGATATATATTTATGGCGCTAAATTGCTAAAAGCATAATTATCACTTGACATCTCAATTGACTTTCAGCTAGCGTGGCAAAGTTGGGCCTTGTGGAGACGCGGCTGGCTATAATTCCTGGGGCAGGTAATGCATTCAATTGCCAAAATGATTTTATTCTTTAAAAATATATTCGAACTGTGATTTGAGACTAATTATTGGTTTAATTGAGTTTTGCGTTGCAATGTTAATCCCGCAGCTGACTCTGCTAAAGTGGGTGTGGTGGAGACACGGCTGGCTATCATTCCTGGCGGAGGTGAGCCTTGCTTTTGCCCATGTCAGGATTCCTGCTTAATTAGGACACCCTTTTTTACTGCTTTGCTGTTTGCGTGGCGCTATATATAGATCCTTAAATTGTGAGTACAGTTTGAGCCTTATACCTTGTCTGACATTACTGTGCCCTCATACTCGGTACTCGTTCACTTATTCAATCTCAGTACTGCGTTCATATACTTCATCTCAGTATACTGCATTTGCATATTTCATCTTAGTACTGCGTTAGTAGCCTATACTTCGTTTCAATGCTGCTTTCGCATACTCCATCCTGGTACTGCGTCCGCACACTCCATCAAGGTACTGCCTTTCCATACCCCATCAATGTGCTGCTTTCGCACACTCCCCTAAAGTTACTACACCCGCATACTTACGGGAGATCTGCTGTCCTGCCTCGGCCTCCTATGGCCGCCGATCTCCACATTCTGCGGCGCATGGTGACCTACCTTTCCCCTTTTAATGCAATCTCATCATGCAACACATTATTGATTCAACCATTTGAAACGGAACTAGGATTGCTTCCAAGGACATATTCCTCGACCTTTAACTCAGCTCTGAAAACCTTTCATTTTTTGCTGTGGTTAGGCCAGACGACTTCTGAGTGAAAATCTTGAAAGGGCGCTGCATGATTGTATCAAGTTTATATTGTTTGATTGGTTGGTTGATTGGTTGATTGATTGATTAATTGATTTATTGGTTATTTGGTTGATTTATTGGTTGGTTGATTGATTGATTGGTTTATTGATTGGTTGGTTGATTGATTAATTGATTGAATGATTGATCGATCGATTGATTGATTGAGCTTTTTGCTTTGATACTTAAACTGAGCTGTGAATGTTGCTGTAGTCTTCAGTGGTTTGCGCTTGCTTAACCTATTTATTTCTCACCTATGAAATCTTTAGTGTATCACACCTAGTAGTAGTTTCAGTTTCATAACGACACTGTGTGATAACAAAGGTCATTGGCGTTGCCCTCCTTCTTTATAAAGGCTTGGGACTGGCACTGGCAGAGTGCAACTGGTGGCGGAGTTACACTTGCTTGTATTTAACCCATAGATGTTAAAAAAAACGATGGAAACGGAATTTAAAAAAACGGTAAAAAAACGGTAAAAAACGTCGTTTTTTCAAAAAAATATTTAAAAAAACACAAAAAACCATAAAAAACGGAAACGGAAAATAATTTGACTTTGCTACATCTAAAACCGCATTTTAACCTTGAAAACCTTGATTAGGAACCTACTACACGCTGGCTATCTCTTAAATGATGATGTTAAACGATGAAATAATGACTTTAGTTAGCTGAATCCTTGAGAGTTGGCAAAAAACATAAGGAATATCAGAACAAAATTAACATTTATGAAAATAATAGCAGAAAGTAAATGAATAAATAAAGTTTTTTTAAAAATAAAAAAACGATAAAAACGATGGGAAAAATAAAAAACGAAAAAAACGAGGTTTTTTGGGAGAGAATAAAAAACGGAAAAAACGTCTTTTACAACTATGATTTAACCAATACGATCTCTTGTAAATGAATGGTGTTATTTTCTGAACTAAAATAATACTTGTGTTTTAGGTCTAATTGAAACTCCGTCACTGGTTGCACTCTGTCAGTTCCAATCCCAAGCCTGTATAAAGGAGGAGGGCGTCGCTAATGGTTTTGTTATCCCACATCTACAAGTGGGAATAGAACGAATTGATCCCTTTTGCCGTTTACTTTCTCTTGTAAGGAGAGTGTGGCACTTTAAAAAGGTGTGGGAGGAGTCAGCTATCGACTTCAACAAGTGATATACATAGCTGTGCTTCTGTTTTTCTTTTACATAGGTCTGATAGTAGACTTAGAAGGGGTGTATAATGATTTCATTTTATTCTCGTGGAATTCATTCATTCATTCATTTATTATTTACGCTGCTTTACGAGAATTTGTATAGCGCATCTTCAAGGGTCTAGTCAAAGGCGCTCCGAACCCCAGCGCGGCCATATAAAGGAATGCCTGAAAAACGGTGTATAATCTAGACGCTTCTGGGTCGGAGATGCCCCCCCCTCCAGAATTAGATCCACCCGAATGAGATTTCCCACCCGCAGAAAAACTCGCGAGGTATTACATCTATAAATACGTACCGTACCATTTCCCGCAGAGAAATTAAATGTGTATGAATTCCCCGGAAAATATTGGACTAGTCTCTGATGGTGACATATATGCAAGGATTTAGATTAAACAGTGTCTGAGGAGGAGTTATAAAAAAGGAACGGAGGCCACTACAGGTTTGGAGTCCTACCACGAGGTAGGCTACGAGCCTATATATACGAGCAAAGGGAACCGAGAGCAGGCTTTGTTCAGCCGAACGAAGGGAGTGGAAGTGACCAGCACCAATGGTTATAGTCCATAGATAAAACAACAATAGTATAGTCATAAAGCTAAATGACGGTCGCAGCTGTAAGGCGTCCTATATAGCAGATGCAGCGCAAGAATTATGATTTATATACGGTGGCAGGATGAGAAATTGTGGAAAATATCTGAGGGTATAATACGTTAACTTGTTTGGCGTTGGGGGGGGGGGGGCGAGTAATGAATACTTTACTATGGGGTCCTAAGAAAGAGCCAACCCGTACCACTTTTGCTAGTCTGTCTTTATCCTTTGCTGTCAGTCTGGTTTTATTTGTTTATTTATTTTATTTCTCCATTTCTATAGCGCCCCTCCAAGTTCTCTACTCAGAAGCGCTCCTGACTGCAGCGTCGTTTAACACCGAAGCGCCAGCTAAATTGCTAGTAAGGGATTCATTCAAGTTCCCTTCGGCCTCAGGACACCGACGCCAATTCTACACCACCGCCGCACCCTCATGCATGCGCTATTTTCGATGTTATTACGTCTACTAAGGTTTAGTTAAATTTATGGTTATGGTTACTTCTCACCAAGATTAATGGCATTTTAAAAGCATTATTAACGCTACTCATGCACTAATTATTATTTTAACACGATTACAGTGTTAAAGCATTTAACGTAATTGCCACTGCGGCAAGTTCTTTTCATTTGCTATACCAATTAGTTCCTATTGTATTGATGTCCGAGAAATCCACCGTTTAATAGCGTTCGAATGTTAATTATATTGATAATGAAACTCTTAAAAGAGGTAAGCAAGGGACCTGCTAATTTTCAAGTCTCTTCAAGTAATGTTAATGTTCGCTAAAGGCTTGAGCGTATAATACGTTAACTTGACCAAAAATTTCATACGCTCGAGTGAAAATTATAAAAACAAAGAAACTCCTAAAAGAGGTGTGCAAATGAACCTGCCAATATTTTAGGTGGGACGCAGCGCCTGGCGCGCATAGCTGGAACTGCCGTTGCTAAGGACCTCATCTTCACTGCGCGGATTATCGATGGCAACGAGGCGCACCGTTTGGGTGTCGTTAACTACGTTGTGGAGCAGAACGAATTGGGAGATGCAGCATATCAGAGGGCGCTCCAATTGGCCGAACAGATTGCACAGAACGTATGTATGCGTATAATATTATTATAATTATGTGTGTGTGTGTGTGTGTGTGTGTGTGTGTGTGTGTGTGTGTGTGTGTGTGTGTGTGTGTGTGTGTGTGTGTGTGTGTGTGTGTGTGTGTGTGTGTGTGTGTGTGTGTGTGTGTGTGTGTGTGTGTGTGTGTGTGTGTGCGTGTGTAAAATTATATGTATGCTTGTATGACGTACGTATGTATATAATTATTATATACGTGCAGGGCTTAAAGTGTGGCAGGACGGTCATGGACGGCGTCCTGACACTTATTTTCAAATCTATGTGCCGTCCTACCACTTATTTGGCCAGCACACCTGAAAATTTAAGGGGCTTCCTGTCACTTCTTTTGGAAAGGTAAGGGCGTCCAGGCACTTATTTTCAAATCTATGTGCCGTCCTGCCACTTATTTGGCCAGCACACCTGAAAATTTAAGGGGCTCCCTGTCACTTTTTTTGGAAAGGTAAGGGGCGTCCAGGCACTTATTTTCAAATCTCTATATGTGCCGTCCTACCACTTATTTGGCCAGCACATCTGAAAACGTCAGGAGCGTCCTGGCACTTCTTTTGGAAAGGTAAAGGGCGTCTTAATGAACGTTGCAATATGTGTTTATATTACGTGTCTGTAGTTTCGTGGTAGAATACAATACATTTATATTGGGTGCGGTGGTGCATTGGTTTTATCGATGCATTGGAGCCGGAAGGTTGCAGGTTCGAATCCGCCTCAAGCCATCACCTATAGTCTACGGACATTGAGCAAGTCCTTCACTCGCAATTGCTCGTGTGCCTTGGCGTGAAACTCAGATGCAGTGTCCGCGCTGCAGTTGAGCGCCTCTGAGTAGAAAGCTTGAAGGGGCGCTATAACAAGTGCACATTTTTTTCAGATTCACATTTCGGTGTGACCTTATTTAATAATAATAACATACAAATTGATCAATCCAGTCAAAGTCAAACAATTTTCCGAGGTTTATCTTCAGATACCTTTTAAACGGTTTCAATCGATGCTATATATATTTGAGACTCGGAAATCAATTGTTTAGGCCACCTACTGGCGCAATATTGCTTAAAAGTGCTTCAATAGGTTCCACGACATTATCGGTCTACGGACAACTGTAACAGTTACTGGTCTTTACAGACGTCTCGTATTAATGAAATAGAAGCTGGATTGATGAAAATGGTCAGATTAAATGAAAGCTGGATCGATGATTTTCATTCATGTATTTCAGCGTGCATCCAGCTTCTAAAAATAGGGCCTACCTTCAACCAGCTTCCATTTCTCGTCCGTTATTTTCGTCAATCCAACTTCTATTTCAGATATAAAAAGACCCTAATCCAGCGTCCATTACTTAAGCGTTTTTTTCATCAATCCAGCTTCTATTTCAGATCTAGGAATACTTTCATCCAGCTTCTATTTCTCATGCGTTATTTTTGTCAATGCAGCTTCTATTTCACCATAGACCATCATCAAGATTCCATAGTTCTTGCGTTTTTTTATCAATCCAACATCCACTTCACCTGTAAAAAACTTTCAGCCAGCTTCCATTTCTCAAGCGCTGGATCAGTTGTCTGTAGACCAGTTGTCGGTAGACGAATTGTCCGCGGAGACCACTTGTCGGTAGACGAGTTGTCTGTAGACGAGTTGTCGTGACACCGCTGTAATATGCCAAGCAAATTTCTGTCCAGGGTAACGGCCTCTGTTACCATAGAGTCATAGACCCTGGTCAAATCGGATCCATCCATCCGTTGTGAGAGCTGGAGCCGCAGGATCACTCAAGAAGAACGCGAACAGACCTTTAAACAAAGGAGACTCTTTTGCAGTTGATCAAATTCACCTCATTCGCACTTTAGCAGTGCCTCTCAGTAGGGAGCTTGAAGGGGCGCTATAACAATTAGTGCACATACAAATTGATCAACCCAGTCAAACAATTTCGAGGCTTATTTATCTTCAGACACCTTTTAAACGGTTTCAATCGATGCTATATATATATTTGAGACCAGGAAATCAATTGCTTGGAGGAACGGTTGCAACTTGCAGCAAGTAGAACGCAAATAGACCTTTTAAACAAAGGAGACTCTTTTGCTGTTGATCAACTTCACACTGCTCGCACTATGGCAGTGCCAGTCCCAAGCCTGGCTGTATAGAGGATGGGTTAAAAACATAATTCCGAAGGTGCTTTTGCCGATGTCGCTGGATATTCTATCTCCCTGAAGATGAATTAATCTATCCCCCGGATGGAATATACCGGGTATATATATAGTATCCGTGGGCATAAACCATTCTATAATCCCATCGTATGATTATTGAAAAATAATTGATAAATTTATGCTTTAGTCAAAATTTATGCTGACTAATAATTATTTTACATGTAAGTGTCCTAGGCAAAGTTCAAAGCAAGGCAACTCGAATTTAGTTCGTGACTTTAAATGTTCTTAAATGTTCTAAAGTGTTCTAAAAGCAATGCAGACAAAGTTAGCTAGTAAGAACAAACACACCTGTTAATGGCAGCATTTAAAATAAAGCAAATAAAAGTAATTTTCAAAAGTAAACATGCGAAGAGGTGGCTTTTTTAAACATCTGGGGGGTATGATTATTAGTTGGATACTCTATTTTGTGACACCAGCCTTTGATGACATAGATCTGTTGATATCAATTTTATTGTTTCTATTTTTTAACATGCTTTGACGTCTAACTGGATGCCGTCTGTCAGAGGTTTGTCTGGTTTTCAAATAGACGAATATATTTATGATTTGACTTTCTCAGTTTGTTGCAATTTTGTTTTTGCAGGGTCCGGTGGCGCTAAGAATGGCAAAAATGGCCATCAACAAAGGATCGGAGGTCAGTGTCTGTATGTGTTGGCGATTTAAATAAATAAATATAATAGTAGATAGATTAATTAATTTAATAATTAAAAAGTTAATAAATTAATAGTAACGAAATTATAAAAATTGCTTCATAAATTTACAATTTCTTAGTTCCATGCATGTTACCTCTAACGGGTAGAGTCTGACAATTTTTCATCTGAATAAAATTATATGAATGTCAGATGCCTTGGCTATTGGTTACAGCGCTCACATTGTATTATTGAGATTATGGGTTCCGTATGTTTACTGTGTAGTCCACGGTGTATGCAAATGACAAGCACATTATACACCTTTAAAACTGTATTTAGCGATACTATATAAAGATGCGACGGCGCAGCTATTTTTAACTAACACTCGACTTACAATAAATTCAAACAAAAAGACTGCATGAAATGTGTGTATTGCACTTATTATAGCGCCCTTTCAAGGTTTCCACTCAGAATCGCTCCCGAGTATACAGCGCGGACACTGAATCGGAGTTTCACGTCGAAGCACTGAGCAATTGCGAGTGAAGGACTTGCCCAAGGTCTCTTCGCGGCGACTTGAGGTGGATTCGAACCTAAAGTTCCCCCCGGCTGCAAGGCAACGAACATACCCACTACACCACCGCCCCCCCCCACCCCAGATATATCTGGACATTTTCAAAAATACAAATATGAGACGGTTACACCACTGCGTCATGTATGCTACCACATGTGTAAGCAGCTGATCTGAACACCTTTAAAACTGAATCACCAGATACTATATAAGCTTATGTTAAAGCTATTGACTAATTCTGCCCAGATGCAGGGTCTTGGGTATTATAGAACTTCAAGGTACGCTATAAATATAATCTTGTTTTTAATTATGTGCACTTGTTATAGCGCGCCTTCAAGCTCTATGTCTCTTTACTCAGAGGCGCTCCCAAATGCACAGCGGACACTGCATCGGAGTTTAACGCCGAAGCGCTGAGCAATTGCGAGTGAAGGACTTGTCCAAGGTCCCTAAGCGGTGACTTGAGGGTGGGTTTGAACCTTGAACCTTCCAATTCCAAGGCGACGATGCCACCACTACACCATCGCGCCCCACAAAACTTATGCGATTGATTTATTGAAGCATGACATTGAAAAACTGGATAATGTGCGAAGAAGGGCTAGAAAGATGATTTGGGGTTAACAAAGATTTTAGCTATATGAAGAGAGGTTGGGCTAACAACACTGGAGAGACGGAGGAGCAGAGGAGACCTAATTGAAGCATACAAGATCTTTATGGTAAAGGAAGCACTACGTTGGGAGACAAGCACCTTATACACCTTTAAAACTATTTACCATGCAATAACATATATAAATGCGACGGTGTAGCTCTTTTTAACTAGTATTTCAAGCAAAAAAACTGCATAAAATGCATGTATGTGCAATTGTTCCTACTCAGAAGCGCTCCCGACTAAAGCGCGGACACTGAATCGGAGTTTCACGCGGAGGCGCTGATCTATTGCAAGTGAAGGACTTGCCCAAGGTCCCTACACGGTGGCTTGAGGTGGATTCGAACCTGTAACCCATCGGCTTCAAGGCAACGAACGTACCCACTACACCACCGCGCCCCACATATACATCTCCAAAAATACACAAGTGCTTTCATAGTTACACCTCCGCGTCTCATGTAGGCTAATACATGTGTATGCAACTGCGCTCTGCTGTCCATGGTGGCTTAATGGTTCCATTCACTCGCTCTGCAACAATGCAGAGGCGTTCATTCTCTGTGGTTGGTCCAACAAACTGGAATGGACTTCCCTTGACTATGCGACACATCCCAAGCAGTTCTCAATTTCACAAACTGTTGAAGATTGTTTTTTCGCTTGATCTCGGCCGTAAGCGCCTCTGAATAGGTACCTTGAAGGGGCGCTATATAAATTATAATTGATTGATGTAAATTTTGATTGACTGGTATAAATTTTGACTGACTGAAACACCTTTCAAACTGTATAAACCGATACTATATAAGTGTGCGGTAATGCAATTATTATTAACTAATTTTGGATGTCTTGGAGAACTTCATGGTGCGCTGTATAAACGTATGCAATTTATTGATTGGTTGGTTTATTGGATGATTAATTGATTGAATGGTTGATTGATTGGTTGATTAATTGATTGATTGATTAGTTGATTGATTGGTTGATTGATTAATTGATTGATTGATTGATTGATTTATAATGTCGGAGTATACACTCACGGTTTTTGCAGAGACCTTGTTGACATCTGTTTTCAGGTTGACATTACATCTGGACTGGCATTCGAACAGGCTTTCTATTCACAGGTATTCACAATATTTTTCATTGAAAATATTTTCCACCGTTTTAATCCAATCAGGAAATCAGAATCTCTAATAAACTCAAGAAGAAAATATCCATTGTTTTTCCTAGTTCTGAAACAACATTGTCTAGACTTGGAGCAGCACTCCCTGACCCTTTGTCTATCAATAAGCAGCTCTTTCACGGTCCAATTACCCAAACTATCAATTCTGTGTGCACTCTGTAAATCCCAAAACATAAGTGCCCAAAATGGAAACCCCCCCCCCTATTCAGTGATAAGCCTAAAATCAGGGCGTATAGCCTGAATAAACGGCACCAAGTATTCGCAACACAGGTAGCCTAAGTTGCAATTTGGAATAAAAATTAATGATGATCATGAGACATGTAATACTAATGAAAATGTTGATGATAAGAATATCGATGATCATAATAATAATAATAATATGTAAAAACAATGATTATTTATTAAACATGCATCTGAAATGACTAGCCATTCCACAGCATTGTCTCTCTAATTTTTGCAATCCCATTGAATCATAATAATAATTAATTATAATAAATAATAATAATAACCTTTACCCAACAAAATCTTGACTGAGACGAGGCCATTCCAGAGTAACACCATTCCCATCTACAGATATAATTTGGATCATAAATACCTTGGATAAAAAAAATAATTAATATCCATAATATTAAATACATAGGCCTTTCTTCCACCATTAACACACTCTGCCTTTCTCTTTGGTAGTCTTTCCTCGTCTTTTTCTTGCCTCAAATCTTGCATTTTATCTCGGGGTCGATCGCAATAGGAAAGGTTGAGAAGAAGCGATTTATAAAATAATGGTCGAATGCAAAACAATAAAAAAAAATAGCTGAGCTAGCCTAGGTAGTCATGACGTCACTGGCACTTATTTGCGTGATTTAATTGCAGCTGTTATTACTAATCTCACGATTTGTGAATGTCTTCAGACCATTCAAACAAAAGATCGCATGGAAGGAATACGAGCGTTCAACGAAAAGAGACGACCAGTCTACAAAGGTGAATAGTAGAGATCACATGAGGAAGATGTACATCATTCAACACCAGATGGCCAACATAAGTTCTATGCAATGGAAACACGGAGCGAAACATTCCTCTAATATAATTATAATTAACCTAGTTTATGTTGAATTGATTTAAGACACCTTTAAAACTGTCTCAACGAATTGCTATAAATATTCGAAACGCGTTTGATAAATTCAGATATCAAAGGCTGGGTGAAGTCATAATTATTAGGTGAATAAAAGTTCATATTAGGCCTATTATTCTCAATCATGTGAAAGTAAAATTGGAGTTACGTGTAGTGTGTGACTGAAATTAGTATGTGGCTGAACAAAGTATGCAGCTGAAATTAGTATGTGACTGAAATAGTATAATGCTGAAATAAATAGGACTTTGTGACTGAAATAGTATGTAGCTGAAATAAATGTGACTGAAATCAGTAAATCAAATCAAAATCAAATCAAATCAAATCAAATCAAATCAAATCAAATTTTTTTTATTGAGCCAGAGAAAAGCACACAAGGTACATATCATCACATAAAAATAAAACATGAATGTTATTGGCAACAAAAGGAAACCCAGAAGGGACTGCAGAGTCCCGCTGGTTAGGGCCACCTAAGCACATTTTCTGGTTCTAGGCGTTAACAAATTCAGCACAATAAAATTATATTCTATTTTCCATCATATATGCAATAAATCAAAAATAAATCAAAACTTAACTACGAAAATTAAGTATGTGACTGAAATAAATAAGAAACTGCAATAAGTATGTGGCTGAAATAGTATGTAGCTGAAACAAGTTTGCAACTGAAAAAGTATGCGACCGCCAGTAGTATGCGACTGAAATCAATACCGGTACATGAGTGAAATGAATAATTATGTGACTGCAATACAACTTAAAGTAGTATGCAGTTTAAACTAGTATGAGTCTGAAACTTGACAATGTGATTCCGCTATATTGTGGGACGCGTCTTTGCCTTGGAGCCGGAAGGTTCGAGGTTCGAATCCACCTCACCACGTAAGGACCTTGGGCAAGTCCTTCACTCACAATTGCTCAGCTCTTCGGCGTGAAACTCCGATGCAGTGTCCGCTCTGCATTCGGGAGCGCCTTTGAGTAGAGAGAACTTGAAGGGGCGCTATCTATAACAAGTGCACATACAAACAAACATCTTTAGAACGGGGTTCAGACATTGATTTAAGACACCTTTAAAACTGTCTCAAGCTGTTGCTATATAAATAATCGGAAAGTTTTTGTTTACTTAAGATTATAAACTGGACAAGCTAAAGCTTGGCTGAAGCCTTGATTAATTATTTGGTGAACAAAAGTTCACATTATCTTTCAAATAAAATAGGATCTGCATGAAATATGACTGAAACTAGTATGTAACTGAAATACGTATGCAGCTGAAACTAGTGTATAAATGAAATACCTATGTGATGAAACTAGTATGTGACTGAAAAAAGTATGCAACTGAAATAAGTATGCAGCTGAAACTAATGATTTGGTTATATTCTCTACCTATAAGTAGATGGACCCTTTAGAAAAGTGGGGTCAAAGTTTGCCAGTGGCAATACTTTCCAGCATGTGGCAGACCAGGATGGTGAAGGTACAGGACCAATATTTGAGTATGGATGTGGAAGTGGCTCGGCACAGCCCATCCACAAAAATTTCTGGAAAACTACATCTTAAATGTCACACTTTTAGCATACAAACTGTCAGTCTTTAAAAATCTTAATTTGGAACTTCTATATCAGTCATGACTCTCACATAAAAACATTGCACACTTTTGAACCTTTATTCTCAATCCGTGCAGTCAGTAGTCTTTAGGCAAGGCTCCATGGTCTTTGAGTCCACTGTCTTAAATACAACAGACCTTGTGTCTAGGAGCATTAATGCTTAAAAGGCTCGACTTGAAATTCATTAATTTTATTCATTCCAGAATTTATATAGCACTCATTCAAGGGCTACTCAGAAGCGCTCCTGGCTCTAGCACGTCAAAAAGCAGTTTTGAATTTAATAAAAACAATGTCAGTCAGATCCCCCAGGAAGAAAACGTAGCTCCTGTGGAGCCCTTTCCAGACAACTCGGCCCACTATGGTTGCAGTTTGTGTGAATGGAACCAAGAGCACTCCCTTCTGTGCAGATTGGAGGGGCAGTGGCCTTGCATACCCATGAAATATCAGAATACAGTTTCAACAAAGAAACTCTGTGTAAAGTCATGGTGGAAGTTAATTGGTTAAAAAAATTATAATTATTAGCCTTGTACCAAGCAGAGTACAGGTTTTCTAGTAATAATGTTCTATTCTTTTCATGCTATGCCTTACATTAACTTAGTTTACGTCGAATTAATTTAGACACCTTTAAAACGGTCTCACCCCGTAATATATATAAGGACCTTATTACATGCTTGACTAATGTTCTGCACCAAGTGCAATTTCACTCACAATTGTCATCAGATACTTATGCTTAATAATGAAAACAATAATAATAATTTCCAACGGGGGAACGCCATCTGCTTCTCTTCCACATTGCCTTTGTAACAATACTTTATAATCCAACTGTTGTATAATAATAATATAATCTGGTTTACCCGGAACTATGAACCGACCACTCTAAGCAAACTGAAATTGTTCTGTTAAAACTAAACCGAAACCTAACATTCCTGTTATAATAATAATAATAATAATAATAATTTTTTTTTAAAATTTAAAAATAATAATAATAATAACGCTGTTGCTTTTCGAGGCACATTCACACAGTTGCTCTGTGATGAGGACCACTAACTATACAGAACAAAGAACATTTCATGCTGTTTCTTGTAAGAACGTTGTGTTTAATAAATGATGATGTTTTTTTAATAATATAATAATAATAATAATAATAACAACAAAGAACTTTTCCTGCTGTTTCTTGTAAAAATGTTATGTTTAATAAATGATGAATAATAATAATTAATGATAAATTAGTAATAACACTAATAATAATAAAATCTGATAATTTCTTTATCCTGACCCACACTCAGTGCCTGAGCTTAACCCATAATAATTATAATAATAATAATAATAATAATAATATTCTGACTTTGTTACAGTGACTTTACACTTCAAACTTCCCAATAAAGAACGTTAAAATCATAGCAACTGTCAACGAATTTAATAGACATGTCTTCACATTAGAAAACCTTGAAAATGTACATCACACCTTCCAACATGCTTTAATAGAAGCTGGACATTAACATAAAATATCATAATAAATGCATAAACTGTAATTATAATTGTTAACCATGCCTTCGCAATTATAAGAAAATTATCCTTGAAAATGTACATCACATCTTCTAGCGACCTCCAATAGAAGTTGGACAGTAAATAAAAATTATAACAAATGCATAAACTATCATTGAATGAATGAAAAACCATGTCTTAAGAATTCAGAAAATGTATATCGCATCTTGCAACAGCTATAAGACAGAAGTTGGACATGAAATCCACAGGTTGCATACATTCATTCATTTCAGAGATTTATATAAAGACCCTTCAAGACAATCTACTCAGATGCACTCCCGACCCGACCCCAGCTAAAGAGAACAGTCTTAAGAGTAGAATTTGTCCCATTAGATGTAGATCAACAGAGAGCCCAGTCCAGACCACAAGGCCAGCAACAGAAAAGGCACGGCGCTGCATAATAGGGGGGAGGACAAGAAGCTCAGCCTGCTTAGAAGAGTGGAGAGAGCCACAGCATTGGATGCTTAGGGCGGAGCAACAGAACCCCTGTAAATATAAAGAGACCACACCCGCAAGCAAGTGGAAGAAATCTGGTAAGTATCCTATTCATTCATTCATTTCATTCATTCAGAGCATTTATATAGCGCCCCTTCAAGGAACTACTCAGAGACGCTATGTGGAAAATGGAACCAATGCAAGACATACACAGGGTCAGTAAAATCCCAAATTGCACGTTCAAATCCCACTAGGATATGGTGCCCCAAGCAAAGCGTACATTTGGCACTCTCTGACCCATGTGCCACCATACATGAAAAGTTACAATTCAATCAATAATCACTTTAATTAAATTTGTTCCATAAGCAAAACTTTAGAATTCAAACGACAACTGTAACTTCAATTGAAAAGTGTCAAAAAGTGAAAAACATAAAACTATTTAAAGACATGCTGCCCTTGAATTTAAGCACACCAAGCAATGGGCTCCCGCACATAAGGCAACAGGGGTACGTGCCCTCTGGAACACTGACACCTACTTTCTAAACTGCTACGTTTTTGTTTGTTTTTAGGAACAAATTTCTTCACACTAAAGCTCTAATGATGCTAATTTATCCACAAAGTGAAACTAAAAAATTCAGATTTAGACTTAGACCGTTCACTTTAGACACCTTTTAAACGTTGTCACCAATTACTATAAGTTTACCTCTATGGGGAAAAATACCCTTGTTTAAGCTACCTGCTCTGCATTTTCAAAGTCTTGCTAAAAAGCCTAACCAAAGTGTCCATTGTGTTTTGCCGCTCCCCCCCACCCATAATGCAAGAAATATCTGTTGATGCCCATGCACCTGAAGGTGCCGAAGTTCAGAACTAAAAATAGTGCCTATACATGCTACAATTATCATAGTATCTGCCTTTAGCAGTGAGCATTCATTTCTGCTGAGAGCAAAAGAGAAGTTCAATATGAGATTATAATTAATAATTATAAATAACAAACAGAAACCTCCATGGGTGTCTAAAGCAGATGCTTGTTGTGTATCAAAACAACCACCCCATACTGCTGGTGCCTAAAGTGTATGAAAACAATGCCATTGTCTGGTCATTCATTGTTTTTACATTAGCAAAGACAGACACCATAAGAGTGACTAATTAATCAATTAATTAATTAATGAGTGAACAATTAATTAATTTATTAAAAAATATACATCTCACTCCTGTCTATAACTCTCTCTCTCTCTCTCTCTCACTGACTCTCAGATCAAATCGAAAGATCGAAAACGGAATTTATATAGCGCCATTCACTTAAGAGAAACATCAGAGGCGCCACTGACTTACATGCAGCAAAATGGAACAAGATAAAGATATGGCTGAATTTTTTTGCCAATGCGTCTAAAACACAAGTTCCTTTACATGTCACTTCCATACAAAGGGCCTTTTCTTTAGCGTGCAGCTCAAGAAGTTCCCTTTAATCTCACTCCTACCTTAAAGTCTAACTTTCCTATCACACTAGATAACACCATCTCACTCTTAAAACTCCCATTTTTCCTCTCCCAGTGCCTCAGATTTAAGACGTCCTTTAAGTTTCGCTCCTGAGCAGTACCGTTACAAAGGCACTACATAAATTCCTTCTTCCCAATACATAAACAAATAAATTCCCAACCAAAGGCCTTCCCTCTGCCCCAGCTACACAAGCATCACCATTTTGCACAAAGGAGCTGCTCATATAAATTATTACGTAGGCAGGGAGGGATCACAGGACTTAGGCAACTAGGAATATGGGTGAGTATGGCGGAGGGCCCCTTGACAAAATGTACGTACACAAAATAAATTTCTAATTATGACGTCCAAATTATCCTATTTTTAGCTCTGCATTATCCTTTAGTTGTCCAATGACATTTTACTGCACTTTAAAATTAAATTCTGATCAGATCTAAACAGTACACCATAATATTTCACACATTTTAGCTAGCAAAAATGTTTAACAAGAAATAGTACCCCAAAATGTTTTATAGATGACTTCAGCTAATTAACTTGTGTAACTGGGAGAGAGTGTGTAGAAAAATTATTTGTACATATGAATGACGGGTTACACAAAACGCACAAGTTACAACGGGGAAATGGTCCAAAATACGTAGTTGATATATGGATGGGTCAATATGAAATTTTTAGAGAGAAACGATAACTGGGGATCAAAGGTTGATTTATGTGCACTTGGGGTAAGAAGTGAGAATTTTTACTGTGGCATCTTCAGAAAGACTATGAACCCCACAAACCCCCTGGAAATTCTCACCCTAGATAGGTCCCCTACAGCGCCTACACAAACATCACATGCTCTTGCCCCGTTCTCCGAGGCACAAAAACATCCCGTAAACAAACCCAACGGAAAACACAAACACAAACAGTCGTCGCCTTAAACCAACAATATACACCAACGCGACTTTCACGTCACGAGTCCATCCAAAAACAGCGTTGCCACTCTAAAAACAAACTTAAGTTGGAGCGTCGAAAAACATCCGGCCCAAATCTTTCCGAATTGTCCGCAATTTCCAGAATTTTGAGCAAAAAACCCAGGTTCTTCCCGGAAAAAAAAAAACAATTTTCCCCAAGTTTGGATTTTTTTTTAAATAAACAATTTTTTGGTCTAAAAAAAATTAAGAAAACAGCCAAGTTATAATAAATAAAACATTTCCCAATTTCGGATTGAAAAACCCAAGATCTTGCGAAAAAACCAAGGAGTGGCAACGTTGTTAAAAACGTACAATGCAAAACTCTAGACTCAGTTGCCATGCACGGCTCGCTGGTGTTTTATCAGCGCCAGTTCGCGGTAGAAAACGCGGCCGCACCCCGGGTGCGCGCAGAAGAAGGAAAGTTGGTCAACGGCTCCAAATCGCCTTCCATGCTTGATGCGCTGGTGGCGGTAGAGCGTGTAGCTGTGATAGAAGGAAAGGCCGCATCCCTCGTATTCGCACGGGAAGGACTTGCGGTCGAGGCCGCCACCGCTGCCCGTTTCGGTCGATGGGGGCCAGGCCTCACCGCCGATGACGGCCCCGTACGGGTCCATCTTGAGGTCCTGGTCGGAGTCGCTGATCATGAGTTTGTTCTGAAGATATAAAAAACACATTGTTTGTCAGTTTTTATTTCTTCACTTCTAAAGCTCCCTTTCAGGCTCACAACTCAGAGGCGCTCCCGACTACAGTGCGAAACTGCATCGGAGTTTTACGCCAAAAGCGCACGAGCATTTGCTCAAGGTCCCTACGCAGCAGCTTGAGGTGGATTCGAACCTGGAGCCCTTCAGCACCGAGCTCACCACCACACCACCACACTCAAAGAGCTATTGTTAGTCTGCAATTGTTAAGAGTAATTATTGTGAGTGAAGAACTTCGAGTCGCAAGGTACCTTACACAGGAACCATATCAAGACCATGAAAACACCAGCTAACAATACTGCGTCCCGTTCTTATATTGCATCGGTTGACATCAATTAAAAGGTGTCCAACGCATCGAATCCACCTAACTTTCAGCAAAAATATTACAGAGGCTCAATCATTTATAATAATAAGTGACAACGTTTAAAAGGTGTACACGTTGAACGGTCTAAATCCAACCAGCCTCCAAGTGACAAGACGAGAGCAAGAGTGGGCAAAACCAAATGCCCGTGCTTAAGCATAAAAAGCTTAAACAATGCAGTGCAGAAATAAAGAATTATCAATCAATCAAAATTTATATAGCACCCCTTCAAGCTATCTACTCAGAGGCGCTCCCGGAAGAGATCAAGCGAAAAAAACAGTCTTCAATAGTTTGTGAAATTGAGAACAGCTTGGGAGGTGTCGCATAGTCAAGGGAAGTCCATTCCAGGTTGTTGGACCAACCACAGAGGGTCGGGGGAGTCAGTGGCGCATTGGATACCACACTGGAATGGAGATCAGCGGACTCAGATTCGATTCATGAAGCCCGACAAGGATAGACAATTAGCGGTGGTGTAGTGGTGGCGTCATTGCCTTGGAGGCGGAAGGTTCGAGGTTCGAATCCACCTCACCGCGTAAGGACCTTCACTCACAATTACTCAGCGCTTCGCTGTGAAACTCCAATGCAGTGTCCACTCTGCATTCGGGAGCACCTCTGAGTAGGGAAAGCTTGAAGGGGCGCTATAACAAGTGCACATACAAACAATAATATATGACCCATGCAGTGCAGGCTGTCTATTCTGTTAGTAGTTAAGATTTTTGATTTGCATTATATTGTGAATTGTTTCAATTGCATAACTGTACGCTGTAACTGGCTGACAAACTGAATTGTTCAATAAAGGAAATTATTATTATTATTCTCAATGACCTTGCCTGTATTATTACTGGTCTGTGGTTACTGAATTAAGGAAGTGGAAATCAACAACATTACATAAATTTACCATCAAAATCAAAATCTTTACATTGTGAGATAATACTTTAAAAGGGTGTTCAACAACAACCATTATTTCAATAATAATAATTTAACAATAATATTTTTCCTTTATTCAACAATCCGGTTGACAGAATGCAACCAATTACAGTGCACAATTACACAGTTTAAACAATTCGCAAGAACACAGATCACAGAATACACACATCTTAACTATACTAACTGAACAGACAGCCTGCAATACACGGCACTAATAGCAGCCTACAAAGCATGTCTGCCCAACGAGGGCTCGAACTCGCTACCTTTTGCACTCTACGCCAGCGTGTTATCCGTTACTCTACCGGTCAATGGCTGCTTTGAAAAAAATATCATTATTATTGTTGACTTTTTATATAGCGCACCTTCACGGTAATCTACTCAGAAGCGCTCCCAGTCCAACAACGGCTAAACAACGCAGTTTTTAAGTGAGAAAGAAACATAGTGGTTGTCTGAACTCTGAACCAAAGATGTCAAAAAACCATGGAAACGGAATAAAAAAAGGGAAAAAACGTGTTTTATTTGAAAAAATAAAATTTAAAAAACCGACAAAAAAAAACGAAATGAAAAATAATTTGACTGTTTACATCTTGAAGAGAGATAAAAGACTGACCAGTTTTGATTGCAAAGGCATAACACCAGAATACAGAGTAGAGATAAAGAATAGGTTTGAGATCTTAGAGACAGACGATACAATGGAAGAGCAGGATACGAACACGTTATGGACAAAGATGAAAACTGCGATCCAGGAGACTGCGGAGAAACATGTACCAAAGAAAACGTCAAGGAAAACTACCCCATGGCTATCCAAAGAGACCATTGAGGTGGCAATAGAAAGGAGAGAAGCAAAGAAGGAAGGGAACAGGGATAGGGTAAAAACCTTGAATAAGACCTTCCAAAGGAAGGCAAGGGAGGATAAAGAAAACCATCTAAAGGAAATGTGTAGGGAGCTGGAGGAAGAAGGAAAGAAAGGAAGGACTAAAGAACTGTTCGCAAAGATGAAGGAAATAACGAAGACAGCAGGCCCTAGAATGGGTTCACTCAAGACGAAGGATGGGAAGATAATAGGAGATGAGGAGGAGATAAAGGAAAGGTGGAGAGAGTATACGGAAGAGTTGTACATGGAAGATGAATGTGTCGAGAAGGAAAACATCAAAATAGAGGAAGTCGAAAACGAACCAGAGATATTGGAGGTAGAGGTGGAGTGGGCGATAAAACAGATCAAGGACAACAAAGCGCCAGGACATGATGGAATACCTATAGAACTGGTAAAGGCGGGAGATGAAGCAGTGTTGAGAACTATTACAAAACTATGCAATCAAATCTGGAGAACTGGGCAGTGGCCGGAGGACTGGAAAAGGTCCGTGTTCATACCAATATTCAAGAAAGGAGACGCGAGAGAGTGTGGAAATTATCGAACGATAGCGATGATATCGCACACGAGCAAAATACTTCTCAAAATAATCCACAAAAGAATGGAGAAGACAATCGAAAGGGAATTACCAACCAATCAAGCGGGATTTAGGAAGGCGCGAGGAACGCGCGATCACATCGCCAATATAAGGTGGATTATGGAGAGACAGAGGGAATACGGGCAACAGGTGCATATGTGTTTTATAGACTACAGCAAGGCGTTTGATTGCATAGACCATACACTACTGTGGCGGACGCTAATTGAGATGGGAATTCCGAAGCATTTGGTTAAACTACTAAAGGGCCTCTATGTGGATCAAGAAGCGGTAATAAGAACTGAATATGGTGACACAGAGAAATTTAAAATAAGGAAAGGAGTGAGGCAGGGGTGCATTTTGTCCCCTTTCCTGTTCAATCTGTATGCCGAGAGAATTATGAGGAGGGCTGGATTGGAGGAGGCAACAGAAGGGGTAAGGATAGCGGGGAAAATACTGAATAATCTGAGGTACGCCGATGATACGACATTATTGGCGGGTAAGAGGGACGACCTAGTCGAGTTAATAAGAAGAGTCAGGAAGGAAAGCGAAAAGGCGGGACTATACTTCAATGTAAAGAAAACAAAGGTTATGACAACTGCAACATGGAAAAACTTTGAGGTGGATGGAGAAACGATAGAGGTAGTATCGAGCTTCACATTCCTGGGATCTATGATAGAGAAGGAGGGAAGAAGTGATATGGAAATAAGGAGGAGGGTAACAATGGGGAAAACGGCAATGAACGGTCTGGAAAAGATTTGGAAGGACAAATACGTGAGCAGGGAAACAAAGAAAAGACTGGTAAGAGCACTGATCTTCCCAGTCGTCCTATATGGATGCGAGGCATGGACAAAGACACGGGATATGGAAAAGAAAATCAACGCGTGTGAGATGTGGATTTGGAGAAAGATGCTAAGGATTTCATGGACGGAGAAGAGAACTAACGAATCGGTGCGCGAGGAGCTCGGAATAGAGAGGGAGGAGACACTGCAGCAAACAGCAACTTGGAGGAAATTTAGCTACTTCGGCCATGTGATGAGATCTAACGGTTTGGAAAAGGAGCTGATGACGGCATGCGGTGAGGGACGGAGAAGATGCGGAAGACCAAGGAAGAAATGGTTGGATGAAGTACAGGAAAAGTCTGGCATGAGACTGGAGGAACTAAGAGAGGCGACTAGGGAGAGGATCAACTGGAGAAGATGCACCAGGGCTTTCGCCAGAGCTTCAGTAGCTGACGGCACCAGGTGACATCTTAAACTGCATTTTAAACTTAAAACCCTTGTTTTTTTTTATTACATGTATCTCTTTAAAAGATGACGTTAAACAATTAAATAATGAATCAGTTAGCCGAAACCTTGAGATTGGGCTGAAAGCGTAAGAAATATCAGGAAAAAATAAAATGAACGAAGATTATAAGAGACAGAAAATAAATAAATGGCGTTACTTAAAAAATTAAAAAACAAAAATAAAACGATGGAAAAAATTTAAAAAAATAAAAAAGGACGTTTTTTGGGAGCGAATAAAAAACGAAAAAAGTTTTAAACAACTAGGGTCTGAACTCACCGTTGCAAATTCCTCGTCGTCAATCCCGACCCGTCCATCTGTCTCCGACGATGGAAACCTCGGAACACCCTGACAGTCCGCTCCGTACGTCGCATTCCCAACCACGAACTGGTCCTCTGTCAGATCCACGAGGCTCAGCATCTCGTCCTTATCGCGCGGAATGGTTGCGTCGAAACTCTGCGCACCGAAGTCGAGAAACCCCGGCTCGAGTTTGTCCACCAGGAGACGAGAGGAAGCCACGGTACGTCGGCGGACCGCCCGCCTCAGCTTCGGAACCCCCGTCAGAGACCTCAGCATGTCTATCTCGACGGAGCAAGTCTCACTCTGACGCAGTTCAACTAGGCTGGACGCCATCCGATCGGAGGAATTCTCCTCCGAGTCCGTGACCGCTGCTGCCGCCTCGGACTTCACGACGACGGAGGATTCGAGAGGAATGTGGGAATCATTGCTAGATGTTTTCGTTGATCGGACCTCGATTGGCGGATTGAGCCGGCGCTTCGTACGACGGTTTCGAGGGAGGGCGCGTCTCGGGGGAGGTGACGATTCCTCGATGAGCCGTGACACGGTAGAGTCGAAGGGCGAGCCGTCGCACTTGAGTGAGTCCGACTCGCATGACTGGATATGGTCGGTTGAGTCGAGGAGAAGGTTGTCCTCGTGGTTCGTGAGGGTTTCGTCGATTTGGACCAAGAAGACGTCGCCATCATCGAGCGTGATCCCGAGGAGACCCTGGACCTTGAGTTGGGAGTCGAAGCAGAGACCGTTCTTGCAGAGGAGGACGACCGTGTCTTTGAGCAGCGCCTGGACGCGTTCCTGGTCGGGCTTCATTTCTGCGTAGTACGCTGTTTGGAAAATGTGAAAGCAACGTGATTTAAAATGTGAAAGCAACGTGGAAACGTGGATATGTGAAAGCAATGTGGAAATTAAAAATGCTAAAGCAACAAGAAGATTTAAAATGGAAAAGCAACGTGGAGGTTTAAAATGTGAAAGCAACATGGAAATTTAAAATGTGAAAGCAATGTGGAAATTTAAAATGTGAAGGCAGTGTAGAGGAAAGCAACATGGAGATTTAGAATGTGAAAGCAATGTGGTGATTTAAATTGTGAAAGAAATGTGGAAATTTTAAATGTCAAAGCAACGAGTCCCATCATTGTTTACACTGCCAGAGCTCTAAAAAATTAGATTTCCTAAAAGGCGAATTTTAAAAACATGATAGCTTGAAATTGGATTCCTAACTTTTAGTTTTTAATAGCTCTGTGTGTGTTCATTGTTTTGAAGAGCATAACAATAACATTTTGTCTTAGCCTATTTATAAACATATCTTTGTTTATTCAACCTGAGCGACAACTCACAATCAGTGACAACAGAGAAGAATTATACTGAATTAGGATTGGTGAGAAATTATCATCTACAGAGTATCCAGGGTGTCTGTAGTTAATGTCATCTTGGTCAGAGGGGTTTCAAATAAAGCAGAATTTCAACATGGGAAGCAAATTTCAAACATGCCAAGTCTGTAGTTAGAAATCGGAAATCTATCTTGGTTTAACTTTAGCTTCACATTGGAAAGCAAAGAAATTTAAACACAAAATGTAACACCAGATATGCACCACACCCCAGAATCCCAGAAACTGCTGAAAATACATAAAAGCCAAATTTCCCGAAAACAATTTTAACAGAAAGCGACTGAACTCCTGAAAACTGAGATAAATGAAATGTATACGTGTCATAATAATTATTAATGGTCCTGTTAGTACTGTTGATAACACAATGTTGAAAACCATAGGTTGTGTGAAAATCGAATTCGAGAACCTGGTCTAAATTCGTCTCGGGAATTTGGTGTTCAGGCTGCACCATAGGAGGACACCAACTAGTGACAACGTTATGACTTTCAACTCTAACCTACGATCAGAGTTTCTGACTCGACGACAAGTCAACCAAATTGAATTAAATATAACAAAGACAGCAGTTTTACGTCATTTAATAACCGCAACAATTTTTAGTTATTTAATTCGTAATCGTAAAAGACAGTTTGCTTCTACAGAGACCCACTATGATCTTACTCATTTTGTCAGAGTAGGCAGTTGCCAATTTAACAACCGTTTGTTCCCTAAATCTAAAATTCAACGCGTACAAAGCCAACAGTCACATTTTAGATATATCGTGGACAATTGGTTGAATTTTAAATTTTCATTAAAGATAAATTTTTACATAAAACTAAATTGTCTAAATTTACCTTTGGCAGAATTTGAAGTTGCACATACAGAACTGTAACAAGAATTCAGCACGGACCTAACTAAAGCTGCGTTCCTTTGGCGTCTTTCAACGTTAATTGTAATGTAATTAGTAATTTATATAGCGCTGCTCAGAGTCGAGGTCATTCAGTAGCGCTCCCAGTGCGATAACCTCTAGAGAAAAAAATGGGTCTTAGGAAGAGAGAGATATGTAGATAACGATCCAAAAAGTAGGGTCCCACGCAGAGTGGAGGGAAGAAAATTTCACAAGGAGGGTCCAATGATGGTAAAGGATTGAGTTTGAGCAACAGTGGTCCTAGCTCGAGAAACAAACAAGTCAGCCCTGTCCAGATAACGGAGAGATCGATGCGAGGATGCAGAAAGAAAAAACCGTTAGTGACGATATGCAGTAAACATTTTATTTAGAAAAACCACACTGTGCCAATGATCTCATGCAAGAACTCCATAGCGCCATTGCAGCAATGCTCAAGGCGTCATTTATAAGAAAGATCGCTTTACAAGCAATATTGTATGGCTAGTTTGGTCGAAAAACGAATCAATTTTCGTTAATTCAGAACGCCGGTGTCGCGTGACAGAGTCTCCCCCCTAAAAGTCTCCCCCCGGAGACTTCATTTCGAAATAGATTCTCCCCCGGAGGATCTGTTCTAGAAGAAATTCGCCCCCCGGAGACTATATTCTGAAATAAAGTCTCCGGGGGGAGAGAATATTTCCTCCGTCCACGAAACAAAGTCTCCCCCGTTGAGCGTAAAATCGGCTACAGTCGCATAAAATTAATAGATGAGTACATCAAACCGTTAGTTTGCGTTGCTAACACGATAACGCGTTATTTAACACGAATATACATATACTTTTAAACCAGAAAAATTTCTTCCAAAACAGATTTTCAGCCAGGGGGAGACTCTGTTTCGGGGAGAGACTTTGTTTCGGGGGGAGACTTTATTTCGTGACACCGGCCTGACCGAACGCAACTTTTAACATTTAGCTAACTACGTGCAGCAAATCTTTAAAGCTACCGTAGGCCTACTCAAAATGTTGCCAAATATTGTGGCGTTTTGTCTCTCCCGTCTTATCAATAAGTATTATCAGCAAATGTGTTTATAAGAATAATTGCAGATAGATAAAATGAAAGTCAGTGTCAGTGTGGAGTCGGGAATTATTGCAACGAAGACTAGTCTTGCAGTAGGCCTATGGTCTAAAGAAAAATAATGGGTTGAACCCCAAGTCCTGGCAATTCTCATCCTGCTCTATGCTAGAGTAATCTAACTGGAGCAGCGTTGCCACTCCTTGGGTTTTTTCACAAGATCTTGGGTTTTTTGATCCAAACTTGGGATATGGGGGTTTTTGCGAAGAACTTGGGTTTTTGTTTTTTCTTGGGTTTTTTCTTCGCCCCAAAAAACCTTGGGTTTTTCCTCCGAACTTGGGAAATGGGGGTTTTTCGAGAAAAAACTTGGGTTATTCGGGCAAAAGCTTAGGTTTTTTGCTTGTGAACCGGAAAGTTTTTGACATTTTCGGAAGATTTGGGCAAAATGACTAAAAAAAGGTCATCAGCTTTTTTGGACGGCTAAATGGGAAAATGGGAAAATTTTCCGAAAATTTTTGGCCGGATCACTAAAAAAGGCATCAGCAATTTTGTTAACGAAAAATGGGAAAATTTCGGAAGATTTGGCCAACTTGCGTTTTCTTGGGTTTTTTTGACCGACCAACTTGGGTTTTTTTTTATTTTTCAGAGTGGCAACGCTGAACTGGAGTAGGCTACAGAAGCTATTTCCTTTGTCAAGTAAAGATAATCGTATAGCGGCAAGGCTTTTCAAATGATTGTCAATATATTCGCCAGACGGCGGTTGTGTAAAAGATTTCGGTTTTGTAAAATGTTAAATCTACTTTACGATGAACGTTTATAAAATTAGAGTTCCAATCCTAACAAATATAATTCATAAAATATTAATTTTAATAGAATATGCGAATGAAAAGATCCGTAACACCAAATAGGGCGTTTGCAGCTATTATAATAGAAAACCGTTTGGACACCACGATTACGTTGACCAAATAATTATATCCGTTGATAAATTCAAACATTATTCGATCCTTCGTAGTTCAATGGGAGTTGATGAGTGGGTCTACAGACGTTTGTCTGAGATGGGCCAACTCCACGACGTTGGGCACCAGGAACCCTTCTGATCCCAAACTGCCCCGAAGGATCCAACCATTCAAAATAAACAAAAGGAAAATCGCTTCTAGAAAGGTTACTGCAAGAGTCATAACTATGGACTCGACATCCTTTGGACCAATTTAACGGGCAACCCTTATTTTTGACTCAACGCAGCGCTCCTGAATACGCTTGTGCACCGCACATGGCTTTCGAGTGGCGCTCTACATAGTATATCTGGAGATTACGATTGCGATGGACCCAACAGAGAAAGAGCAAACACTGAATTAAAATGTACAGTAAAAGTGTACACTGTACACCAACACCAAAATGCGAATCAATTAAAGAATATTATTATCTAATCATATCAATAAGTGACGCAACAGTGTGAATCAAACTCGGTAAATTCCTGCCATTGCTACAAAATGACGTCACAGTAGGACCGCCATGCCTATGACGTCAACAATGGACATTACGTCATTCATCACCATGGCGACCAGTCCTGTTGATTCGCTGGCGCGTTCGTATTGTGCATAAAAGAGATTCCATCAACGGTTAAGTTTGCCGTTATACTTCGCCACTGCCTTGCAGACCTAATGGGGCGTGCCAGTCCCAAGCCTGGACAAAGGAGTAGGGCGACCACTGTCTGCGGCGGCAGAAATAATAGCATTATTGTTATTTGGCTTGCAATGAATTTACAATCGAATGTGGACGGAGGCTTTTTTGTTTAGCCTGTACGCGGTTTTTAGCCAAGTCGACTGAGTGACGTAATGTATCACTCCGCGTGTTGTGGGCCGCATCACAACCCGTCAGAGAGTTCCTGGTAGCATTCGTGTGTCTTTCGTGTCTTTATTTCAACTTCACAAACATATACTAAAATTGTATGTATGTACGTATGTATGTATGCATGTAAGTATGCATGCATGTATGTATGTATGTATGTATGTATGTATGTATGTATGTATGTATGTATGTATGTATGTATGTATGATACTAAAAAACACAGACCCCATAAGCAGCAGCTGCAAAAATACGTCAGTCTCAATCTGGCAAACTAAATTCTCAAGATTTTAATAGCTCGAAACGTATAAGTGAGTTATGCTATGGGCATACAGATGCTTAGTTGGGGCTTTAAAACTCTACAATAGACGACCGCGGGTGGACCGTGCAAATAACTGCACAACGAGAATGTCGATTGATGAGGACATGCAGCTGATGTGGGGACTCCAGAATTTACTATTTACCGAGATGGTCTGTACCCTAAACTCCCTCCCACCCGTCTTTCTGTTTGCTATCGATGATGCTTATGTCGATGTTCACACTTTTTCAGTTAGGAAAATCTGTCTGAAGAATGCAATAAGGATGATGATGATAATAATCAATAATAACTATGATAATAATAACAATGATAATAAAAATAATAATAACAACATTCTGGACTGGTTTTTAAACAAATAGCTAGTAATAAAGTCCCTGAGGGATTCTAAATACCTTGGAGCATAAAAATAACAATAATAAAAATAATAATAATAATAACTTGGTCGCTTTTAAAGAGACTTTCTCTTCAAACCCTGAAGATGAGGCCTGACAATTAGGCCTAACTAGCTAAAAATAAAAAAATAATAATAAAATTTAAAGAAAACAATAATAATATAAAAGAAATAATAATACAATTGATGTTGTCTATGATAAGCAGAGACTAAAGCTTCGGTCCAACCACAGATTCTCTTTGTCTCAACGATAAATAAACCAACAAATGCACAACTGATGTTTTTAGCTCAAACCAGGTAACATAGTCAGATGTTTCGAAGAACAACTGACTAGTTTTACGCAAATCAGATTATACAAGCAATGCAAACAAACAGAGATGTGAAATACACTCATAAATAAAAGTTTAATTATGTCATCCGCAACATCTGAATTATATCTAATCACACTCTGTGCTTATCAATTTTAATAGATAATTAATTAATTAATTAATTTAGCTGAAAGCCACATAATTATAATTATGACGAAAAAACACAATATGGTATCATGCAAACGTGCAAATAAATCGTCTATAACATTACTGGACGTTAAAAATAGTTCCGGCACGAAAAAAAACAGCAAAACTAAAATCTGAAAGATCTGTGTACATCTACGCTCAACCAACCTTTTCCTAAGTGAAAGGTCACGGGGTCAAAGGTTACCGGATGAGAAAGAGTTCAACCAGGTTTGTCCTGTGCTTTTAACGTGGATTTAGTGAGAGTTGACTGTAAACGTCTGCAGTGTAAAATGATGCAGAAACTGATTGGACTCGATGCAAGTTGTCACGGTTTGACGTGAACCTTTGGTACAAATGCACTGAACATGAAACTTACAGGCAGACACAATGACACAAACACCCCTGCACAACATTTAGAGAGAGAGACAGACAGACAGACAGACAGACAGATAGACAGACAAACAGATACAGAGAGACACACAGACACAAACAAACACACCTGCGCAACATTTAGAGACAGACAGACAGATAGACAGACAAACAGAGACAGAGAGACACACAGACACAAACAAACACACCTGCACAACATTTAGAGAGAGAGAGACAGAGACAGACAGACAGACAGACAAACAGAGACAGAGAGAGACACAGACAGAGACAGACAGAAACAATGACACAAACAAACAAACCTGCACAACATTTAATGAGCTCCAGAGAGACAGAGACAAACTGAGATAGACGCCCACTCAGATACAGACAGGCAGAAAGCAAGACAGACAGAAAGAAAGACAGAGACACATAAAGGAAGACAGACAAGACAAATAGAACAAGAGACATGCAGTAAGAGAGATACACACACTGACAGCAACAGAGACAGAGAGAAACAAGGCACGGAACAGAGACATACAGAAAGACTGACACACATGCAGACCAAGAGGGTCAGACGAAGAGAGTGAGTCAGAGACAGAGACTTGAACTCTCAACCTCTGGATCAGCATGTCGGAAAGCTCACCACAACATGACTATGAACGCGTAAAGCGGCTCAAAGAAAATTAGAGAGATTTCCATTAAAGAGAGCCTTAAAAAACTTCAAATGAAGATAAATTAGTTCACCCAGGGCCCGGGTATTTAGTCATGACACCTTTCAGATAATCAGCTTATACAACACATAAAACAAGGAACACATGCACAGGAACACAGATAAAAAGCTGACACTACAATTAAAGACTTAAACATAAGATACTGCACCAACTTAATTGACTTAAATAGAGAAATTGAGCCAACTTCTTAGACCTAAATAGAGAAATTGAGCCAACTTCTTGGAACTAGGAGAGAAATTGAGCCAACTTCTTAGACCTAAATGGAGAAATTAAGCCAACTTCTTAGACCTAAATAGAGAAATTGAGCCAACTTCTTAGACCTAAATGGAGAAATTAAGCCAACTTCTTAGACCTAAATAGAGAAATTGAGCCAACTTCTTAGAACTAAAGAGAGAAATTGAGCCAACTTCAAGAACTTAAATAAAGAAATTGAGTCAATTTCCTAGGCTTAGATGGAGAAATTGAGCCAACTTCCTAGGCTTAAATAGAGAAATTGAGCCAACTTCCTAGGCTTAAATGGAGAAATTGAGTCAATTTCCTAGGCTTAGATGGAGAAATTGAGCCAACTTCCTAGGCTTAAATAGAGAAATTGAGCCAACTTCCTAGGCTTAAATGGAGAAATTGAGTCAACTTCCTAGGCTTAGATGGAGAAATTGAGCCAACTTCCTAGGCTTAAATAGAGAAATTGAGTCAATTTCCTAGGCTTAGATGGAGAAATTGAGCCAACTTCCTAGGCTTAAATAGAGAAATTGAGCCAACTTCCTAGGCTTAAATGGAGAAATTGAGTCAACTTCCTAGGCTTAGATGGAGAAATTGAGTCAACTTCCTAGGCTTAAATGGAGAAATTGAGCCAACTTTCTAGACTTAAATAGAGAAATTGAGTCATAGTCCCAGACAAAAACAGAAGATAGCAAGCGATGTACACAGTTGGTGAAAAGCCTGGAATACACGCTACATCAAACATAACAACATCCATTTAAAACTGCACAACACTACAATTCCAGACTACAAATTATAAAAGATATCACGGAAAATACCTTGTATAAAACATAAGATATCGCACCAAGTTCCTTGACTAAAAAAGAAGATATTTCACCGAATAAATAATCCCTTGACAAAAAGAGAAGACATTTCACCATAATATACCTTGCATAAAGCATAAAACATTTATATTTCACGGGATTCCTTGACAAAAAAGAAGATATTTCACCGAATTCCTTGACAAAAATTCCTACACTACAACATAAGATCCTGAACCAAAACATTCAACTGGAATGCCTTTGCATAGATACTAAAAGTTAAACTAAAGCATGCACTTGTAACCATTACATACATACATCCATACACACGGACTTTGAGATTCATTGAAATACAAAAGGGAAATTTCTCCAGACAATGTAAATGTGGTCAAAACTCTGGTTAATTGTGAAGATTCTGAAAACAAAAAATATTACATGTTTGGCCATTCTGGGACCTAGAAAACATCTTATATTGTTAAGACTCTGCATGGCCGCCCTGAGCAGTATGTTCTGCCAGATGCAATAAGCATTACCAACACATAACAAAAAGATAAACATATGCTATAATCATTATGCATAATTATGTTAAACTAAGATTATTATTCCAATTATTACTCCTATTATTAATATTATTGTTATTAATATAAATATTTATTATTATTATCATTATCATTATCATTATTATTACTATTATTATAATCACGATTTTTTTCAACAAATATCCCATACAGAACAAAAGCTGCGTCAATTTTAGTGAACCCAACCAATAAATACAATTATTATTATTATTATTAATTTATTATTATTATCATCATTATTATAACAATTTATTAGTATTATTAAAGCAATCACGTAAAGAATTAACACTGGCCAAAAATTCTAGAGACATAAAATACAATGCAGCTGCAATTTGATAATGCCCTCCCTACAAAAGTCCAGAAGTGTACAACGAACTTGGGCAGAAATTTAGAAAAAATAAAGACTCGAAATAAGTGAGAAATAAAACGATGAAATGTGAATTAACATTAATTATCACCCACAGCAATTAGACTCTGCATAACATTACTTAACATTAATAGTAAATAGAATGCTTAACATTAATTAACATAAACAGCAAAAAGTCTGTTACTAACATTCACAGAAAGCAGACTGCTTAACAGCACATAATGTTGACAGCACACATTTTGCTTAACATTAATTAACGTAAACAGTAAACAGACTACTTAACATTACTTAACATTGACAGTAAACTTTCTTTTTAACATTAATTAACGTCGACAGCAAACATTCTGTTTAACATTAATTAACGTTAACAGCAAATAAACTGCTTAACATTAAATAACGTTAATAGCAAACAGACTGCTTAACATTAGTTAACATTGACAGCAAAGATTCTGTTTAACATTAATTAACGTTAACAGCAAATAAACTGCTTAACATTAAATAACGTTAATAGCAAACAGACTGCTTAACATTAGTTAACATTGACAGCAAACATTCTGTTTAACATTAATTAACGTTAACAGCAAACATTCTGCTTAACATTAAATAACGTTAATAGCAAACAGGCTGCTCAACATTACTTAACATTGATGGCAAACATTCTGCTTAGCATTACAGAACACCAATGAAATTCACACCCAATAAGACTACAAACGCTAATCACCATCAATGGCTCTGAACATTAATTATTCCCCGCATTTAATAGATCTGTGACACATTAATATTAATTAATTAAACTTGATTAATGTCAACTTTTTTAATCAATAATAAAATGCAATCAAGATGTATTACTAAGCTTCTGCACCGTTGGCACAAATACGTTTGTTTGTATGTGCACTTGTTATAGCGCCCCTTCAAGCTCTCTCCCTACTCAGAGGCGCTCCCGAATGCGGCGCGGACATTGCATCGAAGTTTCACTCCGAAGCGCTGAGCAATTGCGGGTGAAGGACTTGCCCAAGGTCCCTACGCGGTGACTTGAGGTGGATTCGAACCTCGAACCTTCCGGCTTCAAGGCAACGACGCCACCAATACACCACCACGCCCAACAAATGTTACCTTAACTACAGAATATTTAACCGTAAAACATAATAACTTACAAAAAACATCTGAAAAGATTGTCTATATCTGATCTATAAATACAAAATTGAAACATGATAGAAACCAGTTTCAGAAAGCTACATTTCTTCCACAAGAAAACAGCGTTATGACAAATGCAACATGTTTCTTTACGCAAAATGTGAAAAAAAAACCAATATCATGATTTAAGTAACATGTTTCTTCACATGACGTAATGTGTTACTTCATGTGCAATGAGAAGGTTGCAAAATATTGACTTAGGCAATACATTACCTCATGTGAAACATTATAGGAACACAATAATTATAATGACTTATATAACATGTACCTTCATGTGAAAAGTTGTAGGAACACAAATAATGACTTCCATAACATGTTAATTCACGTAAAACATGATAAGAACACACTATAATGACTAAAATAACATGTTCCTTCATGTGAAATACAATAGGAACACAGCATAATAAATTACGCAACATTTTCCTTCATGTGAAATGCAACAGAATCACGCTAAATGACTTACGTAACATGTCTCTGTACAGGAACATATTTCTACTCTAAATTCGTACACGGATAGATAAATATCTTTGTCACGGCGCATGTCATACAGCGGCAAATTGAAAGCGGTCGTCTGAGTAGCACATGTTGTTCGCATCTGTATCTTATGTACTGGTAATGATTGATCGCTGGGTCTGGAATGTTATCTTGGAAATGACTGATCTTTGGTTTCTGTTATCTTGGGAATGATCGATCTTTGGTTTTCGAATGTTATCTTGGGAATGTTTGATCTTTGTATAGAAAAATGTTGAGCGTTGTTGTTCTTGTCTTGGAAATGACGTCACAGGATCTGAAAGTGGAAAAACAATATACATGTAGAGCAATTTTATAAATGAACATCTCTACTAAATTAATCAAGAAAATAAAACAAATAATAAAAGAGAAATTATAAACAATAATAATTATAATGAATCAGTGAATAGAACAAATAATTCAAAATGAAATTAGTTCTAAATGGATTTGTGCAGCCATAGAAACACTTCTGTGCAGTGAAAACTTTAGTGTTAAAAGGTCATTGTCATCCGATCATTTGGAATAATTTAAACCAAGGAAGATTGGAAGGGAAAGAAGAGGATTGCAGTCCTAAAAGCAGGGTTTTTATAACGTGCAGTTGTACACAAAATGTGCAGTCCTAATTGGATTTGTGCAGTTTTAGAAGCACTTCTGTACATGCAGTTAAAACTTGCAAAAAAACCTCATGGTCCTCTGATTGGAAATAATTTACCATGGACGATGGGAAAGAAAAGAAGAGGTTGTGCAGTTCTAAAAATTCCTTAAAAACAGCCCTGTTAAGTTCATTAACCCTTTGAACCCGGAGCTCCCGTAACGCTATGGATAACCGGAAAACCGGCCAGCCTGGTTCAAAGGGTTAATAAAAGCCGTGTATTCTTACTTCAAACGTCTATGCGCCGTCATCATCTACGTCACCATCATCAGCAGCCACTTCATCCTCGCAGGCGTTGGCTGCTCTCTCCTCCAGCATCTTTATCCGCTTCTCGTGACCTCTCACGATGATCTTCAGCTTCCGAACATCATCCAGCAGCTTCTGAACGTCCACGCCCTGCAACCACCCAGAATGCCATGCACCATGTGTTATAGTATGAAGAGGCCAAGAAAACGAGGTCACAATACATCATGATTGTGGAAGCAGTTCAGGGTGGCTAAATGAACTCTTACACTATTCAACTATTTCTATTCCTAGTTACCTATCTTCCGTACACTTCACTTTAACTATTTCACAGTAAATACTTCTTATTAGTAACTCTGAATAAGTTACTTTGCATTACGGTAGATACTTCACACAAGATACTTCACAATAATTACTTCACGTTAGGCAGTTGAAATTAATCACTTACAATTATTAAATTCACATAAATTACTTCAGATTAGATAGTTGACAATAATAACATGTATGACATTGCATAGTTAGCTAGAGATAAGGTTTCTGTTAGGGTTAGAGCTAGGGTTAGGGTTTCTGTTAGGGTTAGAGCTAGAGTTAGGGTTTCTCTTAGGGTTAGAGCTAGGGTTAGGGTTTCTTTTAGGGTTAGAGCTAGGGTTTCTCTTAGGGTTAGAGCTAGGGTTTCTCTTAGGGTTAGAGCTAGGGTTTCTCTTAGGGTTAGAGGTAGAGTTAGGGTTTCTCTTAGGGTTAGAGCTAGGGTTAGGGTTTCTCTTAGGGTTAGAGCTAGGGTTAGGGTTTCTCTTAGGGTTAGAGATAGGGTTAGGGTTTCTCTTAGGGTTAGAGCTAGGGTTAGGGTTTCTCTTAGGGTTAGAGCTAGGGTTAGGGTTTCTCTTAGGGTTAGAGCTAGGGTTAGGGTTTCTTTTAGGGTTAGAGCTAGGGTTTCTCTTAGGGTTAGAGCTAGGGTTTCTCTTAGGGTTAGAGCTAGGGTTTCTCTTAGGGTTAGAGGTAGAGTTAGGGTTTCTCTTAGGGTTAGAGCTAGGGTTAGGGTTTCTCTTAGGGTTAGAGCTAGGGTTAGTGTTTCTCTTAGAGTTAGAGCTAGGGTTAGGGTTTCTCTTAGGGTTAGAGCTAGGGTTAGGGTTTCTCTTAGGGTTAGAGCTAGGGTTAGGGTTTCTCTTAGGGTTAGAGCTAGGGTTAGGCTATCTCTTAGGGTTAGAGCTAGGGTTAGGCTTTCTCTTAGGGTTAGAGCTAGGGTTAGGGTTTCTCTTAGGGTTAGAGCTAGGGTTTCTCTTAGGGTTAGAGCTAGGGTTAGGGTTTCTCTTAGGGTTAGAGCTAGGGTTTCTCTTAGGGTTAGAGCTAGGGTTAGGGTTTCTCTTAGGGTTAGAGCTAGGGTTAGGGTTTCTGTTAGCCTTAGAGCTAGGGTTACTCTTAGGGTTAGAGCTAGGGTTAGGGTTTCTCTTAGGGTTAGAGCTAGGTTTTCTCTTAGGGTTAGAGCTAGGGTTAGGGTTTCTCTTAGGGTTAGAGCTAGGGTTAGGGTTTCTCTTAGGGTTAGAGCTAAGGTTAGGGTTTCTGTTAGCCTTAGAGCTAGGGTTACTCTTAGGGTTAGAGCTAGGGTTAGGGTTTCTCTTAAGGTTAGAGCTAGGGTTTCTCTTAGGGTTAGAGCTAGGGTTAGGGATTCTCTTAGGGTAAGAGCTAGAGATAGGATTCTCTTAGGGTTAGAGCTAGTGTTAGGGTTTCTCTTAGGGTTAGAGCTAGGGTTTCTCTTAGGGTTAGAGCTAGGGTTAGGGCTTCTCTTAGGGTTAGAGCTAGGGTTAGGGTTTCTCTTAGGGTTAGAGCCAAGGTTAGGGTTTCTCTTAGGGTTAGAGCTAGGGTTAGGGTTTCTCTTAGGGTTAGAGCTAGGGTTACTCTTAGGGTTAGAGCTAGGGTTAGGGTTTCTCTTAGAGTTAGAGCTAGGGTTTCTCTTAGGGTTAGGGTTTCTCTTAGGGTTAGGGTTTCTCTTAGGGTTAGAGCTAGCGTTAGGGTTTCTTTTAGGGTTAGAGCTAGGGTTAGGGTTTCTCTTAGGGTTAGAGCCAAGGTTAGGGTTTCTCTTAGGGTTAGAGCTAGGGTTACTCTTAGGGTTAGAGCTAGGGTTAGGGTTTCTCTTAGAGTTAGAGCTAGGGTTTCTCTTAGGGTTAGGGTTTCTCTTAGGGTTAGGGTTTCTCTTAGGGTTAGAGCTAGCGTTAGGGTTTCTCTTAGGGTTAGAGCTAGGGTTAGGGTTTCTCTTAGGGTTAGAGCTAGGGTTTCTCTTAGGGTTAGAGCTAGGGTTAGGGCTTCTCTTAGGGTTAGAGCTAGGGTTAGGGTTTCTCTTAGGGTTAGAGCCAAGGTTAGGGTTTCTCTTAGGGTTAGAGCTAGGGTTAGGGTTTCTGTTAGGGTTAGAGCTAAGGTTAGGGTTTCTCTTAGGGTTAGAGCTAGGGTTAGGGTTTCTCTTAGGGTTAGAGCTAGGGTTACTCTTAGGGTTAGAGCTAGGGTTACTCTTAGAGTTAGAGCTAGGGTTTCTCTTAGGGTTAGGGTTTCTTTTAGGGTTAGGGTTTCTCTTAGGGTTAGAGCTAGCGTTAGGGTTTCTCTTAGGGTTAGAGCTAGGGTTAGGGTTTCTCTTAGGGTTAGAGCTAGGGTTAGGGTTTCTCTTAGGGTTAGAGCTAGGGTTAGGATTTCTCTTAGGGTTAGAGCTAGGGTTAGGGTTTCTCTTAGGGTTAGAGCTAGGGTTAGGGTT
Source organism: Lumbricus rubellus (assembly GCA_945859605.1). Lineage (NCBI taxonomy): Eukaryota > Metazoa > Annelida > Clitellata > Crassiclitellata > Lumbricidae > Lumbricus > Lumbricus rubellus. The sequence continues at coordinate 21,930,409 of OX243821.1, read as the reverse complement.
TCTCTTAGGGTTATAGCTAGAGTTAGGCTTTCTCTTAGGGTTAGAGCTAGGGTTAGGGTTTCTCTTAGGGTTAGAGCTAGGGTTTCTCTTAGGGTTAGAGCTAGGGTTAGGGTTTTTTTTAGGGTCAGAGCTAGGGTTTCTCTTAGGGTTAGAGCTAGGGTTAGGGTTTCTCTTAGGGTTAGAGCTAGGGTTAGGGTTTCTCTTAGGGTTAGAGCTAGGGTTAGGGTTTCTCTTAGGGTTAGAGATAGGGTTAGGGTTTCTCTTAGGGTTAGAGCTAGGGTTAGGGTTTCGCCTAGGGCTAGAGCTAGGGTTAGGGTTTCTCTTAGGGTTAGAGCTAGGGTTAGGGTTTCTCTTAGGGTTAGAGCTAGGGTTAGAGTTTTTCTTAGGGTTAGAGCTAGGGTTTCTCCTAGGTTTAGAGTTAGGGTTAGGGTTTCTGTTAGAGTTAGAGCTAGGGTGAGGGTTTCTCTTAGGGTTAGAGCTAGGGTTAGGGTTTCTCTTAGGGTTAGAGCTAGGGTTAGGGTTTCTCTTAGGGTTAGAGCTAGTGTTAGGGTTTCTCTTAGGGTTAGAGCTAGGGTTAGGCTGTCTCTTAGGGTTAGAGCTAGGGTTAGGGTTTCTCTTAGGGTTAGAGCTAGGGCTTCCCTTAGGGTTAGAGCTAGGGTTAGGGTTTCTCTTAGGGTTAGAGCTAGGGTTTCTCTTAGAGTTAGAGATAGGGTTAGGGTTTCTCTTAGGGTTAGAGCTAGGGTTAGGGTTTCTCCTAGGGTTAGAGCTAAGGTTAGGGTTTCTCTTAGGGTTAGAGCTAGGGTTAGGGGTTCTCTTAGGGTTAGAGCTAGGGTTTCTCTTAGGGTTAGAGCTAGGGTTAGGGTTTCTCTTAGGGTTACAGCTAGTGTTAGGGTTTCTCTTAGGGTTAGAGCTAGGGTTAGGCTGTCTCTTAGGGTTAGAGCTAGGGTTAGGGTTTCTCTTAGGGTTAGAGCTAGGGCTTCCCTTAGGGTTAGAGCTAGGGTTTCTCTTAGGGTTAGAGCTAGGGTTTCTCTTAGAGTTAGAGATAGGGTTAGGGTTTCTCTTAGGGTTAGAGCTAGGGTTAGGGTTTCTCCTAGGGTTAGAGCTAAGGTTAGGGTTTCTCTTAGGGTTAGAGCTAGGGTTAGGGTTTCTCTTAGGGTTAGAGCTAGGGTTTCTCTTAGGGTTAGAGCTAGGGTTAGGGTTTCTCTTAGGGTTAGAGCTAGGGTTAGGGTTTCTCTTAGGGCTAGAGCTAGGGTTAGGGTTTTTCTTAGGGTTAGAGCTAGGGTTAGGGTTTCTCTTAGGGTTACAGCTAGGGTTAGGGTTTTTCTTAGGGTTAGAGCTAGGGTTTCTCCTAGGTTTAGAGTTAGGGTTAGGGTTTCTGTCAGGGTTAGAGCTAGGCTTAGGGTTTCTGTTAGGGTTAGAGCTAGGCTTAGGGTTTCTCTTAGGAATAGGGTTTCTCCTAGGGTTAGAGCTAGGGATAGGGTTTCTCTTAGGGTTAGAGCTAGGGTTAGGGTTTCTCTTAGGGTTAGGGTTTCTATTAGGGTTAGAGCTAGGGTTTCTCTTCAGCTAGGGTTATGACTTCTGTTAACCCTTTCAAACACTAGCTATAACCCTTAGAGCATGCATGTAGGCATACTTTATTAGATCACCAAACTGTCTAAAATACATTGAATAACATCGAATTAAACATCGCAACTCACAGGCGGTAGGGCCACTCCTTGGGGCGGAACTCTAGAAGGACTAGACACGGAACTGTTCGAACCGGTTGTCTCCCTGTGCTCCGATGTTGTTCGGCCTGTGTTCGTTGGACGAATGACTTTGCTCAATCCGGACTTTTTCGCCGGCTTGTAGCCATCGCGTAGAGATATCTGTCGGCAAACCAAGAGAAAAAATCTAATTAAAAATTTTAATCATTTTATTCAAAGAGATCAACATCTGACATAGATCTATTCTGAAGAACCTTGATAAATTGCACCTCAAGCAGCCATGTATGGTCCTGAACTTGCATATAAGAAATTGCGTCATATCAAAGGCAGTCGTATGTAAAATTGCAATGTATCAAAGGCAGTCTTATACAATATTTCATCATATCAGAGACAGTCGTATACAAAATTGCATCGTATCAAACACAGCATTGCATGGTATTAGATCAACATACCAACACAGGTGCTGCATCCTTTCCAGAGAGCCACTCCTCGGCCGTTAGAGCTGGAATATCTCCAATCGTGTTCGGATACAGATCATCCTGGAATAGCTCCGACTGTGGAAAAAACAACAAGAGGAAACCCGTAAAAATAATAAAAATAATAATAATATCAATTTTGCAACAAAGGAATTTGTATAATAATGATTATAATAATAATAATAATTAATAGTAGTAATAGTAAAAATAATGATATTTATTTTTTCTTTGGGACAAAACCTCACCCCCACATCTGGATATGCACGTGAGACCTCTTACTTATTCCAGCGCCTTACAAGCTCTTACAATCCATCGATTTAATGCGGTTGGATTTCAACGAGGACTAGGTGCCGTTCCAAATGTTTTTATTTCTTGTGTGCAATCGGGGGAATAAAAATAATAATAAAGGCAGCTTTCCTAAAAAAGCACCTTTCCAACAAATTCCTGCACATAAATTTCCTACTCCTAATAACGTTTTCTTTTTCTTAAATCATGAGGTGTCATTGAAACATAGGGCAACAAAAAAACATTATTATTTTTCCTTTTTTATCGCAACCAGAGCACACAAAATTACAACAAATGTAAAATATAAGATAACAAATGGGCAATTACCTAGTCCAGACCCATACGATATCCTCAATGCACGACTTACCTTGAAATTACCTATAATTGTGGGGTGCGGTGGTGTGGTGGTGGCGTCGTTGCCTTGCATCGGGAGCGCCTCTGAGTAGAGAGAGCTTGAAGGGGCGCTATAACAAGTGCACATACAAACAAACAAGAACCTAGTCCAGACCCATACGGTATCATCAATGCACGGACTTACCTTGCGTGGGACTGTCATTGGAATAACCTCACAGAGTCCTTTCGTATGCAGTTTATAGAACCTAGGCAAACACAGAAAAAGCAACTTCACGGTATACATATGTTTCTAATAATTAATCGCTAGCAGAACCGTTGGCCCCTTTTGGGTCCCCTCTTCAATTTTCAGTCGGACATGCTGCAAATTTCTAACCCAAGTATCTCAGGTGGCCCTGGGTAGCAGGACCTTTGGCCCCTTTTGGGTCTCCTGGGCGAACCAATTTATTAGATAACTGATGTTTAATTATACTATCTGTAATGAATGAGTTGGTTGCCGAATAAAAATGTTGTGTTATGTTATGTTGTGTCACAATATGTATGTATGTATGTATGTATGTATGTATGTATGTATGTATATGATAATTTATATAGCGCCTTAACCAGAATCTCACGAAGGCGCCTAACGTAGCTACCCAACAGATAAGACAAATTCGCACGCAGGTAGCCACGATCGGTGTTTACACGCTGAGCGCCACACCTACCATGTAGGTCATAATAATATTCCTTTATTGAACAATCAGGCTAGGCTGACAGACCGCAACCGGTTACAGTGTACAGTCTTGCGTTGAGCGCGTCTGAATGGTTCACCCTAGTAGAGGCGCTTCAGAAATATTTTTATACAATACAATACAGTCAGCTACGCTCTGCTGATAAGGGAGTCCTCTTGGTTCCTTTTGCTCGTACTGCTACCATGAAGAATCGAGCCTTTTCTGTGGTTGGTCCGGTGGTCTGGAATAGCCTTCCTTTTGAGCTGCGCCTACATCCTGGGACTCTACCAGGATCATTCCTTACTAAACTTAAAACTGTTCCTTTTAGGCACGCTGAATTCGGGAGCGCCTCTGAGTAGTTTTTTTGTTTACTTGAAGGAGAGCTATATAAATGTCCGAATGAATGAATGAATGAATGACAATTGTAACAAATCAAAAGAAGTACAATACAGTCATGCAATTCTGGCAAATCCGAAGAAGCACCTGGCTATCTCGCATGCGTTGACGTTCAATCCTCTCTTTGGCATCCAACCGATTCCCCTCTGCGGATCTGAAGACTGGTAAATGCTCAGCAGATGAACGTACGGAACCTCATCAGTCACTTCAAAGTAACGAATTACGCTGTCTCCCTGTTCAAACAGACAAACAAATAGCATTGGGCGAATGGTCACTGTTCTTTGCTAGATATTTTACTTTCTACACCTTTGACTTTTGTCACACTGCAGTAAAACTGTCAAATTTTCTACTCTGCTAGAATAACGACTGCAATGTTCAATAAAAATATAAAAAAATTATTTATTTCATTGAATTTTAATCAAAATACAGTGGTTCTTTTTTTTTAAAAAAACAACATGGATGAGATATAGCCGCAGCACAGAGAGCATTGGCTTCACAATTTCTAGGACCGCATGTAGAGGAACGAGCAGAGTAAACAAAATAATAATAATGATAATAATAATTAATAAAGCAATAATTTACTTGAACAGTTATAATAATACTGATAATGATGATGACAATGATCATAACAATAATTATAATTAAAAAAATGATAACAATAACAACGAGTGAAACTTACCTTGCCGCACAGGTAGACCATACTCGTGTCTGGATCGTAGAAAGGAAACATGATACCATTGCTCGTATCAACATCGTTCGTAACCATGTTCGTAAAATTCTAAGGAAAAAAATGCCAGAAATTAATCAAAACTCTATATACAATTTCCTAACAGAATTACACACAGCTGAGTTGGGTGGGGTAGAGCAGAAATCACTATCTAAATTTCTGCTGTAATGGTGGTCTGAACCCCTAGTGCCAAGATTGCCTGATGTTCACATAGATCTGGCATATTGTGTGTTTATTTAATAATGTTCAATTGTTCATGTATGATATTCACACTTGGAAATTTCAAATGAACATCAAATTTCAGAGCTCAAGGCAATAAATCAATCCAGATATCAATATAATCCAAGATATCAATATAGTCCAAATCAATCAATCAATCAAGACATCAATGAAGATATCATTTCAAACCAAAACAATCGATTGATAAAGATATAAATGCGATCCATGTAAATATTCAAAATCTCAATCAATTAATCAAGATATCAATCCAATATGAATCAATATTTAAAACAATCAATCATTCAATCAATCAATCAAATCCAAATCAATATTTAAACCATCAATTAATCAAGATATCAATCATTGAATCCAAATCAATCAATCAATTGATCAATCAATCCAGAGAAGGAAGTTGATATGAGTTGAACCTCGTCCCATAGTGCGTATTGTCTGTCTCCCATCTTCGAGAATCCAGTCGTGAATATCGTTCCGTTCTTAAGGAAGATGACCTGTACTGGCTTACTTCCCTCATGGGTACTCGCCTCCTAGACAAACAACAATTACAATCATTATTATTATTGTTATAATAATATTATTATCATAAATTACTACAAAGTTCTGTATTATTTATCATTATTTTTATAACGCACGAGGTATAAAATCCCTCAGGTCAAAAACCTAACTAAAAAATTACAATTAACTATTATTATCATTATTACTACCGGTATTATTATTATTATTATTATTACTAATTTTTTTGCCCTCAGGGACTCACGCCCTAATTACTTAATTATTATTATAATTATTATTATTTAAATTTTTTTTAAATTTATTATTATTTTTATTATTATTATTATTTTATTTTATTAACATCATCACCACCACCATCACCACCAAAATCATCACCATCAGCAATATGATTATTGAATGGTCAGCATTGCAGATTATCTCAAGTGATAAATCTATCACCCAGTAGTACATGATTCTCTGGGAAATATTATTATTATTATTATTATTTATATACATGTACTATAATATAGCATAATATTTATTTATTACTAGCTGAACCCGGCCACGCCTTGCTGTGGCTGAAAAGAGGCTCCCCTCCCCCTCCCCTCCCCCTCCCTTTTCCCCTCCCCCTCCCCTCCCCTCCCTTTCCCCCTCCCCCTCCTCCCCTCCCCTCCCTTTCCCCCTCCCCCTCCTCCCTCCCCCTCCCCTTCCCCTCCCCTTCCCCTCCCCCTCCGTCCTCCCTCCCCTTCCCCTCCCTCATGACCTCCACCTCCCCTTTCCTCCCCCTCCGCTCCCTCCCCACCGTCGCACCATTCCAAATTTCCAAGCCCAAAGGCCGCTTTGGGAAAAGGCCTAAAAGCGGCCTCGTTGGTAAATTGATCGCGACTCGCTTATGACGTCACAGCAGGCCACCTCATTGATGTTTCGTCTGCTGTGTTTGGAGACAGCCTTTCTGAAATCTGGGAACCGTGTGGGACGTGTTTAATTTGCAAATGGCGGAGGAAGGGATTGCAAAGTTCACTTTTTTTGGAAACGATTGGGTTTTTTCGGGTGAAAAAATCTTAAAACACGGTGCTATTTGAATGGAAGGTTTTGGTAAATTTTCACAACAATCGCTGCGTCAGTTTCGGCGTGGTGTTAACACAAACTATTGGAAAGTTTCATTTTTATTTATATAGATTACTATTACTATTATTATTATTATTATTATTATTATTATCATAATTACAATTTAATTAGTTAATTATATTAAATGTAAAACTTCCTCACTTTGAGCAGTTCTTTACTTCGTGGGTCGACCACGCGCACTTTGCGATCTTTACACGAAACGACGAACTTGGTTCCATCGAAACTCCACGAAGCGCTCAGTGGAATGTCGGGAAAGTCGATCTCCGTGACTGGTTCTCCAGTTCCAACGTTCCACAGGATGACCTTATTGTCTGCACCTGGAACAAGAAAATTGCACAAATCAGATCATAACGTGTGACTGACACAGTCCAATATTTAAGAAAAAGGTTTACGACATCAATGTGAATTTCCAGGCAATGAAAATGTTTGCAGTAATAATAAAAATAACAAAATCATTATTGTGATTAGTATTTTCATAATTATTTATCGTTATTAATTATTATTATAATAATAATTATTATTATGATTATTTTCATTACAGAAAGTAATGAAAGATTTAACAGCGGAACCAATGATACACATTGAATGCCAAAAACCTGTGAATTAAGAAAATATTAATTAATCCCTTCAGCGGCCGATCGGAACATAATCGTATAGAAAGTTGACAATTATAATCGGGGTTGCCGGTAAAGGGGTTCACCTGGTCACCTGGTGCCATCAGCTTCTGCAGCTCTGGCGATATCCCTGATGTATCCTCTCCAGTTGATCCTCTCCCTAGTCGCCTCTCTTAGCTCCTCCAGTCTCATGCCAGACTTTTCCTGTACCTCATCCAACCATTTCTTCCTTGGCCTTCCACATCTTCTCCTTCCCTCACCGCATGCCGTCATCAGCTCCTTTTCCAAACCATTAGATCTCATCACATGGCCGAAGTAGCTCAGTTTCCTCCAAGTTGCTGTTTGCTGCAGTGTCTCCTCCCTCTCTATTCCGAGCTCCACGCGCACCGATTCGTTAGTTCTCTTCTCCGTCCATGAAATCCTTAGCATTTTTCTCCAAATCCACATCTCACATGCATTGATTTTCTTTTCCATATCCCGTGTCTTTGTCCATGTCTCGCATCCATATAGGACCACTGGGAAGATCAGTGCTTTTACCAGTCTTTTCTTTGTTTCCCTGCTCACGTATTTATCCTTCCAAATCTTTTCCAGACCGTTCATTGCCGTTTTCCCCATTGTTACCCTCCTCCTTATTTCCATATCACTTCTTCCCTCCTTCTCTATCATAGATCCCAGGAATGTGAAGCTCGATACTACCTCTATCGTTTCTCCATCCACCTCAAAGTTTTCCCATGTTGCAGTTGTCATAACCTTTGTTTTCTTTACATTGAAGTATAGTCCCGCCTTTTCGCTTTCCTTCCGGACTCTTCTTATTAACTCGACTAGGTCGTCCCTCTTACCCGCCAATAATGTCGTATCATCGGCGTACCTCAGATTATTCAGTATTTTCCCCGCTATCCTTACCCCCTCTGTTGCCTCCTCCAATCCAGCTCTCCTCATAATTCTCTCGGCATACAGATTGAACAGGAAAGGGGACAAAATGCACCCCTGCCTCACTCCTTTCCTTATTTTAAATTTACTCGTATCTCCATATTCAGTTCTTATCACCGCCTCTTGATCCACATAAAGACCTTTTAGTAGTTTTACCAGATGTAGCGGTATTCCCATCTCAATCAATGTCTTCCACAGTAACGTATGGTCTATGCAATCAAACGCTTTGCTGTAGTCTATAAAACACATATGCACCTGTTGACCGTATTCCCTCTGTCTCTCCATAATCCACCTTATATTGGCGATGTGATCGCGCGTTCCTCGCGCCTTCCTGAATCCCGCTTGGTTGGCTGGTAATTCCCTTTCGATTGTCTTCTCCATTCTTTTGTGTATTATTTTGAGGAGTATTTTGCTCGTGTGCGATATCATCGCTATCGTTCGATAATTTTCACACTCTCTCGCGTCTCCTTTCTTGAATATTGGTATGAACACGGACCTTTTCCAGTCCTCCGGCCACTCCGCAGTTCTCCAGATTTGATTGCATAGTTTTGTAATAGTCCTCACCACTGCTTCATCTCCCGCTTTTACCAGTTCTATAGGTATTCCATCATGTCCTGGCGCTTTGTTGTCCTTGAGTTGTTTTATCGCCCACTCCACCTCTACCTCCAATATCTCTGGTTCGTTTTCAACTTCCTCTATTTTGACGTTTTCCTTCTCGACACATTCATCTTCCATGTACAGCTCTTCCGTATACTCTCTCCATCTTTCCTTTATCTCCTCCTCATCTCCTATTATCTTCCCATCCTTCGTCTTGAGTGAACCCATTCTAGGGCCTGCTGTCTTCGTTATTTCCTTCATCTTTGCGAACAGTTCTTTAGTTCTTCCTTTCTTTCCTTCTTCCTCCAGCTCCCTGCACATTTCCTTGAGATGGTTTTCTTTATCCTCCCTTGCCTTCCTTTGGAAGGTCCTATTCAACGTTTTTACCCTATCTCTGTTCCCTTCCTTCTTTGCTTCTCTCCTTTCTATTGCCACCTCAATGGTCTCTTTGGATAGCCATGAGGTAGTTTTCCTTGACGTTTTCTTTGGTACATGTTTCTCCGCAGTCTCCTGGATCGCAGTTTTCATCTTTGTCCATAACGTGTTGGTATCCTGCTCTTCCATTGTATTGTCTCTCTCTAAGATCTCAAACCTATTCTTTATCTCTACTCTGTATTCTGGTGTTATGCCTTTGCAATCAAAACTGGTCAGTCTTTTATCTCTCTTCATCTTCTTCAACTTTAGCTGCAATGTAGCCACTAATAGCTCGTGGTCTGTTCCGCAATCCGCCCCCGGTCTTGTTCTTACGTCTTTTATCGTGCTCTTCCATCTTTTGTTCACCACCACGTAGTCGATCTGATAAATAAAGGGGTTAAAGATACAAAATTAAAAATAATAAATCCGTCAATCAAACCAAACAATTTAAAAATAATACATCCCTATCAATTACTATTATACTGCACCACTATAAACACAAAACCTGTAATCCCAATTTGTAAACAAAGTTTAAAACAAAAGGCAGAAAATACATAACTAGACTGATATTTGATTGACTAATTGATTGGTTGATTGAATCTTGACTGATTGATTGAATTATTGAAACTATATAATTATTGAATGACCCCACGATCTGAATAAAGGGCCCATCATCATTCACAAGCATTTTATCAAGCTTCCTGAAGGAGTGCTATATAAATTTCTGAAATGAATTAATGACTAACAAAACAGACATCCTCGTTTAGTCTCTGGAGCAGTATAAATCTTCCACGAACCACCACTAAGGAGGATATTCTTGATAATGGGATGCCAAAATATCTGGAATGGATGAGTGAACGAAAAACATAAATGTCATCCTTACATGAATTCTAGACAGCATTTGTAATCCTCTGAGAAGGTGGCTTCCTGAAGGGGCGCAATAAAAAATTTCTTGAATGAATGATGAACGAGTAACAAAGTCTTCCCTTTAAGTTAAACTTCTGGGGCAAATTTAAAGGTTAAAAAATTACAGTATTGCAAAAACAGTTGCATTGCACTGAAATACAATTTCATTGATTTTATTGTCCTCTCGTATCTCAACAAAACAATGTTGCATCTTGTTTTTGCATCAAAACACGATCAAAAATACAGTTATATTATTCTGCAATACTGCATCAATAACCATCAAAATACTCCACGAACCACCACTGAGGAGGATATTCTGGATAGTGGGGTGCCCAAATTTCTTGAAAGAATGAATGAATAACAAAACATCATCCTTTTAATTGTAATTGCAATAACCCTTAACCCTTTGCCTACCGAGGGTAAAGGATTTCCCATACCATTTACTCATTCACTCACACTTTGATTGCTAAAGACTTAAGTTAAGCTTCTAAATTCTCCACGAACCGCCACTGAGAGGATATTCTGGAATCTGGATAGTTGGATGTCAAAATTTCTTGAATGAATGAACGAATGAATAACAAAAACGTCATCTTTTTAACCCTTTGCCTACCGTATCAATAAATATCAAAAAATAATTAAATATCAATAAATATCAAAATCGTCCACGAACCGCCACTGAGGAGGATATTCTGAATGGTTGGATGCCAGACAACGAGACCAACGCGTCTCTGGTGTCCGATGAGATCGACCATCGGTTCGTCGAGACTCCTCAGCAGACCCCCGTCCGGGATCTGCCAGATCTTGACGGTACAGTCCTCTGATCCACTAGCGATGATGTCATCGTTGTGCGGACACCACTGGATGTCGAGAACCGACGCCTTGTGACCGACAACGAGAGGAGCGTCACGATCCACACGACCCGTCTGAAGAAGGAATTTAAGACAAACAACGGTTTAATGTAATTAATGTAATGTAATTAGTCATTTCTATAGCGCCGCTCACCGCCGAGGCCATTTAGTAGTGCTCCCAGTACGATTCATTCATTCATTCAGAGCATTTATATAGCGCTTCTTATATATTGATTAATTGATTAATTTGACATTTTATTTTTGGTATTCAGGTTTAGTAGATCATTGTATCAATTAATCAATCAGAATTTATATAGCACCCCTTGAAGACACTTACTCGACCTGTTTTATGGAAGAAAAGACAAACAACAGTTTAGTAGAACATAATTACATTCATATTTACTAGTAATGAGGCTGTACTAAATAAGTGATTATCACAATTCAGCCGAATACAAATAACTGGACCAAGCAGTGTTCAATAAATAGACATGTCTGGGGGGAGAAGTCCCCCCCCTGGGGAAAAGTCCCCCCCCCCCGGATGGGAAGACCAAAAAAGGGTTGTAACTGCGAGTGAAGGACTAGCTCAGGGTCCAAACACGGCATATTGAAGTGGATTCGAACCCGCAATATCCCGGCTCCAAGGCACCAAACATACCTCTGCACCACCGTGCCCCCGCAAATTGTATATGCATCCTTAACCCTTTAACCCTTTGATGCCGAGAGTGTAGTAAAATGTATGAGAAATCCTATACCCTCCGGCATCAAAGGGTTAATGTCGGAGGGTATAGGATTTCCCATACCATTTACTACCATCTCAGCATTAAAGGGTTAAACATACCTTGTCGAGTCCAAGAACAAGAAATGCTCCTCCACCGGCCGCTTCTGTGATGATCGCAACGTATTTTGGATTCACGCAGCAAAACGTTGAATCCCACGAACTTTTCGTGATGCGAATGTTATCGTAGCATTGGTCACGCTTCAACGGTTGGCCGAAGACGTGGCGAAACTTGCTCTGTCGTACGCGGAAAGACATCTAAATAAATCAAATAAATAATAAAGAAATAACCTGTCAACAAAGAACAAATTAATCCATTGTGCTTTTATTGCTACTTTTTGTGTAACCGTGTTGCGGCTTGTCAACCTGATTCTGATTAACGAACAAAAATTATATTACATATATATCACCTGGTGCCGTCAGCTTCGGGAGCTCTGGCGAAAGCCCTGATGTATTCTCTCCAATGTCTCCTCTCCCTAGTCGCCTCTCGTAGCTCCTCCAGTCTCATGCCAGACTTTTCCTGTACTTCATCCAACCATTTCTTCCTAGGTCTTCCGCATCTTCTCCTTCCCTCACCGCATGCCGTCATCAGCTCCTTTTCCAGACCATTGGATCTCATCACATGGCCAAAGTAGCTCAATTTTCTCCAAGTTGCTGTTTGCTGCAGTGTCTCCTCCCTCTCTATTCCGAGCTCCTCGCGCACCGATTCGTTAGTTCTCTTCTCCGTATATATATATATATACATATAATATTTTACTATATAAATCTACAAACATGGAAAAATCAATTTTTAGTATTATCGTTATTAAATTGTCATCATGGGCGGATTAGTTGGCCTTTTGTCTCTTATGTGCATTGTAGTATGGCCTCGCAATAAATGTTCTCTTTATCTCAGTAATTTAGTGACTCAACAGTGTTGACTGTTTCAGTTTCGGAACTTGTTTCCTGTTCTCATTTTTATATGTGACCCATCTGCACATCATTGAAGAAAGAATGAAGGAAAGAAGAGAGGAAAACAAAGACAGATGCTGTTGGATTTGTTGGTGATTGATGATGATGATGGAAGACTGTACAGGAAACTGAAGGAGAACGCTTAGCATGATAGCATCGAGAAGGGCGGTGCCACGGGACGTTCAAATATGCCCCTGGACAGAGAACTTGAAAAAGAGTGTTGCCATTGTTGTTATTATCACTGTTAGTTTTTACCTGAAGAGCATCTAATTTTTTATTTTAAAAAACATGGATTGCGCTCTTTTAAGATAGCTAGGATTACGAGGATGAGATGAAGCACAGATAGTCTAGGAAGATGAAGTTAGATATCAAAGTGTTTGCACGCCAAGAATAAATAGCTGTGTTTTTTCAGGAAGGAAGTTAATCTGAAATGTACAGCATCGTCAACTGATGCTTACTTCATTAAACTAGCGCTAAATAAATGTAAATACAGAAATAATCAAGATCGTGGTCTGCAAACCGTAAATGCCGGATCTGTTCGCTATTGGCAGATTTAAATCAAAATCCTCTTCTTAACATGCACAGCATCGAACCAAGCTCCAAATGCACTCTCCGATCGATTTCAAACGATTTACACCTTTCGGATAAACCGATTTTTATTTGTAAAACAAGGAAATCGTTGGAAATGCTGAAAAATTAAATCTAACTTCCACCTCAGTGTCCGCCTCTCGCGAAACTAACAAATCGCATCTGTTAGAATCCGAACCGGTTTCACACGCGTCTGATAAGCCACGGTATCGATATCTTTCTTTGCACGCTGTTATTTTCAGTCGCAGCTGTAGAACCTATATATTTCAGAATTTGCTGAAGGGGCGTGTTTAAAACATTTTGTGCGTCCTCTTTAAGAAAATGAGCACTATTCTTCAGATATAGCAGTGCAATCTCTTTCTGCTGACTTTAGCGGTGATCTTCTAAATTGTTGTGCGCCTTTGGATGCAAATAAAGGCTATTTACTTAGGCCTACTTACTTTCTTACTTACTTGCTTATTTCCTATTTCTTACACGCCATCTGATGCTTTAGTTTTTGAGTGAAAATTCATAATCGTAATCGAAATCTCCAAGCGCAACTGACAAGTCAAGCTCAGGGCACCAGCTTGTCGTCGAGCGCTTATTCTCCCAAGTCTTAATTTAGGACCTATCTCCTAATAAGGTAAGCTTACACTCCTGGCCTTTAGCTATGACAATTTATAAATGCAGACATGGTATGTTGTCGATATCTGCATCTGGCGTCTACTATTGATTAAGACCAACGTCGTGTAACGATCGCCGAATAGGCCTACTTTTCTCGGTACCATTGATCATAGAACCAAACACGAACTTATCGCCCTTGGTGCGATAATTCCTTTCAGCGCGTGTTATGGGAAGCTAAAAATGCTACCTTCCATCAACAAAAGCGGATGCGGGCATCTATTGTTATTATTGACAATTCAATTATTTTGAAGGTTGCTGCTGCTGCTGTAGCCAATTATATTCATCAACGTGAAACTGGTTAGACCCAAACTTGGTAGAACCACACTACCACAGCCGATTCAAAATGAAACAGGTTTACATTAGACATTGTTTGTCTGTATGTGCACTTTTTATAGCGCCCCTTCAGCTCACTACTCAGTCTCAGAGGCGCTCCCGAATGCAGAGCGGACACTGCATCAGAGTTTCACGCCGAAGCGCTGAGCAATTGTGAGTGAAGGACTTGCCCAAGGTCCTTACGCGGCGAGGTGGATTCGAACCTCGAACCTTCCGACTCCAAGGCAACGACGAGACCACTACACCACCGAGCCCCACAATGTGACGAATGAACATGATGATTCATACATAGCCTCATAAAGGTCGTACAAAACGAGAGACGTTTATAAAGCCTATAATAATAATTATTCTGTCAGATGATTCATAGCAGCAAGGGTTCAGCTAGGTAGGCCTATGTGTTGAATGGCAGACGCCTTATGGTGCATGATTCATAGAGTTCAGGCGATCAATGTTGACTGAAAACCGCTATGCATCCACGATGTCTAGGGCAGCACTTTTCTGCACCCGGCTGGATGACTACAATAGCATTAGCCTAGGCCTCGGCGCTTTTCTGAGTTGCAGTACTGTTGTACACAAAATTTGCATTTATAAATCGATTTGTGCAGTTGTAGAAGCACTTCTGTGCAGTTAAAACTAGCAAAAAGGTAATTGTCCTCCGATTGGAAGTAATAAAGGAAAGTAGCCTAAATGCAGTTATAAAAATGCCTTAAAAACAACCCTAGCTGCTAGGCCTAGCCCTACTGCATGGTCGTCTATTGCTAGTCGTAGGCTAATCGTAATCTCCAAATTTGTAAAGCGCCACTGCGTTGAGCCAAAAGGATTGTCCGTGGTGGTGGTGGTGGTGGTGGTGGTGGTGGTGACGTCACTTCGAGTCAACGACAATGACAATAAAGATGAAGACGATGACGATTATGTTCTTCGTTAAATATAAAACTGATAAACCGCAGTATGAACTGTATGATTAGGCCTACAATTTTTCATAATTTGAACGGATTTTCACAAGTTGTTACATGAGTCGAATTTAACTGTCGGCATCCATGCAAGGCGGCCATCACCTCTGTGGCGAATAGGCCTATAATGGATGTTGCTGATTTAGGCTAGGCTTGTGTATGGGCACCTGCAAATTGAGCACTGTAGAGAGTGTACACGAGTGCAGTCTGTTTAGGGTCATTGGACCGTGACCTATGTCTGATTTGTGTGTGTGTGTGTGTGTGTGTGTGTGTGTGTGTGTGTGTGTGTGTGTGTGTGTGTGTGTGTGGGTGTGTGTGTGGGTGTGTGTGGGCTGTAGAGGTGTGATCGAGGTACAGGCAGGGAACGACTGGGGAGAGTTGTATTTTGGGAGTGCTGACTAGAGTTAGTCGTTGGAAACTGAATTGTTGGTTTTAATTAAAATAGTTTAAACATTTCTTGAGGAAATTCTTCACAATTGGCGAGCCTGCCAGGAGTTTTGTATTTACAAAAACGTTAATGAAAGCGGGAAAAACGGTTATGTCGACGGTGACAGATTTGATAGTTTTCGGCAAGGAGTGCGGGTTAACCGGAAAGGAGCTGCTGGATTGGGTGACCCAAAAGCAGGCCGAAGAACGTGACGATAGACAACAAATTCGTGCTACCGAGAATGAACGAATAACGCAACAAAAAGAGCTGGAGGAATTATCTCTTGCTCGGGCCAAAATAGAGCGAGAGACGAAGATGCTACAGCTGAAAACATCGGAAACTCGCGAATCATCTGCCAGTGAAGAATTGGAAGCGGGAATATCGACAGCAAGAGGCAAAGGGTTAAAAGGACCAAAAATACCTCCATTCGA
This sequence comes from Lumbricus rubellus, assembly GCA_945859605.1. NCBI lineage: Eukaryota > Metazoa > Annelida > Clitellata > Crassiclitellata > Lumbricidae > Lumbricus > Lumbricus rubellus. The sequence continues at coordinate 21,914,477 of OX243821.1, read as the reverse complement.
AGAGGACAAAGATGAGTTGGACAGTTATATTTTTCGTTTTGAAAGATATGCAAAACTACAGAAGTGGGAAACTTCGGAGTGGGCGTTATATCTGTCGGCATTATTGAAAGGTCGGGCTTTGGAGGTATATGCACGTTTACCAGTAGAAGAAGCGCTAGACTGGTGTAACGATCGTGAAAAGTTGGATCGTTAATAATTCCTTAATAATTTTACGGCCTTTATAAATTTGCGGCCTAATCGAATTTCGGCCTTAACATCAAACCTTCGGTCGGTCTCCGGTGGTGTAGCCGCGTTTTAGAGCGACCTCCGGTGTATTATTATTTATTCTGGGAGAACAGCTCATTATGCCACTCTATTTTTAGTCCGGCGGCAACGCAACAGGTTTCATTGGATCCCCCTTGATCCCGTGACTCCGACGAGTCCCGGATGTGGCCTGTGATTGGCTGGAAGGACTGAAACCTTCAGACAGACGGTGGCGGTTGACGAAGCAACATCTCTGTGCTCGAATCGTTGAAATTGTGGTAGAAATCGAATAAGATTGCGATCCAAATTTACTCGAAGAAACTAGTAATTGAATTTCTGCCGTGCAGCCAAGAAATTGGGCCTTCATATTGACGAGACCAGGGTGTCTGAAAACAGTTTTGAAGAATATTTGTCATACTTTGGAAGTTGAAATTCTTCCGCCGTTTCATTTCTTCTGGTAGTCAATTTGGTGACTGGTATCTCCGTGGTCAACGTTTACTGAAATTATTATCTGGAGTGCAGAGAAGTATCCCCTTAAATTTCATATTGCTGTGGAACCGAGAAGCTTAAATGAGATATTATTATAAATAATGTTTCGCAGTGAATATCGCTAGAATAGACAATTATAATTGGTCGCATTGCGTGTGGTGCTTAATTGAAGAACTGATTAGGCTTAACTCATTAGTGTTAATTAATTAGATGGTAGTGAGTGTTTCACACGGAAAGAAAACCGTGTCTGCGAAACAGTGAAAGATGTTCTCGAATTTACATAAATCAATGCAATAGAATCATGCTAATTAACTTCTCTTTCGCTTAAATATCATTATCTGATTACCGATAGTCAAGTGTTTGCAATTGTGTTGATTAAAACCTTTAACTTGAAGATATGTGGTGAATACTTAGGCTTAATTCTTACTTCATCAGAGTTATTAAGAAGTCCTTACTCATTGAACATTATGTCAAGTAATAATTCAGAAGAGGAAGTTAGTGAAGGGGAGGGAGAAGAGACGACCCCCTCCCAAATAGTATCGTGCACTGTTGAAGAATTTATGGAGCGCCAGGAAGCCCAAATGCAGGCCTTAATTGAGAAACACGAACAATTAGAAAAACATCTGAGGCAATATGCTGGAGAAAATAATGCCCTAGGCCCTGATACCGCTGAGCAACCCGGATGGATGGGAACCCGTCGAATAAGTGGAGGGGATCTGAACCCAGAACAGTCTGAAATAGGGGCTGTTGCTCTCCCACAGAGAGCCGTGGACATATGTCGCCTTAAGTCATCCTTGGTACCTGGTAATGAGGAAGAAGAGGGTTCAGAATCCATACTGGATGTTGCCTCGGGGGTGCCGGGTTTTCGAGGGAAGAGAACGGAGTACCTGGAACTTAATGCTGAAGCCCCTCCCCGCCTTGCTCCTCGGCCAGAGGGACCCTGTGTGAAATATGAAGAAAGAAACCTTGACTGGAGGCTGAATAGGGGTGCTCTTTTGGCTGGGGGGACGCGCGCAACAATTGGTCCCAGAATTAGTGGGGTGAAATTAAGTTCAGGTACAGAGGTTCAGACCCAATCTAGTACTGGTGCAACAACTGTCACCAGAAATAATGAGGTCTTGTTAAGCCAAGGTGCTGAGGAAAGGAGAATGTTTCTTGGAGAAATAGATGAACTAGATGCTCAAGGAAATTTTTATGGCGCCCGACCAAAAGTGATATCTAACAGCCGAACTACAACTGCAGCTGCTAAAGTAGATACTCGAACAATGTATGATTATAACACGAACACTGTTTATGAAGGTTTTGATTTCGACTCTTACATGCGAAATAAACAAATGCAATTCAGAAATCAATTAACTGAAAAATGTCTATCGGACAGCGAGCATTCTGAAATAAAAGATATGCGGCCTTTGCATAATCTCGTACTCGATTCCCATGCGGTAGCTTTAGGGCAAAATAATGTTAAAGCATGTACTAACTCACGACTGTTAGTTTCAGATAATGGGGATCCATCATCGCTGAGGGAAAACCATCTGGTGCTTCGAGGTGCACATCCCGGACAGACAACGACAACCATCTCGTGGGCTACCACCTTTTCCCCGTCGTCGCTCAACGTCATGGCTTCCGAAAAACCTTTCCTGCCCTCTGGCGTCGCCCCACGAATATCTACGCTCACCCTTCCTTCCGGTCAGCCGCTCATGTCGACACCGAACCTGTCGTCGGAAACCCACGTGACACAAAGCTGCGAATATCAACGGTGGAAGGCAAGTCAACCTTCGCACATGCCTTACACGCCATATCAGCATCTGGTCGCTGATCCAGCCGCTCATGATGAACAGATTTCAATGCTGAATCAATCTGTGCAATTGTCAGCGACACACACAGTGCCGATAAACTCTGTGGTGAAATCGAACAGTGCTAGCGCTGTGAAACTGAACAGTGCAAGCGAAATCAGATCCGATGAGCATGGTAAGAACTTAAATCAAGAGGAACTGCTCCGCCTCCTGCTGCAGACACTCAGAGAACCTTCACAGAATTCATCTACGACAATCGACAATACAGTCCAAGAAATTGCTAGTGAAAAGAAAGAACCTGCTGGGAAACTACAATCTGAATCTTCAAATTTTCCAGATAGAAGAATGAAATCGCAAATGAAGCTGGACCGCTACAACGGTAAGACGTCGGTGGAAGTATTCCTCAAGAAATTCGAGGTATGCTCGAAGAACAATAGATGGACTGAAGAAGAGAAGCTGGCCCAACTGACCTGTGCCTTGGTTGAACCTGTCGATCAACTGCTACACGAATTTGACTCTGAAGCTTTGGTGACCAGTGCTGATCTGGTCAGTAGGTTGAAACTGCGATACGGAAGCACCGATCAAGCTGCTCTGTATCAAACTAAATTGAACACTCGTCGCCAGAAGGTGGGCGAGGACCTTGGTTCACTGGCTCAAGATATCCGGAAACTGATGATCCTCGCATTCCCGGGACCAACATCAACGCACAGCGAGACCATCGCTATCAGAGCATTCCTGGATGCTCTACGAGATAAAGATCTGGCCCTGAAGGTACGAGAAAGAGAACCAGCCACCTTAGACAACGCCTACAAAATCGCCATGAGACTGGAAGGCTACCGCTGGTCGGATGAAGACGCTGCCGATCGTCGTGATCGTCGTCCTGGGCGCATTTCGAATGTGAAAGAAACCGAACTTGACCTTGACGAAAAGTTGAACCGACTTCAAGAACAGATGACCCGGAGGATGGAAGAAATGCTTCAGAAGTGGTCCCCGCAACCGAATACTACTTCTGCTGATGGACAATTTCGACAGTGGCAACCGCGACGACCGTTTCAACCAAAGGAAAACAATGGCTTCAGGAATCAACCGGGGGATCGCCGTCCAAATAACCGTTTCCAAGGAGAAGCCCGAGACAACAGACGCTGCTACGAGTGTAATCAACCCGGGCACCTTTCTCGAGTTTGCCCTAGCAGGACAGACAACACATGGCAGAGAGAACAAGAACAAGAACCAGAATCGAACACGGTGAACAATGCGAGACATGTGAAGGGACGAAATGACGCTTACCTTTCCGTAACCATAAAAGGTAAACATTTGCTGGGGCTGCTGGACTCGGGGTGTGAAATGACTCTGTGCCCTGCTTCGTTGGTAGACCCTGCCGAAATCCAACACTCTAAGCAATCCCTGTTAGCAGCAAATGGTTCAGCCATCCGTGTACTCGGCGAAACGAAACTGAAGTTGCAGATTGAAGGCCAACCATTCGAGATACCCTGTTTGGTGACTGAACAAGTTTCCGAACTGATTCTGGGTCTTTCTTGGATGAAAGATGAAAACGTTTTATGGCATGTGGGTCATAACTGGGTTCTGGTGGGGGAGCACAAGTTCTCAGTTCATTGCAAACCTCGCTCCAGACTGTGCAGAAGAATCGTGGTAACTCGTGACCCTCTGGCTGCATCAGATGGTGAGAAGGAGCAAAGAACCTTCGAACGAATTCATCGCCTGGGAGGGATCCATCTTCAGGAAGATGTGGAGAAACAACCGGAATCTGCGACGCCAGAAACTTCCTCTACGGGATCTTCGCTCCAAGTCTCTGCTGCCAAGGTGGTAGCCCAGGATCCATCGGATTGGGATGTGCATCCTCCATTCGTCCTCTCCGCTCATCGAGCCGGCGAGAGCGAAAGCACCGGAGTCACCCAGAATCATCAGTCAATTAGTCTAGTTTTAGAGAATATGCAGATTGCTGATGTTGTGTTGAATAAAGATGATTTTGTGGCTGTATCGATTAAACATGTGCAAGATAATTGTGAATTTGCAAGAAGGTTTATACAGCGCTCGAGTCCCACTAGGAACCACGGGAATGGGCCCGGGTATAGGCAGTAATGTAAAATAATGTGATGGGCTGTTAGTTAAGTTGTTTGTGTTTATTTTGTGTAGTTGAAGTTTTATGTAGCGCTCACATTAATGGTTATTGTGAATGAAGTATGATTGTGGAAATGCTGATGTGGGTCGCATAATGGCGACGGAGTAAGAGCTTAGAGGTTAGAGTCCCCTCTCTTTTGGTTGATGTATGATGATACACTGTGGTTCAGTATTACTTATGTTTATTGATATGCATATGATAGTCGCGTATTAGAGATAAGATTGTTTACTTGTGTGTTTCATTGCATTTTGTTGTGTTGCCACAGAAAGAAAGGCAACTGTTTTCTAGGTATTTTAAGGTTAAATTTGCATATAACTGTAATAGGAAATTAATAAGGTGATATTCAGTATTGTGGATTATGAGTAGCCTGAGCTTTGTAGCAGTTAGTGGACATAGTCTTTGAATGTTGATTAGCGAGTTGTATTAGTTGAGTGTGTGAAAGAAACTAGTATGTCTGTGTGATGTGTAAGCTCCGAGTAGTTTGTGAGTAAGATAGATTGTAGACTTGTGAGTTGTCTAACGTCTCCGCAGTCAGTTTATGTTATATGAGAGGTGAGACAGATGACCTGGTGTTTAGAGTTGTGAGCTGTAGACGGCCTGGTTTCTTTGGTATGCTTTACTAAGCAGTAAACCCTTTTGCTTACTAGTCAGCGTTACTGTCCTACTCTGTTGTACCCGTCTTGTAAAGTAGACGTGGAGAGGTCATAGCATATAGGTCAGGGAGAAACCCGTTAGTTTCTAGGGTATGTTTTACTAAACAGTAGATCCCTTTGTTTAACTTGTCTCGGGTGGTCTGCTCTGTTGTACTCCGTCTTGGAAGGGGGACGTGGAGAAATTATTGCTTAGGTCGAGGATAATGCCGCCCTAGTGCGTATTGAGGATGCTTAGCTAAACAGAAAGCCTTTGTTTAGTAGTCTCAGCCTAAGTGTAATGTGTTCTGTCTGTGATGATGTGCTGACTGCCCATGTTTATGAATGCTCAGAAAGGAGTTCGTTGCAATCGTTGGTGGTTGTATGTAGTGTCTGTAAGAGTGGTGTAAATGGAATACAGCATTAGTTAAAAGTGTTGTTGATTTCTAGCCCTGAGTATTACTTGAGCTGTAGTTTAGTCTGACGGTTAGGAGCAAGATTGTTGTGATGCTGTGTGCAGATGAATTGTCGGAGTGTTGAGATAAGTGTTGGCTTTGACATGCTGGTGCCTTGTGATGTGATTCGATACATTTGCGACTTCTTGATGTTACTTGATATGTTGCTCCGTTTAAATGAATAATGTTGTACTGAATATGGTGCCGGGGCATGATCTTTTAGTGTTATGGAAGACATTTATTTATCCTTGTAAGTGGCCCCGAGCAAGTGATGGGATTGGATAGGAAACGTCGATTATAATTATATGTGTCCGTTCTAAAATTGCTATGTTGTATTATCGCCCTGGATTGATTGCGATTATGTGTTGCATTATTCTTAGAGATAAAAACTTTTGTTGGGATCTAATAAGGGTAGTTTCTCGTATTGGTTATGTAAACCAACATCCAGTTTATCCCCTTAGCAAAGAATGGTGGAAGGTAGAGGTAATTACCTTGACACTGCACACTTTAAAAAGAGCCGCATGGTTCTGGCCACTCTTGATGTCCACCTGAGGACCAGTAATTAGTAAATAGTCGGGTAGTACCTTGTTGAGTCGCCGTGATAATCGCTAAGTCAAATCATGATTGTGTTCTTTCTTGTGAAAAGAAATTATTATCTGAATCATTCCCTGCAATTTTGTTTGAAACTGTTGTGTTTTCTTTTATGTGTCTAAGTCGACATGTGCTTCCCGAGAACTTTAAGTTCTGTAACGACCTGCAAAGTTTTGTGAGATGCAGTTGAAGTGTTGCTACGTCGTAGATCGTTGATTATGATTGTAATTGAGTTGGACTTAGTGAACTCTACTCGGTGAATGTTTTGATACTTGATTGCTTTCTGCCATAACGTTAAATCGTGATCTGTCCGTTATATTTTCCGATAGGTGCCTTTGTACAAGTCTGTCCGTTAAGACTTTCGATGTTTAATTAGATTTCTCGACTATAGAATTGTTTATGGTGACACTGAAATTAAGTTTCTCGGTTATGATCAGCAGGAGCTGATAGATTTTTCCCCATGGTGAAAAATTCAGGGGGCTGGTGAGGGTGTAACGATCGTGAAAAGTTGGATCGTTAATAATTCCTTAATAATTTTACGGCCTTTATAAATTTGCGGCCTAATCGAATTTCGGCCTTAACATCAAACCTTCGGTCGGTCTCCGGTGGTGTAGCCGCGTTTTAGAGCGACCTCCGGTGTATTATTATTTATTCTGGGAGAACAGCTCATTATGCCACTCTATTTTTAGTCCGGCGGCAACGCAACAGGTTTCATTGGATCCCCCTTGATCCCGTGACTCCGACGAGTCCCGGATGTGGCCTGTGATTGGCTGGAAGGACTGAAACCTTCAGACAGACGGTGGCGGTTGACGAAGCAACATCTCTGTGCTCGAATCGTTGAAATTGTGGTAGAAATCGAATAAGATTGCGATCCAAATTTACTCGAAGAAACTAGTAATTGAATTTCTGCCGTGCAGCCAAGAAATTGGGCCTTCATATTGACGAGACCAGGGTGTCTGAAAACAGTTTTGAAGAATATTTGTCATACTTTGGAAGTTGAAATTCTTCCGCCGTTTCATTTCTTCTGGTAGTCAATTTGGTGACTGGTATCTCCGTGGTCAACGTTTACTGAAATTATTATCTGGAGTGCAGAGAAGTATCCCCTTAAATTTCATATTGCTGTGGAACCGAGAAGCTTAAATGAGATATTATTATAAATAATGTTTCGCAGTGAATATCGCTAGAATAGACAATTATAATTGGTCGCATTGCGTGTGGTGCTTAATTGAAGAACTGATTAGGCTTAACTCATTAGTGTTAATTAATTAGATGGTAGTGAGTGTTTCACACGGAAAGAAAACCGTGTCTGCGAAACAGTGAAAGATGTTCTCGAATTTACATAAATCAATGCAATAGAATCATGCTAATTAACTTCTCTTTCGCTTAAATATCATTATCTGATTACCGATAGTCAAGTGTTTGCAATTGTGTTGATTAAAACCTTTAACTTGAAGATATGTGGTGAATACTTAGGCTTAATTCTTACTTCATCAGAGTTATTAAGAAGTCCTTACTCATTGAACATTATGTCAAGTAATAATTCAGAAGAGGAAGTTAGTGAAGGGGAGGGAGAAGAGACGACCCCCTCCCAAATAGTATCGTGCACTGTTGAAGAATTTATGGAGCGCCAGGAAGCCCAAATGCAGGCCTTAATTGAGAAACACGAACAATTAGAAAAACATCTGAGGCAATATGCTGGAGAAAATAATGCCCTAGGCCCTGATACCGCTGAGCAACCCGGATGGATGGGAACCCGTCGAATAAGTGGAGGGGATCTGAACCCAGAACAGTCTGAAATAGGGGCTGTTGCTCTCCCACAGAGAGCCGTGGACATATGTCGCCTTAAGTCATCCTTGGTACCTGGTAATGAGGAAGAAGAGGGTTCAGAATCCATACTGGATGTTGCCTCGGGGGTGCCGGGTTTTCGAGGGAAGAGAACGGAGTACCTGGAACTTAATGCTGAAGCCCCTCCCCGCCTTGCTCCTCGGCCAGAGGGACCCTGTGTGAAATATGAAGAAAGAAACCTTGACTGGAGGCTGAATAGGGGTGCTCTTTTGGCTGGGGGGACGCGCGCAACACTACGACCATCTTAAACAGGCGCTGTTAGAGAGATTTAATCTTACAGAAGATGGTTTTCGTAGCAAATTCCGAGGTGCAACGCAGGACAAGGGGGAATCACCTCGACAGTTCGTCACCCGATTGGGATCGTATCTGGATCGCTGGATCGAGATGGCGGAGAAAAAAGAGACTTTTGAGGATTTGAAAACGCTTGTCGTGCGAGAACAATACGTTAGTACTTGTTCGAAAGACCTGGCAGTTTTCCTCAAAGAGAGAAAACCTGCAACATTGGAGGATCTGGTAGAGATTGCTGAAAACTACTTGGAGGCGCATCCTGATATAGTCTGCAGCAGAATTGGAGAGCCACGGATAGGCCTAGCAGAATCGCCGGTAAGAGTGGATTCGAGGCAGGACTACAGAACAGAGCCGAAAGAAATTGTACGACGGTGCTTCCTTTGTAACAGCAAAACGCACCTCGCACGCCGATGTCCAGACAGAACGAAGGCAGCAGCTATGCAGTACGGAGATGAGAATGGTTATGAATGGAGCAGACGACGGGTCGGAGGAAACGCTTCAGGAAACTTGGAATACGATCGGGAACCAGAGACAGATTACGGTCGGGAGCCTCATCGGTCTATGCCTACAGTCGCTGGTGGAGATGATCAGCAAAAGCATCACAGAGGACTAGAGCTAAAATGCCGCGCACATGCCAGATTGCGATGCCAGGAATGCGTCATGACTGAAGAGGAAGGGACACAGCATCAATGCAACGCCATGCTTGCGGATCAGGTTGTGCTGCGATGTGGATGTACACTGCCTGTCATCGCCGATGCCTGTCAAGATGCGTGCAGGACCGTGAAGATGCCGACGGCGGACGGTATGGTGGGACAACACAAGGTGTTGGTACTACGAGACACCGGATGCTCTTCCGTGGTCGTGCGAAGAGATTTAGTCCCGGATGAGTCTCTCACTGGCGCTATACAAACTTGTGTAATGATCGATGGAACAGTGCGGCGGGCACCTGTAGCTATCATCGAAGTGGATTCGCCATATTTCAAGGGAACAGTTAAAGCCATCTGCATGCAACGACCTTTGTATGGACTGATAATCGGGAACATTCCAGGGGCTAGTTTGATGACCGAAAAGAAAAGTGGGTCGTCAGAGGACATTCAGAGGACGGTTACTCGACGACAGGAACAAAGAAGAAAGGAAAGCACACGATTCGAAGTGCCAGAAGCAGAGACACTCCAGCAAAATCGAGCCGTCCAGCACAACTATCATCTTGACGTAGGCCTACGTGACAAGCATCATTCTACGGGCATCGGAGACGTCGACGAAGCTGTAACGACTGCTGAGACGGGGATTCGTTACAACCAGGGCAACCACGCCAGTTCGCAGGCGCAGTTGGAAACGTTGGAGAAGCTGAGAGGAGAAATCGACTGCTTCCTGCGATCAATCACGAAGGAAATTCGGAATCAGTGCAACCAGACGAACAGCGCAGTCAACGCTCGAATCCAGGAAATCCCGGACACCAGGAGCCGCCTCAAACTAGAAAGGACGAACAATGAGATCCGTGACATGGATCGCATCGTTCAGCTGATCCGTCGATTCATTCACGACAAGGAGCTGTTGAGTCGGAAAGGAAAAACCGACTCCGTGCAAAGCAGTGGACGCTTTGACCATGCAGACGTACGAGTCCTCAAGGGCCGAGAAAATCGAGGCACGGATTTCTTCAGCCGGAAATCCTAGTGATATCCTTTTTACTAGTGTGTTTTGTTTGTGTCTGAAGACTTAAGGTTTACTTGTGCACTTATATTTAATGAGGTCTTGATTTATGTGACACAATTGACGCATTGATATGTTATTGTAGAGCACTCGTAGACATCGTTCGAATTATTAGAAATGCATCTAGATGTAGTTGAGTGCCTGGACGAATGTTTTGGAAGTAACATAAGATAAACATTGTATTCACATATTCGCCTAAGTTTGTGTAGAGTGAAATGTTTTGTCTATTGAACTATTAATTTCACTCTTTGAAATGGGGAGTATTGTGGCGAATAGGCCTATAATGGATGTTGCTGATTTAGGCTAGGCTTGTGTATGGGCACCTGCAAATTGAGCACTGTAGAGAGTGTACACGAGTGCAGTCTGTTTAGGGTCATTGGGCCGTGACCTATGTCTGATTTGTGTGTGTGTGTGTGTGTGTGTGTGTGTGTGTGTGTGTGTGTGTGTGTGTGTGTGTGTGTGTGTGTGTGTGTGTGTGTGTGTGTGTGTGTGTGTGTGTGGGTGTGTGTGGGCTGTAGAGGTGTGATCGAGGTACAGGCAGGGAACGACTGGGGAGAGTTGTATTTTGGGAGTGCTGACTAGAGTTAGTCGTTGGAAACTGAATTGTTGGTTTTAATTAAAATAGTTGAAACATTTCTTGAGGAAATTCTTCACAACCTCATACTGAATTACTGATCAGTTTATCAAGCCATCTGCCGAATGGAAGGTTAAGTAAACTCTCTGGGATGATAACGGGCCAGATTGTTTACCATTACCTAAACCAGGGTGAGAATTGCCGCGGGTGTTGGGCTCAACCCCCAGTCTTTCTTGGGTCTCTATTAGTAAAATCCTCATTGCACCCCCTTTCATTCCACATGTATCAAGGTTTGCCCCAGTGTGAGAATTGTGGAAAAATAGCTGTGGTTGGACTATGATCAACTTTTGAAAAACAGACTGTAAGAAAGACTGGGGTTGAAACCCCCCAACCCCAGCAATTCTCACTCTGGTCTGACCTCTTCCAGTTATTTTTCCTACGATTTTCATAGGCTACTGCTCACCCATACATATATAGGCCTACAGAGCAATAATTAAAAATAGTCAAAAGTTCCATATTTCTAGTTGGGGGTTGAATCTATAAATAAACACCCCCAAAAGGTGCGGATCCAGGGGAGGCAATCCGACCATGCCCACATTTAGAAATGCCCATGTATCGTGCCCTCCCCCCCATTTGGTTTCAACAAGCTTATATAAAGTCTTCAACTTATTTGGCGGATGAAATGGTAGGCCTATATTTTCCCCGAAAATTTCGCCAGATGACTAAAAAAGCAAAAAAATCATCAACTTTCTGGTGGATAGGGCATACGAAAGAAAACATTTCCAGACCCAAGGCCCAGAAATTTTGCCGCCCCCCCCGTCCAAAGTTTCTGTATCCGCCCCTGACCTCCCCCCCCCCCACCCCGCCAATACGCCTATGGCAATTACAGCTCTCACGGATCGAACGGCGTCACGTAGTGTACCGCGTCATCCACGTTGAAGCTTCCGAAATACCGGTCCCCTAGGTCAACCGTGAGGCGCTCCCTCAGACCATTGACATCGATCGTCAGCGGAAAATGTACAGTGCACGCAATCCCGACGTCATCCGGCATAACGCTGACGTAACGGATCACATGACTGTAGACGTGACTCAGCAGATTCGACTGGTTATCTCCGTAGTAGTGCACTGCAACGCTCAAACCATGTTTACATTGGAGGACGGCTGACCAACTGATTCCGACGATTTCCACATCATCGTCCACGGCTGGAACTACTCCCTGACCGCTAGGTGGAATTTTAAACGTTTTTCCATCAACTGGTTTTCCGCTCGTATCAGCGAAAGAAGCGCAAACGTCGGTGAATGTGAATAGTTTTCGTAGATCAGTGGCGTTAACTTTCACGGGGACCAACTTGGCTCCGCCCACAATGTATTCCTCCGCGTACCGTGATAGGAAATTCACCAGCTTGTCGCTTCTTGTCAGCCAATTTGTGCTTGCCGTGTATGACAGCGACATTGGCTGGATTCCTAGGTTCCCATCTTGGAGTAATTTCGGCAGCTTTGCAAGACGTGAACGATCTGTGATTCGGTGATGTAACATGTGCTGGAGAACAGAAAAAAAGAAACATTATGAAATTGTAAAAAAATAATTGTGGGGTCAGACGTTGATTTCTATGGAGTTGAGGTGTGCAAATTAAGACTCCATGGGCCCTACGAAACGACTAGCGGTTAGATCGACTCCCTCAAGACCCTAAAATTCTCAGCATGAAGAAAACCATAACCTTAGGGTTCTCTCTTTAAATTTGCTTTTTGTTAGTTTCTATATTCATTACAGTATGCAAAAAGGATGTTTTGTCAAGTGTCTCTTTGAGCAATAAAAACTGGCTATGGTTATAAAAATTGTTAAATTTGATAGGCTAATTAGTAAGTATAGGACCTACAACAAAAACCAATACGTCTACTATAATTATGCTTACCCAGTGATAGAGTACTTTAAATTGATGGATCTTCGCTTGTATGTTCGGCTTGAACCACGTCTGGATGATGTAGCGTTTCACTTCCGGATGTTCCTTCCGAAACTGGTCCGTGATCGGGTTCCTTTCCGGTCGACCGAAGCCTTGACCTTGAAATGAAGGTCGAACCCGCAGAGACATGATCGTCACAAGATCCTCAGTTCCAGGCACAAAGTAGAAGCTGCAAAGCGCCACCTACCAGTGGCCGTAACATTTGAAGCAATCGACAATAATTTTTGTTAAATTGATAATTAAATAAGTAAGTAAGTAAGCTATTTCACTCGAAGCTTAACCCTTATAGGGTCACCGGGGGGTAAAAAAATACCCCCAGCTCGGTTTTTCACGAAAATCTTTTTCCCTGAAAATAGTTGAAGAAATCGCTTTTGTGACTTTTCCCAAATATGTTTTATGCACAGAATGCATCCAGTTTTATTATCTATCCATGCACCCAAATCAGCTAAAAAGTACGAAAATGCACCACTTCCTAGATATTTTAGTCAGGAATTCATAAACATAGCATTATGCATGCGTTACACGTGAGTGTCTTGCTGTCACACTGTCTCCTTATCAGTATCTGAACATTATATAGTATCATTCATTCATTCATTCATTCATTCATTCATTCATTCATTCAAGTATTTATATAGCGCCTCTTCAAGGAAACTACTCAGAGGCGCTCCCGACTCCAGCACGGACAAATAGAAACGTATGTCATGATTAGTATCGTTTTATATATAGAAATCGTTTGGGTTTCATAAAATTTGGACGAATAAATGAAATTGTTTACAGCAAATTATGTGAAGTTAACAAGTGTAGCATCAATTTAGACCCTGAGCTCATGATTCTAATGCACATATGACTTCACTGATAGCCATTTTAATATTCTGGCCGCCATTGTGTCCGCCATTTTGATTTTCGTGCAGTGCCACAAATGTGAATTTGGTTCCATTGCATTCCTTGACCTCGAAAATGTTGATTTAGACTCTGAAATCATGTTTCCATTGCACACATAACTTCACTTATAACCATTTAAGATTATGGCGGCCATTTTGTCCGCCATTTTGATTTTCCTGCAGTGCTGCCTATGTTTCTTTGTTCCAGTGCATTCCGCGAACCTTCTATAAATAATCTCTTTTAGTTTTATACTTGAAAATCGGAGTTTATCATAGGAATCATGCGAATCACTGTGGGGGTATTTTTTTACCCCCAGGTGACCAAAATCGGTTGAGAAATTTCGTGACCCTATGAGGGTTAAGACACTCCTTTTCAAGAACTCTTACCCTCTCTCATCTAATCCTCCACCCTCCAATTCCCGGCCCAGACGACACCAGCCTTAATAGCTGTTCCGCCCATTTGATCCTATGGTAACTCGACCCGGACCACCACGGACTACTCTCTCAGACAACCCTTCTGACTCAACGCAGCGCTCGTGAATAAGCTGGTGCCCCGCGCTTGGCTTTCGAGTGGCGCTTTAGAAATTTTTAGCTTACGATTACGAACTGCGAGAAATAACTAGATTGTGTTTACATGTATATAATTATCGGAATTAGTGTCATACCAGTTGGCCATCAAGTAATTCGTAGACGTAAATAGAGTAGTTTTTGTTATGCATGAAGATGTAGAAGAAGGCCGGCATGTAGTCGATTCCATCGTAGACGTCATCGTTGATGTTTAGGATAGCTTGGAGGTCAGTGAAATTGGCACGCCTTACACCGCCACGACCTCTACCTGCTGTCACTGGACCTGCGCCTTGTCCTTCCTTTGCTCCGGAGCTTGCTTTCTCTTCACTGGATGAGTGCATCTTTAGTGGAGTAGCCTAAATGGTACAGGTCTATCATCAGTACGGAGCAATATCGATATGATGTAGTATTGTAGACGTACAGGTCTACAGGTCTACAGTCAATGTGACCTCGTTTAAACCTAACAAGATAATAATAACTTTGAAATTAATGTCTGCGGTTAGAGAGGAGTTTGGTGCGTGTAGGGCCTATCAGCGTGTTACCTCTCTACTTGTGCATGTGTGTGTGTGTGTGTGAGATAGAGAGAGAGAGATAGAGATAGATAGACAGACAGACGGACAGACAGACAGACAGACAGACAGACAGACAGACAGACAGACAGACAGACAGAGACAGACAGACAGAGACATACAGACAGACAGAGACAGGCAGAGACAGACATACAGACAGAGACATACAGAGAAAGACAATCGGAGGACAATGACCTTTTGGCTAGTTTTAACTGTGCACAACTGCACAAATCCATTTAGAACTGCACATTTGTGTACAACTGCACGTTAGTAAAAGCCTTGCCGTCTAATTCATACTTTGCCAGAATCTGATCGAGTTGCTGTAGGACTAATCGTGTGGCTAAATCACTGGCTAGAGTAGATATATCTGTTCTCACGGTCACTGGCATCGTTGATAATGATTCGTCTGAATTGGCAAGTTACAATTTCCGGTCGAAGATCAAGCAGTGCAGAGTCCACTATGGGTCGATATTATTTTGTACCGGCAAGCATGTATAGGCCTAATGTTTGCATAGGGGCATATAGGCCTATAGGCATGAGAACAATATTATTAATACAACGCATTGTGAGTAGCTCACATTGGCAGAACATTATCGGCCTATACCTAGAGTAGTCTGCACCAGAACTTGGACCTAGCCTAACTCTCAACGGCGAAAGTGATAATTAAAGTGGATCGAGGACATAGGTTTACAGCCGTACAGGCTTAGGCCTACATCACAAAGATGGCTCTAGGACAGGAGCGGACTCTGCCTTACTAATTCAACCAGAAGTAGTCATACTGTCAGTTTGTTAATGCAACCTACACCCCACCGTACGGTGTTCGACATGTTTCTAAATAAACGAATACGCTAGGCTACATAATTTTCTTGCAGTTGTCCAATATAAGATAAAACGTCAATGAGTAGGTGGCGCCAGCATTTTATTACCGGTTCTGGAGATGGCCATGGACACTCTATAGATTCTGTACTCTGCGTAGGAAGCGGAAGAAGCGAGTAGCATCCGGGTCTTTCTGGGTCGAGCAATGAACGTCTACGGTTGATAGCGCGAATTATTTGAAATATTTAAAGGTAATCTGATTTGTGTAGGGCTTTGCACTTTGCATCGTGCACTTATTTAAATGTCTTTATTGTATTTAATTTCCGTTCTATCGTTATGATTTAATATCTAGCAAATTCTAAATCTATCTATTCTATTGCAAAAGCTAGATCTACTATCACTATCTAGAGTGCATTTGCTCCTAGTGCGCGAATAACGTCGGACATTTTTGCAAGTTTGACAACACATCCACAAGAAATTCAAGAATAATTTGAAGAACAAATCTTTATTGGCGTTAGATGTTTGTAAATATTGCAGATCGCCATTTTGCATTTCACAGGATCCCAGGAAATTTTAAAAACTTTGACGTACGATCACACGGTCATAAATTTGCAATCAAACGTGCAGGTACCAACTTATGGAACTCGCTTAAGAAGAGTAATCTATCGTTTTAGCCTCCTAAATTGTATGTATATGAGCATTTATATAGCGCCTTACAATTGGTCACAATTGCATGGGTTTTGGCGTAGATCGAATGACAATTCTTGCAGAATAGAAGCCCAATTGATGAAATTTTTTGTTAAGAATAAATGTTGATCGATGAAAAAGTTCTTGCTGAAATTGGATTTGGATTGTTCAAATTGATCAAATAAAATCAATAATAGTTTATTAATAGATTAGAAGTCAACCAAAGTAGGCAGGAATTTAGTTGATCGATTATGCTCTTTGTGACTGTTTATATCATTCTATTTTTCTCACAATCTGTGTTTGCTATGTTGATACTTTGCTTGGATGAACAGATATATTGCAAGGTTTTGCAGACATTGGAACATGTTAGGATGTTTAAACGTGTAACTTATTTGTCCAGTTGTCTGCTTATTGCAATGTCTGTACACCAGATATGCGGATAACAATTGTTCAGTTAAAGAATAAGATTTTCTGATCTTATATACTGACTTCATTGTGTTTTATTCATGATTGTTTACAGTGCATTCAGCTTGTTGTTCAAATTCAATATATTTCAATCAAAATATCATTTTGTTTAATTAATTACTACAGAACATAAGAAAGTAACTGAAATGATAGAATAGATTACATTGATCATTGTAACAAACCGCAGAGTTCATGAAAAATAACAGGTAAAATTTTCTAATGGCTACAATAGGAGCAGCTCAAAGGGACCATAGGCCTATGTACTATTATGTAGTGCCGCTGAGGAGGGTTCTTGTGATCCTATGCACCATGGGATGATTCCTGACAGCATTTTAAGTGTCAGTTGAAACATTAAATATTTTTCATTGCATTTACTGATCAATACCAAATGTGCTTTTTGCAGGAAGAAACCCAATGAATCTGTTCATCTCCAGTTGGTTCCGCTTCCTGCTTCCATCTCTTCGCTGAGCCAGACCCGGAGAGGATGGAATGTGGTGTCCGCATTTCTTGCCACGAAGTCTTTTGATCGTGAATTCAGTGTCAGAGGTATAGAATCTTCTTGGTGGCTTGTCACAACATTCACCTTGTGAATGAGTTTTGAGGTCTTTGATCTTGTTGTGTAGAAATACATTTGTCATTTTTACAAATTAAGGAGTTCATGAAAAGTAAGAAGTTAGACGTTCTACTAGCGTTGAGGTAAGTGATCTTGTTACACTATATGTAGAAATACACTGATAATTTTTACAAAATATGGAGTTCATGAAAAATAAGAGGTTAGATGTTCTTCTACTACCTAGAAAAAGCGGAAGTCCAAAGGGACCATAGGCCTGCTGAGTCCATGTCATATCTAGAGACGTAGAGGCTTGAGGTGTTCACTTCGACATTCTCTTTATTGATTATGCTAATGTCGGACTGCGTTCCATTCATTCATTCATTTAGAAAATTTATATACAGCCACTTCGAGAAGCCTACTCAGAAGCGCTCAGCCCAGCCACTGCTAAAAAGATTCCTGTGTGCATTGCTACAAGTTTGCAGGTATTGGGTTGTTGCTAGCAATGCCATTGTGTAAAATTTTGCTGTTTTTAATACACTTGAAGCAGCAATCTTAAAATTTTAGTTATCATAAATATGTAATATTTAAAACATCGATTGCACGATTAATTTTGTTTGTATGTGCACTTGTTATCGCGCCCCTTCAAGCTCTCTCTACTAAGAGGTGCTCCCGAATGCAGAGCGAACACTGCATCGGAGTTTCACGCCGAAGTGCTGAGCAATTGTGAGTGAAGGACTTGCCCAAGGTTCTTACGCAGCGAGGTGGATTCGAACCTTCCGGCTCCAAGGCAACGACGCCACCACTACACCAACGCGCCCCATGGTTATAGATGGTATACATGCAGTACACATCTAAAGAATTATTCTGTTTGGCTTGAAGACTTAAATTATGCCAAAATCCATGCATTTGAGCAGTTATGTAGAACGGTGGATGGGAAGCTCTTTGCAGCTCTCCTGTTTGATCGGGAACACATGTTTAACCAACTCTTCCCATGGCACCCTTTAAGCCACAACTTTATTCCATGAGACCAAGACTGTACGATTAAATTATCCCTAAGAAGGACAACCTAAACCTAACGAGGAAATAATTTTTTAAATCATTTTTAACAAAGATGCTATGTTATTTAAATGTCATGTCATGTAAACAAAAGCACAGTATACATAGTTAGCCATCATAAGAACCTACTTACATTAGATTTAGGATTATACATGTATGTGCTGTTTAAAAAAAAGACTTGTGATTGGCTATATATAGATGATGCACATTTATTATACCATGTCTGTACACCAAAATGCCGATATAGCAAAATTGGTCAACTAACTCTGATCATTATATCTTGTTTAAATCCAGTAACCAACCCATCCTTGTGCACATAATATATGATGGGCAGCCTCTAATTGTCCTACAATGCACCGTTTGTTTTTCAGGGCATCAGTGAATATCCAGAGGGTTGAATGATTGGCCCAGAACAGCTTTCCGAATCTTGATGCCATCCTTTAACTGAGCTTTCGGTTCTTGGAACATCCTGTCGAGCAACGTGAAAACAGTTCCAAAGTGGAAGAGCGAACAATGGAGCATTTCACCCCCATCTCTTCTTTCGGGTCTGCCAATGCAGTAATCTTCAACATAAAAGATGAGTGACATGAGCTTTTTGATCATAGATCTGATGCCTAGATCTTTATCATTCATTGTTCCCTTTTAAGTACACATTGTACCCGCTTCCAGTAGCTTTATAGACAATTGACCACATGTAATCCATCATCATCAGCTGCATCGTTATAAAGTCTTCTTCTTTAGGTTCTCTGCCAAGTGGCAGGTCCAAACGTCCAATGTCTCCACGTTTCACACTGTTGTGCCATGTCCTTCAGTTCTCTGTATCCCTCATCCATCATCCCGTCCAGCAGTTTTTGTCTAGGCCTTCCTCTGCACCTCTTTCCCTCCAGTCTTCCTTCAATTATTTCTTTATGCAGTGAGTCACCTCTTAGCAAATGTCCCACCCAATTATAAAGTTAGTTATAAAGTCATTATCATCATAATCAGACATGACCTATAAGCATCTCCTTTACAGCAAGTATAGCAGTCACGAACCAGTGAAATTTTGTGGCCTTCCTCCATTTTTTGGTCTACAGAATGACACATACTGGCATAATTAGACGAACCTTACCTTAGATTTTTGTCCCT
This sequence comes from Lumbricus rubellus, assembly GCA_945859605.1. Lineage (NCBI taxonomy): Eukaryota > Metazoa > Annelida > Clitellata > Crassiclitellata > Lumbricidae > Lumbricus > Lumbricus rubellus. The sequence continues at coordinate 21,895,040 of OX243821.1, read as the reverse complement.
CCACTTGCTGCGTGCACATTGGGTAATGTAGGTCTTCCATCCTTCTCTGTTTCGAGCAGCTCCAGCTGCCTCCTCCCACGTATGGCCTTAAAAAAAGTTTACCTGTGAAACAGTTGCAACATATTTTCTTAACCGAGTGCTATGTATGAGTTCAGGATGCTTCATTTGGGCAGCTACAGCAACGTTCTTCATTACTTGCCAGCCGTTCACATGGTTATTGACTGCTGGGGTGGCAAAAAAGTAAACATTGCTGTTTGGAATTTGGCAGCACTCTCTTTTTCTGCTAGTAACTCCATGGCAGAGACCAGGAAAAGAATAAGCGGCACCCTTCTTCCACCTGTTCCTTTTCCTTGTAGATGAATCATATCCATTCTGATACAAAGAAAACAAGAGCATAATGATAACTAAATGAATTGTTGTGACTAGATTGCATTGTAAGCATAGGTTCTATTTATCATGGAAACTTGTGAGTTTGAAAATAAATAAATCTAATACTATTGGCTACTTCCAGTGGCTTAGCAAGGTGTTTGTGCATGGATTTTGGTGGTGGACCCCTTCATTGCTTGAACCCCTCAATTTCAAACAAAAAGGCTGTGCAAAACTCCTGACCCTGTCTTGCTATAAGACTTAGACACTATTTGCATATTTCGCATTCTAAATTAATAGACAATTTTAGCACGTTGCAATTTTCTTATCATTTTCTCCAACTTATATGTACAAAAACATTTAAAATCTATTCAGTCTACGAGAGAAAAATTGAATTAGAGCTTAAGCCAATGACACTTTTGACTTAAGTTTTGCGTGTGTAGCCTATTCACGCCAAACATGTAGGCTAGACTTTATTACATTCTGATTATTCAGAAAATAAACAAAATACTCTGACCGCTGGGGGCCATGTTCTGATGATGTTCAGCCGGGAGTCCTTGTGCACTGCGTGTGCTGTACGCCATATTGCTACGCCACTGGCTACTTCTATTGAGCCTAATATTGTAAAACGTTTACTATAGGTCTACAACTGCATCCAACAGTAACACCGAAGTGCAAACAATAATAGGCCTACCAAGTTCTTAAACATAAAAATCGAAATTCAAAGCCACTGCTTGCCTCTTGTTCTATGTAGGCCATAGCTGATATAAATTACACAGAACAGATGCAGGAAATAAGGTATGCTTATTAGGTAGAGCAGCCACAGATTTTAGGTAAGAGATATTTACCTTGCGATTTCATTCTTGAAGAACGCTGCCAGCGCGTGGATCGTGAAGTAAGGCGGCTAAAACAATACAAACAGTTGCACACATATTATTATGCACAAAGATAGACTGTCCTTCAATGGAAGTATTCAAGCAGGAACATGTGTAGAAGTTTGTATGTATGGATAATTGTGGGCGCACACGTGTGTGTGTGTGTGTGTGTGTGCGTGCCTGATATGATACGATTAATATAATACATGTACAACAACCTCAGTTGTCTTGCCTAATAACATTTTGACCTCAATGGTACTTGACCATCACAAGTAGCGACTCTCATATCCGAACTTTCTTGCCAGGATTGCCATGCTGAACTGCAGCGTGAAGCAGTTTCCACAAGCATAAATCTTGTAGAAATTGGCTTAATCTGCCCCAGTTATTGAAAGCAATAAATACTTTGTACTTTGCTTTCAAGTCTCGTACCAGTGTCTCGGTATCTACACAGTTGTAGGATTCCAACAAACTTGTGGGTTCTAATGACGAAGCATTTTGTGGTACTAATTATGTTACAGCACTCAATGCTGAAGTCTAGTGCTTGCAGAATGTTGTAGACACTTCTAAAGATCCATCTTCTATCCATTCATCCTTTCATCTATCAATATCTCTATGCACTTTGCATTTGAGAATGCATTGTTTATTTAGTATTTGTGCAAGTTTAAATGGTGAGCAGACCATTTGTTCTAAACTCTGGTTGGCATGTTCCATTGCATAAATTGCAAAGTCTGGATCAACACTGTAGTCTGTTATAGCTTAGCGAGGAATTTGGACTTTATGCGACCATCATTGCTTGCTTGGCTTGATTGTGAGACGAAGTGTGAGCAGGGTTTCTAGCTTCGTGAAACTTCATAGTTGTACACTGCATTTAAACTGTGTCTGGGATGTATGTTTAAGTGGAAAAGTGTGTAAAGAATCACAGCAATTTTCTTTCTAGATCTTGGAATTGTAGAAAGAGATGTTTGGTTGCGACGAGTGTTATAATTAAGTTAATGTAGTAAGTAGACTGAGTTCTCTTATGAAGTAGATCGTATCGAAGTGTGCCAAGCAGTGATAGTTGAGTGCACAGACGAGAAGTCACGAGTCCACGTGCTTTAAGTCGAACTTTACCTGTTCTTACAGCTCATCATAGACAATGCATAGAGGTCTCAGGTCACTGCATGAAAGTGTCTGTAGCTGACCATCACAGGCAGAGCGTAAATAAAAAGCTTGGTGAAACTTGATTGTCCCTTTTTGATGCCCCGTCCTTTACGATGTAATCCACTTAAAATGCCTACAGGCTAACTCTCCTCTTGAAGCCCCTTTTTGTTGCCTTACATGTTTTTCAATTGCATACATACAGAATACTAACTTGTAGACAAACTTTGCACGAATGCCCTCTTTTCGCATCCAATTGTGGTACGTACAGAACGTACCGGGATGCAAGCAGAAATTTTTCAAGGGTTCCTTTTGTGAATCGGCTTATTTTCGATCCTTCCAAAGGGTTCGGACTTCATCATTTCTCTCTCCTTTCTTTATTAACCAAGGCAGAACGCCATCCTTGGTCACACTGTCTGGGTAGGATGGTGGTGACATGCTCCGCTGGGTTGGTCAACTCCTCCAGCATCTTGGCTAGCAGACCTTCCTGTGGACGACTTACATCACCTTCATGAATGGTTTGGACTACAGAGTCATCAGCGCTGTTGTTTAGGTGCATTTAGAGAAACGTAGAAAAGCCTTGGCTAGCAGAATGTCATTGACTGTTGTCTAGTAAAGTCTCTTCTAACCATTGGTCCACCCATCTGTCCATTCCTGCATTCATCCATCCTTATATTCGTCAATCAACTTGTCCGTGCATCCATACGTTTCAGTGAGGATGGTAGGTTTGTCCAGTTCTTCATGTGGTAGTCAATTAAATTTTAACCACATCTGGTGGAAGTCCATTGTTTGAGCTTCCTCTGCATGTATTATTATCTATCCATTTTGTCAACCTGATTGGTGCGCACAATTAGAAGTACTATGGAAATCCTCAAATGCAATACACACAAGCGTGCGTAGCTGCACATATGCATTCATATTTGCCATCTGAGGCTCCCCAGCAAACAGTGAATTGAGTACAGGTCCATTTCTAGAAGTGCTGCTCAGGCAATCCACTCTCATCCTAAGATAATTCTAAGACTATTAATCCTAAAAATATTAGTACGGGTAATAATGAGCAATAACAATGAAGATGATGATGATACAAGATTGGTGGACTGTAGAAAAGAAATACACAGGAAGTGTGATCATCCCACCGTATTCCCACGTGTAATGTTGCAAAAACATCGGAACTCTTACGTTTTCAAGCAAGTTGTCAAAGCTGGACGCATTGACGTGCCGCTTGTGGAACTTTGTTGGTGCATAAAACAAGCATTGCATCACGTCCTCGCTCCGTTGTGCTAATCCCAGCATACCGAAGCTGAAAGGTATTGCATAACCATCTGCACATGTTGGCCCTATTTTCATTACATACGTTCTTAAAACCACTGCCATAATATACTCGCGTTTAAAGGGACAACGTGCAATGAAACCCCGTAGCACATGTGTTCCAATGAAGCTCTTCTTTGTAACTCCTGCTGCTGACCCAAACCATTCAACCACTGTATATCGCTCAGTCAGGGTTTTATGAGTTAAAGTCACTTGAAAAATAGGATGCGAAAGATAATAGCCTCTGTATTGAAGGGAGACATTTTCACTGAATACCTTAATACTAACTGTAGAAAAACACTGTACTTCAGTATGCTGAGAAATGCTGAGGTCATTAATGTGAGTGCTGAAGCTTTGAGTTGCATATACACATATGTATAAATTATCTTTAAACAGGTCTGTAAAATTTGATTAAATGTTAAAATCTTGTGAAGTACACAAAAAATTGCTCAATACTTGCAATGTTAGTTAGTTAATCAAAAGTAATTCCCAACAAGAGACAAGCACAGAGGCAACCAGACAGATAATGAAAGAAGTGTGGACAATGGCCAAATTACCAGGATCAGTTTCATCAACGGAAGTGTCTTCTGTGCTTCTTTGAAACGCTGTGGGTCTTGCTCAATTAGTGACTTCTGCAGCACCTAGAAATACATCAACAGAAAATGACATTGAACTGAAATTTCAGAGAATTACCTTTCTCCATATCACAGAATCACACAAACACACACACAAACTCAGAGAAACACACATGTAAACATATGTCCTGCTCATAATTTTTCACCTTCTTCCTGTTCATCTTCATCTCCCTTATTCATAGTCTTGTTCTTGTTCTTCCTCCCCTTCTTCGTCTTCATCCTCCTAATCATCCTCTTCACATTCCACTTTTTTCTCTTCCTCCTCCTCCCTCAATGTGATGATGACGACGATGACAATGGCTTAATTGTGATGTCGACGAACTTACCCCCTTGTCATCCAGCAGCTTCACTGATTTCATGATCTGAAGCGAAGGCTCGGTTATTCGGCCATCTTCGATGATGCGACACACCACCGAGTCACTTCTGACAGTGCCGCGCCAGGCAACAACGATTGGCTCGCAGAGGAGGGAGTATCACTGTAGAGACGATGAAATTCTGCAACAACCTCCGTCATCTAAGAACGTGACAAACAGAGTTTAAAGTCATCAGCTGATTGATTAGAGTGTCGCAGTTTACGATAAAACAGTTAGAAATATGTCATCCATTCCTCCACACACTGACCCCATAACCATTCACCCACCGTCCATCCACCCATTCATGCAATCATCTGATTAAGTTGTACCAAATGCAATACATACCTGCAGCAGCTGCAACTATGGACGCAGCAGCTGCAACTATGGACGCAGCAGCTGCAACTATGGACGACTTGATGGTCGCAGCTGGCCGCTCATGACGATCAGACGTTGGTTGGTGTCGTCAATTTCTATGACGAGAGTTATGACTGATACCAAACAAGAATCGCCTTCGACAGATACGCAAGCACCCTAAAAGCCACACACGACAGTGATGGTAAATTGCAAAGACGAAGTTACTTACAGTGAGATTATGTCAGCAAAAATTTGCAAACAAGGACATGGCAATAGACGAAAGGGAGACTGGATTATGAGAGACTGAGCAAGGTAGGGTCTCTTTGTGAGGTGCGGTGCTGTATTGAAGGGAGACATTTTAACTGAATACCTTAAACATTACTATTAATATGAGCAAATAGCTACTAAGTGCCAACTAACTAGTAATAAATAGTAATAGTAGAATCTGTAATAGAACTATACCATTTTATATAATACGTGGTGTCCTGCATTTTACTCCCTTTCTCGCAGCACATTGCCTACATATTAGTAAATAGTTCTTAAACCATTAGCTTAGAAAATAATCACCAAGAGTCCTGATAATTATGTGTTGCAATTATTATGAGCACTGTGGAATGCATTTGTCACACGCCCACATGCAGATAATTTAAGACACTGTACTTGAGTATGCTGATAAATGCTGAGATATATTCATGTGTGTGATGTTGCTTTGACTTCCATATGCGCACAAACACACACACACACATATATATGTATGTATTTACGCACGATACTTTCTGACAGTCTCTTTTATCCTTCTCCTTAAAAACCTTCTTCATGTCAGGCCTTGTGCACTGGAAGCACTTAGGAACAGTTTACCCTACCAGAGGAGCTTTACAAATGCTCAGATAAATACAGTATATCAATTGTCAAAGAAGCTGGCAGAGTCATATATGATGGAAAACCGGAAAATTACTTACACTTACTCGTCCATCATCTCCTTCAGACTATGGAGGTATTGCTGTGTTGTGCGTGTCAATGTCAATAGGAGAATGTCTGCATCGCCGAGGTGATGAAAGTCACCTACCTTGTCTCAGGTCCGTGGCCTGCAGAACACTAAATGTGTTTGTATCCTCATCATGGCGAGGGTCGTACACCTGGCTGGGTGCTGGAACCTCGTTAGACCTTAGGATGTTGTAAACGGAAATTGGGTTCGGATTGCCGACGTCTTCGAAACAAAAACATAAAAAATAATAATAAAAATAAGAAGAAATCGACGACTAGGGCCATTCTGGACTGGTTTTTAAACAAGTAGTTAGTAATAAAGTCCATCCAATCCTAAGTACATCCGGGCAAAATAATAATAATATCAGCGTGAACAGCAGCAACAAAAACAACAATGATAGCAAAAATAAATAAATGAAATACTAGTCATAATAATATTACGAAATAGACCTAAAAGCAACAATGATAAATTGAAGAAAAACGACAGCTAATTTTATCTAATCGGATCTAAATAAGTCTAAACTTTAATAGTATGGTATTGTGGCATTGTTGAATCAAATATATTTATAATCCAAAAATATTACAACGCACACTCTTTTCTGATGGAGTTGTAGTCAGAATTTCAGAAATCTTAATTTGTTCAGGAACTCTGGCCAGAAATCAGGCAGGCCACGTAATCAGGAAACGATCAGTGTATTTTCATGGATCTCCAGTCATCATTCTTCCTCTTTCCCTCAACTCCCTCACCATTTCAACTCTAAACATCATCCACCTTGCACCTTATATAGTGACCCCCCTTCAGCATACCCGTAGACTTTGTTTTGGTCAAGCGCCTGTGGACAAGCTGGTTTCGCGATTTCTATTTAGTACGCCACGTAGGAGTTCCGAATCTGTGACGACTCAGCAGTTACGAACAAAAGTCGTGCTAATTTCTTACCTTCGTTTCCCACTGGCCCAGCTGATGACCACGTGAAGACGTGAGATGCGAGGCGTGAGAAGAATCGGTTGAAATAGCTCATCCAACCAGGTGTTGGGACCCTTGTGATGGCTGGAGAGGGCAATGGCTGTTGTACTGGCCCGACTGCAAACATTAAAACATAACAGTATGGATATTTTATATCGATGTCAACAAGCAAATCATTCAATGCTTACTTTTTAATCAGCGAGAAAAACTTGTCAACTGCTCGTCTGTCTGTATTAAGCCGTAGTTTTGACAAAGGAGGAGCGCTTAGATAATTAATCATCCAAAATGTTATGGGTTTAAGGAGGTCAGGCCATACCTCCAAATCTACTATTACTACTAACACAACCAGTAATATTACTACTACTACCACCACCCTGTCACCACTACCATCAACACCTCCAATAGTCTACGACTAAAGCACCTACCACTACTACAATCACTACGACTATCAATACTACTACTGCAACGTCTTCAACTAGTAGTCTACTACTAATATATCGACTATTAGTCGTCAACTACTACCACTTCTGCTACTAACTACAACTATTACTGGAACTGCAATAACTACGACTACCACAACCAGCACTACTACCACTACGACAACAACCTTCATCACCAATCTAGCTGCAGCAATGACAATCAGTTAACCAGTAGTCACTAATGACTCGCTTTTTTCTCATCAGTCTTGCATTATAATTATTAGGACATTCTTTTCCCTGGAGTTTTCCACACAGAGAGCGACTCTAAACAGTGCGTCTGTGAGAAGCCCTATATAAATCGACATGACACCTACCCTGAAAAGTAGTTGGGAAGACGAATCCCGGTGGCGGATTGCGAAGGGAAGTCGTCAGCACGATTCTCTCGTTCATGTCGCAAGTCCTCCTTGGAAGAAAAAACCGATTAAATGTTAAAATATTGTGAAGTACACAAGAAATTGGTCAATACTTGTGATGTTTTACACGAGTTGCCATTCATGCACATAGCACTTTGTGTTACACAATTCGACATTACAGCATTTGCTACTTAATTGATTCACTTTATAATTAATGTATCAATAGTTATTTCATTTCTTCACTCAATTTCTCGGTTCGGAGATATGAATGAATGACATAAAGATCAGAAGGACACGGGTCGGTCGGTCGACCCATCTTTCCACACTATAATAGGATATACATAGCGCCTTGTAGGGTGCCATACAGTTATATTTTATTCCCATTAAATTTGTTATCTTCTGTAACAGCAATAGCATGTAACCTTGCCCCCATATACCTGTCAGTTTGAATTAATAAATTATTATTAAGTACTAGTAGTAGCAGCAGCAGTAGTATCATTATTATTATCATTATAGTTATTATTGCTTTGTATTGTATTTAAACTTTTTATAAAGTGTGTCGCCAGTGTGCAAGGCCCCCACAAGAGGGATCACATTTTGAGGAGAGAGGAGGAAGAGAGAATGCCAACAGAATTGTATAGTGAACAGAAGAAGAAAGCGACATTAGTCATTCAATTGTTCAATCATTCCTTATTTCTGTCCATTCATTAAATCAGTAAGCCAGCACCTACCTATCCACCACTCTTTTCTTACCGCATTCCTTCAATTCGTCAAACATTGCAAGGAAAAAATAAGCATGGATATAAATAGACTACCCAGCTATTAGACGTCCAAACAGCATGCAATGGAAGACTCAGAATATTAGTTAGACACCCTGAGAGAGGTGCTATATTATTCCATAGATACAATCCAACATGATAACTACCTGGATTTTGATACACAGATGTCGGCAGGCCATGGTATGGCATGTGGGGGAATCCACCCGACACTTGATTCGTGTATGGAATGTTGGGATATCCACCCGACACATGATTCTCGTATGGCATGTGGGGGTATCCACCAGGCACTTGATTTTCGTATCGCATGTTGGGATATCCACCCGACACATGATTTTCGCATCACATGTTGGGATATCCACCCGACACATGATTTTCGTATCGCATGTTGGGATATCCACCCGACACATGATTCTCATATGGCATATGGGGTTATCCACCCGACACATGATTCTCGTATGGCATGTGGGGGTATCCACCAGGCACTTGATTTTCGTATCGCATATTGGGATATCCACCCGACACACGATTCTCGTATGGCATGTGGGGGTATCCACCAGGCACTTGATTTTCGTATCGCATGTTGGGATATTCACCCAACACATGATTCTCATATCGCATGTTGGGATATCCACCAGGCACTTGATTTTCGTATCGCATGTGGGGATGGCCTCCCGTCTGCATATCCTCACCGTAGCTCATCCTGTAAAGAAAGACCGGTTAACAGCAAAAGTTGCTCAATTCTTGCAATTGCCTACACTAGTCACCATCTGTGTACATTACAGTGTCGGTTACATGACGTAACGTAGCATTCGCGTCATCTAGGATCGTCACAAATTCAGAGTTTGAAATCATCAATCCTTCGGTTCAGACACGGGTAGGTCGACTCAGCCTTGCACTCTATACTCGATAGGAGCAAGTTCAAAATGAGCAGAAGACATAGTGCCATGCAGTTAGATATGGCTCTCATTAATTTTTTTTATCTTCTGTAACAGTAATGTCATGTAAACATGCCCTACACTTGTCAGTTTGAACTGATAAATTATTATTATTATTACAAGTATTATTGTTTTGTATTGTATTTAATTAATCATTTATGAAACAAACCGCTCTGATGTTCTCCCAGTGTGCAAGGCCCCACGAGAAGAGTCATATTTTGAGAAGAGAGATGGAAGAAGAAAGACTGCCTGACAGAAGTGTAGAGTGAGCAGAAGGAGAAAGTGCATTCATTCCTTATTTCTGTCCATTCATTAAATCAGTAAGCCAGCACCTATCCATCACTCTTTCCTTACCGCGTTCCTTCACTTCGTCAAACATTGCAAGGAAAAAAGAAGCATGGATATAAATAGACTACCCAACTATTAGACGTCCAAACAGCATAAATTTCCTCTTTGTGAGGTTCTCGAGAAGTGCTTATAAGTTATATATACATACAATGCATTATACATTTGCGTAAATAGGCCTATACAAAAATTACATAAGTATCCAACATATGCGAGCTCTGTAGCCCTACTCTTAGTGTTCAACACTGTTGCTCACTTTATTAGGTTGAAGAAAGTCTGTTCTCTGCCCATTTTGCTCGTACCTCCACTGTTCAAACCCGTGCTTTCTCAGAATGGCTGGAATGGCTTTACCTCAATTCTCCACTCCATCTAGAATTCCTTCTCAGTCGTTTCTCTCTCATCTTAAGACAGTTTATCTTGCCGTGCTGGGGGTTTGGAGTGCCTCTGACGTCCTCTGAAAAGGTGTTACATAAATTTACTTGAGCAAATGAGTGAAGTAATTAATAATATTACGGCCATCTGTGTCTGCATAACTGCTTTGGTTCATATGGAGCATTCTTCCACTGCACATCGCTTGTTTGTTTATAACTTTCATAAGCCGTATTTTCTCGTCTAGAAGAGCTTCCCTCTCGTCGCGTGTTAGTTGTTCTTCGTTTCCAGGGAAGGTAGATCCTTCTGGAGCATTCTTCCACTGCCCATCGCTTGTTTGCTTATAACTTACATAAGCCTCATATTCTCGTCTAGCAGAGCTTCCCTCTCGTCGTGTGTTAGTTGTTCTTCGTTTCCAGGGAAGGTAGATCCTTCTGGAGCATTGTTCCACTGCCCATCGCTTGTTTGTTTATAACTCATTAGCCGTATTTTCTCGTCTAGCAGAGCTTCTCTCTCGTCACGTGTTAGTTGTTCTATCTGCTGTTGTTGATGCTCTGGTTAATTCCAATTTTTTGCGGTATGCAATGCATCCAATCTGATGTATCACTGGTAAAGAAAGTTGCTTTGAGGAATTGTAGGGTCATATAATTCCTTTCAGACCATTAATCATTAACACATTCTTCCAAATGCTCACAGCTCAGCGTCTTCTGCCAGTTCTTTGAATGTCTGTCTTGACAGACCAAAGAATCGTGTTCAGTTTCTCTTCCTGCGGTTGTCAAACAGTACTGCAAGGCAGTGTGCTATGTCAGGCAACTGCCTCTAATAGCTATCCTATTAGTTGGTAAATTCAATCAGTGCCCTCTCTTGGTATTTTTCAGGTTCATGGGATCTGATGTAAGTGGCAAATATCTGGGTTGTTATATCGTCTTTGTTTTAATGAGGTCAACGAAACAGATGATAAAATTATATATCTCTCTCTCTCGTCAGCCCTGTTAAACATCTAATTGTACAGCCTATACCTAGGACCTCCTAGGTCCCATCTACGGTAATCTAACATCAGTCATCAGTAGTCATATAGTAGATTGGCCTACTGTGTATTCTGGGTTTTTAAAAAAGTCAGCCAAGTTTCCAATGGAGACAACAGATCGCGACAGGCAGAAGCCGACGATCAAGCAGATGCGATTTTTACAGCTTGATTTCTCTCGATCGAGTTGCTGAAACACACCAAACAAACTGGACAAGTTCAGGATATTGTTCATTCTATGCAAGATTATCAAGGGCCGTGATATGTACATAACGGACATGGCAGCCATATGGTTAGACTGCTCTCTTTACACACCTTCAAATGAGTATACTGTACAGGTTTGAAGAAGTATACACTGTAGAGGGACTCGGTTTCGATTGGTAAGAGTGCTGAACTTGTAATGCTGAGAGTACAGTTTCAATCCTCCTCTGAGACAGGTACACTGCACAATTGCTAATTGTCATCGCCAAATAATAGCACTGTTGCTGCTGCTGCAACCGGGCCAGGTTTTGCATTTAGTACAACAATTATGTTGTGCACCCTTTGTCTGCCATGCCTGTGAGTGCTTATATGACTCTAATTCATGACCTGACATGTCAGGGTATCATTATATCGAACTTCTTTCCTGAAATTTTACATATGCATCTAACAGTGTATAATCTACAGGTCACATTTCAAGAACTAGATGAAAGTGTTTACAAGTCAAATATTGTTCACCTGTTTTGATGACCTACGTCACACTATTAATGAAGCTAGTTTGGCTCTAAATGCTGAAGAGTTATATTCAAAATTGTCTATTTCCAAGTTTGACACACCCCATGCAACATTCTTTTCTGACTATATAGCGCTGTAAGCTTTGAAACCCCTGCCAAGTATTTTTTGGCTTTTAAGAACTTTAGGTTATATAGTTAAATAAATTGGCATAAAATTTTGGGCAAAGCAGTGATACCATGGTGTGCAAGAATTAAAAACGTTGCAACTTTTCTGTCTGAATGTTACGTCAGTGACGGTGGAATTGCCCTCTATCTGCTGTTGTTGATGCTCATACTGCTTTTTTGCGGTATGACATGCATCCAGTGTGATGTATCACCAGTAAAGTTGGTTTGTGGAATTGTATGGTCAAGAACAAGTCAAGACAATGTTTACAGGGCAGATATTCATTCGAACTCTGCACCTTGTTTTTGGTGACCTATGCTGCACTGTTAGTGAACCCTCTTTGGCAGTCAATTGGGAAGAGTTATATTTAAAATTGTCTCTATTTCCAAGTTCGACAAACCCTTTTCGACATTCCTTTATGAAGACAGCACCATATTCTTCGCAACTTCAGGTTCGCTGCTTTGCACCTTCTCCAGATGATGCTTCAGTTTGCCCTTCAGCAGCTTCTCCCAAAAATTAGCAAGCCATAACTTTGTGAGATATCCGCCTGTTGTCTTTTGTGACAGAGGTACGAAAATGTTGAAGTGAATAATGCCCCTCCTTTTTCATATCTCCATACTTATATGCCCACGTTTTAATCCAAAACTTGTATTCAAACACAGAGCTCTTCCAGTGTCTTTGTCAGTTTGCCTCAGTGAACCGCAACGAACCCCAAGTTGAAACATCGTTTTCCCAATATGTTAAATCAGATTGATTTGTTACATAAATATTTCTTCAAAATTTTAGAATACGGGTACTTGTGATCTCATGAATTTGAAGATTGGAATATTTTCCCCTTGTGTTGTTAGTCAAGACAAATGAAAATATTAACTGAAACTGTAACTGAAAATTGAAAAACCATGACTTCAAACTGAAATCAAATTACAAAAAATTTTAACTGAAAAATCAGAGATAATGTAACTGAAACTGTAACTGAAAAATCATAACTGAAATGACACTTGCTATGCAGCTTATCTATAAGAAGCTTCAGTTTGCCTTTCAGCAGCTTATCGCAAAAAAGCAAGCCACATGTTTAGCGTTTCCGCTTGTTGTTGGATGTCTTTTTGTGACAGATCTACGGAGATGTTGCAGTGAGGAATACCCATACTTTTTTCATTTCTGCACACTTTACTAGGATATGCCCAAGTTTTAAGCCAAAAGATTTGAATCAAAACACAAAGATCTTCCGGTATTCTTGTCAGTTTGTTTTCTGCAGAGTCGTTCATTGGCTTCTACACCACCCAAACAAGCTTAATGCTAGTAAAATATAAGCGCTCTAGAGTAGTTTATTTATCCACCTTATACACTTTGCATACTGCGTTCAGCAACCGTGCAAGGTAACATTTCAGGAACTAGGTGACAGTGTTTATGGGTCAAATACTCTTACGATCTGTGTACCCGTGTTGATGGCGTGCGCTTCACTGTTAATGAACCTTTTTTGTAAACTAAATATGGAGGAGTTATATTTGAATTACCTCTGCTTCCATGTTCGACGAACCCCTTGCAACATTCTTTTTCTTGAAGACGGCATCATGAGCTTTGAAACTTCAGATTACTACCTTTTGCCATTTTCTGCACTTTACTAATGTATGCCCAAGTTATAATCCAGAACTTATAATAATAGAAGACAGAGGTCTTCCAGTGTTCTTGTTTTTGTTACGAAACGTCATGCATCCGTTGTGCGCCATGCATCTGGTGTAACGCACTTCCAAAGCGCATGATCAGGCTATCATTCCTGGCCTAAGTAAATAAGGATATTCTTTAATATAATCGGCTGCGAAACAGCACTATGGTAAACAAGTATTACATATAAAGTTCACATAAGACATCAAAACTATCAAGACTAAACAAAGTAATTAGGTAGTATGTACATAGCATTCTAGTTACGAATGTTTTCCCTCGTCTGATTGCCTGCTCTTGACCTGACGTGTCAAGGAATTATGTTGCATTCTGTCCAGAACTTCTCGGAATCCCTTCGACATTGTCACTAGGTCACTTTTGATTGATCTTTAAAGTAGCATTTGTGATGCAGCTGTGACAATTGGTTCGTGCTGTCTTAACCCTAAACCTGAATTCATTGCCTGAATTTTTCCATATTCACCCGACCGTGTATCTCCTCCACAGGTCACACGTTTCAGGAATTTGATAAAAGTGTTTACAGTTCAAATATTGTGCACTTGTTTCGATGACCTGCTTCGCACTATTAGTTAACATTTATAGCGGTCACAAGACGACAACGAACCACCAGCATTTCTGTGAGATTTCTACCATTTTACCGTTCATACACTACTCCTACTTGATTAATCTTTATCAAATCATTCCAGTTCAAGTGGTGGTGCGGTTTTACATTATCAGAGAGCTTCTAACCTCAAACAAGGTGGTAGATAATGTGATATCGTAGTTACGTCATGGAGGAAACACTGTTGGTATGGCGGTTTTTTTTCAAAAAATACTTCAGCTTCACTCAGTTGCAAATGAATTTCTTGACTCTGAAGATGAGCACTAATTGACATAATTAGGCAATTGCAATCCTTAGCTATATTAAATCTAAAGAGTCCACATCAAGCAATTGCATCATCTTGCGATTTATTTGCTCTGTCAATTTCAAACGACAAAGAATCAGATTCAGCAAAAGAATTGGTTCGACAGCCCATAGGGATGGCTAAATCAGCAGGACTAACACTCCCTGTAGGGCTGATCTGATTTCAGGCCTTGACCAAATAATAGATGGGGTGTTGGTTTCTGCATCAATTGTCCGAGGACCCTCCCGAAAGAAACTGAACAGTTTCAATATTTCGATCTTCATCAGGAATAATCGTGATGACACCCATTGTCTCGCTCTACTGCTCGCTGAGTTCTGTAAATAGTTTTTGTTATACAACCGTTCCTCGAACTGACAAACATGTTAATCATGCCCACTTCCAACAAAGTTGTCACCAATTAGGCTGAGATACGATTCTGGATATTCAATAATCCCGATCCTTTCTATTTTATGTCTCCGTTGACGACGGCCATGATTCGAATTTACGACATGGACATCCACGCACTTAATGTGAACTGTTTCGCAACACGATGCCGACTTCACTTGTACTGATATTGTTACGGGTTAGGGTTAGGCTGCAGGTTAAGAAAGAATGGTGTACTTAGACATTCTGACTTTCCCTTTTTCATCAATGCACTGGCTTCCATGTGTGTAGCATGTTATGCAAGTTGTAGTCTGGGCGAGGTTAAAAGTTGTGAAAGATTTCTGTGCTGCTATGATGCAATGCTTTCTGAGGAGTTGTGTTGGTGTTGGAAGCCTGTTCCATTTTCTTATGAGGTGGACTTCGAGGGGTGGGGAGTATGGTATGACAATGGGAGAGAATTGGTTGTTCAGTGTCTGGTAATTTTTGACGTCTGTTGAAGTTGTGCCATATTTGCAATTTGGTGTAATGGAGTAGTCTTTCACTGCCGCTTCTGTTCTGGAGCATCTTGAACATTGTTAAGCAGCTTTTGTTGAAGTCTGTTTTTGATTGATGATAGGCGTTGGAATCTGATTATATGAGATTTAAGAATTCCTGGTAAGGTATATTGTGGGTGGAAGGAGGAGATGTGTTGTGTAGAAGCTTGTGATTGTTAGTGGCTTTGAACAACTCTGGTTCTTGTAAGATAGTAAATTCTTGCGAGTGGTGTTTAAATACAGTCGTGTTTAAGAAAACGACTTAGAAATGTCTTGTGGGCATTGAGTTTGGTTATACTTTGGTGGACCTGATGGTAGAAGCCTCCTAGTTCAAGTAGCCTCACATCGGTAAAATTTTGTTACCCTCGTTTTGTCTTAAACTGTTGAAAAAATAATACCTGAGATTTTATTTAGTCATTTCACACCATACCATTTCCATCTAAGTTCTGTTTCTGTGGTCACTGGTCATCGTGATATTGTTAAAGCGAGGACCAGACAAGAAGTGACCAATATTGACAGATGTCCAACACAGAGTATGCCTCTTACTTTCCAAAAGTCCTGCCTCTAAGTATTCCAAACAACTGCTCAAAAATAGGCCAATATGAACATAAATTATACAGAATGCTTTTTTACAGGTTTACTAGTTGCATACAAAGACGAGCCAGTTCACCTGCCCTTTCTCATCTTTGTGACTTCCCCATAAAAACCATTAGCTTTCAATCCATTGGCATTGAATCCATTAGCTTTCAAGCCATTAGCATAGAATCCATTAGCTTTCAATCCATTGTCATTCAATCCATTAGCTTTCAATCCATTGTCATTCAGTCCATTAGCTTTCAATCCATTGTCATTCAATCCATTAGCTTTCAGTGCATTAGCTCTCAATCCATTAGCTTTCAATCCATTTAAGTCTCAAGTTCAGCTGGCAAATTACAGCATGCCAACATGGTTCAAGCACACCAGTACACGACTAAACAGTTCCTTGTTCCAGTAATGCATCCGGAGGGATTTGCAGGACTTGCGATGAATGGACAGAGAGAGAATAGAGGGACATCGAGACGGATCAAGACCACGACGTTCTGCCATTCTAGTCCATTCTACCAGCACAGCGATCTCCGATTTCATTGGTAAGGCTCATGCATTGTGTCTGTCTTTTATTAACAGGTTCTTTTCTTATGACTGTATGTTATCTCTAATTTTGATCATGCATTTATATAGTGCCTTTTCAAGATATGCCATATAAGTTGGTGAGGAATGCCCGAATTGGACAAATTTGGTTTGGGTAGATTGAAAGAAGGAGGAATGAGCTCATGTAATAAGATGCTAGGTATACTTGTTTGTTTGTATGTGCACTTGTTATAGCGCCCCTTCAAGCTCTCTTACTCAGAGGCGCTCCAGAATGCAAAGCGGACACTGCATCGGAGTTTCACCCTGAAGCGCTGAGCAATTGTGAGTGAAGGACTTGCCCAAGGTCCTTAACGCGGCGAGGTGGATTCGAACCTTCCGGCTCCAAGACAGCGACTACACCACTGCGCCCCATGCAGACTTGTCACTTGACCTGCCTTGTTTATTCTTTTATTCCTGACCTGCCTCATGACTGCCAAATATTCTTTGTAATTTTAACACATCAAGGCATTTGATAATTACTTGACTTGCTGAATAACTCGAATGACCCTGATACGACCTGCTGAATTCTATAGCTGTCACCATCAATGGACTCTGCTTTTTCTGATTTTTTTCTAAGCAACAATTCAAGAAACATTCTTCATTCATTTCGATAATTTATATAGCGCCCCTTCAGGAAGCCTACTCAGAGGCGCTCCTAGCAGCCACAGCTAAAATGATAGGTAATTTCTGTTCAGATATCACAGTCGATGCATATTATGCATACACATTTTGACAATTTTACAACTGTTGGCTGCATGCCTGATTCTCCTTGTAGTGCGGTAAACTGACCCTTTTATGTATTTTGTATTTCAGACTGCAGTTCAAGAATCTGGAGTTTCACTACTGCGATTTGTCCAACAGTGGTTTTCCTCCAGCAATCGTGATGGATGGATCAGCACTTCTCCGCTTTCCCTACCTCCTGCAGTTTTCCACGCACAATTGGAAAACAAACTCATCAAGCTATATGATCTATCCTGGTTCTACTCCTTCGCCAATTCACAATGAGAACAACCAAGGAGTCCTACTGTCGCTGCGCAATGTCTCTTTGCTGTGACGTGCCATCGAAATGGACAGAAAAATCTGACAATTGCAGACTTGATTCAATTGTCTACCAGTCTGACTGGAATGGATTTTGTGTGTGGTGCTGAGAAATTATTATGCAGATCTGCTGTACATTAATATTTATCGTTGTTTATGGTCTACCAACTACACTGGCTTCCTCTCTCTATGTCATTATCATTGTTTATGGTCTGCCAACTACAATGGCTTCCTCTCTCTACGCACTAGGATATCTTATGGAACTTATTCGTTCTCCTCTTTATGCATCACTATCTACATCTCTCTCACTCTAAATTTCTAATTACATCACAATCATCGCCATCATGCTTTCTATCCATGAAATGAATCTGGTAACTTTCAACTATGTTTCTTACAGCATAATGACAATGAAGGTATGAACTTCTAGAGAGCCCTGCAGAACAATAAGAAAGGAATTCAAGATCCAGATGTGATAATTAGTAGAGCATTGAGCATCAGCCTTTTCATGCAGCCGTGTAGTTTGAGACAAGATGTATAGAGACCGATGATTGTGAGACTCATACTCCTAGAATAAGATCTGAACACAGTTGTTTGGTGTTTTGAAGTTTAACAATAAACTGTGAAACGTGTTCAACAGTCTGACAATATTGTGGATGAAAAATGAATGTTCTTGAAACCTGGTGCATGCTTGTTTTAAAACATTACACACTTTTACATCAAGGTTATATATATATATATATATATGTGTGTGTGTGTACGCAATGCTTCTGAGTGGAAATTTTGAAGGAGCGCTATGATAAGTGCACATACGTACAAATGCCGAGGCTAAAAAATGATTTCGCTAACACATTACTCAAGGCAGGCTTTAAAAAACTGATGGGGTTCAGACGTTGATTTCTGTGGAGTTTTAGTGGGGTTCTAAGAAAGACTGCGGGTTGAACCACCCCTCCCAGTAATACTCACTGTGCGCTTTCGTCCACCGCAGGGCAGCACTGTTGAACTGCTTGCAAGCGACGGCTTCTGGGGTTGGTAGACCGGAACGAAACTGAGAATCGAAAGAATACGAGAACAACAAATGGATGCTATCTACTACGTGGAATTTGATGTCTGAGACCTGAAACAGAACCACATTATATCATTATATTTGCTTGTTTCTTGGGTTCAATGACCGAATTGAACGTATAAGTGCGTGTGCGCGCGCGTGTTAGTGGGGCGCGGTGGTGTAATGGGTATGTTCGTTGCCTTGCAGTTGCAGGTTCAAATCAAAGTTGCCGAGTAGGGGCCATGGGCAAGTCCTTCACTCGCAATTGCTCAGCGTTTCGTCGTGAAACTCCGATGCAGTGTCCGCTCTGTAGTCGGGAGCGCCTCTGCGTAGAGAGCTTTAAGGGGCGTTATAACAAGTTGACATGCACAAAAGTCTAGACTCCAGATATCTACATATATCCCCTCTGATAGATAACCTGTTGTGCATACAAAGAATGTTGAAGTATATAAATATTTATGTTATATAAAAGTATATATATATATTTGTGTATATTATTCGGATGAACATAGGCCTATATACATGAATATCATATATGATAATGCATGTTTATTAAAAAAAATTCCCGCAGAACTTCGCAATAACTCGCACCTTAATTGGAAAACCATATCGCTCAGAGGAAGCGAAAATTTAAAAAATGCATGTTATGCGCCCGAATGGTTCTAGCGCGCATGAGTGTGGTTTACGTACACGTGCGTGCTTTTGTGTGTTTGTCTTTTTGTGTGTTTGTGTTTGTTTAAACAGCGGAAACGAAACTGAATGTGAGTAAAGGAGTCAGGCTACAAAAAGGAAATCACGCATGGATAGGCTTCTAAGATGAGGTAGACAGGGAGACAGACAGACAAACACTATGAGAGAAACTGTAAGTGGGAGACACACAGATAGAAAGACAAAGACTATGGGCGAGATTTTGTGAGTGACACAGAGGGGGACTGTGACAGACAGATAGACAGACAGACAGACAGACAGATGCTGGATATTTGCACCTTCTATGGATAAATAACCTATTCAAAGGCTTCTCCACTGATTATTCCTTCAAAGGCCCTTTGAAGGGTTGACACTCGAACAGATTTATAGGTCCTGCTATTGACAGTTCAAAGGTGAATTTATATATGGGAGAGGTTTTGTTCTTTGCGTGGAATTCAGAGCGGAAGTGCCGCAAGGGAAACACTAGTAATCGAAAAATATTCGCTGTTAAGATTAATGTAAATTATGTAGATTAAATAATGCGACTTGCCATAGGAACAAAGTCTGAATATATGTAGGCAGAATACCTACCTACTGCTCTGGGCCTACCTTTTGCTTCTTTCTTTTTTTAGTGCTCACCACTTTCGAACGTTCGTTTAATTTTCTACAGGCTACGATAATTAAATCGTAAAAATTATCACTTAAATATGAGTACAGTAATGACAAGTTGTATAATGTATACGATAGCCCACAGCAGCAAAGATTTTAACCTGTTCAAATCTTTGCACAGCAGACTAAGCTCTACTCAGTGCTAAAAGTGTAGGAAAATAAGTGCCTGGACGCCCCTTACCTTTCCAAAAGAAGTGCCAGGACGCCAGTTACATTTTCAGGTGTGCTGGCCAAATAAGTGGCTGGATGGCATAGAGATTTGAAAATAAGTGCCAGGACGCCGTCCATGACCGTCCTGCCACACTTTAAGCCCTGGCTCTACTGTTTAGGCCTATGTCAGAAAATGACTGACTACTGACTAATTAATGACTAGTTAATTAATTACCGATTAATTAATTAATTGACTGATTAATGACTGCTTAATCGCGTAATACAAAAATAATCGATCAACACGTGGTCTTCCTAATTTCCCTCCATAAACGATATATTGACTTTATTGAGTGACGCAGGATCTGACGTTTTTATGACGTCAGCGTTCAAATGAATTAATAAAGAACTAAGAACAAATCAAGATAAAAATGATTGATAATTAATCATGAACTAAAGAACACAAATTTAAGCGGCTTATAATTTCTTTTATAAGCCACTGAAATTTTTCTTTAGTTCTCTTTTAGAAGCCTTCAGATTCCGGAAGCCCTAAGCAGTTGCTTAGTTGGCTTAAATATAAATCATGCCTGGTTTTACTGTTTTAGCCTATGACACGGTGTTGAAACGGTTCTCACTGTTGTAGGCCTATTAATAATTATGTAGGCATATTTGGTGTCTTGTCGTTATATTTGCTGTGCATATTAAATATGCGTATGTGTAAATTTTACACATAGGCCCTACGCATGTTATATATATATATATATATATATATATATATATATATATATATACAGGGTGGTCCAAAATAAACCGCACAGTGACAGTTTTCTTTATATAATGTATAACAATTCAATGTTTAATGCCATTTTTCTTACTTAATTATATATTTTCTCTGATGCTCTTTTACCTGACATCCGTGCAATATGCCAACACCACACTTGGACCCTACAGCAGGACGGCGCTCCATCACACACCGCCAAGAACACTATGGAGTATCTGCGACGTGAGAACATTTCTTTCATTGAGCCTGACATGTGGCCCCAAAACAGCCCGGACTTGAATCCAGTCGACTACGTTGTTTGGGGCGCCCTTCAACAGATGGTATACCGTCGTAGAAGTTTCACCACAATGGATCAGCTGAAAGAAACAATCGTCACAGAGTGGACCAAGCTGTCACAGCGTTTCATTGACCGCGCAATTGATCAAATGCGTCGTCGGCTTCAATGCGTGGTCGAGCAGCAAGGAGGACACAATCATTGAACATTTTATGTAACGAAATCCATCCATGTAATGTTACAGTAAAAATAATTGCTGTGTTTTTGTGAATTTTCACGGTTATATTTGAATTGGTCTGAATAAAGTACTCTCAATTTATCATTGTGCGGTTTATTTTGGACCACCCTGTATATACGTTTAATAAACATATATGTATATAATTATTTATTGGTCTATATATATATACAATTTTTATAGGTTACATGTAGTCCAATATAGCCTACATGTATATATACCTATAGGCCTAGGCCTATATGATTTTGCTGCGCTTTTTGTGAGAGCGAAATCAGTATTATTTCGATAGCCATCATTTACGAAGCAGAAGTAGGCCTATACGTGCCCACAGGAAACAGCAGAAGCAGCAGAGCGGAAGTTCATCCAATTACTCGGCCTCATATACATGTATATAGCATAAGTAGGCCTAATAAACAAAAGCGCCTCTTGCCGTTGCACACATACAGACACACACGCACGCGCGCACACACAGACACAAGAGCAATAAAATTATCAGAATTTATAAGATATGGTATGACTTCATATCTACAAGCCTTATTCCAAGACTCGATCTTCTGGAAAACTGTTAAAACCTAGGAGGGGTGGATAGGCTACCACCATACCCCACCATTGCAAAAAAACAACGCCACTCAACTACATGTAGGTCTTAGTACACTGTCTTTGGCTCCATCTTGAATAATAAACAACACAGCGAAGCCTTATTTCAGACCACACTTCATAACATTATGAAAGCGGTTTTGTCCGCCATGTCATGTCACATTGCCCTCGTCGCTTCGTCAGGTTATGGGGAGGGGAAGGGAGGATTCCACCCCTTGTCTTTCAAACTTGCCTATAGAACTATGCATGATTGTTTAGCCTATAATTATGTGCACTTGTTATAGCGCCCCTTCAAGGTTACCACTCAGAAGCGCTCCCGACTACTGTACAGCGCGGACACTGCATTGGAATTTCACACCGAAGCGATGAGCATTTGCGAGTGAAGGACTTGCCCATTGGCCCTACGCAGCGACTTGAGGTAGATTCAAACCTGCAAACCTCCGACTGCAAGGCAACGAACATACCCAATACCCCCACCGCGCCCCACTAAGTAAGCTATGCACATAGCCTACGTATGCCCAGAAATCCACATTATTTGTGGGCGATGGTGTAGTGGGTGTGTTCATTGGTTGCAGCCGGAGGGTTGCAGGTTCAAGCCCACCTCAACCACCTCGTAGTGACCTTGAGCAAGTCCTTCAGTGTCCGCGCTGTTGGCCTATAGTCGGGAAAGAGAGTTTCTGAGTAGAACCTTGAAGGTGCGTTATAACAAGCATAGGCGCAACCACCCTATGGGACCCACGGGACGCGTCCCCCCAACTTTTGAGTGGTGCCCTATCTTTATTATTATGGTCCCCCCAACTTTTAGGACGTGATTCATTATGGTCCCCCCAACTTTTAGGACGTGATTGCACCTATGATAACAAGTGCACATACATGCATAGCCTACTATTCTATTTCGGTTTTACCCCGATTCTTAGACTCCAGTCGGCGTTACCAAGAAGAACCATCTGGACCAATCAACAAGGTTATCGAATGACCTTGGTGGACTAGCTGCACGTGGACAATTTAATCCTATTCGCAAATAATTAATTGCATTGTGCGGATTAGGGTCACGACGAAGAAACTGTTGAGGACGGTATACGAGCTTAATTGGACTGCCTCAACAGGTAGGTGTACGCAGTCAACTATATGCCATCAGTTAATATTAATTACTTTTTATTTGTTTTAGATGAATTTATTACACGTTCAAGGCAAGGGCGGATACAGAAACTTTGGACGAGGGGGGGCAAAAATTTCTTGACACCTTGGCTCTGGGGAATTAAATCGCATCCGGCAAAAAAGTTGATGACCTTTTTTTTAGTCATCCGGCAAAATTTATTGGAAAATCATACCATTTCAGCAGCCACTGAAACCAAATGGGGGGCCACGATACATGGGTATTTCTAAATGGGGAGCATGGCCGGACTGGCCCCCTGGATCCGCCCCTGGTTCAAGGTCACACCGAAATGCCAATCTGACATTGATGTAGTCGAGTAGTCCACCCAGTGTGAGAATTGGGGAAAAATAACTGAGTCTATGATCCACTTGGGGTGCGAAAAACATGTGCGTTTGGGTGAGTGTGAGTGCGTGCGAGTGCTAATCTAAATGCCGTCAAGATGTCATTTCTCTTCTCGCAAGACTCTAGTAATATTATTGACCTCATACAGAATGTTAACTGATCAATTAATCTTTTACCAAAGGTTGTCTCAGCAGTGTTTTACAGACTCCTTAAAACCTTTATGTATCACCGTGGTTCGACTCGGAGCACCTCTGAGTCGACTTCTTGAAGGAGCGCCATATACATTCTTGAAGCGAATTGATGACAGGGCTGTTTAACCCCGTGCAGTTGTACACAAAATGTGCAGTTGTAGAAGTACTTCTGTACAGTTAAAACTAGCAAAATGGTCATTGTCCTCCGATTGGAAGTAATTTACCATAGAGGATGGGAAGGAAAAGAAGGAGTTGTGCAGTTCTAAACATTCCTTAAAAACAGCCATGCATGGCAACATAATAACTAGCCCCTATGTGCATATCTAAAGAGTTATTGCATTCGTATGAGGTTGTGTGTTTTTTGAATATTATAGAAGTTGCAACGTGTGTGTGTGTGTGTGTGTGTGTGTGTGTGTGTGTGTGTGTGTGTGTGTGTGTGTGTGTGTGTGTGTGTGTGTGTGTGTGTGTGTGTGTGTGTGTGTGTGTGTGTGTGTGTGTGTGTGTGTGTGTGTGTGTGTGTGTGTGTGTGTGTGTGTGTGTGTGTGTGTGTGTGTGTGTGTGTGTGTGCTATATTGGATCTTTGTCTGCGTATATAGAGATTGATGATCTTTATGCGTTGTTATTTGTATAGAAACGGCTGATTATCTCTTGTTTTTTCCTTTCGCATTTACTGCCGAAAGGAAATTAACGTTCTTAATGGTTTCCGCGTATGACAGAATTACGACAGGAATATTACAGGTCTCCTGTTACAGTAGGCCTATATATTCAGCAATTTTTTTCATAACGCGTATAGTAACTGTTGATCCATTATAGAGGTGTAGGCTATAATTATTATGACTGTACTTGGGACTCGAAAGCGTTAAGGCTCCTAAAAGGAATTTTATTACTCTTGGGTAAGCTTATACAATGCGGGCTCGGTGATACGAAAGGGTTGACGGGAAAAAGTTGAAGCACGATGCTTCAAAAATCAGACACTTATGTGGTTACACAACTGTATTTTTGTCAATTAGTGTGAATCATCTTATTTTGCGCTATAATAATTATTGTTATGGCTACCGTATTTTCAATTTCGATTTGACATTTACGTTCTGTATGCATGCCGCCTTTTTCGCTGCAATTAGCTTTGTGTGAAGCTAAGACTAAGAGCAGCACTCTATATCTCTTCAGATGACTTCATTAATTTTGTCTAACTTGAGGCGTGGTGTCGATCATATAAATAAAATTGTCGATAGACGTTTTTCACATACACGCACATACTCACACACACACACACACACACACACACACACACACACACACACACACACACACACAATCACACACACACAATCACACAATCACTCGCGCCCACGCATACGCTCGCGCGTACACGCACACACATGAACGCACAAACACACACACATGCACATTGGCACACACACACGCGCACAGGCACGATTATACATAATTTATATATATATATATATATATATATGATTTTATGTATATATTTCTTCGTACATGAGACTTAGATGATTGTCTCTTAATTTCCGCGTTTATATACATATATAGGCTGTAGGCTACACTTTGTGTATGAATTATTTCAAAATGGCCAATCCACTATTGCCCCTAGGAACGAGTCGGTCGATCATTCGTCTCCTTATTTTTCTCCACTTTTTATACCTGCGTGGGCTATCTACGTGTACCTTTGGAATTAACTTTTAAACTGAATTTCTGAGGACCTTGTTCAGTCTTTCTGCAGAAATCTCACAAAAACAAACCATATTCGCTGCAGGAATTATAACTGATGACCTTGTTAGTATTTCCTTCTTTTTTATATCTAACAATATATCCATTATATGCATGGGCGACGCCACAACCACGCGCGGTTTTTCGGGGGGCGGGGGGGGGGCGGAGAAATTCTGACACATTGACTTTTCTTGGGGAGGGGAAGAAGTGGTATGTATTTACATGTATACACCTCGCGAATTTTCCTGGTGGGAATCCATTCCTGGGGGGACTTTATACAGATGCTTTGTCCACGCTTGGGACTGGCACTGCCAAAATGCAAACAGTAACTTACTCAATCCACTTTGAACCAGAGCCATCAACTGCTGACCCAATTATCGTACTCGTGATTCGCCGACGACGCGTAACACGCACCATCTAGCGGCGACCTAGATTGCTCGCCTGTGATTCGATAAGAACGCCGACGTTCTCGTTTCCATCGTTTCTGACGTTGTCTCATTGGTGTGACGAATCGAGCAGACGGCTTTAAATTAGATTAAGTGCCAGGCTAAAAAGGTTCCGGCCTTGGGAGGGTTACGACGTCTGTGATTCATCGTAAAGGCATTCAGAGTGCTGACCCTGCTATACTCTTTCATAAAATGAGTAATCGGGGGGTGGAGGTGGTGGAGGGGTAAAGGGAAGATAAAATATATGTTATATATTGTAATGCGTCGGATATTTTATGCATCAAAGGAAGAAAGGTAAAATCCGATGCATCAAAGCAGGTCTTTTTTAACGTGCAGCTGTACACAAAATGTGCAGTTCTAAATGGATTTGTGCAATTGTAGAAGCACGTCTGTACCGTTAAAACTAGCAAAAAATGGTCATTGTCCTCCGATTGAAAGTAATTTACCATGGGGGATGGAAAAGAAAAGAAGGAGTTGTGTAGTTCTAAAAATTCCTTTAAAACAGCCCTGCATCAAAGAATGGAAGGTAAATGTGATGCATCAAAGGAAGGACGGTAAGGTGTAAGAAAAGACTAAATATATGCATCGGAAATCCGATACATCGGCCTTGTACGAAACGAAGAAAGGTAACCATGCAAATTGATTGATTCGTGGACTTCTCGTGTAATCACTCAGTGTTCTTCATTAGAGTTAGACGACCTTCGTCTTAGGGACTGCTGGGTGCTACATCACCAACAACTGATCCTATCGAGTAGAGCACGGTTCGCGGACTGAAGAACTAAACCTCGCCTTTGTATAAGGGTATTAGTAAATGAAAGGAACAAAAAAAACGAAGTCGCCTATATATACATGTACTTGCGAATTGAACTGGTTTCTGAACTCCAGAAGGCTATGGTCAAACCTACTGGTCTTGTGAATTACAATGATTGGCTACACACGAAATTAATATGGTCTATAATACTATATGGTAACTTGGCTTCCTCGGATTTTTATTTCAAATCTTTTGAGTTTCAGTTATAGTTTCAGTTTTCAGAAGTTTTTGGTCTTAATATTATTAATTTTTTGTGAAAAAAATTCAAAAGAAGAAATTGACTATTTTATTATTAGTGGCATTAATTTTTATTAGCGAAAAATAGAATTGGCTTAGGAATTCATTTTGTCATGTTACTCAGTTTTAGTTTTAGTCTCGGTTCACTCAAATGGAACTTTTCAGTTAATTCAAACTCAGTTTCAGTTTTGGTTAGCTTAAATAACATCGCGAACAGGGAAGCGCTGGCCATTGCGGACGTATTTGGTGTTTGCGCCGTTGAATAAGTTGGTCTCCCTGACGTAGCTTTTGTGGGCACTGAGAAATTCTCGAAGATCTGCAATAGATTAGGGGCCTACATAAAATATTATGTCAATCTATGACATGTATGTAACGCCCCTTCAGGGTAACTATTCAGAGGCGCTCCGACCCACTTACGTCCAAAGAGGAAAGTCTTGAGTAGTTATTAAAAAGAGCCAGACAGGTCCCAGGGAGAGACTGCATCAGGGTAGAGGCCAGTCCAAACAGAGGTACCCACCTTCCCACAATCGAGAAGGCACCGTTCTGTCTGATGGCTGTGAGTTCGTGTGGGACCAAAAAGTCGCCTTTAGAGAGCGGCGACCAGAGCAAGCGGAAATTAAAGTAAAGAGATCCCGAACACACATGTAGACAGACGAATTGTCCAGGATACAATAGCAGACGGTGGAGGACACCTTATGATGGATGCCCTGATGAACAGGGAGCCAGTGAAGGACGTCCAGCACGTATGAATGTACGAGCTCAAATAAACGCTGAAATAATATTATATCGGGGCCCACAAAACTGAGAAGAGGAAGAAAACGTCTGAAAACGGGAAGGTCGATGTGGACAAAGAAGTTAGTAATTCGGGGATCGGGGACAAGTCACCTGTTTTGTCTTCACGCGTGGGCATTGTTGTCTGTATATATAACAATGGCTATAGTATTGGGTGCAAGGCATTGTTGAATTGATTGATTGATTGATTGATTGGGCTTAACGGCACTTCAGCACAGAATTGGCTATTTCGTGCCTTGGCATGATTATCGAATACACATCATTAGTTGATACTAAAAACGCTTGGGGGTTAATAGATAGGATAAAACTTATAACTACAGCATTCGATATATGGTAGAAGTAAAATTAATAAATAAGGTTAAAATATATTCAAGATTATATGATACTTCCGATAAGCAGGTTACGAGTCATTTTATTTATGATATCTTCTATACTTTGTTGTACAGTTGTATTTCTTTTAAAAACAGTAAGATATTCTTTGGAGAGACATGTTCGAAAATATTAGAGAGTGATTGTTCTATATAGTATTTTTGTCTTGTCAGTGTAAAATCAACACACGACACCAGTATGTGTTCCACTGTTAAAGGGCAGTTGCATCCCACACATTGTGGTGCATCTTCATTTTTAAGCAGATGAGCATGTGTAAGATAAGTATGACCTATTCTTAGCCGTGCTAAGACTACTTCGTCTTTACGATTGTCTTGGGAGGCATGGCGCCATCTTTCTATATTAGGGTTAATGGTATGTAGTTTATTACGATCCATACTACTCCACTTTAGCTTCCATTGATTATACACATAAGCATCAATGTATTGCTTGGCATCAGAATATGGAATTTTGCAGTATGATACTGCATCTGAGAGTGCTGCTTTGGCAGCTGAGTCTGCAGCCTCATTACCTCTAATGCCAACATGGCCTGGTACCCAGCAAAATTTGATCACTTTGCCAGATGTTGTGATTCGGTGATACTTGGTGAGAATGTCTCTCACCAGTGAGTGGTTTAGATCACAACCTGCGACAGCTTGTAAGGACGACAGTGAGTCACTCATTATTAAAAACTGTTTCTTTCTAGACTTACTTGTAATATCCAGAGCCAGAAGAAGACCTGTGAGTTCAGCTGTGTAGATAGAAGTTTTATCTGGAATTCGTATAGATAAAAAAGGTGTTCTCTGCAAATGCGCTTGCAGCTACTCTATCACCTTCTTTTGAGCCATCGGTATATATCTTCATGTATGACGTATAATTTGATAGTAGTTCTTGGAGCATACATTGATATATATTTGGACTGGTGTCGGATTTTTTATGGTAGTGCAAATCAAACATTATCTGGGGTCTACAAAGGATCCATGGCGGGAGGCTGCTAACATTCTGCTCCACAATATTACTCATATCAAAGCCTAAATTCTCCAAATGTGGTCCTAGGCGGATACCCAGCGGTGGTACAGCAGCTGGTCTGTTGGTAAATAACTGTTCATTGTCCGGTTGAAATACACATCGGTATGCTGGATTCCTAGGGTTACTTTTAAGCTTAGACACATACTGCAGCTCAAGTTTTGTTCTTCGAAGAGATAAGGGGATGACGTCAGCCTCCACCTCAAGACTAGCAACTGGCGATGTGCGAAAAGCACCTAGACAAAGGCGTAATGCCTGGTTCTGGACAGGATCAAGGGCCTTTAGATAAGATGGCCGTGCACTGGCATAAACGACCGAACCATACTCCAGTTTTGATCTTATGACTGTATTGTACAGTCGAAGTAAGACGACTCTATCAGCTCCCCAGTCAGTATGTGCTATGACCTTAAGAAGGTTCAAGGCTTTTATTCCTTTTTTCTTAAGATACTGAATGTGCGGTTTAAAAGTAAGTTTTTTGTCGAATACTATGCCCAAGAATTTATATTCAAGAACCACTGGGATCTTGGATCTTGAGATTGTAAGTTCTGGGTCAGGGTGTAATCCTCGTTTGTTGCAGAAGTGCATACACACAGTTTTAGATTTCGAAAATTTAAAGCCATTTTCGTTACACCAGACCTCCATTTTATTCAGACATCTTTGAAGTTGTCTTTCAATAGATGCCATACTGGACGAGGTATAGCAAATGAGTAGATCATCAACATACAAGGCATTGTTGAAAATGTTTAAAAGGTAACGACAGGAAATATTATGTTCAACTAAACTTTCCGTTGCAACGTAGGTCAGCTGGAAAATGGGTCACATGCCTTATAACCCCGTTTTACGGCTCCATTTGCTCTGTTATATAATTTAATGGCGTCAAAACAACAGTGTACATTATGTGCTGTTAGACCGACCGACATAGTAATCCCCGTGGGTATGATGCACGGTGGGAGCTCGTTCATAATATCTCCTAGCAGTTCATAGTCAGTCGTAAAAGATGAATGGGTCTCGGGAGCTGTGCAGTAAACCTGAACTCTTGTTTTTTGACTGGGAACTCAGGGTGCCATAAAGTATATTATCTATGCCGTAAATCTGGATGACGGTCATATATCTGGGGCGCTTCAAAACATAATAATATATATGGGGAACGTATTATAATGCTGCTGCACCTGCAAGCTGTATTTGTCAAACACAAACTTTGAGACTGTCTCTGTCTGAAATTGAGGGTCAATACCGGTACATTGGATGCCTTATTATAGGGTGAAATGTTTCTGGAGAAATCGGTATCCGGACATTACCCCCCCGGCCCATTACCCTCTGCCATTACCCCCGACATGTAGGCTACATTCATACATACACTGGACCTAAATGTAAACAGACGGGGGGTAATGGCAGGGGTAATGTCCTACGGGGGGTAATGGTCGGGGGTAATGGCGGGGAGGGGGGTAATGGCAGGAGTAATGGGTCGAGGGGTAAAGTCCAAGACCCGGAGAAATGTACCCACGTATGTAGATTTGATGCCTTTTCATCTGCATGTTGTATGGATGCGAGACTTGGGTATTAACCAAAGATATAAAAAAAGAAGAGTATACACTGGTCTTCGAGAGAAAATGTCACATGAGAATTATGAGAAAAGGATGAGTGAAAAAGTCAGTAAGGCAGAAGTGTGCAGACGGATCCATATAAAAGGAGAATTTGATGCAGAAGTTATAATTAAAATGAAACTAGAATTATTATTATTATTCGGTCTCATAATGTTATGCAATAATGAATAAAGATCGGATGACCAAGACGTTAATGTTATAGAGGTTATAGACGTTATAATAGATAGATTATCTATCTAATGTGGGGCGTGGTGCTGTAGTGGTGGCGTCGTTGCCTTGGAGCCAGAAGGTTCGAGGTTCGAATCCACCTCGCCGCGTAAGGACCTTGGGCAAGTCCTTCACTCACAATTGCTCAGCGCTTCGGCGTGAAACTCCGATGCAGTGTCCGCTCTGCATTCGGGAGAGCCTCTGAGTAGGGAGAGCTTGAAGGGGCGCTATAACAAGTGCACATACAAAATTACAAACACATACAAACAGATTAGATCGATAGAGAGAGATGAGATAGATAGATAGGTAGATTAGATAGATAGATCGATAGATAGATAGATAGATAGATAGATAGATAGATAGATAGATAGATAGATAGATAGATAGATAGATAGATAGATAGATAGATAGATAGATAGATAGATAGATAGATAGATAGATAGATAGATAGATAGATAGATAGATAGATAGATAGATAGATATTCCTTTCTGTAATCGTTTAAGTGATTTTCCCACAAAAGTATATACTGCACGTCATAGGTGGGCCTAATTAAATTCATCAATTAAATACTCATAAGCTATAATAATAATAATGACGACGACGATGATAATAATGAAAACAACTTCTAGCTAATTTTTGGAACCTCGAGGGATATGAGGTATACCGTGGGTAAAAAATAATAATGGTACACATTTATACCTACACACTAGTACACAGTGTACACACTCGCAGCGTGCATACATTGCCGTACACAATCGTATCGACCATTCTTTCATGTTACGCTTGTTTTTTATAATATAAAAATACGAAGGCATACATTGTATCTTCAAGTGTTCTCTTGTCAATGTACACGTTGTTCAGAGACAGCAGTGTAATAAAATATAATTCAACTTGGAAAATCAACACTGTAATATACATGGTGCGCCAAAAAAGTAATCCTCTACGGTTTTTAGCCCATAAATAATTATGTTTGGCCAGGATATGGGCTAAAAATCGTAGGGGATTACATTTTTGGCGCACCCTGTATATATATACATCATGTTATGCATAATTATATACAGTTTATATATATATACACGAATGTGTAGCTACAGTCAATTGTGTCTAGATATATAATTGGTACATGCATTGTGCACGATATGGATCTGACGAAGTTAAGAATACTCTCGCATGTCTATGATGTAATTATACTCATATATAAGTTCAAAGATAGACTGCCAGGATTTCGCACTGGTATCAGTTCATATATCCTCCGGGAGCAATACTATACTACTAGTAGTAGTTTCACTTTAACGACACTGTCTGATGACAAAGAGCATTAGCGTCGCCCTCCTCCATTACCGATGCGTGGGACTGGCACTGTGAAAATAATGCGAACAGCATTCCCTGCAGGGACGTTTCCCAACTCCTGAACGTATACCTACTGAGCGTCACGTGTTTGTATGTGCACTTGTTATAGCGCCCCATCAAGCTCTCTACTCAGAGGCGCTCCCGAATGCAGAGCGGACACTGCATCGGAGTTTCACGCCGAAGCGCTGAGCAATTGCGAGTGAAGGGCTTGCCCAAGGTCCTTACGCGGCGAGGTGGATTTGAACCTCGAACCTTCCGGCTCCTAGGCAACGACGCCACCACTAGACCACTGCGTCCCATTAAGTGTGTGTGTGAGAGAGTTTGTGTTAATGAATGTGAGAGTCGTTGACGATATCACACCTGAGCTTCCTCAAAACATCCTTACTCCTCGATCCACCCACTCCCGCTACCCCTGTCCCTCCCCCTCCTCCCCCAACAGAGCTGCTGTAGTAAGCCATCGTGCTGATCATGTCACGGTACGATGTTCCTCTCGCCATCATCATCTTCTGCCTGACAGACGCCCGCATCGGTTGCTGCAGCAGGTGATGCTGGTAGCAGTTCAACGGTTGGTGCCCACGCCGGTGAGCCCCCGACGACCGTCGAACACATGACGTCATCTCGCGCATCACCTTCCGGAATGAGGGATTGACGATGCAGTACAAGATGAAGTTTGCTGAAAAGTTGACTGTCTGCATGAGATTCGTGACGACCTCGATTGTCATGTACGTGTAGTTGTGACTTAGGTCACCACCGATCAAGTAAGCGATCTGTTTGACTATTTCCGACGGAGCGACCAAGATGAAGAACATTACGACGATGCTGACCAGGGTGACCGTGATCCGGTTGCTGGCGTCTTGGTCGAGGGAGGAAGTCCGGCGTCGGTGGCGAGCTTGAGCCAGGCCAACGTTTTCGTTCATTCTCTGTCGGAGGTCGTAGGACCGGTGGATCTCGCGGGCGAGGGAGACGTTACAGAGGACGAGGAAGAGGAGCGGGATGAGGTTCCCGAGCACGGACCAGAGTCCGCGGTACGTGTGGTCGAGGAGTTTGTCCGTACCGATGGGGCGGACGGCGAATTGGAGTACCGGTGTCGTGGAGTTTTCGTCTGCGGGCAGTGGTTGGGATGATGAAGGTAGGAGGGGGTCCATGGAGTACCTCCAGAAGACGGGTACGTTGAAGAGAACGGAGGCGAGGTATACGATGACGATGACGGCGCGCGTACGGTGAAGACTGATCAAGTTTCTCGATTTGAGGGGGTGGCATATGGCCAGATACCTCTCCGTTGACATGACAACCGTCAACCACGTGCTCGTCATAATGAATATGTTGATGACGCCTGCGCAGTAGCAGCCGTAGTAAGCGAGGAATGACTTCCCGTCGAAGACCATGTCCTCCGGGAGGAAGGTGGACGGGAAGGCGCTGATGCAGAAGGACATGTCGGCGACGGCGAGGGCGATCAGGCAGGCGTTGGCGGATCGCTCCATGGCCCGAAGGGAGTGCTGGACCCGCCGACCGGTTAGGATCAACAGGTTCATGACGTTGCCGAGAAACCCGACGATGCACACGGTGGGTAGGCCGAACGTGTAGAGGGTTGTGTAGACGTTTTCGTACAGCAGGACGTCCCACGTTTTGTCGGATTCGTCTTCCATTGATGCGCCGCTGCCTGTCTCCCGTGCGTTGTCTTGAAGGAATGTCGGGCTTCTAAGAAGCAGGGTGCTCCTCCCTTCGTGCGTTGTCTTGAAGGAATGTCGGGCTTCTAAGAAGCAGGATGCTCCTCCCTTCGTGCGTTGTCTTGAAGGAACGTCGGTCCCACAAGAATGCAGGGTGTTCCTTCTCCGTTCGTGCGTTGTCTTGAAGGAACGTCGGTCCCACAAGAATGCAGGGTGTTCCTTCTCCGTTCGTGCGTTGTCTTGAAGGAATGTAGAACCCACAAGAAGCAAGGCGCTTCTTCTCCTTGACACGTTACGCTTATCCGCTGAAGCTCATTCTATCCAATACAACTACTAGGGTCGTTGGCATACTCCGGTTGATTCTCTTACCGTAGCTACTCCTTCTCCTTTGAAAATGCAATTGTCACCAACGTAATTCTCGAATTTCTAAAGCGCCGCTCGAAAGCCAAGCGCAGGGCACCAGCATATTCACGAGCGCCTTTTTTGTCCAAGAAACCAAACGCGATTGCTTTCCATATACACTCGATCCAGAAGCAGTCCAGCATCCACTGCTCTCTCTCTCTCTCCTTGGCGACAACTTTCTCTACGCTCGATATTCCTTCTCCTCAACAAAATTATGTTCCTCCAATTCTGTATGATATTCTATATATAAGTCTAATTATACTCCACTGTTCCTACTCCCTCTCGTTATTCCTCTTCATATTACTACTCCTCCTCTCTATAACACTCCTCCTCCTTCTTCCCTTTTCTTTTCCCTTCTTCCTCTAGCGATCGTTTCGTTCTTTCTTCAACGCAGTTTGTCCTTTCTTTCCGAATTCGATTTCTATTCTTTCACGGTCCAGTCAACCGAATGCAATTCCATTTCCGGTTGGCTGTTCTCGCTTCTGCTCTTACCCCCGCCGTGCGGTCGATACCTCGCCATTCTTCTTCAACGTTCTCTTCCTGTTTTTCATCCGGAATTCAGAGCGCGACCTGAAAACAATTCGAACAAACCATCGCATCAGAATATCGCCAACAGTAGGCCTAATGGCCCCAATTATTACCACATGTACTAAAAGCTGTCCGAATTATTGGCGTCACGACATATTTTACGTGTAAGGTTCTACTGCGCGTGTACTGTTATATTCCAACGTGAGATGTAAATCTTGGGGAAACGAGATACGACCTTGACAATCTATATTAAGAGACTTCTCTTCTTCAGTCTTCTGCTGTTGAGCAGGTTTGTGACATGGATACCCTCCGACATCCGCCATCCCGCTCTGTCCTACGCCTTCCTCTTAGTGGTACCATATAATACTACGCCATTTATATTAAGACATGGATCTGAAATCTGCACTCTTTTTAAGAAGGAGGAGTGTGGAAAGCAGAATGTGTTCTGTAACCTAAATAGATTACTGGCCCAGTATATTATGGTCAATGGAGAATTGGTTTTGGTTATAGGTAGCAATCTGGCAAGCACGGAGGACACGGGATCGCTTCCCGTTACCCCCCCCCCCCGAGGTAAACTCAGCCTTTAATTCTACAGAGTGACTTAATTAACTGAGCAGTTTGACGCAATGACGCCTTGCATCGCTGCCAGCTAGTTAAATTCAATTCCTGCGATAATTTTAATCAT
Source organism: Lumbricus rubellus (assembly GCA_945859605.1). Lineage (NCBI taxonomy): Eukaryota > Metazoa > Annelida > Clitellata > Crassiclitellata > Lumbricidae > Lumbricus > Lumbricus rubellus. The sequence goes on along the minus strand of OX243821.1, from coordinate 21,859,250 downwards.
GCTTTCATTCCAATAAATTGCAATCATACTGCGTTGTATTAGTTTGAAATGAAACTAGGATTACTTTTATTATGAATTGGTGGTTCTTGTTTTGCACAGCGCCGGGAAATTGTTTTTTTTAAAAATAGTCCTTAATTAAGTGAAAACGGGCAGTGAGTCACTGTAGCCCAGGGCTGTAATCAATTGTATACGCGGGTATACAGTAACTCACCTCCGGGAAAAACGGCATCGTATACTCACCACCATAAAAGTAGGGTATACACTCGGGTAAAAAGTGGCCTACATCGTACACGTTAGTAAATCATGGTGCATGTGGCTGTTTAATATGAATTTTAAACGAATTACAAAAAGTCATCAACTGAAAACGGGCACTCAGTCACTGTAGCCCCCCCTACCCCCGGGGGTTCTTGGCGCCCTACACGGTACAGCTCATCAGCAGCTGACGGGTGAATCCTCAATCTTCTTTCATTGGCGTTTTCATCTCTTTTTTCGATGGCACTACTACTTCATCCATCATGACTAGAGGCGGATCTTTTATTCTTTATTCCCATTCTCTGTCTTCGCTTTCATTCTTCATTCGACTAATTTGAGTTATTGCTACTTCCTCAGTTTTTTCTTACAGCGCTTCTTGTCCTTCAACTCCTTTCCCCCGGCTTCTCTTCTACTTCTCTTTTTCACGATGCTAACTTTTTGTCCTACTTTATACAAAGTCTTCGTCATAAGCCTGCGCATAAGCCTGTCTATTTGTCTGTGTATGTGTCTGTCTGCCTGTCTACTTACCCGATCCATCCATCTATCCATCCATCCATCCATCCACCCCCCTACCCACCCATCTATCCATTCATCTATCTATCCATCCATCCATCCATCCATCCACCTACTCACCCACCTATCCATCCACCCATCTATCCATCCACCCACCAATCCATCCATCCATCCATCCATCCATCCATCTCATACATATTCTGTCTCTGCATGTTCTTCCCCTGGCTTCTTCCTCCTTTCCCTTCTTAGTCTACCTCTCTGTCTGTCTGTCTGTCTGTCTATCTATCTGTCTGTCTGTCTGTCTGTCTGTCTGTCTGTCAGTTATATGACTGCCTGTCTCTCTGTCTATATAAGATTCTGTCCATAAAATTATCTATTTATCCATCCACCCATACACCAACCTACCCACCTATCCTCTGTCTATCTGTGTATATCTGTCCAAATAACAATAATCCAACCATCCATCCATCCATCAATCTATGTGTTTATTATGCCTGTCTATATCTGTCTGTCTGTCGGTCTATCTATCTATGCATCCGTCCGTCTGTCTGTCTGTTGTGTCCATCCGTCCGTCCAGCCATACATCAATCTATGTGTTTATTATGTACACATGCAAGGTAGGCACAAACTATTTGCACATATATTTTTGTATTTTCATCATCAGTCTGAAATTGCGACGTCTCCTCCGTCCATTGTTTTTCCATTGCATGGCTTCCATTAAATATTGCTATTATTGTGCAAGAAGAACCGAATGAATGACGTTGACGACGCTGACGTGGAATCGAAATAATATTCTTTTTCTGGCCATAAACAGAATCGATTTTGAAGCGACGTGACAAAATCGCAGAACTCCGGCGACTGAAGCCACATTTTAAATGCAAATGTAGAACCTATCCATTCAATGCATTCATACATTCGTTGAATAGTCTCTCATTCCCTAGATCCATCCACGTATACATACTTACATACATGTATACATGCGTACATACGTTCATGCGTACATACATACATACACACATACATACATACATACATACGTACGTAAGTACGCACGCACGCACGTACATACGTACGTATGGTACGTATGCATGGTACGTACATACATATAAACATACATAAGTAGATTAAACTTAGTCAACTAGCTAAGGGATAATGTGCACTTATGTTTCAAAACCGGTACTACATCATTCTGCCAAAATTTATTTCGTTGTTACAGATGGCCCACTGGCGGAACCTTGTTCTTTTGATCCCTAGTAGATAGTTTGTTTGAAACTGTACTTGTGTTTTTTCGATGTCAATACTGGTACTTGGGTCTCAATGAAATTTATGGTTATGGTTATACACACATGATCATACGGTAACCATTACGCAAGTGAGAGGTGTGGTTAGAGGAATTGACGTGACAGAGAGGTCGCGACAATGCCGATCAGTTCTGGGAGGGCAGACGGACAGCAGACGGACGGACAGACAGACAGACGGACAGACACACAGACACACAGACAGTCAGATTGACACACAGACAGATTGACACACAGACAGATTGACACACAGACAGATACACAGACAGACAGATTGACACACAGAAAGACAAACACACAGACAGACAGACACACAGACAGATAGACAGGCAAATAGACATACACACAGACAGGCAGACAGACACAAAGACAGACATACAGACACACAGATAGACACACAGACAGATTGATACACAGACAGACAGACAGACAGACAGACAAACAGATTGACACACACACAGACAGACAGGCAGACAAACAGACAGACGGACAGACAGACAGATAGACACAAACACAGACAAACAGGCAGACGGACAGAAAGACAGACAGACTGACTGACACACAGACAGACAGACAGACACACAGACAGATAGACAGGCAAATAGACATACACACAGACACACTGAAGGACACACAGACACACAGACAGATTGACACGCATACACACACACACAGATAGATAGACAAACAGACAGGCAGGCAGACCGTCATGATGTACGCACTAGGAATAGGAGAGTACAGCGATGCTAAAGAGGCTGTCAATCAAATTATTCGTGTGGGAAGTTTTTGCATAAACGATCGACTTGGATCAGCATCGGAATTTGATGGCCAACGACATTCTCGTTTTCGTCGATGGTGGCATGGCTCTTCTAGATTGAGAAACGAGACAAGGTTGACGATCATGGGTGGAGACCTAGGGGGGCAGGGGACGGTCCCCCCAATGAAGGCGTTGGGAGGGGGACGGCCCATGCATTCGTCCCCCCAAGACTAAGAAAAGAAAGGTCATCAACTTTTTTGGGCGGAGAAAATAGAAAATTTCTTTGAGATTTTGGCTAGATGACTAAGATAGAAATTTTAGCCAGCAACATATGGAAATTTTTTCGGCGACTTCGTCCCCCCTCCCAAGTCTCCGCCCAGGTCTCCGCCCATGTTGACGATCAGCCGAAATTGACAAAAAATAGTAACAGGGCCTTTTTTAACGTGCAGTTGTACAAAAAAATGTGCAGTCCGAAATGGATTTGTGAAGTCGTAGAAGCACTTCAGTTCTGTACAGTTAAAACTAGCAAAAGAGGTAATTTTCCTCCAATTGAAAGTAATTTAATTTACCATGGAGGATGGGAGAATAGAAGGAGTTGTGCAGTTATAAAAATTCCTTTAAATCTGCCATGAATAGTAATAATATTCGGTTATTAATTCAAATTGTGAAAATTGTGTGATAGATAGAGGAAGAGAGGGATTGAACTGAAACAGACAAACATGCAGAGACACATACAGATAGAGACAAAGATAGATAGAGCCAGAGACAGAGAGACAGAAACAGAGACAGACATGCCAGATTGTGAGAGAGATAGACAGACAGCTTCAGAGATAGAAAGATAGACAGACAGACAGAGTCAGAGATAGAGAGATAGATAGACAGATGGACAGAGAGACAGAAACAGAGACATACATGTCAGAGATAGAAAGATAGACAGACAGACAGAGTCAGAGATAGAGAGATAACTAGACAGGCAGAGATAGATAGACAGACAGACAGACAGAGAGTGAGAAACGCACAGACAGACAGACTATATCTCTCCGGATAACCTGAGCCTGTCCCAAGCTATGATAACGGCGGAGGGTTCCGCGGTGGGCTTGCAACCCACCCAATAAAAAAACCCACCGCCACAGGAAGAAAGCAACAAGTCATAGGAGGAGGCCGAAGAGGTGACATGTATACTAAAGAACTGCCTTAACGATTGACGGCATTCCTTTTATGTTGGTTGAATGATGTCATTAGAGGGCTTTGGAAGTCATCGCAGTTTACGCTATAAAGCTGCCACATTTCCTGACACCACAGAAGAGATTGATCGCCGCGGCTTAATGACCAAACAGTGAACAAAAAACGCTTTCTTGCTGAAGCCTGAATGTACTTCATTGTGAATTGAGAGAGCGATGGAGCAATGAACGAGATAGGTTTTTTTCTTTAGGGTCAAAGCACTTCAATTTATTATTAAGATATTCGTTTATTCAGGGCTTTTTTAACGTGCAGTTGTACACAAAATGTGCAGTTCTAAATGAATTTAAGCAGTTGTAGAAGCACTGCCTTGTGTACAGTAAAAACTAGCAGTAAATGGTCATTGTCCTCCGATTGGAGGTAATTTACCATGGATGATGGGAAGAAAAAGAAGGGGGTTGTGAAGTTCTAGAAATTCCTTAAAAACATCTCTTCGTTTATTGGTAAGAAAAACCGGTAAAAACTGTCATCAGGTACAAAAAGCAATTCAACAAAATTAATGGAGCTTGTGCCGAAGATATGCCTAAGATTGTCTTTTCCCATGTCTGCTGAATTTATCTTAGGTCCAGGGATTATTCTAAGAAATTTGTAGAACTGCACAAAACGACCTTTTTAGTCGTCCGGACCAAATATTAAATTTTGTTCGTCGAAATCCCGTGAAAATATTACCATTTCGAAATTTTCCCGGCCCTCCAAAAACTGATGACCCTTTTTAGTCCTTCGTTCACTATAACACTATGAGTTAGCCTACTCACTGTTACTGCACAAAATCTTATTTTCAACTGCACAAATTTATTTTCCAACTACACACTTTGTGTCCAGCTGCACGTTAAAATAACCCCTGCTTAGGACGAGTGTCGAAAATTACATATGTTAGTCTACATAAACAGCGATTTAAGAGGACCAATTTTATTCGTTCTTTCATTCATTCATTCATTCATTCACTCACTCACTCACTCACTCATTCCAGAAGTTATATAGCGCTTCTTCAGGTGGATACTCAGAAGCGCTCCCGGCTCTAGCACGACAAAAAGAATTGTTTTGAGATTAATTAATAAAAGGAATACCTGGACAGGCTGGACAAGAGCCTCATGAAGCAGACATAATCGGCATATAAACAATTTTTTTATTTGAAACTGCATATACTAGGGTAGCTACATGTAGACCAATGAGGTTTAATTATCATATTTATCATCATTATCGAGCATAGTGTGGCTTCCTACAAAACACGTGATATGTATTATCTGTCATCTTTGGTTGGCAAGTACCCTGATCGATGGAACCCCTACTGTGTGTGTGGCAGCTGGCAACACAAACAGCGCATTTACAATATACACCGTGAGTTTAAAAAAAAACTAAGCATAACGCTAAAATTTCCCAGAAAATTGCTTGTAAACGGAAATTTCGGCATATGAAATTTAAATATTCATATCTTTTTATCCGCTCAACTTTACCTCATGAAATTTTGGAACCATATTCTTGGTCCAATTCTCTAAATATTTGGAAACTTTTAGCGTGATATGTTTTCAGACATTAGAGATATATTAAAAACAATTTGGCTTAGTTTTTTGGACTCACGGTGTATTCCTTTGATGAAATATATTCGGCTACCACCTGCCACGGTCCACACCGCTTTAAGGAACGTATTCGGTCGCCAAATAACTCGGCCAAATGAATTGGCGAGAGCGTACTACGGTCCGCTTAACGGTGAATTCCAGGGAAACTCCCGCGGGGTAGAAGTCCACAAAAACACTGCGGAATTACTGCGCAAACATAAACAACGTGTAACCAATGCAATAAAACATCGGACGACGTGCGAATCGAGCAAATAGCACCGGATGCCGTCCAGGCGCGACATCTACCGATGGAAATGATATTTGCACGGAAATCAGAAGTGGGTTCTAAGAAAAATAATAATGGTTATTTGATTTTCGTTCAGCAGAAATAGAAATGGAAAAATTATCATAAGAACTAGAATAGAACGGGACGTGGACAATAGGCGTACGGGAGATTTCAGCAGTGGGGAGGCATAGATTGAACTTCTGCCGGAAAAAACATATCCGGCAAAAAAGTTGACGAACTTATTTTAGTCGTTCGGGACTGTGTTTGCCCGTAAAACCAGACTTGCCCGAAAGTTGGAGGGCATTTGCCCCTCTGAACCCCCGCCTCGCACGCCTATGGACATGGAATGAAGACCTTCAAAAGTTAATAAGAAAAAGAAGTAGGCCATAAATATATTTAGAAAGAAAATAGTTTCTGACCGTTTTATAAAGCGTTTCTCGCAGCGGGAGCCTTTCAGAAGCGCTCCCAGTGCGTCCAACCTCGAGAAAAAGACAAGTTTTTAGACGAGAGAAAGACGGGGATACACTACCAGAGAGTATGGCAGAGCGAACTGATGGGAGGGGAGCCCATTGAAAATTAAGAGACTATCAACTTTAGGGCCGTATTTTTAGTACTGTGAGGAAGCAGATTCCTCACGACGCTTTACCATGGGCGGAGTTTGGTTTCCGTTCTTGGGGGGGGGGGGGGGGGCTAACCCCGAAAAAGGATACCATTTTCATGGTAAAAAGTTGAATCTTGGAGGGACTTAGCCCCCTAGCCCCTGATAAACTCCGCCCATGCGCTTTACCTGTATACTTGGGTCGTGCAGCTCGAAACTGACGTGACAGCGCGGGATTCAGACCATGTAGGCCATAGCTCATTGGTTTAGAATGACTATTTCTATAACACTATAGCTGTATGGGTTTAAGTGCGACTGTGCGACTGTGTGCGTGCGCAAGAGCTGTCCAAACACACTGGTTGAATTTTTATGGCCTACTTCAGACACTGAATATTATAGCTACAACGCGTATTATATTGATTTGCTGTTAGTTCACGCGACACACACCCATGAGTCGAGATTAAAGGCCAGACTGTTTTTCAATCTATGCTGCAGCGCGAATTTCTCGCACGAAACTCGTCAATCGCGCCGTCTGTTTGGCGGCTCTGAGAAGCGCAATGTAGCCTAATCTGCGTACAGTGGCGGATCCAGAACTCTTCCAAAGGGGTGGGGGGGGCCAAAATCTTAGATGTTGGGATGGTACAGGGGAAATTTTTCCAAAATTTCGATGTTGGTCGTAAAAAATTGTGATCGGTCTTTGTCAAATTTTCAATAGCGCTCCTTCAAGCTCTCTATTCAAAGGCTTTTACCACTACTATAACAGCGCGGACACGGCATCGAAGTTGCACGCCGAAACACACGACCAAAAATTGAAATTGAAGGACTTTCTCAAGGTCTCTACGTAAGGCGCCCTTGTAATGGCATGGCAATGTTATCGCGCCATAATAATTGTCGCATGGCATTATTATTATAAACGCATTTACTGTCTAGGCCTTCGAGAGTGGATGCGCGTAGGCGTGTTAGTGTCTTTTATGGATGTGTGGGTGGTTTTTTTATCCACCTCTGCATTTCAATCAATGTGAGGTCCTCAAATTGTTCGTTTTCATCAAAAAAACTCACTAACACTCATTCTGCGGAGGCGAAATGCTCAAGGTGACGTGTGTCTGAATTGGCGCACTATAAATGTTTGATTATAATAATTACGAATTTGACAAGCAATAATTGCATTTATACTGATCTACATTCTGCCTTCCATGGGATCCTCGAATCTGAGATTCGCTTCTATCTATCGATGCACATTTCCCAGTGATAGGGCCTATATTGAAGGTAGATTACACTCCAGATTTTGATGTTAGAATAACTGAACCCGCAATTGGCAATTCCTATTAGGCCTACTACTACTTCTGCTACTGCTACTGCTACTACTGCTGCTGCTACAACTGCTGCCAATAATGTTACCGCTGCTACAACAACAATAACTACTACTACTACTATTACCATAACTATTAGGACTACTGCTACTACTACTGCTACTACTACTGCTACGTCTACTACTACGTCATTGCTGCCACTACGGCGTCATACAAATTGCTATTGTTATTATTTATTATTATAGCAAGTAGTACGGTAGTATTGCTATTAGTATTGCTACATTAGGTCGATTGAACACTGTTTTTTTAATTCCAAAAGCACGTGTGATATCTCACCGTTGTGTCTTTCGTTGCCTTATTGGTCAGTCGTATACATGTATATTGAACGCATTGAACAAAAATTCCTGATGTTCTTTGATATCCAAAACAAATGCAATATTGATCACCGTCTGGTATCTTACGACAGCAGGTCCTTCGAGTTGTTGAATGGCAACACCCGTCGCAACGTTTTTTATCCGGTAGAGTTTGATTAATCCAAACGACTGAAATCTGGATCCTTCTTTCGCAAGGTCTCTTCTGTTCTTTTCCACACAAACATAGCGCACAAAACGATGTCCTTGTTAAACTAATCTTAATCGTAATCGTAATCTCCAAATTTAAAAAAACGCTAATCGAAAGCAAAGAGCAGGGCACCGATTTATTCACGAGCGATGAATAATGTTACACAGACGATTTATGTGAGCACTGCGAGTGCATGTCTTCACACAATACTGTTGTTTATTCAACGATGGAAGTCTTGACGCATAAGCTTAGTCTTACGAAAATCAACACGAACTTGGCACAGGAGCAAAAATTCTAGAACCGTGTACTAGATCTTGACCATCTTTCTTGGAAAGTAGTCCTGCTCATGTCCCTGTCAACAAGATCTTGCAGCAGGAGTCGTTGCCATGCTGTTAACTTCTACTAATCATGACAACACATTCTTGATCATGACTCATATTTTCTGCAGCAATTGTTCTACGTTTCAGGCTCTCAATCATGTTGAGCAAAAAATCTCTCGATCTATCGCCAATAATATTCTTGTTCGTAATCGTAATCGTAAACTCGAAATTTCTAAAGTGCCACTTGAAAGTTAAGCGCGGGGCACCAGCTTATTCACGAGCGCTGTGCATCAACAGAACTTCTACTAACCATAACCACTCTTCCTTGCTTTTTATTCATATTTTTTCTGTAACAGGCTCTCAATCATGCTGAGCAAAAAAATCTCGATCTATCGCCAATAATATTCTGCATATATGCATCAACAGTCACAAGTCTTTGTCGCATGTCCGAATAAACATCAGTTCGTTCCGATTTGAGTTTCGTGGTTCAGTCTACGGTTGGCAGCAGGTGCGTATGCTGATCGACGACGGCGGTTGTGAGTCCATTCGCAGCTGGCATTCATCGGTAGACGGATGATGTGATGGTGTGTGTGTGTGTGCGTGTGTGCGTGTGTATGCGTGCATGTGTGTGTGTGCGTGTGTATGTGCGTGTGTGTGTACGTGTGTGTGTGCGTGCGTGTGTGTGTGTTTGTGTGTGTATTGTGCGTATGCACGTGTGTGTGTGTTTGGGTGTGCGCTTGTATTGTGTGTGTATGCCTGTTTGTTTGCGTGTTTGTGTGTTTGTGCGTGTGTGAGCGTGTGTGTATGCACGTGTGTGTGTTTGTGCGCGCGCGCGTGCATGTATGTGTTTGCATATTCGTCAGTTTGTGTGTGGTGTGTGTGTGAGAGAGAGAGAGAGATGTATAGACAGGCAGACAGACACACAGACAGACGGACAAACATACAGAAAAGACATACACACAGACATACACACCTACAGACATACACACAGACAGACATACACACAGACAGACAGACAGACGGACAGACAGACAGAAAAGACGTACACACAGATAGACAGACACACAGACAGACAGACAGACAGGCAGGAAGGCAGGCAGACAGACAGACAGATAGACAGACACACAGACAGACAGACAGACAGGCAGACAGACAGACAGACAGATAGACAGACACACAGACAGACAGACAGGCAGACAGACAGACAGACAGATAGTCGAGTGATCGGATGGTTGCAAGCAGGCAAATGAAGTTCGGTCCCTGCATCTGGAAGCAAATAAGCGGTTCGTGTGCGTGTGTGCTAGTCTGTCTGTCTGTCTGTCTGTCTGTCTCTGTATGTCTGTCTATCTGTCTATACATAATTACATATATATATATATATATATATTGTGTGTGTAATATATATAATATGTTGTATAATATATATACATATTATGTGATGGTGGGAGGGAATGGGAGAGTGGGTGGGCGGGTGGGGTTTAGCGGAAAACCGAAATCACTCGAACAATGCCTGGCCTACTAATGTCGCACAAAGTGAAACTGAAAAATTTACATTTAGAAATCTCTCTAATTAAGAAATCCGCGTTCTTAATTAATTAAAAACCCTTGTTCTTAATTAAAAAGCCCGTGTTCTTAATAATTACCAGTCATTTCAGTTTGTATAATTACCTGGTACAGAGCGGAGGATGTAAAGCAAAATTACCATGGCAACGGTAATGCATTTGGAATTAAATTTCAAGCACCCTGTAGACACACAGGGTTGCCGAAAAACAATAATTATTAATGTCTTCCTTTAGCTCTTTATCTCGTGACATTTAAACTGCTTTTTGACGTGACCTGGTGATATCACACTTCCCGGACTTCCGAAAGCTTGCAACCATGATACGGCTGCATATCTGATTGTCTTTGAGTCGCATCAGCATGGGCGGAGTTGGGTTTCCGTTCTTGGAGGGGCTAGTGCCTTCTTAGGGGGGCTAAGCCGGGGAAAAGATACCATTTTCATGGTAAAAAATCTGAATCTGGGCCTTCTTGGGGGGGGGGCTTAGTTCCCCCTAGCCCCTGATAAACTCCGCCCATGCGCATCAGTGATATTATTAGTGGAACCCAGGTTCTTTAGGGCAGTAGTCCGATTGATAATAATTGAAATTTGCAACAACTGCGCTTATAGTGCCCAGAGACAACTTTAAAGAACTTCAAAAGTGTCTTATTTAACCTGAGTAGCCTACCTTGAAGAGGCGGCATATAAAATTTTTATAAATAAATAAAATTTCAGAAATAAAATCAAGCCCTCGTTTTCCACTATAATTTACTGTTTCTCGATACATGTCATAATTTTGTACTGCTGCCTGCGTTCAATAAAATTAACGGTTATGGTTTGTGGTTGTTATATTATGGGCGCCAGTAGATATTTAACGGACAGAGGGGACAAAGCGCAATGGTCACGTTTGAATTTTCATCATGAGCTTGAGAAATACAAAGCAGGAAATTACGAACATGTATGCACGGGTATTTTCAATAGAGAGGTTTCTAAATGTTAACTTCTCGGTTTCACTTGGTGCACCATTAGCATACATGTAGGTATACGAGGCGAAGGTACAGAGGGGGGAATGTCCCGAAAATTCGGGCAAGCCTATTTTTTGGGCAAGCAGACCCGGGAAAATAGAAAAGAAACTGTTCTTCTCGAGATTTCAAACCCGACGACTAAAAAAGGTCGTCAACTTTTTTGTCTGCGAAAAATATTAGTTTGCACGAGATTTCAACCCGGTGACTAAACAAACTCAACTTTTTTCGGGCAGAAGTAAATTTTTGACCCCCCACTGCTGAAATCTCCCGTACGCCTATGATCATTAGCACCATCGGTACTTTGTCACGACGAAATTAATTAAAACCCCAAAGGTAGTACCGGTAGTTAAAATATGTGTCAATTTCCAGAAAGAGCAATTGCCCCCGTTTTACGCCCCAATGTGTCTACAAGCCGACGCCAAAGTACATAATGGGGCAGGTGTACAGTTCGTCGCCTTGCAGCCGAAGGGTTGCAGGTTCGAATCCACCTCAAGTCGCCGCGTAGGGACCATGGGCAAGTCCTTCACTCGCAATTGTTCAGCGCTTTGGCGTGAAACTCCGATGCAGTGTCCGCTCTGTAGTCCGGAGCGCCTCTGAGTAGGGAGCTTGAAGGGGCGCTATAACAAGTGCACATAAAAACTAGTTAAACAGCACCTTTGGATTAACCCTTTCGCCGACCGATGGCATACGATCTCCATACCATTTGCTACGCTTTGGTCGGCAAAGGGTCAAGGTGAAACTTGCCACTGCATCGAAATTCAGAAGTCAGCCGCGGAAACGGCAATCTTAATGACATTGGCAATCTTAATGACATTGGCAATTGGAGGTTTACATGTATATAGCGCCACTTCAAGAGAGATACTCATCAGAAGGCGCCACAAGCAGCTCATTCGCATACCAGACACATAATATCTAAACTCTTGAAGGTCCTAATTCGTGTGTCTCATCCCATGCTTGTTACTGTTTAACGACACTGCCATATCAATGATGATTAGTGCCGTCCTCCTCCTTTATCAAGGCTTAAAATTGGGACTGGCACTGGCAGAGTGCAACCAGTGGCGGCGGGAGCTCTCATCCCATGCATTAAACCGAGGCTTTTAAGCAAGTGGTTTAGCTCGCAGCTGCCCCTGTTATTATTATGACCCTCAGTAGTTAAACCACCGTTTGCGAAAGTCAATAATAATTCTGGATTATGGCGACGACGTTATTCAATTATTGCAAGGAATTTCTGCCTCGTTATAAGTGCAATTTTGATATGACCACTAGCTTATTCAACTTCGCTTAATCTTATTTCAGAACTATCCATGTAAATTATATATATATATATATATATACACATATACACACATCTATATATTATAATATATCGTATACAATATATAATTGTATTTATATTTATATATATATATATTATAGCCTAAAAGTCACTTAATCTGATTTCAGAGCTACGTGTACTATAAGCATGAATAGTTGAATATATATATATATATATATTATCCATAATACATGTAGAATTGTAGATGTATACAACTAGCTATCAGCGTATACACATCCATCGGTTAATGTAATTTCAGAACAATCTACATAAATTATACACATGTATAATTTATATATACTATATATAAAATTATACATCATGTAACTATTATATATTATTGTATATATTTTATATAGGCTTACATAGGCTATATGCGTATTTTATTACATACATCATACACAGCGTCTAGACTATCAAGATAAACCGTATCTGGAACATCTGTGCTAGTAGCTATGTGCCCGCAACTACTCACTCGCTCCACTAACTGCCTTGTTTTCTGACTGATGCAATAGCAGAAATACATTTTGTTCGGAATGCAATTTAACATTAAAAATTGCACTATTATAGCCCAGGTGAAATCACTGGATTTCTGTCTCGCTTTAGTGGGGGACTGGGGAGTCACTAGATTTCTGCCCAAATCCCAGGATAAAGGCTGGACTGTTTATAGCTTTGCTTTAGAAATTTGGAGATTGCAAGTATACGTTTAACGTCATAACTATATAAGCCAGTGCAGAAAACGTATCAGGGATTCAGAGGCGTAGTCAGAAACAAATTGAGGATCCATTTTGTGGCAGTGTTTAATCTAGTCCCTCTGCTGGGGGGTGGGTTACGGTTTCTGGTGTCGGTGGGGGCAACCGGCCGCCTAGCCGCCGGCGACTCTATGCTATCGTACATTTTTCTGACAACCTTTTTTGTCACTGGCTCAAAATCTTAGAAAAATAGACCATTTCACCACAAAAAACTGTCGATATTTTTAAAAAAGTGTTTCGGTCATGAGAAAAATGCATACTTTTTTATTCACGAAATTTACCAATATCTACTTTTCGTGCATGTCCATGTATGCATGTACACATGTAAGAGCGGTCGATTTTCTGAGGAGGGGAATTAAATTGTTTCAGGGTGAGAATTACCAGTGGGTTTGGGGTTCAACCATCTAGTTTTTCGTTTTCATAAGGACCTAAAAGCAAATCCTCATTGCACACCCCAATTCCACACAAATCAACGTCTGAAAGCCCCCCCCCCGCCCCCAATGTAATTTTCTACAATTCTCATACTGCCAATCCCATCAACATGCCATCGTCAGTCACGCGCGGAGTCCAGCAGCAGAGTTCGTGAGCGACCGACACCAATGTATGCAGCAACCGGCGTCTGCTGTTTGTCGGAGATCTACGATGCCTAGGCACAGCACAGTGACGCAAAAGACTAATTATCACCTGCTGGTAATTATTATCGCCATGGTCTGGTGCTGCCATCTATAAATAAAGCACTCTATGTTAAGCAGTCGGTGTTGTATGGGTCGGTGACGTCTGCAGCACAGAAGTGCTGAGATTACGTGACGTGACCTATAAATGCATCATGCCAACGTATGCAGGGATGCCACTCTGAGTTTCATAAAAAGGCCAGATCCGGCAGAGAAAAGGCCAGAAAAAGCTAGATCGAGAAATTTCAGAAAAATACCTTGAATTTTCGGACCTGAAATTTCTGACAACCTTTTTTAGTCTTTCAGATCTTAAAATTCCACCTACTTTTACTCGCCTTTCGTATAATATTTTTACAAAAAATCTCAATACAAAAAGTCTGATAAACAGCCGTGCCCAAAAAGCTAGGCTATATCCTGACAAAAAAAACAACCTACATGTAGAAACATTGACAAGACCGAAAAAACCTAGATCTAGGTGGAAAAAGCTACGCGTGACATCCCTGCCCGTATATGCAATGCATCGGGGTATAAGGTTGCCCTGATCGCGTAAATCGATCTGTACTACAGCGACCAGTTGGCTACTGACTGGCAGTAACTGCACAGATTACTACTATATAAAGAGACTGTCGACATGGGCGGAGTTTATCAGGGACTAGGGGGGGGGGGGACTCAAGCCCCCCAAGAAGACAACTGGGCCGATCACAGAAAAGGATCTATTCTGCAATGTTGCAGTTCGTGCAAATGGGACCAAAAGCAATCCTTTTGTGCCGCTCCGGTGGCCTTGGGTGCTCGTGGAGCAACAAAGCTCTCGCAAATAGTCAGGATAGTATGCATATTCGTTGAGTGAATTTAAAATAGGTGACAAATAGCATACGGGTGCATAACGAATGTTAATGATAGTGGCATCTTTAAAGTCGGTCATTCAGTTACATAGGCGTAGGAGACGGGGGTCCAGGGGGGGCAAATGCCCCCCCAAATTTCGGGCAAGTCTGGTTTTTCGGGCAAGCATCCCGGGAAAAGTAAAAAAATGTATTAAGAAATGTATTAAAAAAAAGGTCGTCAGATTTTTCGGGCGGAAAAGTAAGGGAATTTTCGGCCGGACAGAAAAAGTCTTCAGATTTTTCGGGCAAAAGTTAAACTTTTGCCCCCCCACTCCTGAAATGTCCCCTACGCCTATGTTCAGTTAAGTATACAATACACGGAGTGGCTGGTATTCTTCACGTCAGTAGCTTATGTAATATTTGCAAGAGTTCTATTATAAGAAGCGTTTAAAGAAACAATTATGTACCTTTATGGTTTTGCATTTGCCTCACAACGTCTGTACACCAAGTTCTTATTAAGTCGGTTTAACGAATATCACACTTGCTGATAACTTCCGAAATCAGGCAAAACCCTAATAATAATTATGGCTACCTTTTGATCGTCTTTAAATCTTATCAGTGATTACTACTTGGTTCCTTAATGCTGTAAAAGTAGTGTTATTGATAACAATTGATCCTTTGTTGTTAGTCTTCTTCGTCTATGCTTGTTTCTCGATTACCGACACACCGACACGATTACATTAGGCCTACACATCAACATCATCACCATTATCATCAACAACAACAACAACAACAACATTGACACCAAAGACAACAGCATCATAAGTCAATTCCAGCACGTGCCTCCAGGACCTGACGATAGTGGACACATTAGGTCGACTCAAAGTGGACCATGTATAGTTGTATACGACGAAGGTATAATATTATCGGACCAATAGAGTCTGTGTTATTTTCAACACAGGCACCGAAACACCTCTGGCTCTTGTACGTTGGTCCCAACGCAGATGACCATGGAACTATAATTGCCGGCAGGTATAGAACCTAAATATATTCACATACGTTTATATCTATCTCTTATCTGAGTCGCACTCGGCCTATGTCTTTTGTCTGTCTGTCTATCGGTCTGGCTATCTATCTGTCTGTCTGTCTGTCTGTCTGTCTGTCTATATGTCTGTCTGTCTGTCTGTGTGTCTGTCTGTTTCTCCGTCTGTCTATTTGTCAATATGTCTGTCTTTCTATCTATCTGTCTGTCTCTCTGTCTATCTGTCTGTCTGTCAGTCTCTCTGTCTATCTCTTTCTTTCTCTCTGTCTATGCCTCTCTGTTTCCGTCGGTCTGTTTATCTATGTATTTATGAGTAGATATGTGTAAGGGGCGCTATATAAATTCTCAGAATGAATGAATGAATAAATCTATCTAACTATCCGCCTGACAGTCTATAGTCTATAATACAGTGTGTAACTGTTTGTCCGTCCGTCCTACCACCCATCCATCCATTCACCCATCCATCCATCCATACATCCACCCATCCATCCACCCACCCACCCACACATCCATCCATCCACCCACGAACCCACCCACCCATCCATCCATGAACCCACATACACAGTGCGTTTGCAGGCGGTTCAATAGAGCACATACATCCATCTCCTTGTTTCTCAACAGCTGATTTGGTCCATAAAATAAACGCAAAACATCATAACCCTCCATTCTCCTACGCAACAGTCTCTCTTCTCCCATTTTTACTTCTCGGCTTGATACTTATCTTCCAAATTGCCTCTAATCATAGACCGTCTCTCTCTCTCTCTCTCTGTCTGTCTCTCTGTCTCTCTGTCTCTGTCTCTGTCTGTCTCTGTCTGTCTCTCTCTCTGTCTGTCTGTCTGTCTGTCTGTCTGTCTTTCTCTCTCTCTCTGTCTCTCTCTCTGTCTCTCTGTCTCTCTCGGTCTCTGTCTCTGTCTCTGTCTGTCTGTCTCTGTCTCTGTCGCTGTCGCTGTCTCTCTCTCTCTGTCTCTGTCTCTCTGTCTGTCTGTCTGTCTGTCTGTCTGTCTGTCTGTCTCTCTCTCTCTCTCTCTCTCTCTCTCTCTCTCTCTCTCTCTCCGTCTCTCTGTCTGTCTTACGATCGGAACTTGTCGACATAAACCGAAAAACGGCTTTGATTCAAGTCGTCAATGCTTGATGTGCATGCGCATTAGGGACTCTGAAGGGAACAGTAAAGACCGATAGAGACGTGTGATGATGATGATGTACTGGTGTTGTTGTTTATCATCATCTTCGTGTTGTTGCTAAGCATGATTATACCGATGACGTAGTTGTGCGAACCGCCCTACTTTCCAGTGGACATCGTATTGTGATGTACGGTCTTGAAGCATGGCCGTAGTCAAGATTTTATTTCGGGGGTGTTTTGGGGGCGAAATTGTCTGATAACTTTATGTTAAAAAGTTATCGAAATCTTTTCTGACCAATTTCTGACCACATTTTAAAGCTACCGTATAGCTAGCTATTCGGACGAATACCGTATAGCTATTCAGCCGAGTGCCGTATAGCTATTTAGTCGAATATCGTATGGCTATTTAGTCGAATACCGTATAGCTGTTCAGCCGAATGCCATATAGCTATTCAGCCGAATACCGTATATCTATTTGTTCGAATACCGTATAGCTATTTGGTCCGCAATTCGGCCCCAAAGCGAACGTTAGTGCAGCCATAGACGTGTTACATATAGTGGGTGCAAAAATCTCTGCCGGGGAGGCAGCCCTAAAACTGCCAGCATACTAAGAATATGGAGACACGTGTGAAGGCTTAAATCGAATTGCATTATACATGTAGGTTCTGATGTTATTCCGTCACATTAGCCAGAGCATTTAGTTTGCAGTCAATGAAAATCACATTTCTAAGCTTTCTCTCTAATCGCTGCATTGGTCTCTCTCTCTCCCTATCTCTGTCGCTGTCTCTGTCTCTCTCTGTCTCACTCTCTGTTGCTCTTTGTCTGTCTCTCTCTGTCTCTGTCTGTCTCTCTGTGTCTCTGTGTCTCTCTATCTCTGTATATGTCTGTCTGTCTCTGTATCTCTCTGTCTCTCTATCTCCCTCCCTCCCTCCCTCTCTCTCTCTCTCTAATCGCAGCATTAGTCCGGCGTTTACCTTAAAAGCATCAAAATATCATGACGGCTGGCATTGGCGTGACTTAGAGTCTGATGTAGACCAATCCGAAGTGCACGTGTACTGCGCGACCTGCATATTTGCATGTTTGTTTCCGCATGCCTGTCCGTCCGTCTGTCTGTCTGTCTGTCTGCCTGTCTGCCTGTCTGTGTGTCTGTCTTCATGCCTGCCTGTCCGTCTGGTTGTCTATCTGCCTAAGAAGACTCCTTAATTATTTACCAATTGATGTCCAAAATTTTGTGGAGAACATATTTTTATGTATGCTTCTGTATGCTTGCATGTCTGTCTGTCTGACTATTTGTCTGTCTGTCTGTCTGTCTGTCTATTTGTCTGTCTGTCTGTCTGCCTGTCTGTCTGTCTGTCTGTCTTCATGCCTGCCTGTCCGTCTGGCTGTCTATCTGCCTAAGAAGACTCCTTAATTATTTACCAATTGATGTCCGAAATTTTGTGGAAAACATATTTTTATGTATGCTTCTGTATGCTTGCATGTCTGTCTGTCTGTCTATTTGTCTGTCTGTCTGTCGGTTTGACTGTATGTCTGTCTTCTGTCAATACGGTTATCTTTGCACTTTCGTCCATCTCATGTTGACCGCATTTTCTAAGAGGCTTTTAAACGGATTCGAGTCGTTCATCACAGAACTTGCAAATGCGTTTGAGAGCGAAAGAAGATGGAAATCGCCAAACGCTATGAATTACATTTCGACGTTGAGACACGAAGAGAGAGACAGAGAGAGAGACAGACAGACAGACAGACAGAGACGCGACAGAGAGACGCAGAGAGGCAGAGGCAGAGGCAGAGGCAGAGGCAGAGGCAGATGCAGAGGCAGAGGCAGAAGCAGAGGCAGAGGCAGAGGCAGAGGCAGAGGCAGAGGCAGAGGCAGAGGCAGAGGCAGAGGCAGAGGCAGAGGCAGACCACACAGAGAGAGACAGAGAGAGAGACAGAGAGAGAGAGAGAGAGAGAGAGAGAGAGAGAGAGAGAGAGAGAGAGAGAGAGAGAGAGAGAAAGAGAGACAGAGAGAGACAGAGAGAAAGACATAAGGAGAAAGAGAGAGCGAAATAGAGATAGAGACAGGCAGACAAACATATAGTGATAGCCAGAGACGGAGAGAAACAGACAGACAGAGACAGAGGTAGATAGAGATACAGAAACAGAGACATATACAGCGAGAAAGATACGAAACGAGAGAGAAATTGTCAGGGGAGGGGCGGGGGGTGGGAAGAGCGTTACTGGAATGTTTTACCGAATTGAGTCCGAAGCTGAAGAGTATAATGGTAAGAATATCAAGTAGAAAGTTGAAACCTGAAGTAGGTCAGTAGCCAAAGATGTTGGTACATATAAATTTTCTGGCAAAAGAACCTCACAAACGAATTTAATTAAGCGCCGCCACAAAATCGTGATTACTAAGACTGGATAGTGGATACCCAAGAGCACACTGTTTTTGAGGAGCAGCTCAGAAAGTTTGTGGCCGCGCAAAGTCTGCCTTAAATAAGATAGAGAATGCTGCAATCCTGACTGATTTCAATGCTATGTAATTCAAACGATGGACGCTTTTCGAGTGATTTTGGAAGCTTGGCGTGACTTTCAAAGCGCCGCCACAAAATCGTGATTACTGGGACTGGATACCCAAGAGCACACTGTTTTTGAGGAGCAGCTCAGACATTTTGTGGCCGCGCAAAGTCTGCCTTGAATAAGATCGAGAATGCTGCAATGCTGACTGATTTTAATGCTATCTAATTCGAACGATGGACGGTTTTCGAGTGATTTTGAAAGCTCGGCGTGACTTTTAAAGCGCCGCCACAAAATCGTGATTACTTGGACTGGATACCCAAGAGCACACTGTTTTTGAGGAGCAGCTCAGAAATTTTGTGGCCGCGCAAAGTCTGCCTTGAATAAGATGGAGAATGCTGGAATCCTGTCTGATTTCAATGCTATGATTGTAATTCGAACGATGGACGGTTTTCGAGTGATTTTGGAAGCTTGGCGTGACTTTTAAAGGGCCGCCACAAAATCGTGATAACTGTGGCTTGATAGCCTACACAAGAGTAGGCCTACACTGTTTTTGAGGAGCAGCTCAGAAATGTTTTGGCCGCGCAAAGTCTGCAAAGAATAAGATGGAGAATGCTGCAATTCTGACTGAATTCAATGCTATGTAATTCGAACGATGGACGGTTTTCGAGTGATTTTGAAGGTTTGGCGTGACTTTTAAAGCGCCGCCACAAAATCGTGATTACTGGAACTGGATACCCAAGAGCACATTGGTTTTGAAAAGCAGCTCAGAAATTTTGCGGCCGCGCAAAGTCTGCCTTGAATAAGATCAAGAATGCTGCAATCCTGTCTGATTTCAATGATATGTAATTCGAACGATGGACGGATTTCGAGTGACTTTGGAGGCTTGGCGTGACTTAATATTTTGCATAAAATGTGGAATATGGTCCTTTCATCTGGAACTGTCTGCCTACTCATGTTCCTAACTCGCCTAGCGAGACTGATAGTAGTTAAGATTTATGTCTTCTGTCATTTTCGTTCTTGTGAATTGCATCAATTGCTTAACTGCGCACTGTTACAGGTTGCGGTTTGTAAATCGAATTGTTCAATAAAGAATATCATATTAATGATAATGATGATACACAAAGTGAATTATGAGAAATTACAATAAAATTCTTCTCAATCCTCTGTGAGAAATAACCATGTCCTTAATATCCCGCTTTGCATTTTTCAAGCTCTTCCTAAACATCTTAACAGTGACCAGTCTGTTTTGACCTCCAGCACTCTTTCCCTTCATGTTAGAATTATTCCCTCAAGGAGGTATTATGCTCCTGCCAAATACCGGCAGTTGGCAGGTAAAATGTAGGTCAACACTGAAAAGTCTAATACTCGTACTTGTTGTATTTGGACATAATATTTTTTATTGCCATATATATGCAATACAATTTTGCCGTGAGTAGGCCTACTGAGTAGGCTACCAGATAGATTTTCAAGCGTGTTATAACAGAAGTTCCAGAATGCTTGCTTTACTACCTTGAAGTAATTTGGCCTTTGATATGTTTATGTCCAGAGTCATAATTTTTATTGTCACCGACTCACTCGCAAACGTTAACTCGCCAGTGCAGCAAGGCCAGTCTGAGAACTGTGGAAAATAACTGGGGGAATGGACTATGTTCCCCATTAATTCGGGGGTGGGGGTGTGCTAAACGCAGACTTTACTATGCGGGGCTGTAAGAAAGACTGGGGGGGGCTGAAACCCCATAACCCCCGGCAATTCGCGCCATGAGCAATGCTAATCGCATATATTAATTCTTCATATTGTACTGGAGCTCAACCCCCTTAAACTTGAGATCCGAAAATCTGCCGAGTTCATACTTTATAGGGTGATTAAAGACTGCTGCACACAACTGCAAGAAATGACCGACTTCGCTTTAATTCTTTAGCGCTGCTTTTTATGTTCTCAGCGCTTGGCATGGAGGGCACATAACCTCGGCTCAAGGTTTGACCGACCAGTCGTAACTGACACGCCGATGACCGTTACTTTAACCCTTTCCTATCACATTATATATCCCATGTTATTTTCGTAAGCTCATATATAATTTTAGGAATTTCAGGAACCTATGTGAGAATTTGTAATGATTTGGTCCACCTATCTCAGGAACCACACATCAGAAAGAAGTGATGTTGGTGTCGTTTCCGACTACGTTTTGGTCAAGGAATACGGGAAAAATAGTGCCGTCGTCGTGACTTTGACCCTTGACCTTGCAATGACCTTGCAATTGAAGGTCAAGTCTCAAGCATGGTATTGGGTCTCCTCTTGCTAATTTTTATCATAGGTGGTGTTTTTATAATGGAATAAATCAACATGACCATTTCCGTCAAGGTCAAGTAACCGGAATGGCACGTAGTGGGTCAAGGTCACATGACCAAAATGGTCAAGGGTCCATATCTCTGGAACTACATGTCATAGAAAGTTGATTTTAGTGTCTACGATATGGTTTCCTGTGTCAATGAATCCAATAGAAGTACTTTCAACATCTACAAATAATCACGTGACCTTGTAGCTGAAACCAAACATATTTGTGTTATACTGGATAGTTCTGACCAAAGTTTATAAAAGTAATCTGCTATAATTATAGCATAGTATAATGTTTTTATAAGTATACGCCACCAAACTGACTGTCGTCGCAACTGTCTACCAATAATAACAATAATAATAATAATAATAATAATAATAATAATAATAATAATAATAATAATAACAATAATAATAATAACAACAATAATAATAATAACAACAACAACAACAATAATAATAATAATAATAATAATAATAATAATAATAATAATAATAATATTCTTAAGGACCTTGGAAAACGTCTAACACTAATCTCTGGAGATATTAGAGAGACATCTTACCTTTTTCAACGCCTTTCTGCCACCATCCAACGCTTTAATGCTATTTCTTTCCGAGGCACTTTTGCCCAACCAGACATGCATATGCGCACTATCGAGTGAGCCGTTCCAGATCAACATTATTTATATCTCCGGTTATTGTTTGATGTTGATATTGATAGTTTAATAATAATAATAATAATAATAATAATAATAATACAAATAATAATAAAATAATAACAATAACAATAACAATAATATTAATATTCTCAGCAATAACAATAACAACAACAATAACAATAATGACAATTTCTATTTCGTTGCAACACACATGGACCCACATCATCCACAATCAGCCAGAGGTTCGCCTTCCAATAATAGCAATTGCAATCCCAAACTTACAAAGCGCCACTCAATCAAAAGCTCAGGGCACCTGCGTATTCACGAGCGCTCGACAAACCGGATTATAATCCGGATTCGGAATAAAATAATCCTTATGTTGCTGCTGGTCTACTTGGTAGGGATGGAATAATAGACTAATCGTCTGTGGTGGTCATAGATCAGTTTCCAATACCACCATCTGTGTGTATGTGTGTGTGTTTGTGTGTATGTGTGTGAGTGTGTGTGTTTATGTATATGTGTGTGCGTCTGTTTGTCTGTGTGTGCATCTCTGTGTGCGTGTGTTTATCTGCCTGTGTATGTGTGCGTAAACATATGTGTGTATGTGTGTATGTGTGTGTCTGTTTGTTTGTCTGTGCGTGTTTGTGTTTATGTGTGCGTGTTTTAGAGCATTGTGTATGTGTATGTCTGTGTATGTGCGCGCGTGTGTATGTGCGCGACTGTGTGTTTGTGGTGTGAGCATGAGTGTGTATGTATGTATGCATGTGTGTATGTATGTATGTGTGTGTATGTGTGTATGTATGTGTGTGTATGTGTTTGTGTTTGTGTATTTTAGTGTATGTGTGTGTGATAGTGTGTGTATATGCGTGTGTGCATGTGTGTGCATGCAAGTGTGATTGCGAGCTTAAGTTTGAGTGTGTGGGTGCGTGCGTGTGTGAGAGCGTTTGCGCGCGCGTGTGTGTGTGTGCGTGTGTATGTGTGTGTATGCGTGTATGTATGTTTGTGTGTGTGTGTGTTCAAAACAAGCAGAGCTGTTGATCCTCAATATCGTTAAGCTGTTGCCATAGTGCGGCGGACGGAAGTCAAGTCTCCATGACAACGGATGACGCATTTGTGATTATGAGGTCTATGTTCTGTTGGGAGTGTGCCTAATCATAAGGCTTTGGCGACGATGTATAAGTAACTTATAATAAAGGCTACTTACATTAAGCAGTCTTGTAAACTATAATTATGTAAACATAATTATATACTGTACACCGGGTTCTTCTGAAATCAGTTTAATGAAGTGTGTAGCAGATAATTATGTGATATGGGGAGAGGGAGATGGAGAGGGAGAGAGACAGAGAGAGACAGAGAGACACACACACAGAGAGACACACACACAGACATAGACAGGCAGAGACAGGCAGAGACAGACAGAGACAGACAGAGACAGAGAGATAGGGAGATAGGGAGACATAGAGACAGAAGACAAAGAGACAGAGAGACAAAAACAGACAGAGAGACAGAGACATTGAGATACGGAGATAGGAGACAGGGAGATACAGAGATACAGAGAGACAGAGACCGAGATGCAGAAACAAACAAGCAGAAAGAGGGAGAGACAGAGGGAAGATTCAGTATACGCCTGGAGTAGACAGACATAAGTATAGACCTAATTATTTGTGACAAGACATCATACCTGAAGAACAATCATTGAGTGCTAATGCCAGCGGAAATGAGTCACGTATCATATAATTAAAGTAAAAAAAGAACAACTTCAAAAGTCGAAATCTTCTCAAACTCATTTAATTGGAACCAGAGGCGTAGCCAGAAAACAATTTTGGAGTGTACTATAGTTGGGACTTCCAATATCGGGTATTATAATTAAGGATGTAGGTCTCTTGCAGTGTTGGAGTTTACAATTTGGAGGGTGTACAATTTGGGATTACATGTAACATGTTTGAGGGTTAGCAATTTGGAGGGTTTTGCAATTTTGATGTGTTGTACTTTTGGTATTTAACCTACATGTTTGAGGGTTCGCAATTTTGGACGGTTTGCTATTTTGGTGTTTACAATTTGAAGCTTTCTAATTTTGGGGTTTACAATTTTAAGGGTTTCCAATTAACGGTTTAAATTTCAGGTGATGGTTCACAATTTTGGGTGCACAATTTTGCTGTTTTGAATTTTGAGGCTTGAAATTTGTGATTTCTATTGGTCGTAGAGTAGAAAAATAGATTTCTGCAATTATCTGGGTTTAAGCCCGTTGTTAGAGATGACGACCGCTAACAAATTGCTCAAGAAAAATGGTCCTTGAAGATTTTTCTTATGAGATATTATCGCCTAATGCTTGTTTTCTACATTGTATACATGTGCAATTTCGTTTCCATTGTTATCAGCGCTTCCTGACCATGTGACGGACTTCTATACGCTCCTCCATCCTCTCTGGTGGTATGTAGCCATCTTTGTCCCCCTAAACTCCGCCATTGGTTGCACTCTGCCAGTGCCAGTCCCAAGCCTAGATAAAGGAGGAGGGCGTCGCTAATGGTCCTTGTTACCACAAAGTGGCATTAAACATCAAATACACACACGCGCGCACACACACGCGCGCACACACACACACACACACACACACACACACACACACACACACACACACACACACACACACACACACACACACACACACACACACATGCAACCTTCTTTTTCTCCCGAGTTACACGGGACCGGGAGCTCTTCCGAAGGACAGTGAGAGGCCATTTATAGATGATCAAATACCATGCTAACGTTGCTTTCTATTATAAGTCGTCTCTGTGTTGACATTGTGTTGATTATCACATAATGTTTACCGGTAGCCTATGTATCGTCTCATTCCATTATTCGGCTTGATCCTACTGTCAGGGACAACGTCTTCGGCTGTTTTGCAAAGAAAGCCGAAGAAGTCTTCGTAATAAGGTTGCCCAGCGTGTGCTCTCTCTCTTTATTAGATGTAGTGTACAGAACACCAAAGGACAGAATCTGTCCAATATCTGTCATTCACGATTATGCTATTCAATTTTTAACGTGGGGTGCAGATGCCTTGCCAATAAACAGCGTCAAGGACTCGGATCCAGCGCTGCCACTCTGAAAAATAAAAAATCAAGTTGGAGTGTCGAAAAAACCCAAGAAAACCCAAGTTGCCCAAATCGTCCAAAAATGTCCACAATTCTGAACCTTTTTTAAGTCATCCGGTCGAAATCTTTCCGAAATGTCCGCAATTTTCAGAATTTTGAGCAAAAAACCCAAGTTTTTCCAAGTTCAGATGGAAAAAAACCAAGATTTTTTGTCGAAAAACCCAAGAAAAAAACCAATTTCTTCCCCCCCCCCCCAAAAAAACCCATTTTGCAAGTTCGGATCGAAAATCCCAGGATCTTGGGGAAAAAACCAAGAAGTGGCAACGCTGCTCGGATCTTCACCATTCTAGAGCAGGTGTCGCATGACAGAGTCTCCCCTCAAAAGTCTCACCGGGAGACTTTATTTCGAAACAGATTCTCCCCCGGCGGATCTGTTCCAGAATAAATTTGCACCCTGGAGAGTATATTCTGAAATAGTCTCGTGGGGGGGGGGGGGGTAGATAATATTTCTTTCGTCGACGAAATAAATTCTCCCCCGTCGAGCGTGTAATGGGCTACAGTCGCATAGAATTTATAAATGAGCAGGTTAAACTGTTAGTTTACGTATAGCTAAATTATTTAGCAAGAAAATATACTTTTACAACAGAAAATTTCTTCCAATACAGAGTTAAAGCCAGGGGGACAATGTTTGGGGGGGATACTCTGTATCGGGGAGACTTTATATCGTGATACCGACCTTGATCCACATAATATTGTCTACATGTAGACACTACATGTATTTGCGCATGCCCATCTCAAGTATTTGCAATAACGGCAACTTAAATTTTCACGAAACAGTTTCAGATGTTGAAGATATTAAAAATAATAATCAAGGCCACGTGTCACGTTACGAATTGGACACAAGCATGCAGAGAAAAGAATAAGAAACAATGGCCTTGCATCAGGTCTTTTTTAACGTGCATTTGTACACAAAATGTGCAGTTCTAGATGAATTTGTGCAGTTGATGAAGCACTTTTGTACAGTTAAAGCTAGCAAGAAATGACCATTGTCCCCCGATTGGAAGTAATTTACCATGAAGGATGGAAAGGAAAAGAAGTTGTGCAGTTCTAAAAATTCCTGAAAAACAGCCCTGCCTTGCATAGGCCTACATTGTACACCGTGATTTCGATAAATAAGACACATGATTATTGAATAATGAGTAGGCCTAATAACTCACAATAAATGTTTAGCCAAACAGCAAACAACCCATTTCTCGATTATTTGAATTCTTCAAGATAATTATAGCCTACGCCACACAGTGAAACACTTTTTAAAGTATAATTATGGAAGAATTTACTTTACATCAATAAACAGGAAAGAATAAAGGGACCGTATAGTAGCCTACGTGACCGCCATGAAAGAAAAGAACAGACTTGACTTGCCCGTCGATAAACTTTCACTAACACGCTGATTATTAATTTTTATAGCGCACAATTAATCTTGCTCTCTACGGCCAACATGACATTGTCCTGACGTCCTTTATGTCCCACTGAAATCAAGTTTAGCGTGCAACTGGCCCATTAGCAGAAACGCAGAAATTGTTCCTCTTGCACGCACAGAGAACTAGGCCTAAACTCAGCTTGCTGTAACATAAGAACAATAACAATTATTGTCCTCGTTATAGACTGAGGTAATTATATCACTTGTCCTTCCTTTGACGAAGTGAAGCCCCCAGGCCTTATTTTTCATCTGCGCTGTCCCAATCTAGAACCAACGTAACTGGATTTGGTGCCAATCATGGAATGCAAAACAAATTAACATCTTATAGCTGCATCAATGCTTCCAAATTAGTATATCTAGGCCACTATGTTGTATCATATTCATATTACAGGTCAATTTAGGCCCTACTATATAAATTATTGTGGGACTTGGTGATGAGCTTGGTGCCTTGGAACCTGAGAGCTCCAGGTTCGAATCCACTTCAAGCCCACGCCTACGAACCTAGAGCAAGTCCTTCACTCGCAATTGCTCGTGCGCTTCGGCGTGAAACTCGATCCAGTGTCCGCGCTGTAACCAGGAGCGCCTCTGAGTAAAGAGCTTAAAGAGGCGCTATAGAAATAGATAAATAAATTAAATAAATAGATAAATATTGCAAATTATATTTTTTATAATCGTAGAAGAAAGAATGCATTAATATAGCTGCATCAAGGTTTAGATTTTGCGTAAAAACTTGTATTGCATGTGTATTGTATTCAATGCCCATTGTATGACATGTCCATTGTTTTTCAAGTTTATTGTATTCCGAAGAAAACTAGTATCGCATGTGTATTGTATTGCACGCCCATTTGATGACATATCCATTGTTTATCGAGTGCAATGTATTACGAAGAACACTTGAATTGCATGTGTACATGTATTACAAGATCATTGTATTGCATATCCATTGTTAATCAAGTCTATTGTATTCCGTAGAAAATTTGCATCGCATGTGTATTGTATTGCACGCCCGTTGAATTGCATATCCATTTCTCCGAATCTATTGTTGTACTCCGAAGGACACATGTAGGCCTATTGCATGCGTATTGAAAGTTATTGCACGTTCCTTACATTTCACAGTGGCGTCACAATTACAACGCTCAGGACATTAACCGAGTTTCATGCTACAGATGAAATCATGATCCTCCAGAATTATTATCCGATAAGTCGAAAAAATCCAAATTGAAACCGCGGTGGACTAGCAAGCTAGGACGGATGGATGATAAAGCGACCGGAGTGAACCCGAGAGGAAATAAAATGGGGAAAGCTATGATCCGAGAAGGCGCAATAACAACGTAGGCTACTACAGTCAGTGCAATATTCACGGCATCGTGACCTAGCGAACGGCCATTTGATTATACCAGTTGATTTGGTGCATCGCTTTGTAAACGATCACTCAAAGTTCTGACTGATTTCTGATCTCGCTTGTCAGCTGGTGTAATGAATGTCATGTCGATGTAATATTATGCTGATATTAAATTTTATCGGTGTTTACTAGAGCGTTCTGGTCTGCGAACTTGAACTTGTGTGATCCGTGTTGATTTATTTGGCGATGATTCAAGTGAGTAATGAGTTATTGACAAATTAAAGCAGTAGTTAGTTTTTAAACATAAATACGTCTCAAAAGTTGGTCCAGAGACACACAGACACACAGATAGACAGCCACACAGGCACACAGACAGACACAGTAGGAGGGCGGGAGCAGAGACGACATGCCATTTAAATTTTATCTATAATAACAAATCCATTTAAAACTGCACATTTTGTGTACAACTGCACATTAACACATTCACCGCCACGACTATTATTACCGCTACGCCAAGCGAAAGACGCAAAATTATCAACATATAATATTCATGAAAAAATTAATGTTTCACTTTATTTTCACACCGGTTCCAGCTCACCAACACCCTAGATGCATCCCACCAAACCTCCCCATCCCCACTTCATCCCCATTTCTCGCCACACCGCACCACCACCCCACATCGCCCCATACAGCCACACCCGTTGGGGTAATTTAGTTGTTCGTCCAAACCACCTCCCCACTTTGCCCCACCTAGCCCACTCCAACCCCATACCACAGCCGTCCAGCCCTACCCAACCACTACCCTAACTCCACCCCACTCCACCCATTCCCACCCCTCCACCCCGTCCACCATGTAAAACGGTGAACATATAAAACTCATAAAATATAATATTTCACATTGATTTCACACCGGTCCCACCGCACCACCACTCTGACAGAATCATACTAAACCCTACCCCATCCCTGTCTACCCGCTTCCACCCCAACCCCCACCCGGGCCCTGAAATTCGCCAGGCTTCAGGACATTTCAGGACTTTTTAGCGTGCAATTGTACACAAAATGTGCAGTTCTAAATGGATTTCTGCAGTTGTAGAAGCACTTCTATACAGTTACAACTAGCAATAAAGGTCATTGTTCTCCGACTGGAAGTAATTTATCATGGGGGATGGGAAAGGGAAGGAGCTGTGCAGCTTTAAAGGTTCCTTAAAAACAGCCCTGGGACATTTTCCCCAACGGTTTTTTCTCAGCAGCCCTGGGTGCGAGTTTTTGATCTTTTGGGTAAAGAGGAGGCGTTGATGTAATCGTGAGTGACACATTTAATATTGCTTCTTCACACTCTTCCTCAATTACGTACTGTATATCTATTTATGAGGCTTCCGAATTGACTCAGATCCTGACAGCGAAAAATGGTACGTAGCTACATTTGAGTTTCGCCAAGTAAAAGCTCATCAGCCTTATTTTTCTATTGTTTCCATTTCTTCATCTTCATGTCCATTGTTTTTCAAGTTTACTGTATTTCGACGGACTATTATATTGCGTTGCAGGCCTATTTTATCTGAAGTGCAACACATTGAATGTCCACTTCATTTTAAAGAGCCATTGTTTCGCATGCCTGTTGTATCGCATGTCTTCCTCTTCCTTCATCTATCCACACCAGTTTAGAAGCTAGTGCCATCAGGGGCGGATCCAGAAGGCCAATCCGGCCATGCCCACCGATTTCAAAATTGCATGGCACTTGCCCTCCCTTTGGTTTCAAGAACCTTTAAATCAATACACGACTAGAGAGGTCATAGCATATTCCGAAGAGATCATGACCAGATGCCTAAAAAAGGTCATCAGATTTTTGGCTGGGAAATTGGTATATTTTTCAAACATTCCGGCGGATGACTAAACTAAAAATAAGGGTCATCTGATTTTTCCAGCAAAGATCACGGAAATTTTGCCCCCTTTCTAAGATTTCTGTATCCGCCCCTGCCCCTATTTCTGCCAAACAATCAGAGCCCATCCAGTAAGAGGGACATCACCGGGCGAGAAGCACCTGCTGTATCTACTGATGGACGTCGTTTTGAGGAAGAATAATAATAAGAAAGCCATAAAAATTAGCGAAGTATAGAGACATGGGCTGAATTTCAATTGCTCCATTTCCCGAGCAATCTATTTAACGCCCAACTTAATATGGGTCAGTATTATATGAGCGATATAAACTTGTTATCTTCCTCTATCAGTCTGCCTCCATGAAGAACCTGCGATGCCGTGCCCGAGACTGAACAGTTGCAGGCCCCTTATCTTGAGCGCCCGCTTAAAGTCATGCAGGGGGGGGGGGCAAACACAATAGTCACGCTGAAATATTTCAGCAAGAGCTTGTAAAACGCTAGAATATTTTTAATAGAGGTTTATGACTGTAAATTTATCAGTTTCGCATTGTGTATCATTAGCATTAGGCTATTAGTGCGATAGTGTGAAGAAATTTGTTAAATACCAAAGAGCAGTAATGGTTTTTTAAAAGATGTAAATTTTCAAAGAGATTGTCAATTGACTTTTTTGCCCCCAAGTGCGGGCGCCATGCCTTCATCTATCTTGAATAAGCGCCACCACAAAATTTGGGTAACTGGGACTGGATACCCAAGAGCACACTGTTTTTGAGGAGCAGCTCAGAAATTTTGTGGCAGCGCAAAGTCAGCCTTGAGTAAGGTCGAGAATGCAGCAGTCCTGACTGATTTCAAAGCTATGTAGTTCGAACGATGGACGGTTTTCGAGTGATTTTGGAGGCTTGGCATGACTTTCAAAGCGCCGCCACAAAATCGTGATTACTGGGACTGGATGCCCAAGAGCACACTGGTTTTGAGGAGCAGCTCAGAAATTTTGTGGGCGCGCAAAGTCTACCTTGAATAAGATCGAGAATGCTGCAATCCTGACTGATTTCAATGCTATGTAGGCCTACATGTAATTCGAACGATGGACGATTTTCGAGTGATTTAGGAGGATTGTCGTGACCTTTAAAGCGCCGCCACAAACTCGTGATTACAGGGATTGGCTACCCAAGAGCACACTGTTTTCGAGGATCAGATCAGAAATTTTGTGGCCGCGCAAAGTCTGCCTTGAATAAGATCGCGAATGCTGCAATCCTGACTGATTTTATATGTAGGCCTAAATCGAGCAATGGACGTTTTCGAGTGATTTTGGATGCTTGGCGTGACTTTTAAGCAATATATAAGATTTACAAGACACGAAATGAACTAACAAAAGTAAGAGTTGAGTCGTATGATCCAATACATGAACTAAAAAAGCTGAAATATGGCGAAAAGTACTATAGCAGCAATCAAAAGCTCGAGGGTACGTACCACACGTATTCTATTTTTTGAAAGGTACGTACGTATTTTAACGTACCCTATTTTAGGGTACGTAAACAATAAATAAAATACGTTACCCATGTCATTGCACATTATAAGAATGTTCAATTTAATTTAAGCAAACAATCACAACCCAGTATACGGCGTAGTAAATTATAGTAAATTGCTGCAATGCTATAGGCCTATAATTGTAGGTCTATGTTTATCCAGCATACATGTACATTGCACTTAATGCACTAATGTCAGTAAGTCGTCTCAATTCTGCTGCAGCACTTCAAAGGTGTGTTTTTATGCGATTGCCTGATCCAACCCAGAACTGTTTGTCGAAAAATTGCATTCAATCAAGTAATTGTTTTTCCAGTTTTTCAAAACTTTCACGTAGGAAGGTTATACGTAGGCTATGGGTTGCCGAGTAAACCATGAATAAAATTTTCGTGTACGGTACGTACCATACGCGTATTCTATTTTTTGAAAGGTACGCACGTATTTTAACGTATTCTATTTTAGGGTACGCGTACCCTCGAGCTATGGCAGCAATAATGGAAAAAGTTTGAGCGGAAAATTTGTGAATTTTGATAGAAACTTGAAAGCGGCTATAAAATTGATTAACTTTTTTATTACAATAAATAGCTTAAAAGCTGGACTGAAGTAGTTTCTTTACACTACATTTTTGCACTACATTATTCCATTACATTTTTACACTACGCTTTACACTACATTTCTACACTAATTTTTTACGCTGCATTCTACCACTGCACTATTGCACTACATTTTTGCGCCAAATGTTGCACTACAATTTTACACTACATTTTTACATAACATCTTTGCACCAAATTTTACAGCACATTTTACAGTTTTACGTTTAGCCTTCTTCTTACGTAGCCTATGCTGTGATTTCATTAAAATAAAAGTTCACTGAACTTCAGCGGAAGCGTGTCCACTGTCCAGGGCTCTCGCAGTAAATCATAATTATTATACAAAGGCTCCATGCAGGGTCAAGTGGAAGCTTCAGTATACAGTTTGTCAATGTCACACGCCGTACCGTGATTACAATCCACGCAGGAGAGGCACAATAAAGACCTGCCAAACATGAGCGTTTTAGGGATTCCTAGGCCGTGTGCGTTTAGGGGCTGACCTAGTTGAAATCCAACAAAATAAAAAAGATATTTGTAGGGCGCGGTCGCCGCGGTGGTGTAGGGGTTATGCTCGCTGTCTTGCAGCCGGAGGGTTGCAGGTTCGAATCCACCTCACAGGGACCTAGGGCAAGTCCTTCACTTGAAATTGGTCAGCGCTTCGGTGTGAAACTCCGATTCTGTGTCCGCGCTGTAGTCGGGAGCGCTTCTGAGTAGTATTCATCGAAGGGGCTCTATAACAAGTACACATGGTGTTGAAGTTTGGGGAGGCTATTTTTAGCCTACGACCCCAAGAGGCGTGGCCTAACGACCCCGACCCCAGGAGGCGTGGCCTAACGACCCCGACCCCAGGAGGCGTGGCCTAACGACCCCGACCTAGGAGGCGTGGCCTAACGACCCCGAACCCAGGAGGCGTGGTCTAACGACCCCGACCGCAGGAGGCGTGGCCTAACGACCCCGACCGCAGGAGGCGTGGCCTAACGACCCCGACCCCAGGAGGCGTGGCCTAACGACCCCGACCCCAGGAGGCGTGGCCTAACGACCTTAGCCTACGCGGTAGCGTATATAAGAAAGCTCGTGTCGCTGTTGCGGGGCAGACGAATGGCCTGGTGAAGAACGCCTAAACCGCGTAGTAGTCGGGCTAAATGATCTGGCTTGACGGACGGTAAAACGTTTGTTGAGTGATACTATTGTGAAGGGAGTAAAGCCTGAACCTGAGCCTCGAGCGTCGAACTCGGCCTCTTCGGGTATTCCTTCACGGGACTGAGGTGCGGCCTCCGACTACCGCAACCTAGCTGACGGACGGAGCTGCTACGACGACGGTCGACGCGCAGGGAGACCGAGATAGAGGAAAACGAGTAAGCCGAGAGCTGACGGTCTGTCCTGCCTTCGGCGACGGTCTGTGGCTGGTGCTGCAGGGACGGAACTGACGGTCCGTCCTGCCTTCGACTTCGACTACGATCCGCGGTTGGTGCTGCAGGGACGGAACTGACGGTCCGTCCTGCCTTCGACTTCGACTACGATCTGCGGTTGGTGCTGCAGGGACAGAACTGACGGTCTGTCCTGCCTTCGACTACGATCCGCGGTTGGTGCTGCAGGGACGGAACTGACGGTCCGTCCTGCCTTCGACTTCGACTACGATCTGCGGTTGGTGCTGCAGGGACAGAACTGACGGTCTGTCCTGCCTTCGACTACGATTCACGGCTGGTGCTGCAGGGACAGAACTGACGGTCTGTCCTGCCTTCGACTACGATTCACGGCTGGTGCTGCAGGGACAGAACTGACGGTCTGTCCTGCCTTCGACTACGATTCACGCCTGGTGCTGCGGGGACAGAACTGACGGTCTGTCCTGCCTTCGACTACGATTCACGGCTGGTGCTGCAGGGACAGAACTGACGGTCTGTCCTGCCTTCGACTACGATTCACGCCTGGTGCTGCGGGGACAGAACTGACGGTCTGTCCTGCCTTCGACTACGATTCACGGCTGGCGCTGCCGGGGACAGAACTGACGGTCTGTCCTGCCTTCGACGACGGTCTGCGGTTGGTGCCGCAGGGACGGAACTGACGGTCCGTCCTGCCTTCGACGCCGGTCCACGGCCGGTTCTGCAGGGACCCCTGTTGTTCCGAACCAGTACGCTCAAGCCTAGTCGGCTAGCCCTTGGTTCACCGCCAAGGCCGTATCCCGCGGACAATTCCACGATACCCGAACGACTGGAGCTGAAACTCGCATCCTGGTGAACTTTCGCTCAGCCCTAGTCCGTTACAAACTGGTACCAGAAGTGGGGTGTTTGAAAAGAACGACAACTCGTGAAATTCCGACGGAACGACAACAATGTGGAACTCTTTGATCGGCGACATGGACGGAAATGCTGCTGGCTTCCCAACGACCTCTTCACCCGCCGCCGGACGAAGAAAGGACCTCCTGGTCGACTACGAGGTCGAGTCCAGCCGATTTCGGGAGAAAATCGACTTCGACGACCTACCGAAGAAAGAGCGCAAGAACTTCCTGCTTCCGGAAATGGACGTCGGCAAATTGGAATCGGAAGTCATGGAA
Source organism: Lumbricus rubellus (assembly GCA_945859605.1). Classification (NCBI taxonomy): domain Eukaryota; kingdom Metazoa; phylum Annelida; class Clitellata; order Crassiclitellata; family Lumbricidae; genus Lumbricus; species Lumbricus rubellus. Next base: position 21,824,331 of record OX243821.1, on the reverse strand, counting down.
AAGGTCAGTCGCCTGGCCAGCGAGAAGAAGAATCACATGAAGCCCGGAAAATTCGATGGGACTGGATCCCTCGAGTCATTCCTGGCACAATTCGACGTGTGCGCAAGACACAACCGATGGACTGCAGCCGATAAAGTCGACTTCCTCCGCTGTTCCTTGGAACGGGCGGCAACGCAGCTACTCTGGGACTTCGGAGCCAGCACCGAAGTCACGTATGAACAGCTCGTCGAGAGACTACGCCAGCGGTATGGGTCGGAGGGTCAGGCTGAGACCTTCCGAGCGCAGCTCTACTACCGCCGGCAGCGAGCTGACGAAACTCTCGGCGACTTGCTGCACGACATCCGGAGACTCGTCGTTCTTGCCTATCCGGTCCCGTCCAATGAAACGACAGAAATTCTCGCGAAAGATGCCTTCCTGGAAGCAATTCGCGACCGGGAGCTGTCTCTCAAGGTGAGAGAACGAGAACCGAAAACCATCGACGAGGCGTATCGAACAGCTCTACGCCTGTCCGCGTATCGACAGACGTCGGACTTGGAGGACCGCCAACGGCCAGCCAACCGGGTGAGAGGAACGCAAGAGGGCGACGCTGGTGGTCAACTCCAGTCACAACTGGACAGTTTCTTCGCTTCGCAACGTAAGTGGCAACAGGACATGGAAGGAAGGATCTGCAGACAGCTGGACGAACTCCGAAGCTCGCAGCGGACGAGCTTCGGCGCGGAACCGACTGCTCCACGGACGGTTCCATCTACCGTTCCTACTCCTCCGTCTCCGCCTCGAGGAAATCCTTCAGGTGGTCCCGGACGCGGGATAACCTGCTTCAACTGCGGACAGGTGGGTCACGTGGCTCGCCGGTGCCGCCAGCGTCAGCAGTTCTCCAACCGCCGTGACGACACACGCACATCGGACCCACCGATGTCGGAACAGAACGGAACAACCGTCACGAACCATACCACGAGAGTCAGAGCTTCGGGTGTGACGAACAACGCGATCTACATCCGGGGAACGATCAACGGACAACAAAGAAATTGCCTAGTGGACACTGGGTCGGAGGTAAGCCTAGTTCCCTCTGCTGATGTTGATGGTTTGACGCTCCAGCCTAGCGCTCGCATTCTTCTGGCTGCTAATGGGACGCAGATTAGAGTTTTGGGTCAGCTTGATACCCCAATTGTGATTTCTAGAGGCTTCTCCATTGGCACTAGTTTTCTTGTCTCTGACCAGATTGGCGAACCAATGCTTGGCATGGATTGGCTAAGGCAGCATCGTTGTCGCTTGGGTTTTGGACAGGGTGCATTGTTTATTGGTCGACGCCGCATTCCTTTGGTCAAGGGCAATGGATCGCTTTGGTGTCGCAGGGTTATGGTTGCCGAGGAGACGATTGTTCTTCCTCGTTCGCAGTGTGATATACCTTGTAAAACTCAGTATCGTAATTTGACGACTTCGGCATCGGCGTGGATGACTGAATCTAAGGAGATCCAGCCCGGTGTGCATGTAGCCCGAGTTGTGTTTGGTGATGATGCTGATGTTGCTTGCATTCGTGTGGTGAATCTAAATGAACAACCTGCCCTGTTAACGACCGACCAAATGTTAGGCGACTTGCACCCCGTAGAGGTCGAAGTAAAGAATGACAATGAGAGGCCGACAGACACTGCTGACTCTTTGGTTGGGACGTTAATGGACGATATCTCCGAGGATGTCCCGGCGGATGTGAAGGAACGGCTGAAGGAGTTACTGGTCGAATATGAAAGCATCTTCTCGACCACCGACCACGACTTGGGACGGACGACGATCTCTCAGCATAGAATCGACACGGGGGACTCTCGTCCCGTGAGACAATCTCTGCGTAGACAACCGCTTCCGTATCAGGCTGCTATTGATGCGCAACTGGACCAAATGTTGGCTACTGGGGTAGTTGAACCTGCTGCCAGCGAGTGGGCAGCAAATGTGGTCCTCGCCAAGAAGAAAGACGGTTCTCTGAGGTTTTGTATTGATTACCGCAAACTGAACAATCTGACTCGGAAGGATTCCTACCCTCTTCCTAGAATCGACGCCTGTCTTGACTCTTTGTCGGGCGCCGGTTGGTTCAGTACGCTGGACTTGCGCAGCGGGTATCATCAGGTCATGATGAACCCAGGTGACTCTGATAAGACTGCTTTCGTCACTCGGCGAGGAACTTTCCGTTGGCGGGTCATGCCTTTTGGCCTATGTAACGCACCGGCCACCTTCCAGCGGCTGATGGACATCGTCCTCTCGGGGTTGAACTTTGAAGTGTGTTTGGTGTACTTGGACGACGTGATCATTTTCAGCAGTACCTCGGACCAACATTTGGACAGATTGGGCCAGGTTTTCGCGAGGCTCAAGGAGGCCAATCTGAAACTGAAACCTAGCAAATGTCACCTGTTCAGACGCACCGTATCCTTCCTTGGACACGTGGTGACGGCGGAGGGGATTTCTGTTGACCCATCCAAGGTACTGGCGGTAACCGAGTGGCTCACGCCCAAATGTTTAAAGGAGGTGCGGGCTTTCGTAGGACTTTGTTCCTACTATCGCAAGTTCATTCGGGGTTTCTCCATGGTCGCCTCACCACTGTTCGCTCTGACGAGAAAGGAACAGCCGTTTCTGTGGGGAGACGACTGCCAGGAGGCGTTCGACCACCTAAAGGATGCGTTGACTACCGCGCCGGTACTCAGCCTACCGATGGACGATGCTGCCTACACCCTGGACTGTGATGCCTCTGATGTCGGAATTGGCGGGGTACTGTCTCAGAATATCGACGGCGAGGAACGAGTGATTGCCTACGGTAGTCGGTTGTTCTCCAACGCCGAAAGCAACTATTGCATCACCAGAAAAGAATTGCTGGCAGTGGTACACTTCACACAGGTCTTCCGGCAGTACCTGCTGGGTAGGCGATTCACCCTCCGAACGGACCATGCTGCGCTACGATGGTTACAGCACACTCCTGAACCGATTGGGCAACAAGCACGATGGTTGGAGAAGTTAGCCGAGTTTGACTTCGAAATACTGCATCGACCTGGACGCAAGCACGGCAACGCCGACGCCTTGTCCAGAAGGCCGTGCCGACAGTGTCATTGGGAGGAAGCGGAAGCTACGGATCACTTCGTGCGAGAGGTAACCGAGTTGGTGACGGAGAGTGACAGCACGACCGACATCGTGAAATCACAAAAGGAGGATCCTGTTCTGAGCCTAGTCCGAATTTGGCTGAGCGAAGGCATGCCGACCTTGCAAGAAATCCTCCAGGAGGGCGAAGCTGTGAAAGTTTATTGGCACCAGCGGGACAGGTTGTACCTGAGGGACGACACTATCTACCGACGGACGCCCGACGAGTCGGAACAGGTACTCGTGCCAAAGGACCTCCAGAAGGACTACTTGAAGCTGGCGCATACCGGCATAACCGGTGGACACCTGGGTGTCAGACGAACTCGATGGCAGGTTCGCAGGAGAGCCTATTGGGTAGGGTGGTCCCGAGATGTGAAGAGGTTTTGCCAACACTGCGACGGGTGCTGTCGGTACCGACGGGGCGCACCGCAAAGACAAGGCCCTCTGCAGCCCATGACGTGTGGAGAGCCGTGGGAGAGAGTCAGTGTGGATGTGACCGGTCCACATCCGAGGAGCCGACGAGGCAACATCTACATTCTGACCATGATGGACAACTTCTCGAAATTTGCGGAAGCTGTTCCGATGCCCAACCAGGAGGCGGCCACGGTGGCGAAGGCCCTGGTGGAAACGATCGTCGTCCACTTCGGAGCGCCACTTCAGCTTTTGACGGATCAAGGAAGAAACTTCGAGGGGAAGGTGTTCCACGAAATGTGTCGGCTCCTGGAGATAGACAAAGTTCGGACGTCCAGCTATCGGCCTCAGACCAACGGCATGATCGAAAGATACCACCGCACGCTCAATTCGATGTTGGGAAAGGTGGTGAGCGAGAATCAACGGGACTGGGACGAGCATCTTCCGTACGTGGCCGCAGCTTACCGGGCCTCGATCCACGACGTAACCGGGTTCTCACCGAACTATCTCATTTTCGGCAGGGAGAACCGGGCACCACTGGATCTTGTGTACGGGCCGCCGGAACCCATCGAGGAGAACGGAACCACGTACTCCACCTACGTGGCTGAAATGTCCGAGAGGTTCACGAGGGCGTACGACGCGGCCAGACGAAGTCTCGGGAAGGACGCTGAGAGACGCAAGCATGGCTACGACTTGCGAGTGCGCCCTGCGAAGTTCGAGGAGGGTGACTGGGTCTATTACTTCAGCCCACGGAAATTCGTTGGACGCAGCCCGAAGTTTCAGCGTAACTTCACGGGGCCATTCAGGATCCTGCGGGCGTGCGGCCCAGTCAACTACCTCCTACAAAAGTCGCCAAAGGCCAAGCCCTTCGTGTCGCACGTCGATAAACTCCGCCACTGCTTTGGGCGGACGAAAGGACAATGGAACGAGACGGGAGCAGGGATGACCAATTTACCACCCACGGAAGCAGCGAACGGGGCCACAGCACCTTCGAGCCGTCGGCCAGGGCACCGTTGGAAAGGAACGCTTGCAGAGGAAGGAGCGACCTACAGGGATCGATACGGTGCGGAGGATGGAAGCGCAGCCATACCGGTCGTCAATCAACCAAGGAACAGAACGCCTGCAACGGAAGAAAATTCGCATGACGAAAACTCCGACGAAGCGAGGGCCGGTCCCGGTCGACCTCGGCGCTCCACTCGCCGACCAGCCCGGTTCCAGTAGACGGCGCCCGGTTCCGCGAGCGATGGCGGTAAAGTTCCGCACGCTGATCTGCGGAAAAGGAGTTCTGGGTGTGTAGTTTTTCCTTAGTGCACGACGACAGCGACCTCGGTCGCTGCGGACATTCCGTGCCTAAGTAGAAAGGGATAAAATTGGTAAAAGCAGTTCCTTTTTATTGCCAAAAAGAGGGATTTTTCATTTCAAGTGACGAAGAAAATTGCGATGCATTTTCTTTGTGAGAAGCAAACATTTTTTCATAAAGACACATTTTTTTTTTCCTTGAGAAAACGATATTCGGTTTTTTAAGGCGAATTTTTGTGGTGAGAGTCATTTTTATTGTGAAGAACATTATTTTTGTGAAAAGGAAGCAAACCTTTATTGGGGAAAGAAGCATTTTTAATTATAAACAAGGGACAGTCATGTAATCGTTTAATTAATCGTCTGGTTAATCGCGATTAACCACATGTAGGCTTGCTTTGACAATCAGTTTGTGTTATAATTCTGATGGTTTAGGGTTGCAGTTTAATTTAGCACTTTATAACTGCGGTTGGAATTCGTAAGTGGCTTGTAGGTTATTTTATTTGCTTGCTGACGGAAGATTTTGCAACAAATATTGCTGTTGGTAACTAGGTCCTGCTAGCTTTTGACTTTACACCAACCATTGCCTGCTGGTTACGATGACGTCACTGTTTTGCTCTGCTTACGCATTCGGTAACTAGGTCACGCTAGCTTTTGATTTTGCACCAAACATTGCCTGCAGGTTACGATGACGTCACTGTTTTGCTCTGCTTACGCATTCGGTAACTAGGTCACGCTAGCTTTTGATTTTGCACCAAACATTGCCTGCAGGTTACGATGACGTCAATGTTTCGCCCTACTTACGCATTCGGTAACTAGGTCACGCTAATTTATGAGTTCAAAATTATATTTAAGATCTACGATTTACAATTCGAGATTGTATTTAAGATTTTATTTAAGATTGCATGCGCCCTTGCAGTTGTGTATCTTATTTGGCTGCTCGTAAACAGACTTAAATTGAAACGGATGCCATTTTTTGATGACGTGCGCAGCGCTAAGCTTGGGGGCGGAGCCTAACGACCCCGACCTCGGAGGCGTGGCCTAACGACCCCAGGAGGCGTGGCCTAACGACCCCGACCTCGGAGGCGTGGCCTAACGACCCCAGGAGGCGTGGCCTAACGACCCCGACCTCGGAGGCGTGGCCTAACGACCCCGGAGGCGTGGCTTAACGACCCCGGCCTAGCGTTCTCGGCTCTTGTTGGTTATATAACGTAATACGGGACCGTTCCGCCGTTAGTCCTAGCTGAAGATGGAGACGCAAAACGACGATCGCTGCGGCCGCTGTGGCCGGCCATTTACCGGTCAGAATGTGTGGAGTCACAAACGCCGACACGAAAGGAGGTGCCCAACCGCCAGGGTACGTCGGGTAAGGGAGGTGCCCATACCTCCTGTCGCCGACCCCGCTCCGGCCGCGTCCTCCGTTTCGGAGAACGTCGCCGCGCCTAGCCAGGACATCGGGACGCCGGCCGAGCTCGACCTTCTTGCGGATTTTCCGCTGCTGTCCGACGGGGAATTTGCCATGTTCACCGCGGATGACTTCCTGCCTGACGTCTCCGACCTGCTGTCAGACGGCGACCTCCCGTTTGACCTACCGGACCCGTTGGACAACCTGGACGACGCCGCAACCGCGGCCCCGAATACGATTGGAAGCGCATCCATCCCGGAGCCCTCGAGCTCAATGCTCGCGACTGTTTTCAGCCCCGGGACGTCACGCGCCGAAGCGGCGGAGATAGTCCGTTTGGCTCGGTCACTCTCCTCCTTCGTGACTGCCGATTGTTTTGGCGAGATAGCGCTGCCACGCTATCCCCATTGGCCAATCGCCATTCTCCGGGGCCTTTTCGACGGCTGTGTCCCTGAAGGCATCACCCCGCGAGCATCACCTCCGCAGGTGATTTACATCGACGACGACGACTGAAGACGAGGCAGGGAAGTTAGTAAAAGTATTTTTTTTTCTAGCCGTGCGTGGCTGAGTTTTTATTTTCAGCCATGTGGCTGCTATTATTTCGTTTTGACTAATTTTTTTTCCGCTCGCAATCATGGATCCCGCTAGCCGCATTTCGCTGTTGTTAGTTTCGATTAATTCTGTACTGCTGTAAAAAAAAAAAAAAAAAAAAAAAAAAAAAAAAAAAAAAACGAGGGGTTGTGCCCAGACAGGCACATCGCACCAAAAAAAAAAAAAAAAAAAAAAAAAAAAAAAAAAAAAAAAAAAAAAAAAAAATAAAAAAAAAAAAATAAACGAGGGGGTTGTGCCCAGACAGGCACTCCGCACCCAAGAGAAAAATAAACCGGGGGTTGTGCCCAGACAGGCACTCCGCACCCACAGTGGCGAACTTTGTGCCGCTGCGCTTAATTGCGCTTATTCAGAAAGCAGGATGCTGGCTTTTACTTTTCATTGTGATAACTTTGTATACTGCCATTCTACGCTGCATTGTAGCGAGGGCTGGTTGCCAGTTTTAATCACGCAGCCTCCGTTTTATGTCGCTTATTCGATTCATTATTGTGAATGCAATTTTTGTAAACAGTTTCGTTTTAATGCCGCACTGGTTCTGTAACGTTTTGCTTGGTCACATCCGAGTTGCGGCGGATGTCTGTTTAATCAAATAGTTGACTGTTATCGTTGTGTACATGGCGCCACATGCGCTATATAAATGTAGTACTGTATCGCTTGCCGATTAACGCGCTTACTACGCTTAATGATATGCGCGTACACGTCTGATTTTTACTAGCTAATGTTACCAGGCGCTAGATAAATGTTGTATAGGCTCTTTAGCGCTGTGCTTCTGCCCGACCGTAGCAGCGATACAATTCTAGGTTGCATTGATTAATACCGTAGGCCTATGTTGGCCCTCCAGTCTAAAATTTTTTTTAGGGCGGGGCCCCTGCTTCCTTCGAGGGGACCTCGAAAATTTGGTCAGGGGGGGGTGTTGAAGTTTGGGGAGGCTATTTTTAGCCTACGACCCCAAGAGGCGTGGCCTAACGACCCCGACCCCAGGAGGCGTGGCCTAACGACCCCGACCCCAGGAGGCGTGGCCTAACGACCCCGACCTAGGAGGCGTGGCCTAACGACCCCGAACCCAGGAGGCGTGGTCTAACGACCCCGACCGCAGGAGGCGTGGCCTAACGACCCCGACCGCAGGAGGCGTGGCCTAACGACCCCGACCCCAGGAGGCGTGGCCTAACGACCCCGACCCCAGGAGGCGTGGCCTAACGACCTTAGCCTACGCGGTAGCGTATATAAGAAAGCTCGTGTCGCTGTTGCGGGGCAGACGAATGGCCTGGTGAAGAACGCCTAAACCGCGTAGTAGTCGGGCTAAATGATCTGGCTTGACGGACGGTAAAACGTTTGTTGAGTGATACTATTGTGAAGGGAGTAAAGCCTGAACCTGAGCCTCGAGCGTCGAACTCGGCCTCTTCGGGTATTCCTTCACGGGACTGAGGTGCGGCCTCCGACTACCGCAACCTAGCTGACGGACGGAGCTGCTACGACGACGGTCGACGCGCAGGGAGACCGAGATAGAGGAAAACGAGTAAGCCGAGAGCTGACGGTCTGTCCTGCCTTCGGCGACGGTCTGTGGCTGGTGCTGCAGGGACGGAACTGACGGTCCGTCCTGCCTTCGACTTCGACTACGATCCGCGGTTGGTGCTGCAGGGACGGAACTGACGGTCCGTCCTGCCTTCGACTTCGACTACGATCTGCGGTTGGTGCTGCAGGGACAGAACTGACGGTCTGTCCTGCCTTCGACTACGATCCGCGGTTGGTGCTGCAGGGACGGAACTGACGGTCCGTCCTGCCTTCGACTTCGACTACGATCTGCGGTTGGTGCTGCAGGGACAGAACTGACGGTCTGTCCTGCCTTCGACTACGATTCACGGCTGGTGCTGCAGGGACAGAACTGACGGTCTGTCCTGCCTTCGACTACGATTCACGGCTGGTGCTGCAGGGACAGAACTGACGGTCTGTCCTGCCTTCGACTACGATTCACGCCTGGTGCTGCGGGGACAGAACTGACGGTCTGTCCTGCCTTCGACTACGATTCACGGCTGGTGCTGCAGGGACAGAACTGACGGTCTGTCCTGCCTTCGACTACGATTCACGCCTGGTGCTGCGGGGACAGAACTGACGGTCTGTCCTGCCTTCGACTACGATTCACGGCTGGCGCTGCCGGGGACAGAACTGACGGTCTGTCCTGCCTTCGACGACGGTCTGCGGTTGGTGCCGCAGGGACGGAACTGACGGTCCGTCCTGCCTTCGACGCCGGTCCACGGCCGGTTCTGCAGGGACCCCTGTTGTTCCGAACCAGTACGCTCAAGCCTAGTCGGCTAGCCCTTGGTTCACCGCCAAGGCCGTATCCCGCGGACAATTCCACGATACCCGAACGACTGGAGCTGAAACTCGCATCCTGGTGAACTTTCGCTCAGCCCTAGTCCGTTACAATACAAACAAAATTATAAAATAATTTCCTATTTTTAACTCTTTGTAATTCTTTGTTTTTTGCGGTCATTTTCACCGGAAACACTCTCACCTCGCCCCCCCCCCCCCCCCAATGGAAAATCCCCAGGTGTTTTTTGGCTTCATCCCTGCCAGTGTCTCATATATTATAACTTATTCTTTGCAATTTTGTGTTTTAGGACATTTTCATCGGAACTCCCCACCCCATGGGAAAATCCCCGAAATGCTGTCTGGCTTCGTCGATGTCAGCGTGTCATAGCGCTGCCACTTAACGCGGTCTAATGAAAACATCAGAGTGACAGGTAAGAGTCAGGCGACAGTTTACACATCTTAGCAGACGACACTTCTTCTCAGAAACCTGGCGCCAGTGAGACCGGATCAAGTGTGTGTATTTGCAGTTTAACGTCGCTGTGGTAACAAAGACCATTAGCGATGCCCTCCTCCTTTATCCAGGCTTGGGACTGGCACTGGCAGAGTGCGACCGGGTAAAGAGACAATCGACACAGTTTTTATACTGAATTCCAGTTGGTACTCGAGGTGGAAAATTAAAAAGTGAAGGATGAGTGGACGTCAAACAACGGGAGACATCCTTCTCCCTCCACCCCGGTCCCCGTCCCCACCCTCACCCCACCACTACCATCCCCATTCCAAAATCAGGTCATCGGAGTTGCTCTGGTCATGCGTGTAACTATTATAGGACTGCACTCGATTGGTGAGCGTAATCTTGAAACTCTCCCTCTCACGCGCTGTATCTCTCCGATTTACTTACTCTCTCACTGTCTCTGTGGCAGTCTGTCCTTCCTGATAACTCTCTTTCGATATGTCCGCTCTGCCAACTACATATCCCTGTGTGTATCTCTATGCTTCTAACTGTCTTCCTGTTTGTGTTCTGCCAACTCTTTCTCTGAATATCTGACCTTCGATTGAAAAAACAATATTTTCATAAGTACAATTTCTATAAATTTTATGTAGAAATTTCGTCGATAGACTCCAATTTGTCCGCTCCGAATTGTCCGTTCCGAATTGTCTGCTCCGAATTATCCGCTCCGAATTGTCCGCTTTGAATTGTCCGCTCCGAATTGTCCGCTCAAAATTGTCCGCTCAGAATTGTCTCTTCCGAATTGTCCGCTCCGATTTGTCCCCTCCGGTTTGTCCGCTCCGATTTGTCCCCTCCGGATTGTCCGCTCCGAATTGTCGGCTTCAAATGGTCGGCTCCGAATTGTCAGCTCCAAATGGTCGGCTCCGAATTGTCCGCTCCAATTTGTCCGCTACGAATTGTCGGCTCCGAATTGTTCGCTCCGATTTGGTCCCTAAGTTAATAGACTTCTCTGGAACCGGGAACTGGATCCACCGACCTCTTGAATGTCACTCATAGCACTCTAACCACTACACCACCGAACACCGCTATTGAAACCAATCTCATAATAATTATTGAGCTCAATCATGCTGCAGCGGCCATTATCAACCTAGACCATAATCAACCTAGACCATCATCCATCGCTGCTTTCCCATTTCCGTTTTCACCGACCGTCACGCCATCTACCTTTGCATTACTCTCCGACTCATTTTCTACTCCATACATCTGCAGGTAAATTGCGGAAACGACGCTTCCATTGAACCATGAAAGGCCATACGTGGTAGCTATTTTAGCTGCTAATTGAACAGTAATAGCGCCAGTGCAGAGTCTGAATAAATGAGGAGGGCAACGCACTCGTCTGTGATGTGCTGTGTATCGCTAAAGAGCTGCGTGTACTAAGCGCTAAACAACCTTGAGTTTGTTTCCTATATGGAAGGTCATAAAATAATAATAGATTATCAATCAATCAAAATTTATATAGCGCCTCTTCAAGGTAACTACTCAGAGGCGCTCAAATGCTAAGCACATTTTCAAACGCTTTCGTCAAACTCTGCGTAAAGTATGCTTCCCTGTGAAGTCGTTTACCCTAAAAGTGAATCAGCAAGAACCGAGCGAGTTACTGAGCAATGTAACAATATTTATAGTTCACCCGCAGTTCCCATAAATAAGTAAAAGCAACAAAAACAATGGAATCATCTAAGTACACGGAAATTCTACCTGCATAAACTACTGCTTTGGTTAAATTACTCTTTCTTAGACATTTTTCGCCGTGCACCGCTTTGCCCAAGTAACTGGAGAAAACAGGGAAACCTAATTTCTTTACCAGCGCTTGTCTGTCGCCATCCAGAGCTTCAATCATTTTCAATGTTATTGCTTTTCACAGCACCGTTGGCACTCAGCATAGCTTCAGCAAAGACTAGCCATCGCAGATCACTACCATGCCAATATTAAATCCTGGGGGATTACCATTGGCGTAGACAAGGGGCTTAGGGGTTTACAACATTGGCTTAGGAAAATTTTCCAAAAAGGTTATTTATCCACTTAAATAAGAAAAAACTAAACAATTGTCTGTAGTAACAATTGTTTTTCTTACTTTATTCCATTTGTAACTTTATTCCATGTTTATTTACTGTAATACTGTTGGGTTGGTGTCAGGAAAGGCATCTGACCAGGCCATAACCCCCTGTCATAAATCCCCGGCTACGCCACCGGGGATTGGCATACCTCAGGTAAAGAAAACACTAACTAAAGAATAACGGATATAATAGCAATCAGGACTGTTTTTGATGCATTCTTAGAACTGCACAGCTCCTTCTTTCCTTTCCCATCATCCATGGTAAATTACTTAAAATCGGAGGACAATGAACTTTTTGCTAGTTCAAACTGTACAGAAGTGCTTCTACAACTGCACATTTTGTATACAACATTACTGCACGTTAAAAAAGCCCTGATAGCCTTTCAGTGGTGTATACAATGTTATACATGTACTAGCTCGTTCACACTCAATGATAAATTCGAATTTCGTCCAATCTATGGCAGACCAATCCACGTAAAACAGCGAGTGGGTCGCTCCTCTGAGGACACATTACAGACTGTTATCGTCACTAGCGTCATCTGTCGCCCTTGACAGAGCAAAGTCGTCTTCGCCTTCTGCATCGAAATGGAATCAAACGAGCTTATTATAGACACGTACAGGAAATGTCGGCTTCCCTTGGGGTGTCGCATAATAACGCTCGCCAATAAGGAGCCACAGCGTTGCCACTCTAAAAAATGAAAAAACCCACGTTGGAGGGTGGAAAAACCCAAGAAACCCAAGTTGCCTAAATCTTCGAAAATGTACACAATTTCTTGTCCGAAAAATTTTGATGACCTTTTTTAGTCATCCGGCCAAAATCTTTAAAAATTGTCCATAATTTCCCGATTTTCTTGTCGAAAGAGAAAACCCAGGCAAAAAACCCAAGTTCCTCCCGACAAATCCCATTTTCAAGTTCAGTTATCGAAAAAACCCAAGATTTTTCCAGAAAAAAACAGAAGAAAAAAAAAAGTTCTTCCAGAAAAAAACCCCATTTCACAAGTTCGGATCTAAAAACCCAAGATCTTGTGGAAAAACCCAAGGAGTGGCAACGCTGAGGAGCCATGCTTGATGCCGTCTGATTAATCCCCATGGTTCAGTATCAACCGACAGCCAGAGAGACTGGTGGTGTCTCTAAAATTAGATGGATGCTATAGCGTTAGTTCGAGAACGTTGGCTTTCAACGCTGCTGCAGTCTAATAGCTAAGGATTAGAAGGGAACCAATAATTATTACAAGCCATTTAGTCCACTGCAGTGATGCTGGTTGGAGAGGTTGAGTATCGAGATCTTAAATGGCGTGTCGTCTCAGCTCCCGTCTTCCTTCTCTGTGTGCCTGTCTGTGTGTGTCTTTCAGTCTGCCTGTCTGTCTTTGCCTCTGTCTGTCTGTCTCTGTCTTTGTCACTGTCTCAATCTGTCTCTTTCTATGTCTATTTCTGTCTCTGTCTGTCTATGTCTCCCTCTCTCACTCTCTCTCACTCACTCTTCCTGTTTGTCTGTATCTCTGTGTGTATGTCTGTGTGTATGTGTCTGCCTGTCCGTCCGCCTGTCTGTCTGTCTGTATTAAGAGACGTGCGTGCGACGTTGAGGTCATTCAGCAGCTGAGAGAAAGTCAATACAGTCACATTAAAAAAAATTATATTCGTTGTTTTGCTAAAATAAGAACCGGCCATCATAATGTGACAGTTAACAAGCGCCTAGAGAGCAGCGGATAAAGCCAAGTAGCCTAAATCGTTTTTGAACAGCATTCGTGTTATCAATGTTGAATTGTTCTTTGCGCAAGAAGTAAATAAGAAGTAAGAACATGCTTTTTTTAACCAGAAACCTCAATTTAGTTTACAGAGGAGGAAAATAATAGAGGCATTATTTTGTGCAAAGTCATATGGCATTCTCATAATAAAACTTCTTTTGGCAAAGCAGGAATCAACTCTATTATAGGCAGGGTTAGAATCATAATGGCCTGGGTTGGTATTGTATGGAGTAACATTATTGACCCCACATTAATTTTGGGTGCCTTTTCTCTAGCGATCTGCAACGCTTCTGAAAGGCTTTTTACTCGCATGAATGTACGATTGTAGGCTATGTATGAGCACTTGCTATAGTGCCTATTCAAGATTGCTACTCAGAGGCGCTCCCGACTACGGCGCGGATACTAAATCGAAGATCTGCTTCAATCTGCAAATATGTCTCCAGTTTTACTTCTTTCTGCCTCTCTATGGGTCTCTGACTGTAGGCCTATCTGTGTGTGTGTGTGTGTGTGTGTGTGTGTGTGTGTGTGTCTCTGTCGCTGTCTCTTCCTCCGTGGTCCTCCGTGGATATATACATGTATATATAATTATATACATTGATGACATATATAATATGCATACATTATATTTTATTCGGAGTATTTATATAGCGCCTCTTCAAGAAAGCTACTCAGAGGTGCTCTCATTATATATATATATATATAATATATAATGTGCGTGTGTGTGTGTGTGCGTGTGTGTGTGTGTGTGTGTGTGCGCGTGTGTGTGTGTCAGTTGACCTTGTTGCAGATGAATTTGATCGCATGCAGACGGACAATGAACAGCTCGTTGCGTCTCTAATTGCAACAATTGAACGAAGCGAGACAATGATCCCGAGCTAATAATGGTCAATTTATGCAGAGCGTAGCTGTATCTGCTTGTCTGTCTCTGTATTTTTTCTGTTTCTCTTTCTATCTCTACCTCTCTGTCTCTTCCTGCCGCTTACTCCATCGGTCTATCTATCTATTTGCCTCTCACTCTCTCTGTCTCTGTCTGTCTGTCTGTCTGTCTGTATGTCTGTCTCTCTCACACACACTTTCTCTTACTCTCTCTGTCTGTCTGTCTGTCTGTATGTATGTCTGTCTCTCTCTCTCACACACACTTTCTCTTACTCTCTCTGTCTCTGTCTGTCTGTCTGTCTCTCTTTGTCTCTCTCTGCCTCTCACTGTCTTTCACGGTCTCTCTGTCTCTGTCTGTCTGTCTGTCTCTTTCTCATTCTTTTTATTTCCTATGGCTTTTCTTCTATCACTATATCTTCTTCTCTGGCTGTTCTTTTATCTATTCCTGCTCCTTTCTGTGTGTGTGTGTGTGTGTGTGTGTGTGTCTCTCTCTCTCTCTCTCTCTCTCTCTCTCTCTCTCTCTCTCTCTCTCTCTCTCTCTCTCTCTCTCTCTCTCTCTCTCTCTCTCTCTCTCTCTCTCTCTCTCTCTCTCTCTCTCTCTCTCTCTCTCTCTCTCTCTCTCTCTCTGCCTATATGGTTCTCTCTCCGTCACGCATTCCATCTTCTGTTTCCACGCTCAAGTGTTGACCTCTGAACAGACCTTCGCCTCATTTAACACATGCATCAATAGAAGATGCCGATGGCCTTTGTTATATTAAACAATGAAATGTTTCGCCCACATTTGTTCTGGCTCGCGTACACCTTAATTTACTGCATAGAAACTTGACTATCAGGACCAAACGAAGCCTACGTCAATTAGTGACGCATGAAAGAAATAGAGATGGGCCTATTATACTTTATTTCAAAATTGAATGCATTATTTCAAACTGCGAAAGAACTGACACATACATGTAGATTGTAATTAACATACACAAAGGTTGAAACGTGGAGCATAAATAGAGGTGGAGAAAAACCTTTATTTCAAGGTCAATCGCACGGGGAGCGCTTCTGAAAGTATTTGCTGAGAGAAGCGCTTTACAAAATGGTCAAATTCAATATACCGCACAGTATATACAATACAGTAGGCCTACCTGGATTGTATAAACGGATGGTTGATAAACGCCATGGCTGAAAAATCCAGTTGATTTTTCTGCATGGTCCCTCCATATGGAATGGACTTCCACCATCAGTTTGCTCCGTCTATCTTTTAGGTAGCCTAGAACTCATATTTCTCTGCGCCCCAAAGCCATCTAACTATAAACCTCATTTGCCAATTGATTAGGTTATACATCTTCGATCATAACCTTACTTTTAGAGTTACATCAAAATATTGCAGAATAACATAATTCTCCCATGACACATTGCAATGCCCATGCCCGGGATATTAATTATGGCCTATCCGAATATCAAGACTCGGATTTACCTTTCGATTTTGCGCACAAATAATTATAGGCCTACATGTAATCTCTCTGAAGAAATTATCATCTATGTGGAATTGGCCTATTTCTTCATATAAAATTTATTGGTGAATTTGTTGTTGCCAACTTTTGTTCACTGGGTCGCTTACTGGTGTCGTAAAGGACGATTAAAGACTTGTTAACGCCATTAAGGCGTGAACTTATGGTGAACATTAATTTTATTCCCAATTGTTCAACTGGGTCACTTGTTGATGCCAGAAAGATGTAGATTAAGAACTTGTTGATGTCATTAAGGTGTAAACTTGACACTTTTTAGTGTCAATCAGTTTGAAAATTTACACCTGCGCCATGGTGTCATTCGGTTAGTCGGCTTTAAAGTCAAAATATTTTAGTGTGAATTAGTTAATTAATTATTAGTTAAGAGTTGCTTTAGCCGATCTTGATTGCACTCTACGTTAACCTTGTGTTCATTGTGTATGCCTATGTAATTTACTAATTCTGCTGCAATTTATATTAAGCCGATATATTTATTTGTTTATTCGTTTAATATAAATCAGATTGACAAATCGCAACACGTGCATGTAGGCTATACAAGGTGAAGTGTAATGAGTAAATTAAAGTTCTGGGGATTTATTGTGTTCGGGAATTATTGTTTTAGCCTTGCTCCTATTATAGTGAACCAGAGGTTGGTTATGGTTAAAATTTCGTTTATGCAAGAAAATAAGATGGCCAGAAAATATAAACGACGTGTCCTTATATTCCAAAGATTAGATTACTATAGAGAATAATCAATAGTGCCCACACAAGGATTAGATTACTATAGAGAATATTCAATAGGGCCTACACAAGGATTAGATTACCGGTACTATAGAGAATATTCAATGGTGCATACACAAGGAAAAGATTACTATATAGAAAACACTGAGTAGGGTCTACAGCTGCCCTACACGTGCGCAACAGCAAATACGATATTGAAAACACGACAATCTCGAGACACCTTGGCCTACTATTCGCTCCAGCGGTTTTTTGTATTGACATGCAAACAAATGTTTTGACTCTAACTAAAACTTTCCGTTGGCATTCTGACAGCCGAGACGCCGACTAAAAGCTCAGCCTGAGTAATA
Organism: Lumbricus rubellus; assembly: GCA_945859605.1. Lineage (NCBI taxonomy): Eukaryota > Metazoa > Annelida > Clitellata > Crassiclitellata > Lumbricidae > Lumbricus > Lumbricus rubellus. The sequence continues at coordinate 21,807,426 of OX243821.1, read as the reverse complement.
ATTAATTGATACATTTTAATTTCACCGTCGGTGATTTGTTGATTTTAAGTTGCTCGCCGACCCGCTTGAAGCCCGTGCTCCTCTCATGAGTGTATGCAGCTGGGCTGAGAGAAGAAGTTCGTCTCGAATTATTCGTCAATAATAATAATTTCAAGTGAACTTACTTAGTGAGTCGAATGCACTTGACTATAATTATGGTCAATACACGCTAGACGCTACATGTCTGAAAAGTGGTCTCGAAAAATCTGCATTGTTCATGCGGTATAAGCATTTTGCACAGAGCCGTGGGCGGAGTTTGGTTTCCATTCTTGGGGGGAGGGGGCTAACTCCGAGCCTTATTGGGAGGGCTAACCCAGAAAAAGGATACCCTTTTCATGATAAAAAGTTGAATCTAGGCCTTCTTGGAGGGGCTTAGCCCCCCAGCCCCTGATAAACTCCGCCCATGTACAGAGCCAGTCCTCCTTAGATACATGAAATACAAGCTCGCATTTCATTAGCATGTATATATACACCTAATCAACATATAGACCTCGGATGCCCACGCTGCGCATCTTTTCGACTCTACACTGGCTGATAATGAGGTTGCGTCAAACATCATATAGACAAGGACAACTTACCTACACCTGTTTATGCCGGAGATGCTCCTGTTAAAGCCATCACTTTAATTGCTGTAGCGGCGGGACAGCCAGCCAGCCCTCTGCATTCAGCCAAGGGTCTCTGAATAAATACCGCGGATGAAGTTCGACAATTGAGTTTGATCACGTATACGAAGAAGGTTGGTTGACCTGTGGGTGCATCGTTAGAGCTGGGAATTGAACCGAGCTGGGCCGGACGCTGACGAAGCCCTGCAGCTTCTTTCTCAAGGGTTCTCAACGTGATCACTCCACCTTAGAAACATCAAGATAAAGATCTTTTGAAGGAGATACCGACGACTCTGCTATTTAAACATTCCAAACATTCTGATAATAATATCAACGAGTCCAGACATTCTGATAGTATCAACGGTAATAGGTTGCTGAGAGGACTCCGTTGCGGAATTAACCATCCATCTTCTTGACATAGCGCAATGATGTTGAACGAAACGGCGCCAGGCGAGGATCTCGTGGGATTCCCGAACAACAAGTTCACACCGTGGGACTACGTCGTATTCGCCGTCCTCCTCCTCATCTCCTCCGTCATCGGTCTCTACTACGGCTGCACCGGTGCCAAGCAGAAGACGACTTCCGAGTTCCTGATGGCCGGGAGATCGATGGGAGTCTTCCCCGTGGCGCTGTCGTTGCTTGCAAGCTTCATGTCGGCAATTACCCTGCTGGGGACGCCGGCCGAGATCGCTACGTACGGGACGCTGTACTGGATGATCTGGTTGTCCTATTGTCTCGTTATTCCTGTGTCCGCATACATCTTTGTTCCTATCTTCTATGATCTGGAGTTGACGAGCGTCTTTGAGGTGAGTCCCCCTTCCACTCCTGTTGCTTCCATAGCTCCATATCACACTCTCAATGGACGATTTCGTGGACGCAACAGAGATTTAGCGCAACTGGGGAGGGGCAACTTCTCTTACTACTGCTGCTTTAGTCTTTATATTTATTTTATTACTTTTTCTTTCGCTTTTGCTGTAGCACCCTTCCAAGCTCGCTACTCAGAGGCGCTCCCGACTACAGCGCGGACACTGCATCCGAGTTTCACGCCAAAGCGCACGATCAATTGCGAGTGAAGGAGTTGTTCAAGGTCGTAGCCATACTTACATGTAGCTACTTGTGGGCGTTTTGTGTTTGTGGCCGCTATATAAATTGGGCGCAACGGTGGCGCTCTGCCTTTTACTCTTGCTGCTTTCATCTCCGTGATTACATGTACATGTAGTTCCTAATGGAGTTCATATAGGCGCTATATTAATTGCGCGCAACCGTTACATTGGTAGGCCCTGCTGCTGCTTTCTCTCCACATTGAACGTTTAGTGAGTTCTTATCGTCGCTATATGAATTACATGCCGTTGAATGGAATAGGCATACGCCAGTTTTTGTCATGGCCAGGTAACTCTGACTGTAAACAGTGGTTATTTCATCATCTGTAATGACAAGATCTAGTAATGTTCTTTTCGTCTATATCACCACGCCCCCGAAACGCTCGGATGGAGCACGACATGCTTCCGAGACTATTCACGTCTGAAGCTGCCAGGCGTATACATAACTTCACGCGGTTTTACAATGCCATTGTGCGGCTATTGTCCGTGACGGTGATTGTTTGTTAATTCGCGTAGGTGGCTGTAGCATGTTTGTTTGAATGCTGCAGGCGTTTGAGAATAATAATGATAACAGTCAGGAGATACACTGTAATTGTAATCGTTGGCATGAATTTATATAGCGCCACTTTAAGAGAAACTCCTCAGAGGCGCATCCTGAACTAGTAGGTCAATTTCACGGAGTTATATATAATGATACTTTGCAATATATTCCACATATTTTATTTAGTCTACACTCGATACTTTAAAATTCCTTGTATTGGCCTATATTTTGGTGACACCAATCCCCACTGTGTTGGTAAAATACAACTAACAGATCTCTTTACTTTCAATGGTTCACTCAACTGCCTTATAGATCTTCAATCACTTTCAATTCACTTCGTATTGCAGCTTGTCAACTTGATCTAAATTAAAGAAAAATATACAGTTATATAGGCCTATTACATGTATTCTGTATAATAATAAATTGCACATCTTCCATTTATTTACACCCAATATTTTAAAATTCTTTGTGTACATTTGGTGACATCGATCCCCAGGTGTGTCGGTAAAATACAAAATAACCACTCTTCACTTTTATTGATCCACTCAACATGTTTTGTTCAACAGACCAATAACATTGTAAATGAGACAAACAATTCTTATCTTTAATTACTTTCAATTCACACTACTGGTTGTATTGCGGCTTGTCAACTTGACCGAAATTTATGGAAAATATGCAAATATAGCCTATCTATATTATTATAGTCTATACATATAATCTGTATAATAATATACATAGACATAGACCCATAATATTTTTATATACTGTGTAATTATAATTTATATTCCACATCTTCTATTTACAACCGATATTTTTAAATTTCTTTGTGTACATTTAGCGACATCGATTCCCAGGTCTGTTTAGTAAAATACAGCAAACAGATCTCCTCACATTTTATTGGTCCACTCGAAAGATCAATAACATCGTAAAAATCTGGAAAATAATCAACTAAATAAAGTTAATCTCAATGTTCAATTGCTGTAAAAACTTTCTTCTTATCTCAAGCTATTTATAGGCTAAGCTTATAAAGCGCCACTTCTAAAGCGTCATGCTCAGTGCATCAGCTTATTCACGAGCTCTGCTTCGAGTTAGATTATATTATTATTGTCCTATGTGTAGTCAGGAGGAAATCATAATCGCTAATGAGAGGGGAACTCCGCTACTGCTAGCACTTTGGCAGTACCAGTCCCAAGCTTGGCTAAAGGAGGGCGACCCTAATGATCTTAGTTATCCCACAGTGACGTTTAACCGAAACAAGCCAACCAGAGCGAAATTAAGTCTTATAGTAGGCTAGCTTTTAACCCTCGGGCTACCAAGCTTTTTTTGTAACACTGACTACCAAGGGAGGGTTGGTTACCACCCCCCCCTGGATTTTGGGTTTGGTTTGAGTTATCATAACTTGTAATACACCAATGGATTCAGCATTCATTTCTGCACAAAATGGTATATTTAGGTTTAAAATATATGAAAGCACCCCGAAGTTATGAATTTTTTACCGTAGGCACCCGTCGATTCCACAAAATGTATACTTTCGGATAAGCAAAATATTAGATTCTGTGTTTTTAACATAATTTATTTATTTAAAAATAGTTTACATATAATAAAGTCCAATATCCAACTATAAAAACTAGTAATAAGATAGTTTTAATTACAATAAAAAGGAAAAAAACATGTATTAGCTGCTGAAAAACGTTTACGCAGACTTATCGGTTTGCGTTGTAAAAAAACCCCCAACATTTTCACACATTTAAATTTATTTTGAGCACTTCCGATCATCAAATATCAAATTAATTAGTATAAAAAATAGCCCTAAATGCCCTCTATAGAATGGCATAATTTATTTCTCTTGAAAAATTAATTATGAATAATTTTTAATAGGAAAAACATGAAAATTTTATGAAAATAAAACACCTTTTTATATATTTTAATTTATTTTGAGCACTTCCGGTTGTCAAAAGACAACTCCGTGACCACCAAAATGTAGCCCCACATTCCCTCTACAGAATGATGTAATTGGTGTCTCTTCATGTCAAAGGACGGATAAGATATAGCCAATAATCTAAGGGGGGGGGTGGTATCCACCCCCCTGGTGCCTCGGGTATATCGGGTATAACTTTTGAATGGTATGGTATATCATCACACATTTTAGCTCAAAATGTGCGCAAATGAATCCTCTACAGCTACCTAAAACGTCAAAATTTTATTCCAAACGCAAAAAGTTTTATTTGAAAAAAACCTAGGGGGGGGGGTGGTTACAACCCCCCCTGGTAGCCCGAGGGTTAAGAGGAGTGTCCTTTAGGATTGGATCCATGGTGGAGCTAGACGTGAGCGGAACAAATTTAAGTCGTTTTATTGTTACAAAACACGGGCTTCATATAACACAAGCTTGTAGAATAAGGTATGCCTGGTCAGGAGCGGATCCGGGGGAATTCGGCCATGGCCTCCATTTCAAAAGTGTATAAGACGTGGCCCCCATTTGATTTCAACAAGCTTTAAATCAATGCAACGAGATAAGGTGAGAGAGAAAAGTAGCATACGACTAGAGAGGTCATAGTATCTTCCCAAGAGATTACGACGAGATGACCAAAAAAGGTCATCACTTATTTTGGCAGGGGTACCGAAAGGTTCCCCCCCCCTTCGAAAATTTCTGTATCCGCCCCTGTGCCTGCATGGTAGCCCAACGATTGGCAGTTAGACCGATTATACTCGTACAAAGCACGCACTTGCATAATATAATATTATTATAAAGTGACACACGATGTATATTTAAACTGATCACTCTCTATTGGTCTCTAATGTTTACAGTTGCTTTACAGCTGCTTGTATATAACGTGTATATATTTATACATTATATTATATACACAAGATTTTCATGTTGTTTCGTGTATACATACAGGGTGGGCCAATAGGAATGCAACAACTTTGACGCCTTATAACTTAAGCAATCTTTATCTGAGCGTCTTGTCCTATATATCAGATTGAACATAATTATCCATTTTATCAATCTGTAAAATATCTAAGGGATACTATTACGACTTTTTGAGATAATGCTATTAATGTTCGATGTCCCTTTTTTGCCATGAAACTGCAAGAAAAAACCAAAAGTCTTAAACTTAATATGTCAATGACTCAATTCTAAACAATCACTAGTTCTAACAATTAATATCAATTCATGAGTGAATTTATCATAAGTCAAACAAATATTCAATATGTCCACCACGTGCTATAATGACAGCATGGACACGAGACGACCATTGATCGATGGCTGAGTCCACCAGTGCTCGGGTTATTTCAACCCAGCAGTAAACAATCAATTTTTTCAAATGTTCAACGTCACGTATCGGTTCACGATAGACCAGTTGCTAAAGACAACCCCATATCGAATAGTCAACCGGGTTTAAATCCGGATTGTTCGGTGGCCAGTTCTCCGGTTCAATAAACTCTGGTACGTTAGCGTTCAGATAGGCAACCGTATGACGTGAACGATGCGCCGGCGGGAGAACGTTTGCGACCACAGTTGCGGTTGTTAGACGTTCCCGTGGCATCAATTAAACAAATCAATCGATGTAGAGCATATTTATTCCATATTCTAGAAGGGAATTCTATCAACATCTGGTGTGCTTTGTATTCGTTTTCTACTCTTAAGATTCTGATTGAAATTCTATCCTCTTCCGTGAGCGGCGCCATGATGTTCATTATTTACATTCAAAATTGAGAGGTGTGCGTCGCACCAATATTTTTATTTAAACGGTGCCGTACATCAGCGCAAGATTTTACACAGCAGTAGAATGGATAATTACCTTCAATTTAGTATATTGATCACGATGTTAGGATAAAAAATGTTCAAGTTATAAGGCGTCAAAGTTGTTGCATTCCTATTGGCCCACCCTGTATATGATATATTTATATCATGTTATAAGTATATAACCAGATGAAACTAGTGCATATCAAGAGAAACCTAGCTATGCATCTGTACATCTGCCTACTTATGTATAAGTTCGTAACCTCATTTTCTTACGAGCTCTATTCAAATGAGATCCAAGTGTTTGGATAGACCTGCGTGGCAGTGGGGTGCACTAGGGTCGCGACCGCAGTACCCCACTAGTAAAGTTCAATTGGATGGTCGAAGTAGTACTATGGACTGGAAATTGTTAAGTTGGGTTCGCTCTGAGCTACTGTAACAGGGGTCTCTATGATATTGAAAGTGGTGCGCAGAATGACCAATTATTTATAAGGACTCCGTGAACTATGATCTTGAATGAGTCAATGAATTGAAATGCAAGGTAAACAGTTAGTTGAGCTGTCTTTTCAGTGAACCAGGAACTTTGTAAACGTGAACTATGATCTCGAATGAGTCAATGAATTGAAATGCAAGGTAAACAACTGTTCGTTGAGTTGTCTTTTCAGCCAGGAACATTGTACACATTGTGAACACTGTTAGGCCTATGTCTGAGTCCTTGCTTTTGATGTGGAAATAGTTACTCAGCTTTGTGATGAGATGCAGTTGGTTCATCAGGTGGTTTCAAGGGGATTACTTCACTCACGTGTTTTGAATATAAACATAATTAGACTATTTCATCTCGGTTTATTCCACTACTGTTTATTTGTCGTTTTAATAACAATAACAACTTTCTTTATTGAGCAATCCGGCTGGTAGACGCCGGTAGTTATGCAATTGAAACAATGCATAGGAACACAAACAAATCAGACATGAATTTTAAGATACATAAGTATTTCGGTTTATTCCACTACCGGGTACTGTTTGTTTGTGAATAGGGGTATCCGGTCAAAACCGGCACAGAAAACCGCGCACACAAAACCGCGCACACAAAACCGCGCACCCTCAGAACCGCGCACGATCATTACCGCGCACTATCGTAACCGCATTCAAGTATTTCAACATGCATCCAGCTTCCGTTTCTCATGCGTTATTTTCGTCAATCCAGCTTCTATTTCATATCTAAAATAGCTTCATCCAGCTTCCGTTTCTCATGCGTTATTTTAGTCAATCCAGTTTCTATTTCATATCTAAAAATACCTCCATCCAGCTTCCATTTCTCATGCGTTATTTTTGTTAATCCAGCTTCTATTTTACCTGTAAAAGAAAGGAAGAACCTTCATCCAGCCTCAATTTCTTTTGCGTTTTTCATCAACCCAGCCTCCATTTCACCTAAAAAAACTGATCCCAGCTTCCATTTCTCAAGCGCTGGACCAGTTGTATGCAGACCAGTAACTGTTGTCGTAACACCGCTTTAACAGATGCTCAAACAAGAGTGGTTAGGATCGTCGTTAAGAATGTTCGAAGCCCATCGAACGTTACAATTTCGAATTTGAACAGATATGCAAACAAGCGCGGTAATGATCGTGCGCGGTTCTGAGGGTGCGCGGTTTTGTGTGCGCGGTTTTGATAGTAAACCGTGATTAGGTAATAATAACAATTTACTTTATTCAATAAACCGATTGGCACTTGGTGGACCGCTACCGGCTACGCTGTACGCTTGTAGTTAAGCCTATGCAATTGAAACAATTCACAGGAACACACAATTACAATTATTGTCTTATGCACGGAAAGTCAATCGCCTGAAAAATATGCAGTCTAAGGTCGAAATGCTTTAAATTCAAGGAGAAAAATAGTGACGTGATTTTCATCATGAAGTCAAATTAAGGACTGACTAAAGGCCACCAGAACAGTCTTCATGTAGTTGTTGCTCAACAACAATATAATGTTACCAAAATTAATGCTTGTTATGCGAATCTGAGTGCATCCACTTGTACAGCTAGCAATACACAGTGTCTCTACAAAAAAGCACGAGTGACACAATCTAGATAAACAAAGTATACATTTGCATAAATTAGTTATTTAAATTGGATTCGTCGCAGTTTAAAATTGTAGATTGATTTTCGTCTTTGTGGTTGGGTTCAAGTAGGCCCTATAGATGGAATTAGAATCGGGCGAATTGATACAATACAATACAATGCAATGCAATACAATAAAAATCAATGGAATGCAATGCAATGCAATACAATAAAAATCAATGGAATGCAATGCAATGCAATACAATAAAAATCAATGGAATGCAATGCAATGCAATACAATAAAAATCAATGGAATGCAATGTAATGCAATACAATAAAAATCAATGGAATGCAATGCAATACAATACAAAAGAGTAACCGACTTATTGTATTGCATTGTATCGACTCGCTGATCCTTATTCCATCCATACAATGATTATAATCATACAATCTGATACAATACAATACAATAGAGTAACCGACTTATTGTATTGCACTATATCGACTCGCTGATCCTTATTCCATCCATACAATAGCCTATAATACAATACAAAACAATACAATACAATAGAGTATCCGATTTATGTATAGGCCTGTATTGTATTTAAAGGCCTAATGTAGTAAATTAGATAAGGGTTAGTATAGCCTAATGGATTACACTCTGGCTTGATGTTCTTGAGTTCGAGCCCCGTAGTACCCTAGTTCCGCTCTTCATCCATTCACTAAGCTTAGTTGTCAGCAAAAGTACACAGACCTTGCGCCTGGCAAGGCTGCAACTTTGTGACTCAAGCTTAGGTCTTCTGTAATTTGCGTCCTTGTGAATTGCTTGAATTGCATGACTTGTTCGTACTGCATAACTGTATACAGTTTCCGGTTGCGATGTGTCAACACTCAACAGGATTATTGAATAAACGAAACATAGGCCTATTTTTATTGTTGTTGTTGTTTTTGTATATTGAATCAAATAATAATACTAAATCCACCATAGGCGTACGGGAGATTTTAGCAGTGGGGGGGGGGCAAAGATTTAACTTCTGCCCGAAAAATATATCCGGCAAAAAGTTGACGACCTTTTGTTTAGTCCGGGGCTGTGTTTGCCCGAAAAACCAGACTTGCCTTAAAGTTGACGACATTTTAACAAATTAATAGCAAGCCTTAACACAGTGTCAATTACTTTGTTTTTCTTTTAGTATCTGGAGTTACGTTTCTCCAAAGGTGTTCGAGTCTACACATCACTCGTCTACATCTTTCAAATGGTCAGAAATTCCTCCTTCCTTTCATAATTAGAAAAATAGCAGTAGGCAAAATTCCTGCTTGACGAAGCTAAGTCATAAAATGTGTTTATCGTTCCCCACTTTGTCCAGGTTTGGAACTGGCAATATCAGAACACGACCGTTGGAGATGTACATTGTACAATATATATAGAAAACACTTTGAACTTTGCAAAGGCTTTGGCCGAGGGTAGGCCTATATGCCTACACGCAGATACACATAGTGTACTCAACTCACAAAATTTAATGTAGGGCGAGTAACACACTCTCTGTCTATAGGATTAAGAGGACAAGAACCTGGGTAGGAGGACATAATATTATATAGTAGGCCTACAGTAGCGTGAACTTGCAACTAATTTTGCAACTACAACCCTCGATATGCAAGAGTGATCTCAATGTATTATTATTAAACATGCTCGTCAAAAACAGACAACAGTGCAAGTTGTTAAAGCTTCCACGTGTAGACTTAATGACTGAGTGCGAATAGAAGTGCTTGAAGTGAAGACCATCTAAATTGGATCTATTGAAGTCTATAAGCCAGACGATAGTAGTAGTAGGCCTACAGCTATTTTAAGAAGCAAAACAGACGCAATTCAACTACATTTACATGTAACAGCAGGCCTGGATTTATGGGTTTGTAGTAATTCGTGGAAATTTATTGGCTTGTAGTAGGCTAATTTGTGGAAATTCAGGAGGAACGTTCTACATGTGTGTACAGTCTATAGGCTATTTATAAAACGACACAATTATTTATGTGTGTCAAATAAACCTTTCCAATCCTATAATATATAATGCAAAGGAATCTAAAGCACGTGTAGTTATAAATATGGATTGCATTGTTTTGGGATGGCTTGTCTTTCCTGAGACGAGCTGAATGCCAAAAGTGCTGTGAAAGGCCATTGCAATATTATTTATATTATTATTATTGTTGTTGTCGTCGTCGTTGTTGTTGTTCTACATATTCCGCAAGACGTAAAACCATTTTCTTTATGACATTGTTTGTTTATAAATAGGTCCTTTATCTGTCGCTGGTACTCTATGCGCCTTGCTTGGCGCTCAGCGTCGGTAAGTAGCCTAATTACTAGTCAAGATATTATTATTGCACAATTTTCCAAGGCCAATGTTACATGATCTCAAGACCAAATATGACACGTATTTATAATGAACATTGTCACATTCCGGGTGGCAATGAAGCATTCCAAAATACAATATCATGTTAATGGGACGCAGTGGTGTAGTGGGTATTTCGTTGCCTTGCAGCCGGAGGGTTGCAAGTTCGAATAAGCCCCCGCGTAGGGACCTTGTGCAAGTCATTCGCTGGTAATGTTCAGCGCTTCGGATGTTCCAGTGTGCCTATGCACCACAGCTACAATAGTATCAGTAGGCTAGGTTATAATAATAAATTCGTCGTTGATTGTTGTTAATTCGTTTAAAACCATCAGATTTCAGTAAGTTTCTGTGTATAATTGTTCGTCTGTTTAAAATCTGATTTCAGTGACCGGTTTGAACAAATGGATCGCTGTCTTTTCTGTTGGAGTCGTCTGTACCTTCTACACAACCATCGTAAGACATTACGGTCATCTCAGTAAAGTATAATGCGAAATAATAATGATGATGATGGCGGCGGTGGTGGTGGTGGTGGTGGTGGTGGTGGTGGTGGTGGTGGTGGTGGTGGTGGTGGTGGTGGTGGTGGTGGTGGTGGTGGTGGTGGTGGTGGTGGTGGTGGTGGTGGTGGTGGTGGTGGTGGTGGTGGTGGTGGTGGTGGTGGTGGTGGTGGTGGTGGTGGTGGTGGTGGTGGTGGTGGTGGTGGTGGTGGTGGTGGTGGTGGTGGTGGTGGTGGTGGTGGTGGTGGTGGTGGTGGTGGTGGTGGTGGTGGTGGTGGTGGTGGTGGTGGTGGTGGTGGTGGTGGTGGTGGTGGTGGTGGTGGTGGTGGTGGTGGTGGTGGTGGTGGTGGTGGTGGTGGTGGTGGTGGTGGTGGTGGTGGTGGTGGTGGTGGTGGTGGTGGTGGTGGTGGTGGTGGTGGTGGTGGTGGTGGTGGTGGTGGTGGTGGTGGTGGTGGTGGTGGTGGTGGTGGTGGTGGTGGTGGTGGTGGTGGTGGTGGTGGTGGTGGTGGTGGTGGTGGTGGTGGTGGTGGTGGTGGTGGTGGTGGTGGTGGTGGTGGTGGTGGTGGTGGTGGTGGTGGTGGTGGTGGTGGTGGTGGTGGTGGTGGTGGTGGTGGTGGTGGTGGTGGTGGTGGTGGTGGTGGTGGTGGTGGTGGTGGTGGTGGTGGTGGTGGTGGTGGTGGTGGTGGTGGTGGTGGTGGTGGTGGTGGTGGTGGTGGTGGTGGTGGTGGTGGTGGTGGTGGTGGTGGTGGTGGTGGTGGTGGTGGTGGTGGTGGTGGTGGTGGTGGTGGTGGTGGTGGTGGTGGTGGTGGTGGTGGTGGTGGTGGTGGTGGTGGTGGTGGTGGTGGTGGTGGTGGTGGTGGTGGTGGTGGTGGTGGTGGTGGTGGTGGTGGTGGTGGTGGTGGTGGTGGTGGTGGTGGTGGTGGTGGTGGTGGTGGTGACCGGGCCCCTGTATAATTGCATCTCCATTGCAAGTGATTATTTGTATAGCAGTAGGCCTATGTCTATCACGCATTATTGCTTTAGAGTGTCATATGTATTATGTAAAAAATAGCCTACTTTTATCAAAACCGCTATTATCTAGCACTCTGATTACACTGGAATAATAACAAATGGAGTTCCTTTTTCGAAATATGACCTAAAACGTTTCCCCCAATTTCGCCAGTATCAATTTCTTGCCGCTGTTTCATTACCCGGCCCAACACAGCGATTTCGTCTATTAAGCTTAAACGGCGCTCTTAAGAGAATCTGACTGCGAAAAAACGACTGCATACAAGGCCGTAGCCAGGATTTTATTTCGGGGGTGTTTTTCCGCCGGAAAATTTTTTTCGACTTTTTTTCCCCATTTTCATCGCCAAAATTTCTGACGGCCTTTTTTAGTCATCAGATCGAAAATTCATCTCACTTTTCTTAAATTCTTTTTTTCGTTATGTGCTAGCGAAAGTATTCTATTAGGCTATTTCATTTCGTCATGGGGGCGTTTTCATGGTTTTATTTCATGGTTTTTCATCACGAGCTAGTAAATGCAATAGATTTTTCTGCATTTTTCCATTGGGGGGGGGGGGTGTGTTGAAACACCCAAAACACCCCCCTGTCTACGGCCCTGACTGCATATATAATAATTATAATATAGATCTATTAACTGTCTATAATAGGAGAGAAAGCGTTTTAACAGAACGGAACAAGAGAATAATTTCCTGTTTTTGAGACAGAATTTTCGTAACTACGGCAAATAATTTGCTGATGACGTGATTCCTGTTGCTGGCCATACATGTATTAATGATGTTTGTGTGGGCGTCGTTCTAACACAGGGTGGAATGAAAGCTGTTATGTGGACGGACGTTGTTCAGATTTTCCTCATGTTCCTCGGCTTAGTCGGTGTAATCATTAAAGGTTCGTACGACTATGGTGGCTTCGCGAACATCTGGAACACGATGTATGAAAACGATCGAATAGAATTCTGGAAGTGAGTGAAGCGACGTTTTTTATGTTCATTTCCAGGGGTTCTTGCTGTATGGCGCCCCTTCAAGAAATCTATCCAGGAGCACTCCCTGTACAGCCACGGCTAAAGATACATGTATGACTTGAGTGATTTATGAAATATGATGGCAATTTTTCATGATTATGATTATGATTAATGTCATGTATTCATTCATTCATTCATTCATCTATCCATTCATTCAATCATTCTATGAACTTATATAGCGTCCCTTCAAAAATCTATCCAGGAGCGCTCCCAGTCCAGCCACGGCTAATGAAGTGAGACTTGAGTGATTTATGAAATATGAAACAAAGTGATGATGGTGATTGCGATGATAGTTAGTCATTCATTCATTCCTTCATTCATTCATTCATTCATTCTTTCATTCATTCATTCATTCATTCTATTGACTCACATAGCGCCCCATTAAGAAACCTAATCAGGAACTCTCCTAGTCCACCCACTGCTAAAGGGGAGACTTGAGCGATTTAGGAAATATGATGGTAGCAATTGCCAATATAATTATGATCATTCATTCATTGTTTCGTTCGTTCATTCATTCATTCATTTATTCATTCATTCAATGAACTTATATATCGCTGCTTCAAGAAACCTATCCAGGAGCGCTCCTAGTCCAGCCACGGCAAAAGAAATAGGACTTGAGTGATAGGCCTATATGAAATATTTAACAAAGTAGGCCTAAGGATGGTGATTTCGAATATGATCGTGGTCATGATCATTTATGCGATCATTCATTCAGAAAGTCAGTCATTCTATGAACGTACAGCGCTATTTCAAGAAACTTATTCAGCTGCCTACAAAAAATTAATGTAGCACGACGATCTTGTACGCAGGCTTCGAGAATAGAACTCGGCTCCGCCGAACTCCTTGCCAGCGTGTTATCCACTGCGCCACCGGACCCCACCTCCATGCTGAAAGCTTGTAACAATAGAACCAGAAACAATGTGCTATTTAAAAGATTTTTTAATCCACTGCATACGTGAAAGTTCAGAAACGGTTGTTTTCAGTGCTAAAAGTGTTAAAAAAAGTGCCTGGACGCTCCTTACCTCTCCAAAAGAATTGCCATGGACGCCCCTTACCTTTCTGGCAAATACTTGGCAGGATGGCGTTCAGATTTTAAAATAAGTGTATGGACGCCGTCCATGACCGTCCTGCCACACTTTAAGCCCTGGTTGTTTTTGTGCTGTAGCGCTGATCCGAATCCTTTGACTCGGCACAGCATCTGGTCGCTTGTGATTGGAGGATTCTTCACATGGTTAGCCATCTATGGAGTCAACCAGGCGCAGATCCAGAGGGCGCTCTGCACACCCACATGCCGACAGGGACAGATGTAAGCAACGATACACATCATATTCAGAGCCGGATTAAGAAATGTGGGGATCCTGTTCGGAAAATTTTGGGGGATCTTCGGCGGCCGAAAAATCTTATGACCTTTTTAGTCGTTTGGTCTAAGTTTCTTCAGAATATACCGATTGTTTACTCAATTCTTTCCCTATATGTGGGACCCCTAAAGTGTGGGGTTCCTGTTCGGTCGAACATGTTGAACATGCCTTAATCTGGCCCTGACCCTATTTAATCTTATCTGTTGATATCCACAGCGACTGTAGGGCTTTTCTAAGGGAATTTTGAGAACTGCTTAATATTACCTAGTGTGAGAATTGTAGAACAATAACGGGAGGAATAGATTGGACTATGATCCACTTGGAATTGGGGTGTTAGAAACAGACTTTACTATGGGACTTTAAGAAAGACTGGGGTAGAAACCCCAACCCTCAATTCTCACCCAGATAGGCTATTATCGTACGCATTGCCAACTGCTAATAGTATTATCAGTTAGCCATCTTGGTACTCCGGTCTTCAAAGCTGAATTTGTGCATGTGGATACACTGAAGTCCCTCTTTATGAAAAATGGACAAGTTGCCGCTTACCTGTGTCTCTTTATAAAGGCATATTATTAAGCTTACCTAGTTTAACTCTATGACGACGAGACATACAAAAGCGACATTGAGGAAAGCACAGCTCGCCAACAAAGTGTTAATCACGTTCACGTGGAATATAAAGCGCGTGCCGGACGTCAATTATTATTTTCGTCGGCGACAGATTGACAAGTCAATTGAAGTATTAGATCGTTCGGAAGCAACGAGAAAACGCAGCTCTAATTTCGAGACAACTGCGGCACGTGACGGTCATTAGAATCCATTCTGCATCATCAAAACAATTTATGATTTAATGGTGGGGGTAGGCTTGTGCGAATTGTCTATTTGCCTTTGATGTGGAATCATGGCCGTTGGCATAATATCTCTCTGCAAAACATTAATGGTTAAGTGTCTTTGAAAGATATTCGCAAAGCACTTTACGTGTTGAATAAATAAATAAATGACAATATTAATAGCTGACGGTTCTTCGTTTGCATTTGCCGTATAGCCTAATGTTATGGTAAATGCTTAAAAATGTTAAATATCTTACGATTATTCTTTGTTTACATTTGCCGCTAAGTCTATAATAATAATAATAATAATTATGCTATGCTCTAACAGTTGAAAATTTTGAATTTCCGAAACTTAGGCTACAATCACCATACATGTAGATCGCAACAGAATATTTGACTATTTTTACTCCTGACCTGCCTTATGACCTGCCATTTTTTTTTGGGGGGGGGGTTAATAAGCTTATCTCTTTACGCTAAGTAATTATCGAGCTGCTGAATTATAATCCACATGACCCTGACGCATGAGCGGAGTTTATCAGGGGATAAGCCCCCAAAAAATCCGAGTGAAATTTTTTGGGACGAGATTTTCAACAACCGAAAGAAAAATGGAATATTTTCACAAGATTTCAACCGATCGAATGACTAAAAAAAAGGTCATAAACATTGTGGGGAGCCGAAAAAGGTCTTCAGAAGTTTGGCCGGGGACAAATTTTGTAGCCCACCCCCAAAGAACTTAAACCAAACTCCGCCCATGCCCTGACGCATGAGTGCTACATACAAAGACTTTAAAATTTGTTTTCTTTGTGTATATAGAGCGATGTGGATAAATCTGCCTGGTCTCTCCCTTCTCATAACAATCTGCGCTCTCTGTGGGATGGTCGTCTTCAAAGAATACCACGATTGTGATCCTGTGAAGATTGGACGAATCCATCAAAGCGATCAGGTAGGATGGGTGTAAGAATTGTGGAAAAATAACTGGACGGGGTTGGACCATTATCCACTTGGAATCGGGGTGCAAAAACAGATTTTAACATAGGGCTCTAAGAAATACTGGGAGGTTGAAACCCGGCCTAACCCCCGGCAATCCTCACCCTAAGTAGGATGGGGCTTTCAAGGTCATAGCCAGGATTGTGTTTTAGGGGGGAGGTGGTTCCTTAACTGGAGTAATTATTCAGAAATTGAGCATCTTCCACATTGTCATAATTATTTGATCGTGTGGCGCGATGGTGAGGGCTTTTCTAACGTGCAGTAGGCTACTGTTGTACACAAAATGCGCAGTTCTAAATGGATTTGTGCAGTTATAGAAGCACTGGTAGACTATTCAGCAACGACTAGCAAAAAGGTCGTTGTCCTCCGATTGGAAGTAATTTACAATGAAGGATGGGAAAGGAAAGAAGGAGTTTTAAAAATTTCTTTAAAGCAGCCCCGCGGTGGTGCAGTTGACTTGCAGCCGGAGGGTGATCCACCTCATTGCGCCGTCGCGTAGGGTCGGGACCTTAGGCAAGTAAGTTTTAACTCGAAAGTGGTGTTTGCTAGATGTAGGCCTATAATAAAAGGGCTCCTTAGGACGGGATTGACTTTGAAACTCCGATGCAGTGTCCGCTCGGCATCGGGAGCGCCTCTGAGTAGAGAGAGCTTGAAGGGGGCGCTATAACAAGTGCACATACAAACAAACTAGGCTAGTTGCAAGCTATTACAAGAGTCGAAATCAGCCGTTAGTCATGCAAGTCGCTAGATGTCCTGTTGCTCATTCTACTATCGCCTCCTAGCGAAAATGAATGGATATGTCAACTTTTGCGAAAGAATAGAGTTCATGATGAAATTATGTGTGGGACGCGGTGGTGTAGTGGGTATATTTGTTGCCTTGCAGCCGGAAGGTTGCAGGTTCGAATCCACATTATATCGTTTCGTAGGGACCGTGAGCAAGTCCTTCACTCGCAATTGCTCAGCGCTTCGGCGTGAAACTCCGATGCAGTGTCCGCGCTGTAGTCGGGAGCGCTTCTGGGTAGTTTATCTTAAAGAGCGCTGTAACAAGTGCGCATGCACACACAACATATATGTATGTAATGTGTATATAATATTATGTTGTAGACCTATGTTCTGAGCCAGATGATGGGGCGCTATAAACAAGTGTAGGTTATAAAAGTACATTTTGCACTTAACTGTTAATCGTGAGTCTTGGTGTGCTTGCAGCTGCTACCGTTGTACGTGATGGATCGTTTGTATTATCCTGGATTTCCCGGTCTCTTCACCGCTTGCATCTTCAGCGGAGCGCTCAGGTTTACTTATTCACTTTATTGCTTGATGATGGAAACTATTTTATATTTAAATGTAGAAAAATATTAGTGCTTTAGAATATCTGATTGTATATCTATCAGCCTGATTGATTGTGTATGTTTTTACCATGTATGTATATCCAAATGCGAATAACAATTGTGTTTATTACAACGAATGTAAGCTTACCCCCAGTGCTTAAAGTGTGGAACAATAAGTACCTAGACGCCCCTTACCTTTCCGAAAGAAACATTGAGGGGTCTGTTCCCCCTGCCCCCTATGTCTCCGCCCATGCTGAATACCCATTGTCTACCCCCATGGCTGAACTAGGAGCGTCTCGAAGTGGGCTGCTTGAAGAGGCGCTATATAAATTCCTTACATGAATGAATGAGTGATATATAGTTTGTGTTCTTATTTCTAGCACCATATCGTCAGGACTGAACTCTCTGGCCGCAGTCTTTCTGGAAGATCTGATGAAGGGGTTATGCTGCAAGGATCTCAGCGAAGCACATGCGACACTGGCGTCGAAAATCATCTGTAAGCATGCAACCCCGTTTTGCCGAAGTTACGTAGCCTAATACGTCAGTTTTCTGCATAATATTCTATTTCCGGTTTTGTTTACAAGACGCGTGAAGTAGCCCATATTTATTAGTACGAAATGATCTATTATTAGGGGAGGGTGCTCTAAGACGCCCAGGGTGGATAAGACGCCCATCCCCTTTAAAACTCGTGAATAGACACAAATTCATAATTTAGTTGCCTCATCGCATGTAGCGACATCTTGCGAACCTCCATTAGCGGCGGCGTTTCGGAATTCGAAATATTGTTGCTAAAAATAAATTTTCTAATTTTTGACCACTTTTTTGTAAGTATACACCTATGAATCAGCTTCAATTTCTCTTTAACCTTATGGACTAGCAATTCGCGCATTTCAACGTTTATTCTGTGTTCATTTGTCGTTGTTTTAGTGGTTTTATATAGTTCGTAAATATTTACGTCGTTAATGAAAATGGCGTCAGTAGAGAATGACTAGAAATTTACAAGAAGCCCATGGGCGTCTTGAATACATTGGAGGCATAGGGTTTACAAGATGCCCATGGGCGTCTTGAATACATTGGAGGCATAGGGTTTACAAGATGCCCATGGGCGTCTTGAAAACATTGGAGGCATAGGGTTCCTTAGAGCAAGACCATCTATTAGGCTAAATGACTTGAACAGATGTGTGAGTTTGGTAATGCATCTGCAGGTTAATTGTTGATGTTTAATTCTAATCACAACGACGATTTTATGGTGCCGTGAAACAGCCCAGTCGCTACAAGGAAAACCTAAAATGAAGCTACAGAATAAGGAGAAACTCACATGCAGAGAAGAAAAACCAAGGGGGAGAAAAGCAAAATGTGATGTCCTGGAACCAAAGCCTAACAAGACAAATGGAAGGAAGAAGAATAAGCAGAAACTCACATGCAGAGAAGACAAACCAAGGGGGAGAAAAGAAAAATGTGATGTCCTGGAACCAGAGGCTCCAGAGCCAAACAAGACAAATGGAAGGAAGCGCGAGTTTGTCCGCGAAAGAGATGGAAAATGTCTGCTGTGTGGTGAACATTTTAGTGATAGTGCGGCGGGGGAGAGATGGATAGAATGCAAGAAGTGCAAGGGTTGGTGTCATGAAGAATGCACAGATGGAGAGACATCCAAAGGATTCAAGTGTGACTTTTGTCGTTAGCTGACTTGTGAACACAAGTTTGAAGGTTTTGCCTCTTATCGTTTTGTAGTTTTAAGATGTTTTAGTTTTGGTTCCATTTCTTTAGCTCAAATACAGTTTGCTAAGTAAATTTTAGTCTAAAATGCATGGTTGCAATACTACTTCTTTTATTAAAATCCCCTTGCTGCAAGATGCCCATCCTATGGGCGTCTTGGAGCATAGGGTTCCTAAGACGCCCAGTTTGGAGGGGTCGACCTTTTTTAATTTACACAATTGATTTTATTGAATAAAGGTCTATAATTGCTGATACTGTTTTATCAATGATCACTCTTCACATTGGTGTCAATTATGTACTTATTTTGGAATCCACGAGGAAGAAAAGTCCAATTTTCCTTAAAGTGGGCATCTTGGAGCACCCTCCCCTATGCCCTATTGGGTTTTACACTCATTTTTTCAAGTATAAGTTTGTCTATTCATTCTACGTAAGTGTCAGACCCTATTATATTTAGCCTTTTATGTATTTAATTGACACATTAACTGTTGCTGATTATAATTATAAATTTTAACATCTCGTCGAATATTTCCTATAGCCTATTATTTACACGGTGTTGCTATTATCGTTACGCGTGTGTGAATAGGCCAATACACGGATGGACGGAGGGCTAATGAATTATAAATGAAACGGTAATTATGAATGCTATCTTGGTTTAACGAGGTTTTAAGATATTTTACTCTAACTAGAAGCCAAAATCAAATTATATACGTCCCAATTTCAGTCATCTGTACAAAAATATCCAGATTAATATCGGTTGATCAATGTAATAGGCCTATTCAGGTAGCCAGGTCAAACTCCACATGAAGTAGGCCTACTCTTTCTCCAAGTTTTAAATTTTTACTTGTGTTTCTAATTGAAAGGGAGATTATCAGCGAGATTTATGGTATTATAAGTCTTTAAATTGTTGTAAATATATTTTAATAAAGCCTATATAGGCTATATAATTTGAACTAAACAACAAGTTGGATTTTTAAAAAAAAGTTTGCTAAAAATTTATTGCAACTTTCAGTGTTCTTTATGTTTAGACGATGGATTATAACTCTTTTATACTCTCGTATATCAATGCGTATCGTCAACCAATTACACTAGCTTCCTCTCTCTACGCGCATCCAATAAAGTCTGCTCTGGTCCTTAAGTCCAAGCTGGATCTTGCACCGAAATATCTCACAGATTTCATTCGTTCTCTTTCTGCATCTTCGTGATGTATCTCATCAATTCATCCAATCTCTGAACATTTCTGCTTTGTTTGTCTCACGAGCTAGTACTAGGCCTACTATTGTTCAAACTCGATCTTTTACCATCAATAGGCCTTCCTGGTGAAACTGTTCTATTGCACACCTCAGTTGCACTTCATTAATTAAACAGATAGTGTGAATAACCATGTCATGGAAGCACAGTAAACAGTAATAATAAGGCCTACAACAGCCGATCAATTTAGAAGATAGACCAGCTGCTGTTGACAAATCCATAATAGAAAGGTTCGATGTTGATAAGTTGAAGCTGTTATTCAAGTCAAATTAAAGCAAAGACGGTTGTAGATATCATAGATATAATAAACCAGTAGGCTAATCTTAATTAGCGCCTTACGCTGCATAGAGTTGTCAAGCCAAAACGCAGTACTGCGTTTTGGGGTATTCAATTCGCATGGATATGTCAAGCCAAAACGCAGTACAAACGATTTTTGACTATTTTGGTGGACAAATAATATTAATAAAAATATTTAATTGCTACCATTAAATAAAACACAGTTTACTTCATTTTGTGGTGCGAGTTTTGTTTGGATTGAACAAATAAATTCCGAGATAGGCTATTTGAAAAAAACTGGAATAAACTTTCAAATCCAGTTTGCGCAAAATATTGGTTTTCCGAGTTACTGTGTTTTGCCTTTTCAGGGCAGTATAGTCATGGACTCAATGGGACGCGGTGGTGTAGCGGTATGTTCTGTGCCTTTTGACCGGAGGGTCGCAGGTTCAAATCTACGTCTGGGTAGCGACTTCGGACAAGTTGCTGACTCGCAAATTATTGTCTGGAAGGAGGGCGACGGGAACCCCCTCACTTATCAATCAATCAATCAATCAATTATTTTTGAAACCAATAATTTTTTTACAGTTATACAGTTGCAAACCACATATTAAAAGGGGAATGGCCACAATGATAGGCCCAGAAGGGACTGCTGACCCCGCTACTAGGGACACTACTGTACATACTTGTAAACACAGATATGCAATGGCCGACAATTATTGCTTTTATCTCATCCACAAGGGCATAAAAGCCAATGGACCTGGCTCTATCTGTTAAACTATTCTCTTTAGCCGTAGTTGCATCTCTGAGAAGAAAACTAAAGATATCTATATAGATGATGGATTGGTTGGTTGGTTGATTGATTGGTTGAATGATTGATAGATTCATTGATTTGTTGATTGATTCATTGACTGAATGATTGACTGATTGATTTATATGTTTTATTCTAATTCCGCAGCCGTTGCATTTGGAGTCATCATGATCTTACTCACTTTTGTCGCCGCTGAACTTGGAGGACTACTGCAGGTTAGTGCTGCGCATCAATCTAACGGACCGATGGTAATATGACTTTTAGAATGACTAACACGGTGATAGTGCATATGTACTATCACCAAGTTAATACGTTCTGCTTTTTTCTAACAATCACAATTCTTTTCCCCATTAACTTTCAATCCCTGCAGCGCATTCTGCAGCTTTCTTTTCTAATATCCCAACAAGGACTCGATCGCATGTGGTAACATTTGAAATGTGGCTATGTAGAAGAATGACTAAGAACAAAATGAATGTACTGTCATGTGGAATTTGGAAAGTTCGAACTTTCAACTTGTCCCTTCACATAAACTGTGGTCATGTGAACGTTGCGAAATTTTGTACATCAGATTGCATAGTATCCTCCGTTGTGCTCCATCTTATACCTGCGCGTCCTCTGTCGCCCAGTCTATGACATTGAAGCGCGTCGGGCCCTTCGCTCTGCTGCGAAGGGACAATTGCTTGTTCCACGGACTCGCTTAGCTACCAGACAGCGCCGAGCCTTCTCGGTTGTGGGGCCGTCAATCTGGAATGACTTCCCCCTAATCTCTATCTCCTCCACCTGACCAGTCAGTCTTCATTTCTTAAGTCCCTTAAATCTTTTTCCTTTAGTCGTGGCTGGGCTGGGAGCGCCTCTGAGTAGTTTCTTGAAGTGGCGCTATATAAATTCTAGTAATGAATGAATGAATGAATGAATGAATGAATGAATGAATGAATAGTAATATATTAAGATGTCCAGAAAAACATTGTTTCCATGGGCGGAGTTTATCAGGAGCTAGGGTTGGCTAAGCCCCCACCCAAAGAAGGCCCAGATTCAGCTTTTTTTACCATGAAAATGGTATCTTTTCCGGGCTTAGCCCCCAGGAAGGCATTACCACCCCTCCCCAAGAACGGAATCCAAACTCCGCCCATGATTGTTTCCTTCTGCATTGAAATTTCTAAATCGTATTGGCTGTTACTTTCAGGCTGCACTGGGAATATTTGGAATGATCGGTGGACCTATTCTTGGGATCTTCACGCTTGGCATTATATATCCGTGGGCGAACTCTAAGGTAAGACTACGCTTTTTCCGTTTTCAGAAAAATGATCAGCAAGCCTCGGCGTATAAGAACGCCTTCATTTTTCTCGGACTCGGCGTATAGTAGAATGGTTGATTGCGTCCGTTTTCAGAAAATGATCAGCAACTATTAACCCGTTGGAGGTGAGGTGGGGTGTGACACACCCCAAAGGTATTCTACTTTAATTTTTGTGTGGAAAACGTCAAACCAGCTTGGATTATTTTTTCTACCTTTGTGAATATGAAATACGGACACTTTACCAAAATTTCAGGAATTTTGAACGAATAGTATTTTTAATGTATTTTTGAAGGAAATTGCCATTTTTCGTGTACAAACCGAACTTACACGGGTAAAGTACACAGTGGATGGGTTCACCTTCTGGCCATCTAATAAGGATTGAAAACAGATATTTGTTCGTGATAATCGCCTGTTTAGTTGATAATTGATCATAGAAGAATGGTTTAATTCAAATTAATGTTTTCCATTTAATATCACGACTTGAAAATAAAATTATATGTTGGGGTTTGTCAGACCCCACCTCACCTCTAACGTTACAATGCGTCACCTCACCTCCAACGGGCTAAGCAGTAGAATGGTTGATTGCGTGCGAAAATGATTTTAAATATCGTTGAGTAATTTACTGGCATTGTTGTTACTTTTTGTCAGGGAGCCTACTGTGGCATAACGAGTAATTTACTGGCATTGCTGTTACTTTTTATCAGGAAGCCTACTGTGGCATAACGAGTAATTTACTGGCATTGCTGTTACTTTTTATCAGGAAGCTTACTGTGGCATAACGAGTAATTTACTGGCATTGTTGTTACTTTTTGTCAGGAAGCTTACTGTGGCATAACGAGTAATTTACTGGCATTGTTGTTACTTTTTATCAGGAAGCTTACTGTGGCATAACGAGTAATTTACTGGCATTGCTGTTACTTTTTGTCAGGGAGCCTACTGTGGCATAACGAGTAATTTACTGGCATTGCTGTTACTTTTTATCAGGAAGCCTACTGTGGCATAACGAGTAATTTACTGGCATTGCTGTTACTTTTTATCAGGAAGCTTACTGTGGCATAACGAGTAATTTACTGGCATTGTTTTTATTTTTTGTCAGGAAGCTTACTGTGGCATAACGAGTAATTTACTGGCATTGTTGTTACTTTTTTGTCAGGGAGCATACTGTGGCATAACGATAGGCCTTGTTCTGACGATATGGCTAGGAGTGGGAGCGCAGGTCTACAAACCTCCCATCAGAGGACACGTCCCACCACCGATGAAGACTGATAACTGTCCGTGGAATCAGAATGTCACCATCACCACCACATCACCATCTATGTGGAACGCCACCAGCATAGACTGGACGACAGCTGCCGCGGACAGGTAGTTTAACTGAAAACGAAGTGGAGTCAGGATTATGATATTGATGCGCAACTGTATTTGTGTTTGTGTGTGTAGGTATGTTTGAGCACTTGTCATAGCGACCTTTCTAGATATGCTACTCAGAGGTGTCGCGTGATGAGGTTGACGATGATGACGATGTTGATGATGATGATGATGATGATGATGATGATGATGAAGATTATGACGATGATGACGATGATGACGATGATGACGATGATGATGATGATGATGATGACGACGACGACGATGACGACGACGACGACGATGATGATGAATGCGATCAACTTTTATCGGTATCATTGTCGACATCAACTTTCGCAAACATCAACTGAGCTAAAACGATTAGAGCTGTGTCGTTGATGTTGATGTTGTCCCTGATGTATCAGCAAATACCGTGTTGTTTGTTTTCAGTGGAACTCCCGGTTATCTCGATTTCTATCAGATCTCCTACATGTGGTACAGTGCGTTTGCCGTCTTCACCACTTCCATATCCGGTCTCATCATCAGCTTCCTCACAGGTTTGCAGTTTAGCTTATGATCAGGGAGGTAATTTTTGCTTCTTTAGCACTTCAAAATGAATGCGGTGAGCCTTTGATACGGTAGATCACAGTATTCTACTTAAAAAACTGAAAGGTTATGGAATAAGAGGAGTAGCCAATGAATGGTTTTCTGATTATCTAAAGAATAGAACTCAGTTTGTATATTTTAACGATTCTTCTTCCTATTCTAGTAATATAACCTGTGGTGTTCCCCAGGGTTCTATTCTTGGTCCCCTTTTGTTCTTGCTTTATGTAAATGATTTGTCTAATATATCTTCTTTATTCAAACTAGTGTTATTTGCTGATGACACTAATGCCTTCCTTAACGATAAATCTATCACGGATCTATTTTGCAGGGCTAACAGTGAACTCCAACTAATATCACTCTGGTTTAGAACTAACAAGCTGTCCCTTAATCTGACTAAAACTAACTATATTGTTTTCTATGCTATGCGTAAAACACCCCCACCGGATAATTTACATATTGCCATTGATGGTATATCCATTAACCAGGTGACCTCAACCAAGTTTTTAGGCACTATTATTGATTCTCATTTGAATTGGAAAGAACATATTTCACAGATTGCCAAAAAAGTAGCTAAGAACATAGGTATACTACGAAGAATACGCCATAACTTGCCTTCGAATATCCTCACTAACCTCTATTATACGCTTGTCTATCCGTATTTTTCATACTGTAATATCTCTTGGGGTGTTAACTATTCTCAAACTCTCCAATGCTTGGTTGTACTTCAGAAATTGGCCATAAGAACAGTCTACCATATACATTGGAGACTTAGTACCAAGGACACCTTCAAAATTAACCGTATATTAACTATATTGGGCATCAATAGGCTCCAAATTGGCCTCTTTATGTATCGGTACCACAATAATTTGTTACCACCTTGTTTTAATAATTATTTTAAATTGGCGTCCTCTGTGCATCAACATTACACTAGACAAGCAGCTGATTACCGACCTGATTTTGCTAGAATCAATCCGAAGCTATTTTCCATTAAATGCCAGGGCCCAATCACATGGAACTCCTTACCACTAGATATAACCTCCCTTCCAACTTTGAGCAGGTTTAAGAGAGCTCTTAAGTTATATCTACCTGAAGAATGATCATTGAACTGTATTAACCTGAGATCTTTCTTTTGAAGTATTCTGGTGCATGATCTGACCTGCAGAGTATCATACAGTGTTTCCCTTTTGCCACAGCTGTTCTGACCTTTGTTTGCTAATATGATCACTTCAGTTTGGAAATCTCAAGCTTGTTTTTCTTTTTATTTCTTAACTGACTAGCAGTACCCATATGTTTGCACTGAGATAATTAGTTAAGCTATATGTATTGAATCTGTTTACAATGTCTGACCTGCCATTCCACCAATGATTGATACTGGGGTTCCTCTGATAGCGGGACTTGTCCCTTTGGGGTTCCCCTTTAAGTGCTCAACCGTATGCGATCCTTTGCTTTATAATGTACTGTTTATTCTTATGATACGCTGTTTATTCTTTCTGTTATGTTAATCATTAATGTTAATGCTATTATTCTGTTTTGTTTTGTCTTGATCAATGTGCAACGGTTGTTGCCTTAATAAATGGTATTTGATTTGATTGATATGCCTCTAAAAATGAGAAGATTGCAAAACTCCCTAATACTGTGTACGTACTTTTTTGGAGCGCCTCAGATTAGGTTGTTCTGTGAGAGGCGCTTTATAAATCCACAAGTAGTATAGTATAGTTTGGCATGGTATGGTATAATTATTGATGAGTTCTGGTCCATTCGGATAAAATAATTTCCAAGCTCTTGGTAAGCAATATTACCGCGAAACCTTCACGCCCTCATCGTTCTGCTGATCGCCCTTGATCTATTTGTACCTTGGTCGCTGTCATCATTATAACACATCATCAGGCTTTTACTAGTGTGGGTCCCTCAGTGTGGAATCACCTTCCCTGTGGAATTCGTAGCAGGATTCTGCAGGTGGGGAACTCACGTGCATCTTTTCGCTGCTTGAAGGCCTTTCTCTTTTCATGGGCCTGTCATGCTGGCAGCGCCTCTGAATAGCTCTGCTGTGAGAAGTGCTTCACAAATGTTATATTGTGGTGCACGGTGGTATAGTGGTGGGTTCGGTTTGGTGCTTTGGAGCCGGAAGGTTCCAGGTTCGAGTCCACCTCAAGCTGGCGCGTAAGGATCCTGAGCAAATCTTTCACTCGCAATTGCTTGGGCGCTTCGCCGTGAAACTCCGATGCAGTGTCTACGCTGTAGTCTGGAGCGCCTCTGAGTAGCGAGCTTGAAGGGGCTCTTTAACAAATGTGAGAAATAAATAAATAAATAAATTAGGCTAGATTAGACCAAATTGCTCCTTCGCGCATGTAGAAATACCTGCGGGCAACCATTTACGTAAACCCCGGTAACGCGAGATAGTGCATAATTATTATTATTAGTAAGTTTTGAGTTGTTGTTTTTCATTTCAGGTTATACACGTCCCGAGGATGTCGATCCAGCTCTACTCTGTCCGTTGTTCGATACATTTGCTCCTTACTTACCGCGAAACTGGAGGAGGTTTCTTCAGTGTGGAAAGCTCAAGGATGTAAGCGTACATAGTACTGCATACAAGTCTTAGCGTGCTCAAACGGCGTGCAGATTGGTACTATGCTATGTACATGTATTGACATGATCCATTCACGTCAAAAATTGGCATATCGCCCCTTCAAGACACCACTCAGATGGGCCAACGATCAAGAATGCGAGACGCTGCCTAGTCGAGGTTCTACCGTGGGGAATCAGAAGTTCCCTATTAGCAGAAGAACGATAATGTAGAGAAAAATAAAATTTTAAAAATGATCTTCATTTAGTCGACCAACTAAAACCAAATTTTGGCCTACACAATAATTATTGTTTACAGTCATTAAAAAATTATAGTAAATCATGCGCCAGATATACATGTATGCAGTGCTGTCAATTCTCTGTGGCTGGTCCTACAATCAATCCCTATACACTGGTGGTCACCATTTAATAATTATAATATGCCAAAATCATTGTGAAGTATCAATTGGATTATAGTTGATTTTATTGGGAGGTTAAGGCTACTCGAAAGGGATATACAGGCTACTTCCTTACAATGCCATCAACCTTCACGATGATGTCCGTGATTATATATATATATATATATATATATATATATATAGGCAGTATCGTGAGAGGCACTTTATAAAGCTGTAAATACAATACAATCCTATTGTTTTATGCTTATTTTGTCAAGGAGAGGGTAAAGAAGAGATCGCATGCGAATGGCGCAGTCGGACCGAACGATCTTGAGAAGTCAAACGAAGCTTATTCCACTTCAAAACCAGTCATCATTAGCGACCTTCGTATGGATGGTACTCACAACGGAGCTTATATCAACTACGGTGCCAGCGACCTTCACCTTGAAACGAAGGTCGATGACTTCACCACGGAACCAACGAAGACGACGAAATTCTGAATCGAACAGGAAAACTATTTTCCTAATCAAGGCCGTAGCCAGGATTTGATTTTGGGGGGAGGGTTCCAGGAAAACACACCATTTTTCCTGTCAAAAAAGTTGATGTTTTTTAGTCATTTGTCCAAATTTCCGGAAAAAGCAGACCATTTTCCCTTTCAAACAGGTTTAGGACCTTTTAAGATTTCAAGCTTTTTCACTATGTGCTAGTGAATGCATTCTATTATTTTTTTACATTTTTCATTTCTGGGGGTGTAACACCCAAAACACCCCTAGCTACGGCCTTGTTCCTAACATTATATCATCATACAATAATGTTTTTGACTATATCTCATTTCGTCATCAGCGATGATATTATCACAATCATGCATTCCGCTAATAGTCAAACGTTTATGAGCATTGCTAAAAGTGTAAAAAAAGTGTCTGGACGCCTCTTACCTTTCCAAAAGAAGTGCCAGGACGCCCCTTACATTTTCAGGTGTGCTGGCCAAATAAGTGGCAGGACGGCATAGTGATTTGAAAATGAGTGCATGGACGACGTTCATGTCCGTCCTGCCACACTTTAAGCCCTGTTTATGATCATTCCGTTTGCATTCATTTACGCCCGCACAAGGAGGTAATAGGGGCATTCCCCTCCCTGGAAAATTTAAACATATTTCAAACCACTAATTTTTAACATAATTATGTTTTAAACCACTAATTGTTTTATTTATCTAAAGCACTTGTGGAACACGAGAAAAACTGGGTTAGGCTATATAGCCTACGGTTAGAAAACCCTGATAATTACACTAATATCCAAAATTTCTAAAGCACCACTCGAATGCCAAGCGCAGGGCACCACCTCATTCATGAGCGCTGTGTCTAGTCACAAAATTGTCCAAAAGAGTATTCCGTGTTGCCAGGAATTCATGAACGGGGGTGGGTTATGGCCTGGCCGGATGCCCTTCCTGACACCAACCCAGCAGTATTACAATGAATAAAAAGGGAATAAAGTAACAAAGGGAATAAAGTAAGTAAAACAATTGATACTACAAACAGTTGTTTTGTTTTTCTTATTTACGTGGATAAATAACCTTTGTAAAAACTTTTTCCTAAACCAATGGTTTTTTAAATTCCCTGAACCCCCTGTCTACGCCACTGGGTACGGTGTACCTACAAGCTATTATTTCGGGTTACCGTTGATCTAGGATTATTTCTCGACACCAGTCAGTCATCGTTAGCTTCTTTTAAGAACTACGAACAATAAGAACTTCTCCCAAATCCTCCAAGCTATGACGACTTTTAACCCTTGCAAATGTGCTATCAATACGTTCCCATGGTTGAGTGTGTACGCGAGATATTGGAGTCTCTGCCTTGTCTCGACTCGATGGGAGACTTGATAGGAGATTGCTGTCTATTTGGGGTCGAAGTCGTCCATTGATTAGACTTTCGTCATGTCAATGAGTCAGACTTTTTCTTCCACCTCCTATATAATGGGATTTATCTTTTCAGCGCCGAATCCGACGATATTTGGCTGGAGAAGCAGGATAAGAAGTTGGGGTTCTTCGTCGTGGATTCATCATATGGCGAAAACTTTGATTCTTCTGATTCAATAGTAGGCCTAGTGGTAGTAGTATAGTGGTAGTGGTAGGCTAGTAGTTATATTACTGTGATTAGTAGTAGTATTATTATGATTATTATTTTTTTTACTACTAAACCTGCTACTACTGTCACAGCCTATTATTCATTTTGTAATATCACCGAGATAAGTAAAATATTTTTATCAAATTTTTATTTTTTAATTTTAAAAATTGATGGATAGCACCCCCTTTGGTAGCCATAGGGTTAAATTTTGGACTATATGTATTGACCCAAAAATGTTCCACGAGTGCATGTGCTTTGTGCAACATAAGTGTCAGTCATTCATTCCAAAGTTCTATCTATTTGATATAATTTCAACCCATGTTATCGGTGGGGTCCATTGAACCCCAGGTGTGCTAAATGCGTTGGCGCGGAAGGTGTGCGTCATAGGGTTAAACAAGGTTTTCAAATAGAATTTTATAACTGCACAATCCCTTCTTTCTCTTTCGGCTGGGGAACTTTCCCGCGCCTCCACAGATCTGATGCCTAGGTTAAACAATGCCAATCCTCCATGGCAAATTACCACCAATCGGATTTGTAAGCTCAAAGCAGTGCTTCCGCAACTGCACAAATCCATTCAGAACTGCACACTTGACCAAGTGTATTGCTGACAGAACAGCTGGACAAAACAACATTGGGATATTATACTGTCTTGTTAGGGATCTTGCTTAAGATTGTTTGTGGACTTTAGGCCGGTTCCACAGTCGCAATTGTTCAACGTTATAGTAGTTTTATAGTGTATGTTTACATCTGAACTTTGGAGAGAGGTGAGCATTAATAATATTAAACACATTAGCAAAATGAGCGTATAATATTATTGTCTAATGGTGTAAGCTTATACAAACAATAACACGGGTTTTATTGCGTGGCCTGGAAATGATGATCTGAAGCTCAAGTTTGGCGAGTGTTTAGAGCAGTTTGTTCTCAGAAGAATATATATTTATATATAATACATATACAATACATATTATATATATATATATATATATATATATATATATATATATATATATATATATGCATGCACTAAAAAATATAGTGTTGAAAATGTCAACCGTCAACTTATTATTAATAGATCTGTCTACTATCAACTTATTTTAAAAAATATAGCATCATCATTATCTTACATCACTTTACACTGCGCGCCACCCAGTAAAACAGCAACGAATATTCAACGAGTAGTAATCGATGATTTGGTGAATAATCGATAGAAAACCAACGAATAGTCAGTCGACAGAAAAGATTCTATGTAATATCGTTTCCCGTTCAATACAACGCAGTAAATTCAGATTAAATTTTTACCCAGCTTTCTTCGTCTTCTTCCAATTCTTCTTCTTCTTCGTCCTCTCAGTTTTGCAGCCTCAGTCTTCGATTGATGGTTGCAGCCAAGAATACATTGCTGGAATCTTGGGAGACGTGGTTGGAATGCGAATGATACATCGCTTGCTATTCGAATGATACATCGTCTGCTACCGTGGTTCATTTGATATCGGACTGTCCGACAGTCAATGAGATAGATAGCTGCTCAGATACAGAAAGGCGGATGGGGGGGGGGGGGGGGGGGGTCAGTGTAGAGAGACAGACAGACAGAGTGGTGAATAACAGAGAGACAGACAGACAGACAGACGGAGACATGGGTGGTGTTGAGACGCGTATGCATACAGATAGCCTATAAACTTTTATAAAGACTCGTGCATGTATGGTATGTAATGTATGTAATTATAGTATATGGATACAGGGTTGGAGACAGTCTACAAAGAACCACATAATGCCCTGTATAATAGTGTATACGTATTCCTGTGTTATTGTATGCAGAGACAGGGTTGGGGACAGTCTACAAAGACGCATGTACATTGTACAATGTATGTCTTGTATACGTACGCACGTGTAATTGTATGCAGAAAACGGGTTGAGGACAGTCTACAAAGACTCATGTCTTGTAAGTATGTAATTGTAGGCCCTGTATTATGTACTATGTAATCAGTGTGGTGTGAGGACATTGAGAATGGATGTTTTGCAATCTATATTGGGTTCAGTGACACGGGTCGCCTTCTCTGGCTGTCTGTCTGTCTGTCTGCATCTGTGTGAGTCTATCTGTCTGTTTGTCTCTTACTCTGTCTCTCTCTGTCTATCTGTCATTCTGTGTATGTTTATGTGTCTGTCTTTTGCCTGTCTATGTGTCTGTCTCTGTCTCTGTTTATGGTGACGGATAGACCTGTACTGAAACAGAAGCAAATGAAGGTTGTAAGAACACGCGAAAAACAATCGTACATGCTAAGAGACTGCATACAGAGATGTACACACACAGATAGAGTGAGAAGCACAGAGACAGAGAGACAGACATGCAGGGACATAAAAGAGTAGACCCTCCGCCAATCAGTCGGTCTTGTTTATCTGTGGAGTTTGTTGGTCGCCTCCCAATCAACAGTCTTTGTCCAAGGACGCTCCCTCCTTCCTCCCAGCTTGCTTCCTCCATTCCCGACTTCATCCCTCTTTCCGTGTGGGCACGCGGGGTCACAAACCAATTGCCAAGGACCATCTATCTGAATTTTGTGACATTCCCATCTTCTTTTATCTTTTTTGTTCCGTGTACATGTTTCTTTTAACTCGTTTGACAGGACTTCAGTTTGCTACCATGCTATAATTATACAGCTAGGCCTATGTTGTTATCATTAATTTTTCTTTCTTCTTCGTATGTTTTAATATTTTCTTTAAAGTTTGCAATTCAGATCTGTCAACGAGTAAGGTGCGGATCACAAACCGTTTGCCAAATTTCAGCTGTCACGGCTTTGAACATTCTCCTCTTCGTTTCAGCCTCACTAATGCTAATTATTGTTGTCTCTTTATTGAAACAATCCGGTTGACAGACCGCAACCGGTTACAGTGTAGGCCACACTTATTGCAGCTCAAGCAACAATTCACAAGAACGCAATTTGTAGAAGACATAGCCTAGGCCTAAATCTTAGCTACCAACAGAACAGACAGCCTGCAATCAATGGCGCTAATAGCTACAAAACAGATCCGTGCTACGGGGCTTGAACTCGTTAGGCTACATATCGTTCTCTGCGGCAGCGTGTTATGCAATGTACTACCCGACTACCGTGTCCCTCACTGTTGCTTACACGTAGCAATGCCGTAGCATAGTGTGTTTCAGTCGTTCGCGGATTCTTCTTTCTGGGACCTTAAACAACTGATTGGGTCAGTATGTGACTGGAAGTTGAATCGCCGACATTTCATCTCCCATGCGAATACGTTCTCTTTAGCCTTTCATTAGTCCACTTTTCTCCCAGTGCAAATCACCTTTGCAAACCATCGTCCCTCAGTAGCCTTCTTTATTCGAGAAACTCTAGTCATTACGGTTTTGTTTTGAACTAAAGCCTTTTCATAATGGAATGAACAAAATTGAAATTTTAGGTGACTTTTCATTTGCACACATTTTGAGGTTTAAATAATTTAAAATAAGAGAAGATTATAAAGAGATAAGGCAAGAGAAGATATCAAATAAAGGAAAAGATGAGAGTGGTGGTGGTGGTATTTGCAGTTTATAACGTCACTGCATGTGTAGCAACAAAGACCATTAGCGACGCCCTCCTCCTTTATCCCGGCTTGGGACTGGCACTGGCAGAGTGCAACCAAAGACGGAGTTAGATGAGAGTGAGTAGTTAGCGAGGTTTTATCTCGGATGTCGTGACGAAAATATTACAGATTCAATTTCAAGTCACGTCATGCATGACGTCAGGATCCAATCAGTTTCGAGGATCCCACAGTGAACGACAGAAGCAATCTATTTCAGAAAAGACAACCAGTAGGCCTATTAGTAATCCTAATTGACAGAACACATTAAGCTTATTGGACTTTTTAAATTCATGTAGCCTAAAATATCTTTGACCATGGGAGCCAACGGATATTTTTGTAGAAGGGACAAAGCGCAGTGGTCATAGTCAGATTTTTAGTCAGGTTTGATCAGTGCAATGCAGGAAATTTAAAAACATGGACATTGTGCATCTTGCTAACTGAAATTCTCAGTTTCACTTATTACATCGTTAGAATCATTGATGCCTTAGTGCAAGGAAATTTTTCAAAAAGCAAAAATTCTGTAGCCAAAAACTGCATGCTGGTACGCCTATTCTTCTGATTTTCAACGATTTTTCCGCCTTGTTGGCATGTCTTTTGTATTGCATACGGATGTCGCGATCAGTACAGTGGCAGAAACGGGCGCAAAAAACCTCACGAATACACAGCGATAGGAAGAGCTGGACGGTGAAGGGAGAGGGAGAGACAGACAGACAGAGCGAGAGAGACAGACAGAGACAGAGGCAGAAACAGACTCAGAGACAGACAGAGAGACAGACATACATACATACATACATACAGACAGACAGACAGGAGGAGGATGGGGAAGATACATGAAGGGAAGAGGAAGGGGTGAGTTGGGATGATACAGAAAAAGAAAAGGAGGAGAGTGGTTTGGAAGATGCAGGAATAGAAAAGAAAGTGAAGAATGTTGGAAAGACGCAGGAAGAGGAGCGGAAGAGGGGGAGGATGGGGGAGATACAGGAGGAGAAAGGGAAAACGTAAAGTTGGGGGAAGACACGGAATGGAACTGGAAGAGAAAGATTGGGAAGATGCAAGAAGGGAGGGAAGGACGGTGGAGAAGATACAGTAAGGGAAGAGGAAGCCTAGGAAGAGGAGATGAGTTGGGAAGATATTGGAATGGAAAGAGGTTGAGACAGAGGCCGTTGCTTTGCCGCCTCTCGATGTCCGACAAAGTCACGGCTGTTGTTGCGATGGATATCTCCCCTGGGAACAGTTTCGAACGACGGCGATTGTTCGAACAGTCGACCCTCACACTCCACCCCCTACCTCACGACACACTCCTACACGAAGTTCAATATACACTAATACGACACAAATCGGAACATATACACATGACATTGTGCATACTCATATTTATATGTTTGTATGTGCACTTGTTCTAGCGCCCCTTCAAGCTCTCTCTATTCAGAGGCGCTCCCGAATGCCACTTCACCACCGCGCCCCATAATGTGTATATGTATAATTGTATATGTGTATAATGCATACTTATATATATAATTATGTATGTACATGTATATATAATTGTACATTGTACATAAAAAATATCAGCTAGGTGTTGCCCCAGAGTATACCAGCAAGAGCTTTGTTGCTACTCGGGTATCCAGGGTCATCTGCGTAGAAGGGACGCTCTACTATTATTGATGTTGCTACTACTACTGCTCCTGCTGCTGCTACTGCTACTCCTACTACTGCTGCTGCTACTACTACTACTAGTAGGTCCTAGTGCTACTACTACCATTGCTACTGCCATTACAACTACCGGTCTGGTAGGCTATACAGTATGAAAATTCTTTGGTTTCAACTACCATTATACAGCTTAGCTTAGTTTGGATCCAATGTGACTTTTAAATGTTGACCGATAGTTATCGTATGTGAAGTAGGCCTATGTACTAGGAACCCTTCAGTGTGGTTTTCATTAATTCTCTCATTACGAAAATTTAAATAGAATTTAATCTTGAAGAGGAGCTCTCTGTCCATTGTATGATGTCAATGTTGTCACAAAGAATAATTACATCAATTATAGCCAAATAATGCACAGTAAAAGGAAGGACCCCCGATAATGGGTTAATGCACATTGCACAATCGTGAAAATAAAGATTCCAGTCCGCGGCTTACACGTGACATCACACGTTTGTATGTACAGTATGTGCACTTGTTATAGCGCCCTTTCAAGATTCCTACTCAGAAGCGCTCCCGAATACAGTGCGACACTGTATCGAAGTTTCACGCCAAAGCGCTGCTGAGCAATTGCGAGTGAATAACTTGCCCAATACCCAATAGGGTGGAGTGAACGTATTAGGCGCATTTCAAAAAATTACATTTCTTTTCGCCCTGGTGTGGAAAAGTTGTATTTCAGTGTTAGTTATAACATGTTGAAATATTATAAATCTAAAATTATTTTTTATGCTGCCCCAGCACAACTGAAGTTCTACGCGTTTCAGGCTTGGAAATTGCTAAGCGTAATATTGCTAAATGCACTTTTTTACTCTTCTATGACGCAGTTTATTGATTCGAAACTCAGATTTGGTGTTAAATGTTTTCATCAATTTCCGTGATGCAATTCTTGCACCAATAAATCCATCTCTTGCCACGGCACCACATACAGAAGCGGCCGCTTCAGTCACCAGTCGAGTATACATCGTTCTGTTCCTTGCGTATGACAAGGAAACTGAGCAATTTCTGAAACTTGTTCTGCAACATTCGACTTTACCCACTCTTCTATCTGGGCGTTTGAACGGCTCTTGAGAAGAGGTGGCTGGTATCTGTCAATTTCGCCAGTCGACAAGTTCCGTATAGTCACTAGCGTTAAAGTTGAGTCGTCGAACTCTAAATTCTCGGATGCGCGTTGATGAAGCATTTTCGTGTCTTGCTGCGAGAATCCTCCTGTAGGCCAGTCACTGTTGTTGGCTTCTCTCTTCTGCTAACATTGCCAGTAGTATGTTTTCTGTGTGACCGAAATATCCGTTTCGCTGAATTTAATTTCATTTCATTTATTCGGCAACCAGATCAACAAATCATTTAATCAACCACATCTCGCAAATGTTTTTTCCAAATATCTAGAGTACTTTATCATTCTCCACAGATGCTTCGATCCCTCCGTCCATGCAGACTTTGTCTTTATGTGGAACCACATTGGTGCATAGACTGACATCACAAATGTAGCCAGTGTCACCAGGTTATCTGTGTGAGTTTCAGTGGTCATGTATAATCTCAGTATACGATTGGCTAGAGTGACAGGATCCTGGCTTTGCAAAGCAAGATCAGAACCACACGCACCTATGGCAACAGCAGTACAAATGCCATACAGGTGCTTCTGATCCGTACTGAGTTCAATTGATTCCATGTTTCGACACATGGTCAGAGGTATTGGCACATAGACTACAACCGGCAGTGTCTCGCAGCCGCAGTTCACCAGAGCCCTGCCAATATCGGCGAAAAAATCTTTTGGGCCGTGGGTCCCTCCGTCTAATTTCTGCAAGAGATGGTGCAGAGGTAGCTAGCTCATTTGCATGGAGCATGCATACGAACCAGTGGATTGGTCTCTGGAACCTCCTTTCAAAAAGACTTATAACACCCCGATCGCACCAGTGTTTACATTGGTACCGTCGCAACCTATGACAACAATGTTGGAAGTATCAACATCATTGTCAAGGGAAAATGTACAAACGGCATTGTGGATACTTTTGGATGTTCTATTATCAGGAGTTACAATGTCCTATAGATATTCTGCATTGGGTTCCTGTACCAGACAACAATTTTGGGATATGATTTCTTACCCCTCTTCACTTGAATTCTAGTTTTATCCTTTCTGCCATCGAAGTAGGCCTATATTCCACACAGCCGCTTCGTCAGTGATGTACTTTGCAACTAATTTCTCTTTCTTTTCCTTTCCCTGCGCACTTTGCTTCTGTCTATGACCATGGCACAGTCTTTGCCAGTTACAAAACCAACATCTTGCAAAACCCCGTGGCAAGAGCCGCAGCGCATACATACATACATACATACATACATACATACATACATACATACATACATACATACATACATACATACAAACATACATACATACATACATACATACATACATACATACATACATACATACATACATACATACATACATACATACATACATACATACATACATACATACATACATACATACATACATACATACATACATACATACATACATACATACATACATGTACATACATACATATGTACGTAACAATATACATACATACATATGTACGTAACTACATACATACATACATACATACATACATACACACACATACATACATACATACATACATACATACATACATACATACATATATAGAGGCTCCCTCTATCGACTCTTTCTCAAATCACTTAAAACTAAGTTGTAAGAGTTGCAAAGCTTGCCTTTATTGTTTAACCAAATAAATCGAACGTTCTTCACATTACAAATTTGAAATATATATTGGCACTGTGCTGCAGTCACAGTGCCTACAATCTAATGCCAAAAGTTATCTATTATTAAGTTCTGCTACACTGCGTTGTCGTCGCAGGAATCACTCAGATACAGCTAATACTGCGTTGTCGTCGCAGGATCACTAAGATAACTCACACACTGGCAACGGGCCTTTTATAATGAATTACACATTCGATGCAGACAGCTAGCTCTATAAGTTTTCCTGGCTAACTATGTAACTACTCCTCTTTGCCCGTCTAAATCTGCCTAGGTACCGCTATCATGAGTGCCTGAAGATGCCCCACCGACCATGTCGCCTCCGACGCCTGACGTCACGTATTTTATATTTAAGGTATATTTAATAGAGGTGGTTAATCTAAACCCTTATTAGCCAAACACAGGTCCCTCTAGGCATCGATCCAAACTCACCTATCTCTAACCTCCCTATCCGCCACTGTGATCTTCCGTCTCATCGTATTACATCCCTACTAAACTTTCCTTGTTTTGTTGACTGCTTTGCCCAATCACCATCTTGCCCGTTCGGCCCCCCTACTGGCGACGCTTCTCTCCTCCTCCTTGTCTGCCTCGTCGTCCGTATGTCCTTGGTTTTCCCTCTACCGGGTTTTCTCCTTACATCATTCTCATCCTCCAGTCAGCCTGCCTGCTTGCCTGCTTTTCCTCATCTTTCTATTACCTTATAAGGAGGTATCACTTACACTCGGCCTTGCCTCCAACTATCGTGCCCTTTCAAATCTAGCCTACAGCCTGAATGGTTACAGCACGGCGCTATAGATCCCTCTCCTAACGGAAGTCTGTGGCCCCTGCCACATACAATACCTAATTAACTAACTCAATTACTTAACTGATAACCTAATCTGCCTTGTAGTATGATATAAAAAAAACCAGAAACAGAAAACCAGAAAAAGACAGTTCCGAAAAGATTGTGCGGAAATGCGGTGCAACACGCGCGCAACAATGAAACCTGCACATATTACTCGAAATCTGAATGCTATTGCACACATTTTTGTTAGTCCAACCACCGAATAAAAAACACCATCTGTATTACAATCAATGCCATTTCCTGGAAATACTACTGATACCTGAACGTTCAATGTATGTGTTATTCTGTCCTACTGTGTATGCTCGTCGAATTAAAGAACAACAGCGTGTAAAAGATTCTACAATGAACTCTGTGTCTATGCCTGCTGCATTGATATGGGTGGGGTGGATGAACAGTCTATGTTTGCGTGTCTGTGTCCGTGTTGCTATCTATCTGTCTCTGTCTGCCTGTCTGTCTCTCTGTCTCTTCCGCACACTTTCTCTCTCTCTCTCTCTCTCTGCTTAGGTTTCTATCTATCCGTTTTCGGTCAGTCTGTCTGTCACTATAAACGTGTGTATTTATCCGTCCATCTGTTTGTCTCTCTCTCTTTCTCTGTCCCTATGGCTGTCTATGTGCGTCTGTCACTGTAATAATACTAAGTTACTAAGTCTATCTAAATATCTCATGAACGATTCGCGCACAACAAGGCAATCTCGAAATACATGAAAACTCTAAATAACAAAGTGAGTCTACACTTCTTCACCATCCGCATAATAATAATGATAATTAATTTAAACGTTCTTCTATCAATAAAAGTATTCAATATGCATAGTAAAATAAATTCAATAATCATTATGATATTATGTAATAAAACAAATTTCAGCAAGAGGTTCATACAAATTATTATAGGCTTGAAATGATGACCCTAGCACAAAACAAACGGTACACTGTTGAACGTAACCAATATAAAACAGAACAAATGCATTGCTTTAGACTATTATAGGTCTCATAAGGACAAAATCGGGTCTCCTGAGTCATAGGTATTGCAGCCACCGTGCCACTTGTGCCTTCGCGAGCGGGGGAGAAACGCCCTGATAACCTTTTTAGCTGACTCCTACCTGTGACCAGAGGTGCAAGGATCTTTGTCCTATATTAACGCACGTAATCACATTATAACACCGTTTATCTCCTACTCTCAATGCATGAAATCTGCCCTACATCAGCTCATTCCTCAACAATATAACCCTACTGCATTCTGCTGAAACGTTAATCTGAAAAGCTAACACCCAAAACATGAGTCGTCTGCATAGACCACAAACTACTAAAATAAAGGACCTTAGTGCAGACCTCAACAAGAAGTGAATTAATTAAAATTTAAAAAAAAAACAATAATATAAAACTCTGACTGTCGCTAAGCTCTGGTGTTAATTTATCATAATAGGCGCCATCTACCGAATGCTCACTAATACTCTTCACTTAACTGTTCAAAGTTCCGCCGTTACTCGTCGCTTCAATTCGTCGCTTCAATTCGTCGCTTCAATTCGTCGCTTCATCAATTCATTTCATCAATAGTCTCTGTACTCGTGTCTCTTCGCCATTGTCTAGGTTTATATGCAATTATCTTTTTTGCGTGCCTAGCGTAATATAACACTTTCTTTGCTGGGATTTATTAGTAAGGTTTCTTAGCCTCCTCCCTTACGAGCAGCTTGGCCCTCGCTGTCGCGCATTATCGCTTCGTGTTATCTACTTAATGATTTTCCCAGCTGTTGCGTAGCTCTCCTATCATTAACGTCGTAAATCTGTCGTTTCGCTTCACTCGTATCTCAGTCTAAGATTCTGCTTTCTTTTCCTTTAGCATTACTAATCTTAGAATAAACTCGTCACCATTGTCGGAACTTCTACACATACTGTCTCTACTCGCAAGCATTCTCCGCATGTACCTTATTCTCTGGCGCCTATCACTAGCTTAAGCATTGCACTGAGCTGCACTTATCTTGAAAAACGTAAATTAAAAATTTTTTTCTTAAAAAAAAAATGTAAAACGTGAACCTAGGTCTAACTGAAATAAAAGACTAAGGATAGCTAACTATTGCACTATCAATTCTCGCGTGCTGCGGCGACCTCTGAACTCCAGGAAAACGTGTAAATAATAATGAAGTGATTTAACACTGTCCCATAATACTTATAATCATGATCATTACGATAACTATAAACGCAAGTCGAGAAAAACAATCAGTAACGTAACATCCATCGCAAAGAATAACTCAACAGTCAATGCCCAGTCAATGAATTCCAATCAAAATTATTTGTCAAGATCTGTAGATTCCATTCATACGAAATTCAAATGCTGCTCATAAACTCACTCAAACATGGGCAACAAATAATTATGCAATTTACTCGTTGAAATGAAATAGGGATCGGTATTACAATGGACCAGGGTGTATCAACATCATGTCTAAATTCCAGTATCTGTGTGTATGCGTGTTAAACAGTAGCTATCTGCTCCGCCTAGGCGAGGCTTGGGGTGTATGCTGGCTATGAGTGTCTGTGGTCGGATAACTGATATTCACGGACTTGTTGTCGGCAGACAAAACTAGGCCGCATGCAAGATCGTAGAATTGGGGCAATGTATGGCACTATAAATATAGAGAAGTTATTGGCTGATAGCTGACAAACTAGATGTGGACCTTAGCCTGTTATTCCATGGTCTAACAGAACGCTTATTCAAATGAACTTTAAGAACGTGATAGGCAAAAAGTAACTCTGCATATAGACATATGCCTATGCAGGCTAACTGGTAGTAAATCAAAATTAGCGACTAGATCCACATTTCAAAAACCTTACTTAATCATGGCTGTGTAAAGCACAAGGCCTTTGGAGAAAATACTGATGTAACCAAAATAAAAGATCTTAGTTAGCACTTCAACGGGAAGTCAAAGAAATGACAAAACTCTAACCCCTTCGTAATCAAAGAATACCGAGAAATGAGGTTTCCAATTAAAATCATAGAGTACTTTAAAATAATATTCGTAATTCTCATATGGACTATATATATTTTTATCGCATGCGATGCATTTAGCACAACGCAAGGGTAGCCTATTCTATCGCATGGTCCTGTGACCCATCAAAAGAAATATGTATCTAAAATATGATAATAGATTTGATAATAATGATGTAGATAATGATAATAGAATGTTACTGTAATGTTCTGCGGTCCAGTTTCGGAAGTTTCCAGCAATTCTCCGGACAGAGTTAATGAAAAGCACAGGGCACAGACGTGAAGATGATGACGTAGCCGTTGTCAGTCGTGAGGGAACAGCGTGAATTCAGCGTGAACGGAATAGGCCAAATATGAACGACGGGAAGTGAAGGGTATGCGTGACGATGAGGACCAGAAGAAGTGGAAGCGAAAGTTGAAATGATCATGTAGTTTACCGTGAGTTGACGCGTGATGCATGGTGGCTACCGGAACAGCAGTTGACGTCCGTCGTACTGCGCAGTCATGCGTGGCGATGACGTGTTGACGTGTCTCGCTGACATGTTGACGCGGAAGACCGGAGGGCCTCCGTCGTCCTGTTTGAATGGATCGCAGACGTGAATTAATGATGTCGATGGGTGGCTGGGGAACGGATGGATGGTTGCTGCGCAGATGCGGATGTCGAAGGTCGGTAACTGAAGATGATTGTAGGTACAAAGATGAGTGCCTACGGCATTTGTTTCGTTGGTTGACCCGTCGTTGTCAGCGGAAGATGACGTTGACGACTTACTGCGTTGCTGCTTGGGTCCTGTCGATTCCGGTTGAATGTTGACTGGTAGCTTGTACTGCTGTAGAGTTGATATGGTTTTCTGGGCTTCTTGTCGCGCTCATCAATGATAATTAGATAATTTAGTCGACGGTACTTTCATAAAGGAAAGGTCCCGTCTG
The DNA here is from genome assembly GCA_945859605.1 of Lumbricus rubellus. NCBI lineage: Eukaryota > Metazoa > Annelida > Clitellata > Crassiclitellata > Lumbricidae > Lumbricus > Lumbricus rubellus. Next base: position 21,764,780 of record OX243821.1, on the reverse strand, counting down.
TATATTTTAACTCACGCCGTTGCTGCCTGTTGTAATGTTTCGGGAAAAGTTCGACTCTGCTGTTGCTGGTTCGATTCCTCCTCTGTTCAACGAGTCACTCGCTCCAGATGTTACCGCTGGCTGGAGAAGTACTTTCTAGGTCTCGACCCGGTTGACTCCACCAACTATAGAGGCTCCCTCTATCGACTCTTTCTCAAATCACTTAAAACTAAGTTGTAAGAGTTGCAAAGCTTGCCTTTATTGTTTAACCAAATAAATCGAACGTTCTTCACATTACAAATTTGAAATATATATTGGCACTGTGCTGCAGTCACAGTGCCTACAATCTAATGCCAAAAGTTATCTATTATTAAGTTCTGCTACACTGCGTTGTCGTCGCAGGAATCACTCAGATACAGCTAATACTGCGTTGTCGTCGCAGGATCACTAAGATAACTCACACACTGGCAACGGGCCTTTTATAATGAATTACACATTCGATGCAGACAGCTAGCTCTATAAGTTTTCCTGGCTAACTATGTAACTACTCCTCTTTGCCCGTCTAAATCTGCCTAGGTACCGCTATCATGAGTGCCTGAAGATGCCCCACCGACCATGTCGCCTCCGACGCCTGACGTCACGTATTTTATATTTAAGGTATATTTAATAGAGGTGGTTAATCTAAACCCTTATTAGCCAAACACAGGTCCCTCTAGGCATCGATCCAAACTCACCTATCTCTAACCTCCCTATCCGCCACTGTGATCTTCCGTCTCATCGTATTACATCCCTACTAAACTTTCCTTGTTTTGTTGACTGCTTTGCCCAATCACCATCTTGCCCGTTCGGCCCCCCTACTGGCGACGCTTCTCTCCTCCTCCTTGTCTGCCTCGTCGTCCGTATGTCCTTGGTTTTCCCTCTACCGGGTTTTCTCCTTACATCATTCTCATCCTCCAGTCAGCCTGCCTGCTTGCCTGCTTTTCCTCATCTTTCTATTACCTTATAAGGAGGTATCACTTACACTCGGCCTTGCCTCCAACTATCGTGCCCTTTCAAATCTAGCCTACAGCCTGAATGGTTACAGCACGGCGCTATACATACATACATACATACATACATACATACATACATACATACATACATACATACATACATACATACATGGTAACTGCTGGCTAGTATAATGCTTACTATTGTGGGCGTTAAAATTTAGCACAACCTCCATGTTTCTTTACAATGACGATTGACGAATATACTGGTGCCCTACTCTATTTGAATGGGGAATATACTGATGCCCTACTCTATTTGAATGAGGAATATACTGGTGCCTTGCTTTATATGACATTTAATGATAGTTTAGGATGTCATTAAAGTTTCTGAACAATATAAAAAATTATCTTCAAAATGCTCAAAAACCACTTAAATCACACGAACTTCGACAGTCTTGGGGCAGCACAAGAAATTATTTTTTTATTTTGCAAAAATTTGTGTGTGATGTACATGATACAATTCAACTTTTCTACACCAGGGCATATTGAAATTCAGACATTAATTTTTTCACTCCACCCTAATACCCAAGGTATCTACGAGGCGGCTTGAGGTGGATTCGAACCTGCAACCCTCCGGCTGCCTCTCTCTCTGTCTCTCTCTCTCTGACTGGACACCCCTTACTTGTCAAGGCTACGCTGGCCAACAAGACTACTGGCAGGACGGCGTTCAGATTTTAAAATAAGTGCATGGACGCCTTCCATGACCGCCCTGTCGCACTTTAAGCCCTCCGTTTAAATATATGTTTTCTGTTTTGTTTGTTTCCGACGCAATAACTAAATCAAAAAGTTATGATTGATGATCCAATACCATGTTCTTTTATTTCGCGGGTATAAAATGTGTACACACGTTCCAGCGCGATAACCTCTGGAAACACAGTTCAACAAGTCGCTCAAATCCAGGGAGTCCAAATAACTGATTGATCGATATTTTTGCCCTGATTTATATTCCAGCATCGACGATATTTCTTCATGTTACTTTCTTTTCTATTTCGGATGATTCCCCCGGCATGTAAAGCGGACAAGCGAATAACAATTTACGGGCTTTCGTGAAGTTTCCGATGCTATTACACCAACGTCTTCAATCAATCAATCACATAAATTTATATAGCGCCCCTTCAAGATAATGTGCACTTGCTATAGCGCCCCTTCAAACTCACTACTCAGAGGCGGTCCCGAATGCAGAGCGGACACTGCATCGGAGTTTCACGCCGAAGCTCTAAGCAATTGTGAGTGAAGGGCTTGCCCAAGGTCCTTACGCGGCGAGGTGGATTCGAACCTCGGACCTCTTCCGGTTCCAAGGCAACGACCCCACCACTATCTTATTGCGTTAACACACCGAGGAACGTATTATATGTTACGTGTATTTTTCCAATTTTTTCCGTGTTTATTGGGCGGAATTACGTCATCGGAGAAAGCCTGTCATCGAGTTCGGGTGATCGAGTGTTCAGTTAACGTCGAGTTGAATCATGCGAGTCGCTCGACCGAGCTAACTCGTCCTAGAGACGGTGGCGATCGGACATGCGAAACAAGTTCCGGCTCATGAATATTCAGTTTACGCCTAATTTTCAACGTCCGGTAAAAGCATTCTTTATCATGTCCCTCTAACCTGCGTTCCCAACCTCGGAACATGTCTGGCACATTCTATAGATTGCTTAAGACTTCTTTTTGACCGAGCCTGGGTCGGGAGCGCCTCTGACTAGAGCCCTCGAAGGGACGCTATATAAATCACATAGATAGATAGATAGATAGATAGATAGATAGATAGATAGATAGACAGACAGACAGACAGACAGACAGACAGACAGACAGACAGACAGACAGACAGACAGACAGACAGACAGACAGACAGACAGACAGACAGACAGACAGACAGACAGACAGACAGACAGACAGACAGACAGACAAACACCTGTCGGCCCTGGACGGAACGAGAGTGAGTTAGTGGAAAACGTAGCGGATGACTGGTTGCAAGTCGTTGCCCGATGCTGGAAAATGGATGGCACGGGAACCTGTTGGACAGCTAGCTAGTCAATCAAATATGAGTTTCTAAACGAGGTGAGGTTGAAAAAACTGGGGTAAGGTAGGAAATATGGGGTAAGATGGTTCAAGGTAGGGTAAGATGGCGTAGAGTTTGTAAGGTAGGGTAAGCCCCACTCCAAACTGGCCATCCCTGTGATGTTTACTTACTTACTTACTTAGTTGGGAAACCGATACAGTACATGACTTGGTAGATTGAAGTAGGCTACTGTGTCGAATATTGTTAATATTGTGAATTTAAGTTGATTTTTGTTTCTTGAGATCGCCCTTTCCAGTGGTCTTCAGCTCCGGCCTCGCGCTCATGGCTTCTCTCTTCCGGAACAAGATAATTGCAACTTTATCTCTAGAGTACTGTTCAAAAACATTAAATTTTTGCACCCAACAAACCCTACAACATATTATATTGACCAGAAAAGTAAATATAAATTAAAACGCAATAATTATTATTCTATGCTTCTTATAAACTGAACTTATGCATAAAACCTTTGTGAAATTTGTTATATGTAACAGGCTGCGATATGCCACCTGAAGTGTTGATTAAACGAAAATTGAATTGAATAATTATGACCTTATGTTTTGTATAACAGTCAAAGAGGAAATCCATTCAGCAGATCTATATTCAATAATAATTAACCATCGTATAATATCAGAACAACATCTCATCTCCGATTAGACAATAATAATTAGTTTTTAAATAGAGACACTTTTAGAAGCGTAAATAGCATTTTGCAAATTAAAGATTTATGGTGCTCGAATAGATCTCGTCATGGAGAGCGTGATGCAAGGCTTTTTTAACGTGCAGTTGTACACAAAATGTGCAGTTCTAAATGGATGTGTGCAGTTGTAGAAGCACTTCTGTACAGTTAAAACTACCAAAAGGTCATTGTCCTCCGATTGGAAGTAGTTTACTATGGAGGATGGGAAGGGAAATAAGGAGTTGTGCCGTTCTAAAGTCTAAACATTCCTTAAAAACAGCACTGGATCCAGAGGCGGAAACCTGGGCGGAGACTTGGGGGGGGGGGGACGAACGAGTGTAGCCGAAGGAAAGACCCGTGATTTTTTGTCATCTGGCCGACAAGTCAAACAAATTTCTCTTTTCGCAGCCCAAAAATGTTTTAGTCATCAGGCCAAAAAATCAATAATTTTTTTCATTTTCGCCGCCAGAAAATGTTAATGTTAAGTCCACAAAATCTCTATTTCCACCGGCAAATTTTTTTAAAACTTTTCCTTTTTAGTCTTCACGCTCAATTATTGGGGGGGGGAACCAATGCATGGACCGTCCCCCAACACTTTTATTGGGGGACCGTCCCCCCTGTCCCCTCCTAGGTTTCCGCCAATGACTGGATCTCGTCATATGGAACGTGATGCTTGAATGTTCATCATCTAAAGTCTCGACTGCTTTGCACTTTCAACTTCTCGATACATTTGAAGACTTTCCTCTGCGAGGTTCGAAAACGGTTTTGATATTTGTGCCAGGAAAGCACAGAAAACGACCTGATCGTCCCACCCGTACCCCTCCACGTAGCCTCCCCTCGGAATGACACCAAGCACCAGGGCGCCTTGTTTCTGGGTAATCGTCGCCATCTTACGGTTACTTGTGAAGTAGTCGTTCAGCATCACCTCGTAACCGAGCTCCACACAGAGTCCGTTCAACGCTCTGATGATCGCCCCTCCCAATCCACAGTTCTGGTACTCCTCCGTCACTCCGAAACTAGAGTCGGCGAACGTGCGAGTCTGGCTTCGCCGCGTGTAGCACGAGTCGCCGACAATCGCTAGGGAAATTATTTTCTTTGTGAGTTTATCTTCGATGAAGACGCAGAAAGACTTGGTGAGAACGAAACTGAAGAAGTAGTTGTACGTTGGGAATTCGTGTTTTCCGTAACCCTTTCCCCTCTTCATCATCTCCTTGAACATTCTGTAGAACAGCGGAAATTCGTCGGCCTCTATGTTGCGAAAAGTCGCCCGAGTCTCAGGACTGAAGGCGTATTCTTGTGGTAGGAACGGGACTCTTGGAAACTCCGAAGACTTCTCTTCTTCCGGACGTTGGCTGAGGATGGACTCCATCACCGACTGCACTTCAGTTTTACTCCTCGGCTTGAAAATAATCAAACCAACAAAGTTCACGTCAGGGCTTTTTTTAACGAGCAGTTGTGCACAAAATGTGCAGTTCTAAATTGATTTGTGCAGTTGTAGAAGCACTTCTGTATATACAGTTAAAACTAGCAAAAAGGTCACTGTCCTACGATTGAAAGTAATTGTGCAGTTCTAAAAATTCCTTTAAAATAGCCCTGATTCACATAATCTGATAATTTATATTATAAGCTACCGGTAGGCCTACCTAATAAGTTACGTTGTGCAAAATCTGTGGCAGAGGGAAGTCAAATCCCGATGCAACTATTTACTTGTTTCCAAAAATACCGCCATTTAGCTTACATCATTCTGCTAGTATAATGTTATAGTATTGAATTTTTTTGGTAATCAGACACCACTAGCGGGATCACTCCCTTCGGGTAGCCTATTGCTCCCTACCATACCGTACACGGCAATGATTGTAGGCCCTACGCTTGGCTATATCATCGCAATTGTCAACTACAGTTAATCGCTGTGTGTTTTATTGTGAACGCTTAATTGTCTTTTTATCAATAAACAAATTGCATTGAATCGAAATGGAAACGCAAGGAATTAGCAATCAAAATATAACGCCTTTTGGATGAATGAGTAGATCTATTATACATAACAGGGCTTTTTTAACGTGCAGTTGTACACAAAATGTGCAGTTCTAAATGGATTTGTGCAGTTGAAGAAGCACTTCTGTACAGTGAAAACTACCCAAAAAATGGTCATTGTCCTCCTGTTGGAAGTAATTTACCCTGGAGGACGCGAATGAAAAGAAGGGGTTGTGCAGTTAAACAAATTCCTTAAAAACAGCCCTGATACAAAAGCAGCCTTTAATTTTTGTATCTAACAAGTGCACTTGTGCTACAGCCTACATTGTATAAAACGACTGCATATGCCTATGCCTACATTTTTAAATAGATTAAAGGAAAGCGATTCTATTGGAAAATTCCAGATTTCATTAGATTAGCCTACCTTACGCAAAGACGCTATAATTACCTTTAAGTATTCGGAGCAATAGCAGACAAATCTGTCTCACGGAGTATTAACACAAGAAACAGTAGATATGGTGCGAACTATATTAATTGCTGAAAGCCATATAGGCTACGCGTGCTATGCAAGGCTGGCTACCAATCACGAAATTGCTGTTTTGTAACTGGTTATAAACTACAATCTCTTTTTTCTTAGACGCCCTTGTAATGGCAGAGAAAAAATAGATCATAGCACCATATAAATTGTCGTAATTGTGATTATTATTATCTTATTATTATTATAATTTTCATCTTTTCGCAATACATCACCTTCACTGGTCTATTTTGGCAAACGATTGAAGGTTAATATATTTTTCAATCTATACTCTACCTGAGGTGCTCAGGTGGTTTCACAGATTAGCGCAACATAAATACCTGATTGAAAATGCCAATAATATTAGATCCTGGATGTGCTTCTCGTTGGCTACGGCAATTTATTGGAAGGTGTTGTGTACCGTAATTAGCAAGTCAAAACAACAACGTACATGTAACATATTTGAAACGGCTCCCTACGGCTTGGCGCTTAATTAAGATACTTGAGATCAAGCAGTAAGGGCCCTCCATACATTACGCATAAAAAATCGCATTTTCGACCCATCCACTGTTGCAACTCACTTTTTTGTGCCTCCTTATGCGTACGTACCAAAAAACTTCTCTAAACCTCTTACCAGCGTCAGCTAGCTTGAGTCAGGCTCTAATGTATTGAATCATCTTAGATCGTGGTAAATGTTGTGACAATAGAATACTGAAATTTCTGACTATACTCTGTTGGATCAGTGAAAGAATAAAGCTTTCTGACCAAATAGTGAAATTATCGAAACTTCTGACAACAATCAGCGATCGAAACTGACCTTGCGATCCGGAATTCCGAGGTGTTTGACCATGACGACGTTGTCCCTCAGTCCGTCCTTGACCATTTCGACGCTGTTCGGCACCGTAACGACGGCGAAGAAGTTCCTCATCCTCAGCTGTCTCATCATCCCGTTGCAGGAGTCAACCACGCAGACCATGCACTGCGTATATCCCATGTCCAACTGGAGGACCAGACCCTCGGCCACATCCAACAGCGAACCATAGAGGGCGTCGTCCACCATCAGGTCACGTGACCGGAAGACCCGGATCTCGGTGAGACACGGATCGAAAGTTCTGCCGTAGTTCGGTAGAGATATAAGGATCACCGCACGGACCTCTCCCTTCGTTGTGTCCTTGAAGACGAACATCTCCGAGAGGTACAGGAGGTCCTCGAGGTCTTCCTCGTTGCTGTATTCGTCCACTCCGACGTTGTCTCCATGTTGGGCTGCGGTGGACACGAGTTCTCGACAGACCTTGGTGTCTGCAGTGCGACCGTAGTCGAGAGTCAGCGTCACTTGGTTGGTCAGTTGAATTTGTCGCGGTAGGTCGGAGATGAATCGGGTGGGGTAACTGCGATTGCGCCACAGGTCGGACGACAAATGGACCGGCTGAAAGAAAGACATTAATTTTACTCATTTCCCATAGGCGTACGGGAGATTTCAGCAGTGGGGGGTGAAAGATTTTACTTCTGCCCAAAAAATAAATCTCGTGGTGGGAAATACTATTTTTCCCCAGACCAAAAAGTTGAAAAAATTAATATGTCGTAAAAAATACAATTTTTTCGTATTTTTCCTGGTCTGCTTGCCCGATAAAACAGACTTCCCCTAAATTTGGGGAGCACTTGCCTCCGCTGGAGCCCCGCCTCGCACGCCTATGTCAGTCCCAGTAATGTTGATGAGATTATTTAGAATCAAGTTGGTCAGTGTCATCAATCTTATTCTGATGTTGATAATAATGAACATCTGGATTTTGAACTCAAACATTGAATGAGAAAAACTGTTGTAAAGGAGAGGTTGGAGAAATTCAAGAGCATTTTTAATTTAGAGTTACAAGTCAGCTGACAAATGGATCGGCTGAAAGAAAGACAATATGAAATCAATTTCATGAGACAGCAAACACCTCTTGTGGAACGGGGTGACGCAGTGGGTATGTTCGTTGCCTTGAAGCTGGAGGGTTGCAGGTTCGAATCCACCTCAAGCCGTCGCGCATAAAAAAGTTGGGCAAGTCCTTCACTTGCAATTACTCAAGCGCTTCGGCGTGAAACTCCTATTCAATGTTCGCGTTGCAGTCGGGAGCGCCTCTGAGTAGTGTAGTGGGTATGTTCGTTGCCTTGAAGCTGAAGGGTTGCAGTTTGGAATCGACCTCATGTCGCCGCATAGGGATCATGGGCAAGTCCTTCATTCGCAATTGTTCAGCGCTTCGGCGTGAAATTTCTAATCAGTGTCCGTGTTGCAATCGGGAGCGCCTCTGAGTTGTTTCCTTGAAGGGGCGCCATAACAAGTGCTCATACATACCTCTGCGGTTGTGGTGGCAGCCATTCTTCTGTGTCGAGTCTTCAATAATTCCAATGAACTTTAAACTTTTAACCCCCGTTCATCTATCTTATGTAGACGAATACAGAGCGTAGCATCGTTTTATACATTTGGCCAGTGATACATTGTAAATGGGCCACAGCAGCGTCAGAGGATGAGCGAAATTCTTGTGACATCGTGTGTTCTTTAAACTCCTCGCCATACGGTAATAAACAGAAGCGTAAATACAGACAGACTTTAAACACAGTCAGACTTTAAACACCATAGTACATATCCATTTGCGTCAATATACCAGATACCGTTTGGCATCTTGTGGTTTCTTGACGCCTAGCAGAATTTTTTTTACATTTCTTTATTTATTTTATTTCTCGAATTTGCAATAGCGCCCCTTCAAGCTATATACTCAGAGGCGCTCCCAATACCGCGCGGACACTGCATCGGAGTTTCACGGCGAAGCGCATGAGCAATTGCAAGTTAAGGACTTGCTCAAGATCCCCATGGGGCGGCTTGACGTGTATTCGAACCTGGAACCTTCCGGCTCCAAGGCATCGAGCCCACCACCACACCAACGAGACTCATGATACGAAACTCCTTACCACTGACGTAACTTCACTCCCACTTTTAACCAGGCCTTTTTCAGCGTGCATTTCTACACAAAATGTGCAGTTCTAATTGGATTTGTGTAGTTGAAGAAGCACTTCTATGCTGTTAAAAATAGTTTTAAAAGGTCATTGTTATCCAATTTGAAGTTTTCAAATGCATCACGAAGCATATAATGACAGTGATAATATTATAGCGAGTTTATCAACTCTTGTAGTCGAGGAGCAATGCAAATGTAATGTAAATCTTCTAAAATTTCTCAGCGCCAACAAAAGCGACGTCAGGGAGACCAGCTTATTCACAGGCGCTGTGCAATGTGGTGCGACTGATGCCTGTAAGTTGCATTGACGGAACTGTACGGATACTGTTGTCCCAGTTACTAACCCATGCGAACATTTAAACGCCGAACTTTGGTAGCGATGCTATTACGAATGCCTTCATGTACCTAGTAGTCTATACGCTATTTTCTATACTTATTTACTACATTCTTTTAGGCATTCATGAACCTATGTTCCATACGCTATGGCGAACAGCTGCAGTCCTCGTGAAAGAACTGGCCTAAAAGAAGTGTTAACGTTATAAAATAGCCTATATATATATATATATATAGGCTATAATTTATATATATATATATTATATATATATGTATATGTATTATGTATAATGTATATATATAGGCTATATATTATAGGCCTATGGCTAGCACCAGGATTTTCTTGGGAGGAGAGAAGCAGCGTGATTGCTTAATTAGAACACCAAGGGTTGAAGTCGAACGGTTGTTTTGAATTGCGTGACCTACTTGGAAACTCTATCCGGACGACCCTCTGATAAGACTGTTGTATAGAATGTCGGCCTCGATTACCAGAATGATGCCTTTGTCAAAGCAATGACTTGCATGATGCATATCGAATGAGTCTTAAACGATTTGATGACAGATGACATAGAAGTATTGTATCGTGTCTTGGGGGGAGTGGGTGGCCTGACGAAATTTCAGGCGACACAGAATGTCATGGACATGGTGGGCATTGGTGGCACGGAGGAAAAATCATAATGACAAAATGTCACCTGACAAAATGTGAGGGACAAAATGTCATAAGTGTAAGAGAGTAAATAAGTGCTTAGCTCAATGAGTGACAGTCTTAAAATCGACTGTAAAAACATTTTCGACGGTAAAACCGTACAATCCAGGAATAAAACAAAAACTGACTATGCTCAATGATAATTTCTTATATTGATAATTTTTTATATTGAACAATCTGGTTGTTACAGTGCATAATTATGCAGTTGAAACAATTTACAAGAGTTATAGGGCATGGTGGTGTAGTGTTGGCATCGTTGCCTTGGAGCCGGAAGGTTCGAGGTTCGCATCCACCTCAAGTCGCCGCGAAGGGACCTTGGGCAAGTCCTTCATTCGCAACTGCTCAGCGCTTCGGCGTGAAACTCAGATGCAATGTCCGCGCTGCATTCGGGAGCGCCTCTGAGTAAAGAGAGAGCTTGAAGGGGCGTTATGACAAGTACACATACAAACAAAGAACACAGATGATAAAATCTTAACTACTAGAAGAACAGACGGCCTGCAATAGAAGGACGTTAATAGCAGCCTGCAAAGCACATCTATCATAATTATGGGGTTCGCTGATCTCCAATGCTGCAACTTCTTGGTGCTGCTACATTGCTGAAAAATCTATGTCGATAGTGTTCGAACATTATCGAAACAACATACAACATCGTTATTACGAACTTACGCAATGTCTCTTTTTGATGGCAAAAACCAAGATCTTGATTTTTGGATTAGGCCTATCATTTTATTAAAATTTCTCTACTAAAAATTGTGTAGGCCTACTAAAATTTGTCTACTAACACGTGTTGACTAAACATTTTCTACTGGAGATTTTCTAATAAATTCTCTAGGCCTACTAAACATTCTCTACTGAAAGATCTCTTCTAAAAATTCTCTTCTAAGTGTTTTCAAAAAATTTCTCTACTAAATATTTTTACTAAAAATTGTGGACTAAATTAATTGTCTGTTAAAACTTGTCTATTCAAATTTGTCTACTGAACATTTTCCTACTAAAAATTCTGTACTAAAATCCTTTACAAAAGAGTCTCTAGACACTACAAATTCTCTGCTAAAGATTTTCAAAAAATTCTCTACTAAAAATTATTGTCGACTAAAAATTGTTTACCAAATAATTATAGTCTACCAAAATATCTCTACCAAATATTTTCAGATGAAAATTCTCAGCTGAAATGTCTCATCTAAAAATTCTCTAATAAACTGTCGACCAAAAATAATTGTCTACCAAAATCCGTCTATAAGTAGGCCTAGCCTATTTATAGTCCTGTCCGCCTTTTCTTCCTATCTGGACGTTTCCTCTTTCCTTTGCACGACGCAAGTCTTAAGATTCGCCGCATATTATTCTGTTTTCGTGAGCCGAAGAAATCCGCCCGGATCTCTTTTCCTTCAGATGACGATATGTGATTTCATCGCATACATCGGCCGCGCCTGATTTGGCAACGGCTGTTATTGCGGCTCAATGCGGCAACGTGGAGTTATTCGGCTCTCAAACGGACCAGGCATTGAATAGCATTGCCGTCGCTCTATCAGTGAGTCTATGCCGCCGACGCAGCCGATGCCTCTAGCTGTCCTCCCGATACAGCAACCAGTGTCGGAAAAATCGCTTGGTCGGGACAATTCCAATAGCGACCATTTTGACAGATTTTGGTAACCGGACTTCTCTTCTGGACAACCAATTTGACTAGACATCGCGCTCGTGAATAATTTGGTGCCCTGCGCTTGGTCTTGAAGCGGCGTTTTGGAAATTTGGAGATTATGATTACGAGTTTTATAAATATACGAGAATAGGCAATATAACAATGAGTGTTATATGCGGGTAAACGCGCCATAACCTGCGACTTAATACACGAGTAAAAGCACTATTACTTGCGAGTTATACACGAGTGAAAGCTCTTTAACCTGCGACTTATATACGAGTTAGCGCACTATTACCTGCGTGTTATACACGAGTAAGCGCGTATAACCCGCGTGTTATACAAGATTAAATTCACTATAACATGGGTCCAGACGATCTGTCGTGGTTACGTGAGCGACCGAACGGTTCGTACGTCGTGGGATCGAACCCCAGCGAGGGCGACGAGGATGCCAGGACGATCGCCGAGGGGGGAACGGACACGGCCGAGATGGCCGACAAGTTCATCGACGTTCTCGGCGTCTGGATAACCGGAGTGGTCAGTCTCCTTGGACTGTGCGGCAACTTCCTGTCCTTCATCGTGCTCCAGAGAGCCTTCGGACGGTCTCCGATGTTCTTCGTGCTCCGAATCCTCTCCATCTCCGATTCCGCCTTCCTCGTCAGCGTCTTCACCGCGCAGACCGTGGTCAACGTCCACGCCTACCCCGTCAGCGGACTCGAGCTGCTCAGCTGTCGCAGCCACGTCCAGTACCTGGTCTGGCCAATCATGATGACCACCCAGATGACTACGGTCTGGTTGACGGTCCTCGTCTCCCTCGAGCGTTGGGTCGCGATCTGCCATCCGCTCCAAGCCGCTTCCGTCTGCACTCTCTCAAAAGTACGCACCGCGGTCGCTATCATAACGGTCACGTCGATCGCATTCAACATTCCTCGGTACTTCGAGTTCGGTATCGACATGCAGAAGACTGCTGTGGGTACGAACCCCATCTACAGGTACCTCTACACGTGCGTACTCTACTCCCTACTTCTCTTCTTCGTTCCCCTCCTCCTACTCCTCTTCCTCAACATGCGCCTCGTGTTAGCTCTCCGGCAGGGCAAGCGCCAGTGGCAGCAACTCCAATACCGTCAGCGACGCGAACAGAATCTCACCGTCATACCCCTAACCATCGTCGTCATCTTCTTCATTGGGGGCACCCCATCTCTGGCCGTCAATGTCGCTGACTCCATCAACCCCGATCTCTTCTTGAACAACCAGAACTCCTCCTACATCGTCACAGCCAACTTCCTCGTTGTTCTCAACTCGGCCAGTAACTTCGTCGTCTACTGTCTGTTGGGGAAGACCTTCCGGTCGAAGGTGTCGGAGATGCTGAGGTGTGGGTGCCGTCGAACCATGCCTATGGGTGGAAGGTCCTTCTCGGTGGTCGTCAGTGGGTCGACGAAATCGACGAGCAAGTTCTCTGGAGTGGCGCCTCAGAGGATCGAGGTGACGGAGACGGAGGGGGTTTAACCCTTTAATGCCGGATGGTATAGGATTTCCCATACCATTTACTACCATCTCGGCATTAAAGGGTTTAACAGAGCAGCAATTGAGTGTGAAAACCGAACTCATCAAGCTATCCTATCCAGATTCCAATCAGTTTCCATCACCCAACTACCACCATCACCGACAACCACCGTAGCACCACGCTGTCTTCTCGGCTTGACCTCCCCCGATTTTGACCTGACACCGAAACGGAAACGGCAGCTCTGGCTATTGCGGACCTGATTTGATATAGCGCAGGTGAATAAGCTGGTCTCCCTGACGTGGCTTTTGTGGGCGCTGAGAAATTCTCGAAGATTTACATTACATTACATTACATTACATTACAATTCCTGTTTCTGACAAAGTACACACGCTCCGCAGTGCGGTATACGGAATAGCCTTCCCTTTGGCTGCGTTTGCTTCTGTTACTCTGAGTCTATGTCATCATGAAAATTGTAGGGGTCAATTGGAGACAGACAATAGGTATTGAAACCTCCCTCAATTAACCTTCACGGTAATCCTAGAGAGCGTCTACCAAAGCAGAAATTGACGTAATTCCTATGGATGATAGAAACATGCAGTTGTACACAAAATGTGCAGTTCTAAATGGACTTGTGCAGCTGTATAGTTAAAACCAGCAAAAATGTCATTGTCCTCCGATTGCAAGTAATTTACCTTGGAGGATGGGAATTCAAGGAAAAGAAAATGTTATGCAGTTCTAAAAATTCCTTTAAAGCAGCTCCGGATGATAATAATTATACACTCTGACGCAATTTCTATTTTTGATGCACACACTCTGTAGTGTGGTATATGGAATAGCCTACCTCTCCGACTGCATTTAATACCCTATGCCATCATGAAAATTGTAGGGGTTAACTGGAGGGTCAGACGTAGTCTATGTGAAGTTTGAATGTGCTATGTATAATACTTGTCATAAAATGATGATTGCATCCGTACCAGTACTATTGTGCACAACTGTACAAATTTATTTATATCGTAGTGCACAACTGACACCAGTACCATTGTGCGCAACTGTATAAATATAATTATATCATAGTACACTGCTGCACCAGTACCAGCTTGTCCAACCACTGTCAAAGATGACAATGTCCGTGACTCCGTGACCTGGTGACCCACTTATCCACCAATCCCAAATGACACTGTGACCTGGTGACCCATTTATCCACCAATCCCAAATGACACTGTGACCTGGTGACCCACTCATCTACCAATCCCAGCACGTTTAACATCAACATTATTCCCGATCAGCGAAATTTTGTAAAGAAAACGCCATCTATATGCCGAGCTCGGGAAACTGGAGCCGCCATAGTATATCATCTAAAACGATACTTCGACCTTCATTTTCAACGCTAGAATTATTCACGCAGTTGACCGAAGCGCTGTTTCCTGCATCGATAGAAACTTTGCATATTTATGTTGAGCCGACGTAAAGAGCTCATCATTGGAATCACAGAACAAGGATTGTCTGCGACCGTTGTCTGACGTCTATGTATCTTTTACAGCTGTCTAATGTGTACAGGCAAATTGGATGGCTTCAACGGCGGCTCTGGACTCGTTAGGCAAACGATGGTTCGGCTTTTGACTCTCAAATAATTGCTGTCTGAACATTCGGATTTAACTGGATATGCGAGGATGCCTTAAGCCCTGGAAAAGATTAGTCTGACAGATACACAATTAGCGTCCTGTAGCCTACCATAGGCGTAGAGGAATTTTCAGCAATGGGGTGGGGCAAAAAATTTGCCTTTTCTCCGAAAATTCTAACAACCTTTTTTTAGTCATCTGGCCGGAATTATAATTTTTCAACGGGTCTACTTGCTCGAAAAACATACATGCCCGAAATTATGGGGGTCATTTGCCCTTCTGAACCCCCCGTCTTCTACGCCTATGTCATGTACAGTGCGCTGTGCACTGTACATGCAACTTTGGCCGTTTCGAGGCGACTCTGGACTCGTTAGGCAAATGATGTTTCGGCTTTTGACTTTCAAATAATTGCGGTCGGAACATTTTGATTTAACTGGATTTACGAACTAGAAAAGATACGTCAGATACGTCATTAGCAACCTGCGCGATGCACTGTACAGAGTACACTGTGTTGTTTTGAAAAATTTGAGAACTTTTATATTTGCGATCTAGAAAAGATTATCTTGACAGATACGTGATTAGCATCCTGAACAGTGCTCTGTACTGTTGTGAAAAATTTGGGTAATTATAGGAATTATATTGAAAACGAACGGCTGATGGTGATGATAACATGGCATAACATATCAATCAATCACATAAATTTATATAGCGCCCCTTCAAAATTTCTACTCAGAGGCGCTCCAATATATAGCACTAGAGCCTGGAGTGGGGTTCGTGTTGCTCTACGCCTGGTGCGTAGAGGTTGCAACACCAATGTGTTCCTTTCAAACTTAAAAACTAATTATTTTATTTAGCTGTCGCTGGACTTTGAAGGTGTGATGTAATAACTGACTGATGATGATGATGATGATGACGATTATGATGATGATGATGATGATGATGACGACGACGACGACGACGACGACGATGATGATGATGATGATGATGATGATGATGATGATGATGATGATGATGATGATGATGATGATGATGATGATGATGATGATAATGATGATGATGACGATGACGATGACGACGACGACGACGATGACGATGACGATCATGATGACGATCATGATGATGATCATGATGATGATCATGATAATGATGATGACTATGACAATGACGACGACGACGATGATGACGATGACGACGACGACGACGACGGTGGTGATAACGCCCATGTTCACATGGACATTAACCATCAGTCCATCAGTCTTATTTCTCCACGCATAGCCTACAGCATGACCAATAAATAATTTGTCAATACAGCTGTGATTATGAAGATGCTGTTTACGATTGTTGTTATTAATTAACCCTAAACGACGGTTACGGTCTGTTTAGTAATTAATTAAGACAATCTACACGCAATGAATCGATAACAATTTATGTCAATTTATGTAGAGCCTTTGTGGCACTTTCGCCGCTCTGCGACAATGTAAAGCCGTTGTGTGGACAGGCTCAGCAGGAACCCTGAAAGGCTGGCTAACGTGAGCGGCACCCCTACCTGCCACGGGGAGGACCTCTCCTCGTGCCGGTCCCAAGCCCGGATCAAAAGGAGGGTCTGCCAGATGAGTGTCGATGCCCTGGCAATAAAGAAAGAAGACGATTGAAATCTGATGCCAAGAAAAGGGCGTCGGACACCTACGGGCGATGAGCCCACGGTTTATGATGATGATGATGTGTTTTTAGGGCAGCGTAAAAGCACAAATCACTGGTCGCCCATGTTTGCCTCCCAACATCATCTGTATCCATATAAAGAACTGTGTGAACAAGAGCTCAATTATTTATAATATATTATAATCCCTTTTTATTGCACGTCCAATGTTTCTTTCGGTCCTAAGCGAATCCGTATACATTTGTTTGTATGTGCACTTGTTATAGCACCCCTTCTATCTACTCAGATGCGCTCCCAAATGCAGAGCGGGCACTGCATCGGAGTTTCACGCCGAAGCGCTAAGCAATTGTGAGTGAAGAACTTGCCCAAGGTCCTTACGCGGAGAGGTGGATTCGAACCTCGAACCTTCCGGCTCCAAGGCAACGACGTCACCACTACACCACCGCGCCCCCAGCTGTAGCCTGTAGCTTACGCATAACTTACGGGTCGATGTGGTGTAGTGGTGGGTTTCGCTGCCTTGGAGTCGGAGAGTTTCAGGTTCGAAACCACCTCAAACCGCCTCGTTGGTGACCTTCAGCAAGAGGTGTAGTGGTGGCGTCGTTGCCATGGAGCCGAAAGGTTCGAGGTTCGAATCCACCGCGTAAGGACCTTGGGCATGTCCTTCACTCGTAATTTCTCAGCGCTTCGGCGTGAAACTCCGATGCAGTGTCCGCTCTGCATTCGGGAGCGCCTCTGAGTAAAGATAGTTTGAAGGGGCGCTATGACAATTGCACAAACAAACAAAGAAGCCAGTACATTGATTTCCTGTGAGTTTTTTCTTCCAACTGGCCACAGCAAATTATTAGTAACCTAACCTCATACAATTTGAAGCTGATATTAATGGGCTGCCAACTTATACACGGTAACCAAATACTGTTTCAATGCTTGAAAGGCAGAATCCGCGATCAATCAAAGCAAGGTCGCATACAATTCATGTAACTGTTATACAAGAAAACCGATACCAACATCATGAGTGATTGCGAAAAGGGATTGACCTACTGGTCGCAGAAAATCATTCAGAAACCGGTTCCATCTGGAATCTGGAGTCACGTTAGGCCTAATACAAAAGTTGGCATTGGAGTGAAAGAGGATCGGGAAATATCCAAAGTGGTTAGGACCATGGGCGTCCGAACTTATGGGCAAGAGGAAGCACTTGCCTCCATGGAAAATTGACACCTATTCTTTAGCAACGACTTTTTTTAACCCGTGGGAGGTGAGGTGACGCATTGTTACGTTAGAGGTGAGGTGGGGTCTGACAAACCCCAACACATATTTTTATTTTCAAGTCGCGATATCAAATGGAAAACATTAATTTGAGTTAAACTATTCTTCTATGATCAATTATCAACTAAACAGGCGATTATCACGAACAAATATCTGTTTTCAATCCTAATTAGATGGCCAGAAGGTGAACCCACCCATTGTGTGCTTTGCCCGTGTAAGTTCGTATACGTTTGTATACGAAAAATCGCAATTTCCTTCAAATATACATTAAAATTTAAAAAACTGTTCGTTGAAAAATCCTGAAATTTTGGTACCGGTAAAGTGTCCGTATTTCATATTCACAAAGGTATAAAAAATAATACAAGCTGGTTTGACGTTTTCCACAAAAAATTAAAGTAGAATACCTCTGGGGTGTGACACACCCCACCTCACCTCCAACGGGTTTTTTATTTTCAATTAATTTTCTTTTCACTGCTGATACTAATGATACGCAAAGTGAAACAGAGTATTATAGAATATTATTTATAGATATATCTACGAACAAACTCAGTTGATTTGATCAGATTTGATGTGAAAACTGAGAAATTTCAGTCCTATATATTATTATGTTCATCTCAAGGCTGCGTGTGTGTGGACCGAAGTTCAGAATACTCTGAAAGCCATATATATAATATATAATATATATACACGGTGATTCATAAAAAAACGTTAACCTACATATTTTATTGTAACTCCGCCAAACATCGGGTTATGTTGACGAAATTTTAGGTGAAGATAGAGGATTCATTTCTGAACATTATGGAAGTCAAAATTTACTTTCGAAATAACCCTCATTTGGCAGATACGCATGCGCGAAGACGCATACGCATTTCTTGGCTGATTCACCAATGATGCGCTGATCCATTGTGTCTGATGCCTCCACAATTCGACGACACAACTCGTTGACATCGCATATTCAAATTATGTAGACATTTTCTTGCATGACACTACATATCTTTTAGTCTACTGGATTTAAATCAAGACTGTTGGGTGGCCACAAAGTAGGCGGGATGAAATCAGGAGTTTCAGTTTTCAGTACGCAACGGTCTCTCAAGCTCTGTGTGCACGAGTGCTATTACGATGGACGATGAAATAAGTCTACTCCGTAATATCACAAATGCCTGGCATAGTGGAACATCTCTGCAATATTGTCCATTGACCTCAACATCTGGTTCGATTAAATGGATATGTTCGTACGACCAAGTGCAGAGATCCGACCGATGCCATAAAGGATTTGCTGAAAATTGGTCGATTCCGCAAAAGACGATCTGCTGGAACGTCCCTCTTCTGCATGTGTACCGGCAGATGCGTGATTATGAACATTCTGATTGTTACTGGGTGATGCCACAGTAAACAATTTCTCACCAGGAGGCTAAACCAGATTAAATTGACCAGGTTTGCATGATACAACCTCAGTGACTGGCAGGAACTTTGGAATCTTGCTTGTTTCTCGAGAGTATCGTGACGTCATTAGTTTTGTCATCCGCGTTTCGTCATTATAGCTCCGAATGTGAAATAATTTATGTAGCACTTGGCTAGATCATCAAGCCATATCATTCTGAAATTTCATTAAATTTGATCGTCATCGACATGAGTTATGCCGACTTATGTAGGGTAACGTTTTTTTATGAATCACCGTGTATAAGACGAGTTGGTAATATGTATGCATGATATTATAGGTTTTATAAATTACTAGCTGTACCCGGCCACGCGTTGCTGTGGCAGAAAAGACTCTACCCTCCCCTTCCCTCCCCTCCCCCTCCCCCTCCCCTCCCCCTCCCCTCCCCCTCCCCTCCCCCTCCCCCTCTCCCTCTCCCTCTCCCTCTCCCTCTCCTCCGTCCCGCTCCCTCCGCTCCTTTCCTCCCTCAACCAAGAATGTTGAAAGGCCGGAAAATAATTATGCGAATTGCTTATGACGTCACGGCACGCGACCTCATTCATGTTTCGTCTGCATGGTCGCAGTCACTGTCAAGGCGTTTCTGGAATCTGGCAACGTGCAGTTTTGTTGAATTTGCAAATGGTGGTCGAGCGGAATGCAAAGTTCACTTTTTGTGGAAAATATTGCGTTTATTCGGAGAAAAAAAAAGTTGGAAACTCTCTTATTGGAATGGAAGGTTTTGTTAAATTTTCAAAACAATCTGTGCGGTACTTTTCGAGAACACTGGCAACAAACTATTGGAAAGTTTCATTTTTATTTATTTATAGATGTGACGATTGGACTTGTAGGCTATTTGTTTTGAAAACACATATTATAGGCCTACATAGTGTAATCTTTTGTGAGCTGTATACTGTATATACACATGCATGTACTGTATATATATATATATATATATATATATATATATATATATATATATATATGTATGTATGTAAGCTATATAAGGATTCGCTTCTATCATTTAGGACTCTTATAATTATTTGCTTTGCCAATATTCTACTGCCGTCTCTTCACGCTCTTCAACAGAATGACTCATCAGCGTTGCTTTTTGATTGCATTTTTACAAACGCCCGTTTCAAGAATAATACAAATGGAAACAAGAGAACTGTTGTTATTCCTGTCTCGTTGTCCTCCAACTCGATCTCTCATTTCTGTCTTCTGACGTTCAGTCACTGACTTAGCACCACATAATTATATTCAGGTGTGTAATTAAATCTCCGTAATTAAATATCTATTGTTTCCTCGCCGCCAAGGGTGCTGATGACGTTGGTGCGGCTGTTGATAATAATATACCGTCAGAATTAATTTATTGCGTTTACAGGGATTTTTTAGAAGCGTCGCCGCTTTTACTGTACAGAGTGGGCCATAAAAATACCACCACCCTACAGTTTTTTGCCAATATCTCGGCCAGAAGCAAGGATTTTGAAACGAAATTATGCAGGCTTAAAGACAATTCATATTAAATATTTGTTTTGTGAAGTCGCGTCACGTTTTTGAATCGTCACAAATAACAGTGGGTGGTTTCACTAAAAGCGATATAACTTTTCTTCTGATTGAAATATTTTGATTAAATCTTGCCCTTATGTGTAAATATGAATTGTCTTTGTGCCTGTTAATTTAAATTTCGAAATTCGTACTTCTGGCCTAGATATTGCAAAAACTTTGAGGGTCTTTTTTCTGACCCACCTTGTATAAACTTCGTTTTTTTGTTCGACGGTCCATATTTAAACAATACATGTAGATGTGGCTTCTTGTGTTGCTCATTTTCTTGTGCAATTGAGATTGCCTTCCTTCCGATATTATACTTCCGCTGTTCCGTTATGAACTTCTCATTGTGGGTGTCTGTTGTCTCTTCATTGCTTGCTTTACCTATATTGGGACCTGATTTTTAACGCCTTCGCACCACGCGACCAGCGTTGCCACTCTGAAAAATAAAAAACCCCAAGTTGGTCGGTCGATAAAAACCCAAGAAAATTGAAGTTGGCCAAATCTTCCGAAATTTTCACATTTTTCGTCCCAAAAAAAATTAGTCATCGAGCAAAAAATTTAGAAAAAAATTCTATTTACCGTCCAAAAAACTGATGACCTTTTTTTTCTTTTTTAGTCATTTTGCCCAAATCTTCAGAAAATGTCCAAAACTTTCCAGTTCACAAGCAAAAAACCCAAGTTTTTGCCCGAAAAACCCAAGTTTTTTCCAAAAAAAACCCATTTCCTAAGTTCGAAGAAAAAAAATTGGGGGGGGGGGGGGGGCGGAAAAAACCCAAGAAAAAATCCAAGTTCTTCGCAAAAAAAACCATTTCCCAAGTTCGGATCAAAAAACCCAAGATCTTGTGAAAAAACCCAATGAGTGGCAACGCTGCACGCGACTCATGATTTTTGCACTGTGGCCGACTTTACAAGACGGCCAAGATGGACAAAGGCGACTTTTATGTTTCTATGTGCACTTGTTATAGCGCCCCTTCAAGCTCCTTCTATTCAGAGGCGCTCCTGAATTTAGTTTTCTCTCCAATCGTTATTCTGCTTTCGATACTTTTTATGATCTCCGATCGTTTCGGTCTTATACAGCGCATATCCTTTTGCTACAAAAAGACTTTTCAGACGTGAATAATGCATTGGCTACGCCGTTGTCCTATTATAAACAGCGGCTGACAAGTGCACAATTTATTACAGCGATTTGCAACCATCCATCCATCCATGACCAAATTCCATAGCAAAAACCCAGCTGGTATTTCCGACACAGCACCAGGAAAGTCAATCCCTTACAATTGCCAGGGCTTTTTTATCGTGCAGTTGTACACAAAATGTGCAATTCTAAATGGATTTGTGCAGTTGTAGAAGCACTTCTATAATAGGCTACAGTTAAAACTAGCAAAAAGGTCGTTGTCCTGCGATTGGAAGTAATTTACCATGGAGTATGGAAAAGGAAAGAAGGAGTTGTGCAGTTCTAAAAATTCCTTTAAAATAGCCCTGACCATGCAGAAAATTCATTCCGTTATCATAATTGCCAAAGCGTTTGACGGAAAAAATTTCGATTATTAATCTGGTCTATAATAAAATCATGTTTGACCTTTTCGATTAGAACGACGGTCGATTGGGTAATGCTCTCGTTAAACGATTTGGGTTGGTGGATCGAATGAGCAGTGCGATTTATACGACGTGGTAGATCCGAGCAATTAGATCGCGAAGATTGAGAGAGAGAGAGACAGAGAGACACAGAGAGAGACAGAGAGAGATAGAGAGAGAGAGAGAGAGAGAGGAGAGAGGAGAGAGAGAGAGGAGAGAGAGAGAGAGGAGAGAGAGAGAGAGAGAGAGAGAGAGAGAGAGAGAGAGAGAGAGAGAGAGAGAGAGAGAGACAGATAGAGAGAGAGAGAGAGACAGAGAGAGATAGAGAGAGAGACAGAGACAGAGAGACAGACAGACAGACAGACAGGGACAAAGACATAGAGAGATAGAGAGAGAGAGAGAGACAGACAGACAGACAGAGACAGACAGACACAAAGAGAGACAGGCAGACAGAGAAAGAGACAGAGACAGACAGACAGAGGTATAGATCCGAGCAATTAGATCGCGAAGAGAGAGACAGACAGATAGACAGACAGACAGACAGACAGAGACAGGGACAGAGAGAGATAGACAGAGATAGACGTACAGAGAGACAGCGACAGAGAGACAGAGAGAGAGACAGAGAGAGAAAGAGAGAGAAACAGAGAAAGAAAGACAGACACAGAAGGACAGACACAGATAGACAGATAGAGAGAGACACACACACAGAGAGAGCTTTATTCACTGCAAAGGTAATCTCTGAATTGGTCGCATGCTGTGTAGGGTTGTGACCGATTGACTTTCTGACATCTGCGACCAGATACGGTGAATGGATGAAGGACACAAGTTGCAGAGCAACGAGAAAGAGAGACATTCAGGCAGACAGACAGACAGACAGACGCAGAGAGACATAGACAGAGATAGTCTAACAATAATAATGGAAACAATAATAATAACAACAATAACAAATAGCCTAATAATAATATCAGTAGTTTTTTGTAGTTGAGGTAGTGGGAGTGGTAGTGGTGCACATGTGGTAGTGGTAGTGGTAGCAGTAGCAGCAGCAGCAGCAGCAGCAGCAGTAGTGCAAATATCTAACAATAGACATATTTTTATTGATTCCAACAATTCAATTGTACTAACAGTACACGTATGTTTAACAAAGTATAGACATAATCAGCATTAAAAGCAAATGCACAATGCACATCCAACTTTTCATCCATCAATCAGTTCATACATCTGCCCAATCCATTCATTTGTGCGGTGTGCATTCATCCATCCATCCATCCATCCATCCATCTATACATCCATCTATACATCAGTCAATCAACCCATCCCTCCATTCATCCACCATTCACCCATTCATCTAAACATCTTTCCTACCACCTATCCGCCCACCGAAACCCAACACCCACTAACTCACCTATCTACCCACGCAACCACTTACCAACTCTCACTTACCAACTCATTCATTCTCTAACTCACTCACTCCCTCTCTCACCCACCCATCAACCAACACGCTCACCAACTCACCCATTCACCCATTGAGCGCCTCTGAGTAGTTTCTTTAAGGGGCGCTATATAAATGCTCTGAATGAATGAAAAATGCTCTGAATGAATAAACTCACCCAATAACACCTCACCCACTCACCCACGAACTCGTCTACCCACTTACCCACCCACTCACCAACTGCGCTATATCCGGGTTGGCTGCTCATATAACATGCGCGGGTTACAACCTCTGTCCAGCGTTAAACAGATAAATTGCCTCTGTAGTGCTTATCCACACCATAAAGTATCAGCCAATAAATACTAGATATTATTGGCTCTCCAGAAACTGGATTAATTGGTTTGTCTGGTCGGTAAATACCGCTAAGCACTCGGGATGTAACTGGGTGTTAGGATGTACTTTTATAGAAATGTATCGGTCCAGTTGCAACATCTGCTATATAAATAGGCCCTACCTAAAGTAGGGTTATAGAGGTTATTTTATGAGTGATATAGGCCTACGCGTAGAGGTTCGGACTTCGGACAAGGGGTAGGCCTGTTTCGGGAATATTAGAAATGTATCGGTCCAATTGCAAATGTGCTTTATAAATACCTGAAGTTGGGTTATAGGGGGTATTTTATGAGTGATAGGCCTGCTCGTAGAGGTTCGGACAAGGGATATTTCGGGAATATTTAACTACATGCATGCATGCTGTTTACATGTAGGTTGTAATTGCCATTAAGCACTAGGTATATAAACGACTGTTACGATATTGTTATAGTAATGTGTTATTGGTCCACTCGCAAATGTCGTATAGCTAAGTATAGGCGTAACTAAAGTCGGGATAAAAAAATAGCAGGGCTTTTTAAACGTGCAGTTGTACACAAAATGTGCAGTTCTAAATTGGTTTGTTCAGTCGTAGAAGCACTTCTGTACAGTTAAAACTAGCAAAAAGTCATTGTCCTCCGAATGGAAGTAATTTACCATGGAGGATGGGAAAGAAAAGAAGGAGTTGTGCAGACTGTTGCTATAGCCTAATAGCCTACACCTATACGGTTATAGAAATGTATTGGTCCACATGTGAATCACCTTTAAACCCTTTGGAAGTGAAGTGGGGCATGGCACACCCATACATGTAGCTATTCTAGCGTATGGTTTAGCGGAAAACGTCGAACTACAGCTTGGATTATTTTTGTCTGTCTTGGTGAATATACATGTACAATACGGACACTTTACCACAATATCAGGTACTGTACAGTGTACACATATTTTGAATGAACCCTTTTTTTTATTTTGTTGCATATTAAAATGAATTTGTAGTGTTTCGTACAGAATAGGCCTAATGTTGATTTTAACGTGTCATCCGTACAGCAATTAAGCGAGTGCGCACACTGTGATACTGCATGTGTGCACACTGCACACCCTGCATTGAGCGGACTGACGAAAATGATGACCAAAACATTATATGTTGCACTTCGTTGCATAAGCCATTCGGTCCTAAGCGAATCCGTATAAACCCTCCCCCTCCCCCTGCCCCTCCCCCTCCCCCTCCCCTTGCGATGGCGACGCGGATCACGCCATAAAACGCTTGAGCAAGAAGGCCGTAATGAAATGCAAAGGCCGTAATGAAATGCGCTAAAGAAATTTACGGAAGAAACATGCCCGAATTGGTATGCAAGGCTTATTGACGGGCGTAGGCTATGTGTTGAAAACGGTGGAATTTTCAAAGTTGTTTTTTTGTTGAAAAGATTGCGCTTTTTGCGAAAAATCGTTCTGAAAACCCGGCCGTGTTGGAACTAAAGGTTTTGGTGAAGTTCTGAAAGGAATCGGCGCAGAAAGTTTGGAGAACACTTGCAAGGAGCCAAACGCGGTTACATTTTTATATATATAGAATTATAGATAGGCTGTAGCTTCGAAAAACGATCGTATTAATGGAACTTAATTAACATACGACCTGTAGGCCTTTCCTACGATCTTCCATGCATAGTGCAGACTGCAGAGTCTTCGGAAATGACAATAACTGCAGCGAAACGAATAAGATTACAACAATACTTAACTAAACTTAGGTATGTTAACTTAAGTAAAATCAACAAGCACACAACGTTTGCAAAAAAAACTTGACAACGCCCCTAGGCTTAGGCCTATTATATAGATGGACTACAACACAAGTCAGTTCTGCCTTCACACTCAGTCAAGCATATCGCTGGTGATCAATAGAAAGTTCCCCGTTAAAAACTATCCCCCATCATGTAACAATATATATATATATATAAATAATAAATCACAATCAAACAGACCTCTTATAATTTTTGTCTAATACTTGTATATCGCTGGTGATCAATAGAAAGTTCCCCGTTAAAAACTATCCCCCATCATGTAACAATATATATATAAATAATAAATCACAATCAAACAGACCTCTTATAATTTTTGTCTAATACTTGTATATCACTGGTGATCAATAGAAAGTTCCCCGTTAAAAACTATCCCCCATCATGTAACAATATATATAAATATTAAATCACAATCAAACAGACCTCTTATAATTTTTGTCTAATACTTGTATATCACTGGTGATCAATATAAAGTTCCCCGTTAAAAACTATCCCCCATCATGTAACAATAAATATAAATATTAAATCACAATCAAACAGACCTCTTATAATTTTGTCTAATACTTGTATATCGCTGGTGATCAATAGAAAGTTCCCCGTTAAAAACTATCCCCCATCATGTAACAATATATACATATATAAATATTAAATCACAATCAAACAGACCTCTTATAATTTTTGTCTAATACTTGTATATCGCTGGTGATCAATAGAAAGTTCCCCGTTAAAAACTATCCCCCCATCATGTAACAATATATATATATAAATATTAAATCACAATCAAACAGACCTCTTATAATTTTTGTCTAATACTTGTATATCGCTGGTGATCAATAGAAAGTTCCTCGTTAAAAACTATCCCCCATCATGTAACAATATATATTAAATAATAAATCACAATCAAACAGACCTCTTATAATTTTTGTCTAATACTTGTATATCACTGGTGATCAATATAAAGTTCCCCGTTAAAAACTATCCCCCATCATGTAACAATAAATATAAATATTAAATCACAATCATACAGACCTCTTATAATTTTGTCTAATACTTGTATATCGCTGGTGATCAATAGAAAGTTCCCCGTTAAAAACTATCCCCCATCATGTAACAACATATATATATATATATATATATATATATTAAATCACAATCAAACAGACCTCTTATAATTTTTGTCTAATACTTGTATATCGCTGGTGATCAATAGAAAGTTCCCCGTTAATAACTATCCCCCCATCATGTAACAATATATATATATATAAATATTAAATCACAATCAAACAGACCTTTTATAATTTTTGTCTATTACTTGTATATCGCTGGTGATCAATAGAAAGTTCCCCGTTAAAAACTATCCTCCCATCATGTAACAATATATATATATATAAATATTAAATCACAATCAAACAGACCTCTTATAATTTTTGTCTAATACTTGTATATCGCTGGTGGTCAATAGAAAGTTCCCCGTTAAAAACTATCCCCCCATCATGTAACAATATATATATATATATAAATATTAAATCACACTCAAACAGACCTCTTATAATTTTTGTCTAATACTTGTATATCGCTGGTGATCAATAGAAAGTTCCCCGTTAAAAACTATCCCCCCATCATGTAACAAAATATATATATATATAAATATTAAATCACAATCAAACAGACCTCTTATAATTTTTGTCTAATACTTGTATATCGCTGGTGATCAATAGAAAGTTCCCCGTTAAAAACTATCCCCCCATCATGTAACAAAATATATATATATAAATATTAAATCACAATCAAACAGACCTCTTATAATTTTTGTCTAATAGGCTAAGTCTTTATTATGAATCCATAAATTATGCTTCTGATGACCAAAACATTCTGTGTTGCACTTGAATTAAGCCATTCGTGCATATGCTAATGTTGCGAATGAGACCTCAAAATTGCAGATGCTAAGTAGGCGTAGGCCTGAAGTTATTGGATGGTAGGCCTATTTAGGTTAGTTCACCTGCTGACTATTTCAATAAGGATTGAAAAACAGTTATTTGTTCCTGATAATC
Source organism: Lumbricus rubellus (assembly GCA_945859605.1). Classification (NCBI taxonomy): domain Eukaryota; kingdom Metazoa; phylum Annelida; class Clitellata; order Crassiclitellata; family Lumbricidae; genus Lumbricus; species Lumbricus rubellus. Next base: position 21,736,657 of record OX243821.1, on the reverse strand, counting down.
GCCAATTTAGCTGATAATAATAACTATAATTGGTCATAAGAGTATCGGTTAGCTCACGATAAATTGACATTGCCTGTTAAAAATGTTTATATCGAGACTTGGAAGTGAAAACATGTCTTGGGGTTATGTCATAGTACGCCACCTCACCCCAATCGTTCCCAATCGTTTCACCACACCTCCAAAGCCTTAATAGCAAAAGCAGGGTTTGAGGGTTATTTATCAGTAATACTCGTCGAGCCCGAAAAGTTGCTGCTGCTGCTGACGACGACGACGACGACGACGATTAACGATAATGATGACGACGATTACATGACGAGGATGATGACGATGACGACGACGACGATAACGACGACGATAACGACGACGATGACGACGACGATGATGATGACGATGACGATGATAACGATGACGACGACGATAACGACGACGATGACGACGACGATGATGATGACGATGACGATGATAACGATGACGATGACGACGACGATGACGACGACGATGACGACGACGATGATGAAATTCGCGGCCATATAAATTGATCCATTTTTCAATTTGGTTGCCTTGATCGCAACATGGGATGACATGTCTACAAAATGTCTTTGGTCAATACAAGTACTATTATGCTTATACTAGGAAGAAATCTGTGTGAACAGCCGGTCAAATGGTTTGGCCTTCATATAATGTAGGTTAAGACGCTGGCATACATGTACATGTATGCTGTCCAATGCGTCAACGAGAACGTATGATATTGGCAAATGGATGCATTGGCAGCAACGGACGAAGAACCGAGACCCAATGGTCAGATGCAGATGCTGATGCTGATGCAGATGCTGATGCTGCTGGTGATGCTGCTGGTGATGCTGCTGCTGCTGCTGCTGATGCTGATGCTTTTGCTTTTGCTGCTGCTGCTGATGCTGATGTCGTTTTGTGGTTGCGGTGGATAAGCAGCTGCTCTACTTTTCCCGTTTAGGGAAAAAATGTTGTGATGGACAGCTAAAGGGTGACGTCATTGTCATCTTACGATCTGTATCTCTCTGTCTGTCCATCTCTCTGCCAGTCTCTGTCTATGCATTTACCTGTCTCTCTATCTGTCCGTCTGCCTGTCTCGTTCTCTTGTTTTGCCTTTGTCTGTCTATTTGTCTGTCTCTTTCTATATCTGTCTTCTGTCTGTCTGTCTCTCTTTCTCTGTTGTTCTGTATTTGTCTGTCTGTCTGTCTGTCTGTATGTCTAGCTGTCTTTCTGTCTGTCTGCATGGCTGTCTGTCTGTCTGTCTGTCTGTCTGTCTAGCTGTCTAGTTCAATTCTGTGTTCGGCTAAGTGTGGGTGTTTGCTTTTCAGTGTCGGTCTTTAAAACTGTTTTTCCCTTTATTCCTGTGTCTATATGCCCGTCTCCGTCTGTCTGTCTGTCTGTCTGTCTGTCTATGTCTCTCCCTCTTGCATCAACAATCGTTGTATCAGCAACAGTTTCATAAGCAACACTTGCATTAGCAACCGTTGCATAAAAAATCTGCTGCATTCCCAAGTCCATCACCAACCTTTTTCATTGATAGCTGCTGTTTCCGTTGCATTGGCAAGCGTTGCATCGACGTCCAGATATTATTCCCGCTCTCTGATTCGTCAAATATTCATGTGAGTCCTGATCGTCCCGGTAAGTACCGCTCTCTCGTTTGACGAGACTGCGAAAAGGACGATGGATCCCCCGACGACAAGTGACAGTAGTGACAGTAGTGACAGTAGTGACAGTTGCCCTGCCACAACCACCACCCCCCGACCCACTCCACACACCCGTCTCATATTGCATGTATCTCCCCTCAAATGCCAACGTGCTCTTTGCCCATCTCCGTAAATACATATGCATTTGTCATATTATATAATAAATTATGCTTCTCTCATTTTTCTACTGTACCGCAGTATATCCGCATCGCCTCCTGAATATTACATTGCTGAAGATTTTTTAAATTAACTTCTTTAGTGCAATGTTTGCTCCAGTGGTGTAGTGGGGCGGGAACGCGGGGGAACGCCGTTCCCCCACTTTTTTCCAGGGATAATGGAATATTACTAATACTACTACTAATAATAATATTAATATAAAGAGCGTTCCCCCACTTCATTTTTTAGGACTACACTACTGGTTTGCTCTATCCATGGACGAAAATCTAGCAGATTGAAGCGGTCGTTTCGTAGATATGAGCCAGTATTTAAAAGCTTCTATCTTACGAATGGGTGCATTTTCTAAACGTACTTGGCAAAGGCGCCCTGATGTAGTTGGTATGTTCGTTGTCTTGCAGCCGGAGGGTTGCAGGTTCGAATCCACATAAAGCCGCCAAGTAGAGACCTTGGGCAAGTCCTTCACGGGCAATTGCTCAGCGTTTCGGCGTGAAACTCCGATTCAGTGTCCGCGCTGTAGGCGGGAGAGCTTCTGAGTATAAATCTTGAAGGGACGCTACAACAAGTGCACACACATAATATTATATACAGGCAAGGCTGTCTGGGGTGCCAAATTATAGTGGCGCCATTTTCACACGAGAATGTAATTCATACAAGTAAAGTTTTAATTTCACATCATCATTCGAAGTCTCTTTTCTCGGTTTCGCCAAAAATATAAGATAAGGTTAGAGCATTAGCCTATCTTTCTGAGGAAGTGGCACGGCCTATTATTGACCAAACTTATCTTCATTCATCTCTAAAGACACACACATACAGGGCCGTAGCAACAATGAGCGTGGCCCCCTCCGAGCATAATGTCCTGGCCGGCGGGTCCTTTACAATGCAGACACCGGGATGCGGCATTTTCTTGGGCCCGAAATTTCTGACGACCTTTTTTTAGTCATCCGGCCAAAATCTCGGGAACATTTCATCAATTCGCCGCCCGAAGAAGTTGATGACCTTTTTAAAAGTCATTTCATTCATTTTTTTTCACTTTTGGGGGCCCCTTCCTTGCGGAGGGCCCCCTTCGGTCGGAGGGTACGGAGGGCGGTCGCTACGCCTCTGCACACATAATATGTTGCTTTACGTTTTGATTCGTCAAAAACTGTGGGTGGTCTCACTGAAACTGATTTTCTTCAGTTTGAAATATCTTTGATAAAATCTGGCCATCATGTGTAAATATGAATTCGCTTTAAGACTGTAGAATATAATTTTTAAAAATTCTTACATCTGGCCAAGATAATTATTGGCAACAAACCGTCGGGGTATTTTTTATGGCCCACCCTGTACATGCAAATGCTTCTGTCGCTATGCCAATCTATGTCTCTATCTCTGTCTGGTGCTATCTACATGTACGTCTCGGTCAGTTTGCTTCTGCCTCTGTTTATCTCCTTACTCGTTCATTAATTCATTTAAAGAATTTATATAGCGCTCACCAAAAGAGCCCTTCTCAGTCCAACGACGGTGATAGAAATAAGTACTTAAGAAGGAGTCTATAAAACGTTTATGATTTATTCCTATAGGTAACAAGCGTATCTTTAACGGTAGACTTCATGTCTCTCGTTCCAGTTCTGCCTCTGTCTGTCTGTTGCAATCAAAGTCTCTGTCTATTTGTCTGTATGTATGTCTGTCTTTCTGTCTGTCTATGTGTTAATCTGTCTGTCTGTGTGTCTGTCTTTCTTTCTGTCTATGTGTCAATCTGTCTGTCTATCTGTCTGTCTGTCTGTTTATTTGTCTGTCTGCTTATTTGTTTGTCTGTCACAGTATGTGTGTCTATCTGCCTGTGCCTCTGTTTGTTTGTCTGCCAGTCATGTTGGTTTTATCTCTTTCGCTATCGTTCTCATTCTTTCTCTATACGTGTCTCTACATGACTTTTTAACGAGCATTCCGTACAAATACATTCTCCAACTGAGACTTGACTCCGACCTAATGATACGTTGGCATTGATTTGTGATCTATATACTATTTGCCAGCATTCCCTCTCTCTGTCTCTCTCTCTGTCTCTCTGTCTCTTTCTCTGTCTCTCTCTCTGTCTTTCTATCTCTGTACCTGTATCTCTCTTTCTCTCTTTGTCTCTCTCTGTCTGTCTTTGTCTCCGTCTCCGTCTGTCTATCTGTCTGTCTCTGTCTCTTTCTGTCTCTCTGTTTCTCTCTGTCTATCTGTCTCCGTCTCTCTGTGTCTCTCTGTCTGTCTGTCTATCTGTCTGTCTCTGTCTTTTTCTGTCTCTCTGTTTCTCTCTGTCTATCTGTCTCCGTCTCTCTGTGTCTCTCTGTCTGTCTGTCTCTGTCTGTTTCTGTCTGTCTGTCTGTCTGTCTGTCTGTTTGTCTGTCTGTCTGTCTCTCTTCCCCTCTCCCCTAAAGAACCCCAGGGGAGCAGCATGCACGGGCGAGGGACTTGCCCTCCTCCCAAGCTCATAACAATTATTATTATCATCGACCGCTTCGCATATTCCAGCCCCATAATCAGCGAAGTCCTCAGTCCTTATCTGGGTTGTGTCAGGAAGCAGGTACCGTATTGCCCGTGGATATTTATGATCCTCCATCTATCTCTCTCTTACTTGGTGGATTTTTGGACGATTTTCAGCAACTACTTCAATACAATACTTTATTTTCTTCCCGTTCAGAAATGATTATAATTATCACCGCCGACTGTGAAGTATTATAATTCTTGTTTGTTGAGAAGAATTTATGCCCATTGGAAGTTGATATTTTGGAAGAGTTTCTACATACATTACATACAAATATTTTTATTCAAAACATTCAATGTGGAAACATTTAGTAAACTCATTGTGCAACGCTCCCATTGGTGGAGTAGGCGGCGAATGATGATGATTCAATGTTTATTCATGCATGAAACACAGTAAAATTATATAGGTCATCATGAAACTACTTTTATGGACAATAATATACTCCTCGCATGCTATGACATCGTCAGTTGTAGCCTAGACTATTATAATACGTCTTCACTTAACGATCCAACTTGGACCGTTAAGTATAGTCGCCTTATTTCCCAACGGTAGCCTTATTCGATGAATGACTCTCGCAAACTCATTCTCTTATTTCACAAACTCCTTCCTACATTTACGTGTTATTGCAGTCTGCGCGTGAAATATTAATTTTAACGCGAAACACAACGACCATCCTCTCTCCTTAATTGCATTAGGATTTAGGATGGTGGCTTTCGTCCAACGAAAACATTCGCGTATTGCCAAGAAGTCAGTAATTGTTCTCCAGAGTCTACAGTGTACAATGTAGGCCTACACTCTGTGACAGTCCACACTCACACACGCACGCACGCATCCATATACACACACTTACGCATACATTCACACACACACACACACACACACACACACGCTCTTTTTGACTGCACATCGCTCGTGAATAAGCAGGTGCCCTGCACATCTCTTCAGATCAGTGCACTGGTTGCGAAATGCCCATTTGTTATATCGCCCCTTCAAGATTTTCACTGAGAAGCGCTCCCGACTGCAACGCGGACACTGAATCGGAGTTTCACGGCGAAGCGCACGAGCAATTGTGAGTGAACGATTTGCAAAGGTTCCTACGCGGCGAATTGAGGTGGATTCTAACCTGCAACCCTTCGGCTGCAAGACAACGAGCATACCCACTACACAACCGCGCCCCATATATATATACATGCATTATTGTATAATTATGTATGCCCCTTTACCTAAGTCCCTCCCGTTCAAGACTGCCCATCGGGCAACGCAACTTTTTCCATTCTCTGCTGTCTATCGCAACCTCTACAGCGTCCTCCCACGTCATCTCCAGATAGGCTACTGTAGAATGTATAGACCAGTATGAGAATTGTGGAAAAATAACTGGGGGGGGTTGGCCTATGATAAACTTGAAATTGGGGTATGAAAAACATACTTTAACATGGGACTCTGAAAAAGACTGGGGGGGTTGAACCCCCCCAACCCCCCCCGGCAATTCTCACCCTGGTATAGACCCTCTGATAGATTTAAGTTTTATGAAGCGTGAAGATTTTCTCGGATGTTAACGATCATAATAACAATGTGCTTGAACGGACATAAGATGCAAGATTGGCAACACACATAAACTTGAATTTTATGTAACAGTCCTGGTGAGAGAGAGACAGACAGACGGACAGACAGACGGACATACAGACAGACAGAGACAGAAATAAAGAGCGATAGAGAGAGACAGACATACGTTTAGACGGGCAGACAGAGACAGAAAGACAAAGCGATAGAGAGAGACAGACAGACAGACACATAGACAGACACATAGACAGGCAGACAGAGACTGAGAGACAGAGCGATAGAGAGAGACAGACAGACAGACACATAGACAGGCAGACAGAGAGACAAAGCGATGCAGAGATACAGAGAGACAGACGGACATACAGACAGACAGAGACAGAAATAAAGAGCGATAGAGAGAGACAGACAGACAGACACATAGACAGGCAGACAGAGAGACAAAGCGATACAGAGATACAGAGAGACAGACGGACATACAGACAGACAGAGACAGAAATAAAGAGCGATAGAGAGAGACAGACATACGTTTAGACGGGCAGACAGAGACAGAAAGACAAAGCGATAGAGAGAGACAGACAGGCAGACATATAGACAGGCAGACAGAGACTGAGAGACAGAGCGATAGAGAGAGACAGACACATAGACAGGCAGACAGAGAGACAAAGCGATACAGAGATACAGAGAGACAGAGGCAGACATACAGACAAACACAGAGACAGCAGAGATAATATAGAGAAAGAGAGATTGGTTGAAAATACAATTTTCTGATTTCCTCTTTTTCGAGGTTGCATTGGAATGCGAAGGCAACGCTGCCACTCAATACATCACCACGATCGAGAAAGAAGTCTGAAAGAAGGGAGCATGCAGATAAAGAGAGGAAGACAGACAGACCGACAGACAGACAGACAGACGGACGAACAAACAGACAGACAGACAAATGGATGGATGAATTGATGTATGATTGTATGAATAGATAATAGATATATAATAGCTAGCTAGATACTCTAGATAGATAGATAGATAGATAGATAGATAGATAGATAGATAGATAGATAGATAGATAGATAGATAGATAGATAGATAGATAGATAGATAGATAGATAGATAGATAGATAGATAGATAGATAGATAGATGCATCATAGACACTATAAATAGCCTGCTAGCCAGATAGCTAGATAACTATGCAGCTGGCTGGCTGAATAGGTGGATAGATGAGTGGATAGATAGATGGATAGATGATAGCGGCAGATACAGTGGAAATGGAGGTCTCAGAGACACCCTTCTCTCCTCGGTGTCCCTCCCTCTCTCCCTCCTTCCCTCCCTCCCTCCTTCCCTCTCTGTCTGTCTCTCTGTGTGTGTCTCTCTGTCTCTCTCTCCCCTCTCTCTGTCTCTTCTATTTTTCTTTTTTCTGTTTGTCTCTGTCTATCTTTGTCTGTCTCTGTCTGTCTCTATCTGTCTCTGTCTGTCTCTGTCCGTCTCTGTCTGTCTCTGTCCGTCTCTCAGTCCTATCGCCTACCCTTCATCGCCAGCCGCCATCGCCCCTTCAAGTGTTTCGTCGTTTGTAGCCTCGGGCTTTACGTGAATAACTTATTCGAGTATAAGTCGTTCGAGTATAAGTCGCAGATGCGACGAACCGATGAAAAAACGACTCGTGAATCGACTCTCGATTTCTTCCAACCACTTCATCGTTGTGCAATTATACAAAGCCAAATGGTCTCCCTCTTTTCCATCCACTCCAACCTTTAACTGCCCATATCTTACTCTCTCTCTCTCTCCCTGTCTCTTCCTCTCTCTCCCTCTCTCTCTCCCTCTCTCTCTCTCTCTCTCTCTCTCTCTCTCTCTCTCTCTCTCTCTCTCTCTCTCTCTCTCTCTCTCTCTCTCTCTCTCTCTCTCTCTCTCTCTCTCTCTCTCTCTCTCTCTCTCTCTCTCTCTCTCTCTCTCTCTCTCTCTCTCTCTCTCTCTCTCTCTCTCTCTCTCTCTCTCTCTCTCTCTCTCTCTCTCCTATTTCTATCTCTCTCCCTCTTTTCCATCCATTCCAGCCCTTAACTTCCTCCATATCCCCCTCTCCCTACTCTTCCTCTTCCTATCTCTCCCTCTCTTTTTCATCCACTCCAACCCTTAACTCCCTCCATCTCTTCCTCTCCCTCCTTCTCTTCCTATCTCTCTCCCTCTTTTGCATCCACTCCAGCCCTTAACCCCTCCCCTCATCTTCCTATCTCTGTCCCTCTTTTCCATCTACTCCAACCCGTAACTCCCTCCATATCTTCCTCTCCCTACTCTTCCTCTTCCTATCTCTCTCCACCTCTTCCTCTCTCTACGCCTCCTCTTCCTATATCTCTCTGCCTCTTTTCCCTCCACTCCAGCCCTTAACTTCCTCAATATCTTCCATTCCCTCCATATCTTCCTCTCCCTCTGCCCCTTACTATATCTCTCCCTCTTTTTCCATCCACTCCAACCCCTAACTCCCTCCATATCTTCCTCTCCCTACTCCTCCTCTTCCTATCTCTCTCTGCCTCTTTCCCATCCCCTCCAACCCTTAACTCCCCCTATATCTTTCTTTCCCTACATATCCTCCTCTCCCTACCCCTCCTCTTTCTATCTCTCTCCCTCTTCACCATCCACTCCAGTCCTTAACTCCCCCAATATCTTCCACTCCTCCATATCCTCCTTTCTCTCCCTCTTTTCCATCCACTCCAGCCCTTAAATCCCTCCATATCTTCCTCTCTCTACTCCTCCTCCTCCTCCTCTTCCTCTCTCTACTCCTCCTCCTCCTCCTCTTCCTCTCTCTACTCCTCCTCCTCCTATCTCTCTTCCGCATCTCAGCTGCGACCATTAATCCTTCCTTCAAAGACAGAAATATAATTGGACAGGAGTTTTACTGTCGACGATTTCACTATAGATGCTTTTCTCTTTTTGCCTTTTCTGCCCTTTCAAACAAATGCAACTGTCGTTTAACTTTTTCTTGTAGGCCTACATGATGATAACAATTATGATACAAGTAGTGATAATAATTATAATAAAAGTAGTAATAATAATAATGAAAATAATAATGGTAGTCGTAATAATAGTAATATAACATAGAATGATAATAATAATAATAATAATAATAATAATAATAATAATAATAATAATAATAATAATAATAATAATAATAATAATAATAATAATAATAATAATAGTAATAATAATAATAATAATAATAATAATAATAATAATAATAATAATAGCAACAATAATCATAATAATAATAATGATAATTATTATTTTTATTACTATTGTTATTATTATTATTGTTATAAAAATAGTGATAATAATAATAATAATAATGATATCGATAATAATATTACTGTTAAGGTATAAAGCCAGTAGGCCAATAGGGCCATTTTGGACTGGTTTTATAATTTATAGTAGGATGATTTACTCTGTTATAAGATGTCAGATAGAAATAAAGGCTTCAAAATGAAATTTCCTTAGTTATTACATCAGGATTGTGTTAGTAAATGCATTATTTCACTATAGAATTATTTTATTGAAAGGGAGGGGTGTTCAAACACCTATAAAACGCCTATATAACGTCTTCCATCGTTGATTGGAAAATCATCCGGGGGACCATTAGATGGACATCTCCATCATAGGCGTACGAGGCGGGGGTGCAGGGGGGCAATTGCCCCCCCAAATTCGGGCAAGTTTGGTGGTTTTTTCGGGCAAAAAATCGCGGACAACTAAAAAAAAAAAAAAAAAAAGGTCGTCTGGGGTCATTGCATAATTACGTAACGCTCGAGGGTGGGTGGGTGGGGTCATTGAAAACGTTACGAAACGTTACGGGGGTGGGTGGGTGGGGGCAGCTGAACGTTACGTAACGCCTTGAAAAATTATTAATGAATATTATATTACCATCGAATGACACTTCAGACAAATGATGCGATCGAAGTTTGAACTTCGCGGCATTGATTTAAAACGTAAACGAAGTAGGCCTAGGTCTAGATATCTGAGGAAGATATGGCAAATTATAGATCTAATTCACTTACTAGCCTATATTAAATTCGCTATGAAAATATGAATTATAAATACGAATTCGCACATAGGTTTGGTAGGCCTAAATCTAAATTGATTTTTGGTAACTATCGTTACGTAACGCTGGGGAGGGTGGGTGGGTGGGTGAAGGAAAACGTTACGAAGCGTTACAGGGTGGGTGGGTGGGTCAAAAACGGTCATTTTCGGCGTTACGTAATTATGCAATGACCCCTCAAGTTTCGGGCAAGTCTAGTTTTTCGGGCAAAAAAGTCGCGGACGACTAAAAAAAAAAAGGTCGTGAAGTTTCGGGCAAATCGGGTTTTTCGGGCAAAAATAGTCGCGGGCGACCAACTTTTTGGCCGGATAAATTTTTCGGGCAGAAGTTCAATCTTTGCCCCCCCCCCCCCACTTCTGAAACCTCCCGTACGCCTATGATCTCCATTGACATGTACGCTATATATATCTATATTAATAAAGAGAGGATTCTGTCTGTCTGTCTGTCTGTCTGTGTGTCTGTCTGTGTGTTTGACCGGAATGCATTTCGACAGTTTTTGACTTTTTCACTCCAAACCTTCACTACTCTCTCCGTCTCGGCGTCGGACACCCAGTGGAGGGGTTGGCGATTCTCTATAACCATGGGGGCCAGGGTGGGGGGGCGAAACCCCCCAAATTTTTTTCAATAAAACGCAGCTATTGATTTCAAACTATGCACCTAGACAGAGGGCCATCGGAACCACCCAGTGGAGTTGTTGGCGAATCTCCCCCACCATGGGGGCCACGGTGGGGGCGAAAACCCTAAGTTTATTAAACACCTTTTAAAACGCTTGCATGGTCATTATATAAACGCAGCTGATGTAAATGATCTTCCAATCCGCTTGGATGTAAAGTTTTACTATAATTATAGTCAACTAGCTGAACCCGGCCACGCGTTGCTGTGGCTGAAAAGAGCATTCAACCATCCCTCCCTACCTCCCACTCCCCAACCCTCACCCACCCCTCCCCTTCCCTCTGCCAACCCTCCCCCTTCGCCTGCCCCTCCCCTCTCCTTCCCTTTCCCTCCCCTACCCTCCCCCTCCCCTCCCTCTCCAACCCCTCCCCCAACCCCTCCCAACCCCCTACCCCTCCCCCTCCCCTCCCACGTCCATCGCTCCCCTACGCTCCCTCCCCACCCTCTTCGTCCCAGAAAACCCTAATTTCACGGGTGGCGTACAGGTGGAAAGGTCAGAGTGTGGTGGGGTGTTGTCGGGTGGGTGAGTTTGGGGTGTGTTGGTGGAGGGTGTGGTGTGGGGTGGGAGCTGGCTTGGGCTGGGGGTTCGGGTGGTGGGGTGGAGGGTAGGGGTGAGTGTAGGATGGGTGGAGGTGGTAGGTGGAGGGCGGAAGGGGTGGGATGGGGCGGGTGAACGAAGTGGGGTGGACGGGGTGGGGTGGGGTTCGGGGGTGGAGGTGGGAATGTGGTGAGAGTGTGGGGTGGAGGTGGGGTGGAGGAGTGGAGGTGGGGTGAAGGTGGGGGTGTGGTGAGGGTGGGGGTGGGGTGAGGTGGAGGGGTGGAGGTGTGAAGCGGGGCGGGTGGAGGGGTGGGTGGGGTGGGGTGGGGGCTTTGGGGTGGAGGTGGGGGTGTGGTGAGGATGGGGTGGAGGTGGCGTGGAGAAGTGAAGCGGGGGCGGATGGAAGGGGGTGGGGTGTACGGGGTGGGGTGGAGGTGGGGTGGAGGTGTGGTGTGGGTGGGTGAAAAGGGTGGCATGGGGCGGGTGAACGGGGTGTGGTGAGGGTGGGGAGTGGGGTGAGGTGGAGGGGTGGAGGTGTGAAGCGGGGCGGGTGCAGGGTGTGGGTGAGGTGGGGTGCTTTGGGGTGGAGGTGGGGGTGTGGTGAGGATGGGGTGGAGGTGGCGTGGAGGGGTGAAGCGGGGCGGATGGAAGGGGGTGGGGTGTACGAGGTGGGGTGGAGGTGTGGTGTGGGTGGGTGAAATGAGTGGCATGGGGCGGGTGAACGGGGTGTGGTGAGGGTGGGGGTGGGTGAGGTGGAGGGGTGGAGGTGTGAAGCGGGGGCGGGTGGAGGTGTGGGTGTACGGGGTGGGGTGGGGGTTTTGGGGTGGAGGTGGGGGTGTGGTGAGGATGGGGTGGAGGGGTGAAGCGGGAACGGATGGAAGGGGTGGTGTACGGGGTTGGGTGGAGGTGGGGTGTGGTTTGGTTGTGGCCTGAGCGGGTCTAATCCTAAATTTCCCGGGCAACGCCGGGTACCCCAGCTAGTAAAATATATAGGCTAGAGAGAGTATGGCCTATCTCCTCTGCATGAAAATGTGGAGTCACCAACGACCTTATTATTATATTAACGGAAATCACGCCAGTGACGTCACCGGACGGTTGGTATGAGAAATCGCCTATGATTGGTCGGTATGAAGAGACAGCGACGCCTATGATTGGTCGGTATGAATAGGCGATTTCTCATGGTATGTGATTGGTCGGTATGAAAAGGGACAGCGACGTAGATTCACAGACGTGATACTCTCTCTAGTCACGTAGTTATAATACATCTCTATGGATATCTCCAACCTCCTCAACGGTACAGGGCACAGCTGTACAGTTGACCCTCCCCAACAAGAGGAATCACTTCTCAAGGCGTTGGGGAGGCTTACGAACCGATAAAATCTTAAGCCGTCTCTGACTAAGGCCAGATGCGACCGACCACTGTGGACCAACACCAGTCACTTGACGCTGATCTTAATTGATTTATCTGTAGACTAATTATTTTCGAAGGTGTTGGATGCAGAGTTCCGCAACAGTGTCTGACTTGACTATGTCTGCTGTTTGTCTGCGTTAAGGTCGTCGTATTTATGGGAGTGTTTTGGGTGTTTGAACACCTTTCCGCCTCCAGAAACACAATTAAATAATGTAAAAATGAAGTAAAGCATTTTTGATGGTAGGAGACCGTCCATAAAGTATGTCACGCTCCGGGGGGGGGGGGGGTGGAGAAAGTGTGACAGTTTGTGACAGGGGGGGTCAGGGCATGTTTGACGTCACACTTTTATATATATTTTTGTAGAATTTAATAGCTTTAAAAATAATTTTAACACATTTTGTGAAACATTTGAATTAGTTTTATGTCAAAATAGCATGAAATGCGTATACCTGAATGTGTTGTTTACGATTCCTCTCGCTAGGAGCGCTAGTAATGCTGCTGCGAAGCCTTGTTTTTATGCCCTAATAATGTATAGCCTTTCGGTGTTAATGTTTAAAAAAATTCGGAAGTGTGACGTACTTTAGGGGGGGGTCCGAGAGTTGCGACAGTTTGTGACAGGGGTGGGGGTCAAAATGGTCAAAAATAGCGTGACGTACTTTATGGACGGCCCCTAGGCTACACAAAGTAAGAACTAAGGGTGATTTGATTTGAGGCTCTTATTAATTTCTACATCTTAATTATGTATTGTTACTATTTTAATCATAATTAAAATAGTAATAATAATCATAATAATAATACTATTAATAATAATAATAATACTACTAATAATAATAATTATTACTATTATATATTTTAAATTGTACAGTAGATCAGATCACGACGGTGATCTAATCATCATGACGATGGAAACTGCTTTTATAGTCAGTTTATTCGGTGGCTAGTCGGTTCGCTCAACGTCTCAACTTCAAGTAAACATCTCCGAAACAAAATCCTGGCTACAGTCTTGATCAGCGTAATCCGAGCCTATGTTTTCTCTGAGAAGGTTTTATAGTTTCGTCTCATCCTACAGGCGATCACGATCTGTTATTTGTTGCTGCTATTGCAGGACAACGAAGCTTAAGAGCTTAAGAGACGATGTTGTTTGGACAGAGGATGGAAGATAATATGAATTTATTAAGACCATTTTCGTGAGCCATAGTGACGTGTGGTGGCTTACGGAATCAGCCGAGTTATGTCACTCTGCTATTCAATGAGGAGCTATCTTATGACTTTACATGAAGGTGTCCCTCTGCTATCCAATTAGCTATCTTATGACTTTACATGAAGGTGTCCCTCTGCTATTCATTAAGCTATCTTATGACTTTACATGAAGGTGTCCCTCTGCTGTCTTATGACTTTACATGAAGGTGTCCCTCTGCTTTTCATTGAGCTGTCTTATGACTTCAACAGAATATGTCACTCTGCTATCCAATTAGCTATCTTATGACTTTACATGAAGGTGTCCCTCTGCTATTCAAGGAGCTATCTTATGACTTCCACTCATAAAACCGCTGAGTTGTAACTGAAGTTTACAATTATACCAGAACCTTCATCCAGACCTTCTTTTAAGGAATTTCTAGAACTTTACAACCACTTCTTTCCCTTCCCATCTGCTCCATGGTAAATTACTCCCAATAGAACGACAATAACCTTTTTAACTAGTTTAAACTACACAGAAGTGCAGGATATTATTAAATGAATTTGTATAACTGCACAACCCCTTATTGCCCTTCCCATACTCGACTTTTTGCTAGGTTTTTAATGCACAGAAATGTTCTACAACTGAACAAATCCATTTACAGCTGCACAATGCACATGTTGTGAAGAATTGCGCGCTAAAACAGACCCTGTTTTCATCGCCGATATCCCCATTGACTGTTCGACTCAAAGCATACTCATGCAGGCTTGAACTATATCGGGAGCTGAGACATTTCTGCAATAAATTGCGATAACTATAATTTAAGAACCATTTCGGCCGTGTACCAACTTTTAACAGCCGATAGATGTAGCTTTTAATCTCATACTACAGTAACTGACAAATCGCTTTCCGATATTGGTAAGTATTATAATACACGGTAATACATGCATACATCAGCCATTGCCGTTTAAACCAGAAAGTTTGATAGACACGCGGTCTAGTGTGCCGCAAGATATCCACGCATTTCTAAGAGCATGCTCTTTGATGCCGTGTACCAACTTTTAACAGCAGAAAGATGGAGGTTTTGATCTTTGTAATCGCTTCCCTGCATGCATTGGCAAGTACACTGCAAGTACACAATAGCCATTGTTTCATAGACGCATTGTCTAGAATGCTGCAAGATATCCTAAGATTTCTAAGGCCATGGTCTTTGATGGGCGGGGTACCTCGACTGTCTCCCTGGGGGCCCGGTGGCAGCAGTACGGAAGGCCGTCTCTAAGAAACAGGAAGTCTAGGGAACCAGCGTGGTCGCCGGAGACGTCATAAATTCCCGGATGTAATCGCTCTTCTCTCTTCTTCTTTCTTTTTCCGTCCGTTTCCGTTTCCGTTCAACACTAGCTGTATTGTCGTCTTGATGTATATCTGTCTATTTCTATTTGTCTGTCCGTCTGTATATAACTGCGTTTAAATCAGTCTACGAGTAAAAGGGCGCGGATGTCACGTCGCAGATAAATATACTGAAAATGAAATAATGGAGGTAAAGGGAGAGAGAGGCAGACAGACAAAACGAGTGACAGATAGACATACAGAGAGAGACAGAGACAAAAAGAAAGAGAAACAGACATAGAGCGAGAGACAGGCAGGGACAGACAGAGACAGACAGTGACAGACAGAGACAGACAGTGACAGACAGAGACAGACAGAGAGACCCAAAGAGAGACAAAGAGAAACAGAGAGTGAGAGACAGACAGAGACAGAGAGATACAGAGACAGACATAGAGAAACAGAGAGAGACAGACATAGAGAAACAGATAGAGAGAGACATAGGCTACAAACAGAAAGAGAGACGGAGAGAGAGAAAAATAGACAGAAACAGACAGAGAAAAAAACAGAGAAAAAGACAGAGACAGACAGAGACAGAGAGACACAGAGAAACAGATAGAGATTTTGTTATCTGCGTATTATTATACTCTCTGAGTATAGACTTTCAGAAACTCATTCGACTTCTGTCTGCCTAAAACAATAATTGAATGCGCACAACAATTATACACGTGCAATAAACATCCTGAACTCTGTTCGTTTTCAATGCTTATCTAAGCATCGCTTACACCCATGGGCGAAAACCTGGGCGGAGACTTTGGGGGTGGGGGTTGAGGGGGTCAAACGAGTGGCCGAAGTAAAGACTGGAGATTTTTGTAGTCATATGTCAGAAAAGTCAAGACAATTATTTGCTATTTTCACCGCCAAAAAAGTTGATGACCTTTTTTAGTCATTTTTGGCCCAAAAAACCCGAAAAAGTCAAGAAAATTTGCTAATTTTCATCGCCAAAAAGTTGATGACCTTTTTTTAGTCTTGACGCTCAACGATTGAGGGGGACAAATGCATGGGCCGTCCCCCAAAACCTCCGTTCCCTGTCTCCCCCCTAGGTTTCCGCCCATGCTTACACCATTGCGATACTTTACTCTGCATTTAATTATTAAGCTTATTGCTTAATAAGATAGTCCAGCACCGTCATGTTTAGAGCGTCGTCCTATGATCTAATCAATTGTAAAATTCCACATAGAAATAAGAGCTTTAAAGCTAAATCCCCTCTTTGTTCTTACATCGTGCGTTAGCACAGTACATGTATGTGCATTTTCAATTTTTTGCATTATTTTCATTTCAATGGCATTCAAACACACAAAACACGCCACCACCCCTGAATACGGCTTTCATATCAAGCGAAAGAAGACTATCTTGGAAGCCGTAGAAAAAGTGTAGATAGAAGAGAAAAATTCAGTTATGTAACTTGAAAAAACTTGGCTTGAGGACACGACTACAGCTATGGATACAACTCATAAGAACACTAACGACGCGCGCACCTCAATGAAAGAAAAACAAATAGATCATTTGCTCCATTAAGTGTTTATTAATCATCAAGGGCTCGACTGATTTGATGGGTAACAATTGCAAGCGAAAGACTCGGTCAAGGTCTGTAGGGCCTACACAGAAAAACATCTTATAGGGAAGGCTGTCCAAGACCGTAGCCAGGATTTGATTGGGGGGGGGGGGGGGGTTTCTTCGGCGGAGAATTTCTCATGACCTTTTTAGTCGTCAAAAAATTCTGAGGACTTTTTAGTCATCAGAAACGGCTTTCTCACAATTTTTCGCCTAATTTCATGTTTCTTTAAATTATGTACCAGTGAATGCATTCTATCATTTTTACATTTTCATTTTTGGGAGGGGTGTTTTCATGGTTTATTTCATGGTTTTTACATCATGTGCTAGTAAATGCATTATATTATTTTTTACATTTTCCATTTCGGGGGGTGTTCAAACACCCAAAACACCCCCCAGCTACGGCCTTGAGGCTGTCACTTGCAATCCCTCCACCACACGGTTCTAACAAATCTAATATCCGCGCCCCACAGCAATGAATCTAAATTCAAAGGCAGTAAAAATATTGCTTATTTAAAACAGTAAAAATATTGCTTATTTTGCAAGGTTTCGTGAATTTTCGACACGTCTTCCCCAGATGTTTGCTGTGAAACAGTGCTGTCCAACCTTTTTGGACGGGATATAACTCAAGTTATTTCTATTACAAACTATTTTAATTTGACGTCTATAAATAACATCAAACATTCTATTACGATTCAATTATAGTAATTTTATATTCTTTTAGTTAATTACATTTTAGCCTTGAGCCCCCCCCCGAATGTCCTTCAACTAAGAAAAAGTGACCTTCGTGTCCTCCATCTTAGAAAAAGTGGCCCTATAAAGTAAAAAAAGTTGGGAAGACACTGCACTACTTCGTCTATTGTAATTGTATTTGTAATCGTAATAAAACATTTATATAGCGCCACTTAGAGAACTCCTCAGAGGCGCTCCCGACCTATTACCTCTGATCCGTTTCCATCAATCATTCTAATTATACGACCTGCTTAGCCACTTCGGGGGCCATCCATCCCACAAGCGTGTCAAAAGAATTAGGCTTTGCTTTCGTTACACGTGAAACAGCTTCGTAGAATCTATATACTTTCGTGTCTGTTATTTTGTGCGTTAAAGCGATGCGCAAGATCTTCAATCTGTAGCGTCTCATTTCAAATGCCAACGCCCATCCATCACTCTTAGGTACGCTGTCCAGATTTTTTCCGTTTGCCTTTAGCGCTGCATTAAATATGTATGCTCCGGTGATATTCGCTTCGATGTGCACGCTGTCTCTGTCTGTCTCTGTCTCTCCTCTGGTACTTTTAGAAATACCAAAGAGTTTCTTCCTGTAGCCTGTAGGCATACTTTTATACATACGAAAATAATTTCCTGCTGAGCCCTTTTTGAAATAGCCTACCAAAAGAATTTCCTTTAGACTATACTTTTCAAAATACCACAAGAATTTCGTATTGCACCACCTTCGAAATACAAAACAATATCCTTGTTGTATTTTTCGCAATAGCAAAAGAATTTCCAGTTGTAGGCTACTATGGCAATGCAAAAATTTCACTTTTTTGCCCTAACAGGGCTTTTTTAACGTGCAGCTGTACACAAAATGTGCAGTTCTAAATGGATTTGTGCAGTTGTAGAATCACTTCTGTACAGCTAAAACTAGCAAAAAGGTCATTGTCCTCAGATTGGAAGTAATTTACCATGAAGGATGGGAAGAAAAAGAAAGAGCTGTGCAGTCAGTGGCGGCGCCAGGATTTCAGTTTTGGGGAGGCTGAACTTTCGTCGGAAAATTTTCCATTTTCACCGCAAAAATTTCTGATGACCTTTTTTTAGTCATCTGGTCGAAATCTTGTGAAAATTTTCCATTTTCACCGCAAAAATATTTCTGATAACCTTTTTTTAGTCATCTGGTCGAAATCTTGTGAAAATTTTCCATTTTCACCGCCAAAATTTCTGATGACCTTTTTTAGTCATCAGGTTACAATTCTTGGGGGGGGGCTGAACGTCGACATTTTTTATTTTTACATGGCGAAAAAAGTGGGTCGCCTATTTTGGGAAAAGGGGGGACTTAGCCCCCTAGCCCTCCCTGCCGCCGCCACCACTGTGTGCAGTTCTAAAAATTCCTTAAAAATAGCCCTGATATCCTTGTTGTATTTTTGCAATAGGAAGAGAATTTCCAATTGTACTATTATAGCAATGCAAAAAATCTTCTTTTTGCACTTTTCGAAATACCAATAATGCACGCATCCCAGAAGGATGGCCGAAGCGGCGGCGGCGGCGGCATCTCAAGGCGGCACGCGGTCTATAATCTGCGGACACCAAGGGCAACGCTTCATGGGAGAATCGGAAACCCGCTGTCACGAAATAAAGTCTCCCCCGATACAAAGTCTCCCCCGGAAACAGAGTCTCCCCTGGCTGAAACTCTGCATTGGAAGAATTTTTCTGAAGTGAAAGTAGGCTATTTTCTTGTTATACAATCTGGCAGCGTAAAACTAACAGTTTAGCCTGCTCATCTCTAAATTTCATGCAACTGTAGCCCATTTCACGTTGAACGGGGGGAGACTTTATTTCGTGGACGGCGAAAATAGGCCCTATTCTCTTCCCACGAAGACTTTATTTCTGAATATACTCTCGAGGGGCGAATTTATTCTGGAACAGATCCTCCTGGGGGAGAATCTGTTTCGAACTAAAGTCTCCGGGGAGGAAAACTTTTAGGAGGTAGGCTCTTTCACGCGACACCGCCTTTCCAGCAGCTATTTTATAATATGCAGAGGTCCTTGGCGTGTTAAAGTCGAATGTAAACGTATCTTGACGGTTCGTCAGATGAGGTCAAGTGAACTGGATCCCAGTTTAGATTATAATGGAATATATATTTTATATATTATATACTTATATTCATATATATATATATATATATATATATATATATATATATATTATGTATATATATATTATAATGGAATGGATGTATGCATTATATTATATATATATACTTATGTATATTATATATTTGTATTATGTATATATATTATATTTATATATTATATGTATATATATATTATAATGGAATGGATATATGCATTTTATTATATATATACTTATATATATTATAATTTATATTTATATTATGTATATATATATATATCATAGTGGAATGGAATTGGACGGAGAGATGAAAAAGAGATGAAAAAGAAGAAAGGCGTTTCAAGGAGGAGATACGGAACAGAGGAATGCGGAGGATCAGATATTGGAAGTTATGAGGTGAAAAGAAAGATACCGCGGAAGAAAAAGTGCAAGCGGAAAGATACAAAGACAGACGCACGGACATGAATAGACTGACAGACAGACGGACAGACAGACGGACTGATACAAAGACAGGCACACACAGAAATAGGCTAGACAGATAGACCGTACCTATAGAGTATAGACGGTCACAAATACATACACAATACATAAATAAAGTGATTGGACGACAACCCTATAGACGCACAGACAGACAGCCTGAGACAGGAGGACACTGGCCCAAGACAGACTGACAGACACACACAGAGTGAGAGAGAGATACGGACGGACTGACATAATAACGGACAAGTTTTTGATTTGAAGATTTATGTAGACAGCCACAAAAGAACCCGCACACACATACATGTAGTCATAGACAGAAGGATAGTCACACATACATGTGTACACATACGCACACATTGTATATTAAACATCATAGTATTAGTATTATTATGTATTGTGTAGTGGTGGCGTCGTTGCCTTGAAGCCGGAAGGTTCGAGGTTCGAATCCACCTCGCCGCGTAAGGACCTTGGGCAAGTCCTTCACTCACAATTGCTCAGCGCTTCGGCGTGAAACTCCGATGCAGTGTCCGCTCTGCATCGGGAGTGCCTCTGAGTAGAGAGAGATTGAAGGGGCACTATAACAAGTGCACATACAAACAAAATTATAGACCATCCATGTTGAACCGAATTCGTCTGCAATTGCTCCTACGATTTTTTCTCATTCGTTCTCCGAGTTGTCAATTCATTCTTTCGATTGATCCAGTTTTCAAATGCGAACGTCGGAGAAGCTCTGATCTAGTTTTCAAAAGTGCCCTTTGGAGACATTCCGATATAGTTTTCAGCGTGACCCTTGCAGGAGCTTATCCAACCATCAATAAGGCCTACAAGAATTCACTCGTACCTTCGCCGAATCATTCATTCATTCACTCAATACGTTCGTTCATTCATTCCTTCATTCACTCACTCGTTCATTCATTTATTTATTCATTCACGCAGTCATTCATTCATTCGTTCATTCATTCAGGTAGTTCATTCATTCGTTCATTCGTTAACTTATTCGTTCGTTCGTTCGCTCATTCATGCCTTTGTTCGTTCATTCATTCATTCATTCATTCCCTCGTTCATTCCCTCGTTCATTCACGCATTCATTCATTCATTCATTCATCCATTCATCCATCCATTCATTCATTCGTTTATTCATTCGATCCTTCATTCATTCATTCATTCATTCATTCACTCGTGCATTCATTCATTCATTCATTCATTCACATTCATTCATTCATTCATTCACATTCATTCATTCATTCATTCATTCGTTCATTCATTCATTCCCTCGTTCATTTCCTCGTTCATTCATTCATTCATTCATTCATTCATTCATTCATTCATTCATTCATTCATTCATTCATTCATTCTTTCTTTCTTTCTTTCTTTCTTTCTTTCTTTCATTCGTTCGTTCACTTATTCATTCACTCATTCGTTCGTTCATTCTCATTCATTCATTCCCTCATTCATTCATTCATTCATTCATTCACGATTCGTTCACTTATTCATCCATTAGTTTGTCCATCCACTTAGCATCTGAAGAGCTGTGTCAGCTTGACCCATATTCGTCGTAGTCGAACGGGATTCCGACGTCCGCACGACGTCCGCGCGAAGGAGTGTCCTTATAAGGACGACGACAGCGCTTTGACAGCTGAGAGAGGTCGGCTGGATTGTCATCGGCTGTCATTGCAGACACTCGGCCCCTCTATGCATATATAATATATACATGGAGGGACTGATATGTATAATATTATACTATATACATATATATATATGTTTGTATATATATATATTATGTATTGCTCATTTCAGATGCAAGATAAGGTCACTAGGTGCTTTTTCCTCTTGACTAATGACGCAGGCATTAGCACATTCAAGCAGCTTCTGTGGTGTAGTGGGTACATAGGCGTAAGAGGAGGGGTTTAGAGGGGGCAAATCCCCCCAATTTTGGGCAAGTTTGTTTTTTGGGTACATATTCAACAAACTATGCTTAAAATTCAACAGTCACTATGACATCACATTAATTTTTCTTTCAGTTCCAATTTTTCCCAATCAAGTTTGATTTGTTTATTTATTGCGCACACAAGTCAAACATATTAAACATGTAAACGTTGTAGGCCCTTCTTTGTGGAATTACCTCCCTCCCACTATCCGTAGTAAGATCTTATTGGGGGTGTCATCTTCAGCCCTTCGCTACTTGAAGTCTTTTTTATTTCGTCGGAGCTGTCACGCTGAGAGCGCCTCTGATTGGCTAGTCTGTAAGAGGCGCTTTATAAATGCTCATATACCATACCATACCATACCATACCATACCATGGCTCACTAAACAGAGTGCAAAAGGAATCAGAAAAGCTAACAGATTATACAGTCCTGATTCCTGGCTCCATGACTATTTATATAGATCAAGTTAGTATTAGTACATATTAGCTCAAAACCACCATAGCCGAAAATGTTCTGAATTGATAGTAGCATTTTGTATCTGTAATGGCGAAAACCGCATCAATTTCTAGGACGGCATCTGGAGAAATTCACAGCATTCAAACCAAGTGTCACAGATACAGGGACGTAACCACCGCTGGGATTGGAATGGGGGCTTAAGCCCCCCAAATCGAAACTAAAGATCCCAAAATAAATCAAGCCGTTGTATGCTTACGGCTAAATATACTACCACACTCGTCATGCTCAAGGCTTAAGCCCCTCCCCAAACCAAAAATCCTAGTTAAGTCCCTGCTGATTTCAGTCCTATGTAATTCGAGCGATGGATGGTTTTCGAGTGATTTTGGAGACTTGGCGTGACTTTTAACGCGCCGCCACAAAATCATGATTACTGGCACTTGATACCCAAGAGGACATGGATTTTGAGGAGCAGCTCAGAAATTTTGTGGCCGCGCAAAGTCTGCCTTTAATCAGATCAAGAATGCTGCAATCCTGACTGATTTCAATGCTATGTAATTCGAACTATGGACGGTTTCGAGGTATTTTGGAAGCTTGTCATGACTTTTAACGCGCCGCCACAAAATCTTGATTACTGGGACTGGATACCCAAGAGCAGACTGTTTGTGAGGAGCAGCTCAGAAATTTTGTGGCGGCGCAATGTCTGCCTTGAATAAGGTCGAGAATGCTGCAATCCTGACCCATTTCAATGCTTAATTTTATCGTGCAATCAGACCCGTTAAAATATTAAAAATAGTAATTTTCTCGACATTTCAACCCGATGACTAAAAACGTCGTCAACTTTTTTGTCTGTCAAAATCCCACCACGACATTTTTGTCGGGCAGAAGTCAAATCTCCCCCCCCCCTGCTCAAATCGCCCGTTGGCCTCGTTCTTGAACTCTTTTGCCTCATTCGCAAGATTTTATCCTGCCGTGTAAATACGTCTTCGCATTGTATAGGGGATGCGATTAAGATTTTTTCTGTTGGATTGAGAAAACCAAATCTTTTTGGAGGTTCGCACAAAGCTCTCTAATCTTTGAATGCCTCAACGCACACGTGCAATTACACACATAATTACATAATTATGTGCATAAGGGAAAGAGTTTGTTTGTATCATTGTATGTGCACTTGTTAAAGCGCCCCTTCACGATCTTTTTACTCAGAGGCGCTCCCGAATGCAAAGCAGACAATGCATCGGAATTTCATGCCGAAGCGCTGAGCAATTGTAAGTGAAGGACTTGCCCAAGGTCCTTACGCGGCGAGGAGGATTCGAACCTCGAACCTTCCGGCTCCAAGGCAACGACGACGCCATTGCACCACTGTGCCCCGCAAAGAGTGGGCATTTGCTTTCCTTGGTGGTAAATTGAGACCCATCTTCTAACTTCAGTTCCTGTTTTTAGCAAATTTCTTGTTATTGAAAAACTAATAATACTAATTCGACCACAAAGGCCTAATGATATAATATAAGCTTACACGAGGCAAAACTGAGAAATGTACACTCGTAAACCAGGACTGTTTTAAAGAAATTTTTAAATACATTTAGAACTGCAGATTTCTGTACAGCTGCTCGTTAAAAAATTCCTGTAGTAAACCTCCAAAAATATTCATAAATTGCAGGGCTTTTTAACGTGCAGTTGTACACAAAATGTGCATTTCTAAGTGGATTTGTGCAGTTGTTGAAGCACTACTTCTGTACAGCTAAAACTAGCAAAAAAGGCCTGCGTCCCTCCGATTGGAAGTAATTCACCATGGAGGATGGGAAAGGAAAAAGGAGTTGTGCAGTTCTAAAAATTCCCTAAAAACTGCCCTGATAAATCGGTGCTTTGCATTGTTGTAGCGGTTGCTAAAAATTCACCTATGAGTCTGTGGCCAAAAAGAGCTGAGGGCGCTCATGCACACGCATAGCTTTGTTTAAGCACGATAGACGAGACCACTTGAAAACTAAGGCTGGAGATTAGCGCATGCAGTGTTGATTAAAACAATAGCTATTGTAAAGCGCAAGGAGCTGTCAATGCGAGAAGCCTTTGAAAATCTAATGAATACGTCTTGGTCAACGAGTTTATCTTGGAGAGATGAAAACCGCAGAAGGCGGCAGCAAAAAAACATACAAAGAAGACTATCGGTCGTGCTACGCAGCAGAGGCATAGCGACCGCTCTCCGTAGGCTACCCTCCGACCGAAGGGGGCCCCCGGCAAGTAAGGGGACCCTAAAAGTGCCAAAATATGAATGAAATGACTAAAAATGAATTTTAAAAAAGGTCATAAACTTTTTCAGACGGTGAATATAATATTTTCCAGAGATTTTGGCCAAAAAAGTCATCAACTTTTTCGGACACCGAATTGATTAAATTTTTCCGACATTTTGGCCGGATAACTAAAAACAGTCGTCAGAAATTTCGGACATTATGCTCGGAGGGGGCCACGTTCGTTCTTGCTACGGCCCTGCTTCGCAGCATTTAAAAAAACTGACAAAAAGGTCATTGTCTTCCGATTGGAAGTAATTTACCATGGACGACGGGAGTTGCGCAGTTCTAAAAAATGCTTTAAAACAGCCCTGGTTTGGTTAATGTAGTCTACCAAAAGAAGTTCTTATAAAATTAACCTGTATTGTATCTTGCATCATTTTATTCAAACTATTTATAACAATACGCGGTGGTACTTCAGCACAAAGAATATACTAAAGGTTTCTGATAACAATGTCATTGTTACTCGCTTGCATCAATTGTCTCAAACGCCTGTCTCTATGATAGTACAGCCACCTAGCGACTATTTGATCAATTCGGTAAAATTATTCTACCGAAGGACTGGAGTCAACTTTCGCTTCCTGCACCTCCAGTCTTCCTAATTGTCACATCCCATGTAATGTAAGGTCACTACGCAGCGGATTGAGGTGGATTCGAACCTGGAACCCTTCGGCTCAAAAGCACCGAACCCACCACTACACCACCGCGCCCGCAAAGATAACGCATGGCGATGACCTTTTGGGTGACAATGACCTTTATACTATTTCTAGCTGCACAGAAGTGCTTTTACAACTGCACAACTCCATTTAAAACTGCGCATTATTTTTACTAAGAACTGCAAGCTAAAAGCCCTGGTCTATTATGGTCTAAATGGCCTTCTGATGCAATTTTCATGCATAGGCCTACTGTAACACTTCTCTGGCTAAATTTATAACTGCACAAACCCTTCTTTCCTTTCCCATCCTCCATGGTAAATTACTTCCAATCGGAGGACAATGACCTTTTTGGCTAGTTTTAACCGTAGGCTACAGAAGTGCTTCTACAACTGCACAAATCCATTTAGCACTGCACATTTTGTGTAGCCTACAGCTGCACGTTAAAAAAGTCCTGATATTATTTTTTTCAAGAACTGCGCTCTAAAAGCCCTGATATTATTTTTGTCAAGAACTGCGCTCTAAAAGCCCTGATATTATTTTTGTCAAGAACTGCGCTCTAAAAGCCCTGATATTATTTTTGTCAAGAACTGCGCTCTAAAAGCCCTGATATTATTTTTGTCAAGAACTGCGCTCTAAAAGCCCTGATATTATTTTTGTCAAGAACTGCGCTCTAAAAGCCCTGATATTATTTTTGTCAAGAACTGCGCTCTAAAAGCCCTGATATTATTTTTGTCAAGAACTGCGCTCTAAAAGCCCTGATATTATTTTTGTCAAGAACTGCGCTCTAAAAGCCCTGATATTATTTTTGTCAAGAACTGCACGTTTAAAAATCTGGTCTATGGTCTAAATGGCCTTCTGATGCAATTTTCATGCATAGGCCTACTGTAACACTTCTCTGGCTAAATTTATAACTGCACAAACCCTTCTTTCCTTTCCCATCCTCCGTGGTAAATTACTTCCAATCGGAAGACAATCACCTTTTTTGCTTGTTTTAATCGTACAGAAATGCTTTTACAACAGTTACTGCACAAATCCATTAAGAACTGCACATTTTGTGTACAGCTGCACGTTTAAAAAGCCCTGATATTATTTTTGTCAAGAACTGCACGCTAAAAAGCCCTGATATTATTTTTTTCTAGGACTGCACGCTAAAAAGCCCTGATATTATTTTTGTCAAGAACTGCACGTTAAAAAAGCCCTGATATTATTTTTGTCAAGAACTGCACGTTAAAAAAGCCCTGATATTTTTTTGTCAAGAACTGCATGCTAAAAAACCTGGTCTATGGTCTAATGGCCTTCTGGTGCAATTTTCATGCATACACTTCTCTGGCTAAAGCTTCTCTGGGATTTATTGTCGACGATTCGTAAATACTATCATCAGTCCGTCCATCATTTGAGACAGATCGCTTTCAAGGCTAAAGTTCGACGCCAAGAAAATCTAACGCATTACATCAGATCTGTAGGCTAGGACTGTCAAAAGCAATGCATGGAAAAGCCACCATGTCAGGGCGTTCCCGTATTGCATAAATTACAGTGTGCAGCTATAATAGTGGTACACCAATTCACGTGTGACCCACACCCAAACAATTTCACACCCGACACTGTAACAGACTGGTGGTGAGACATTGTGGGACGCGGTGGTGTAATGGTCATGTTCGTTGCCTTGCAGCCGGAGAGTTGCAGGTTCGAATTCACCTCAAATCGCCGCGTATATGGACCTTGGGAAAGTCTTTCATTCGCAATTGCTCAGCTCTGACCCAAATAATAGGCCTACTCACTCATACTCGAAATGACGATAATATTTTGTTGAAATTCAAAACTTCAAACACGTTGTGCTAGTCCTAAATATTTTTCATCCTAATATGTTGTTGTCTACATCAGTCTTTTACCAATTGGCACCAAAATAATGGTGGGTTGGAGAAAGAAAAAACTGAAGTTGAAAATTTACCATCACAGATAGCCTACGACAACCGTAATAGATGCAATACAATACACTATAATTATAGATACAGGTGCATTGGTGTCTAGCAGCTACCAGAGACGGCATGCATGGTGTAACAACAGTAGGCTACTAGGGAGGACGTAAACACTGCCGACAAGTGAGGTTCGATTGCTCTGATGGAACGTTTTTCTCGGGATCCCGTTTCACACGCAATTAGCGTCAGACATAACTTGACAGATCGGTGCTCGTGGATGTCGGAGACCGAGTCGGTCCAGCCAGGGACGCCGCCCTGCGAGATCCGGTGCTGCGCCGCGGAGTCAAGGGTCGAGGGTCACGCGGTGAAGGGTCTTCTAGACTCGGGCTTTCGGTTGAGGTGCGGATTCTGTCGATATGATCAAACGCAATCGAGTTGAATAAAAATGATAGCTGAGAAATTAGGAACTGATATATGATCAGAGAGTTTTGGTGTGCAGTTGCACACAAAATAGTAAAAAGGGTAATATTGTCATCCGATTGGGAGTAATTTACCACGGTATGGGAAAGAAGGGGTTTTGCAGTTCTAAAAATTGAGCCGAATGTGAACTGAGAAATTAGGAACTGGTGTGATCAGAGATTTTTGGTATGCAATTCTACACAAAATAGTAAAAAGGTAATTGTCACCCGATTGGGAGTAATTTTTCACGGAGGATGGAAAGGAAAAAAGAGGACGTGCATGCAGTTGAATTAGAAATTGAGCCGAATAATAATAACTGAGAACTTAGGAACTGCTATATGATCAGGGTTTGCTGGTGTGCAGTTCCACACAAAATGTTCGACAGGTACACTGGTACAGTGCAAGAACAAAAGCTATTTTATTCGAATTAGAACATTCGATTTTCTTTATTTTCGCGTCAGATATAAAATTAGGCCTAAATTTACCTCTTCAAAAATCCCATTTTTTAAACAAGCATATACCCTCACTGTGACTTTCGTATAATTATAGGCTCTCTACTCTGAATAATGTAGCATAGAGCGCCTCTGAGTAGTCATCTTGAAGAGGCGCTATATAAATTTTCAGAATGAATGAATGAATGAATGAATGGATTCATCGTCGTCAAAGCATTGTCTAGCAATACAATCGCCTTGATCATCTGCTTCATCCTCGTCGCCATAGTAACGTGGCGCATTGTCTTCTTCTTACGTCATTGTCTTTGATGAGTCGTATTTAATTTGCGGTGATGAGTACTGGAGGTCAAGTGTCACTGCGCATGTCCATCAATTATGACCTTTAGTCACTTCATCGTCAGAAAGGTGAAATTCATTAAGCAGACTTTTAGTAAACAAAGGTAACGGAATTAAAAGCTTTGCTTAACGTGAATGGAAGATTACACGTGCATGGAAAAGAGAGAAGTTAGGGTAGTTTCGTATTCCGACAAAATACATTTTGAAGCTAATATTAATGGAAAAAATAAAATAATTATAATAATAAATAATAATAATAATAATAACGATAATAATTATTACTAATACTACCATTATTAAAATCATTTTCATTGCAAATTTACAATAATACTAATAATAATTGTATCAATATATAGCACCTCTGACCCATATAATAATAATAATATAGAGACGCTTAGCAAATGTGTAGTGCAATACTTGCTTGAGTACACAGGGATCGATATTGTGAGAAAGACAGGCATTGTTAGAAGGTTAGGCGCATCCGGGTATAGGTGGACATGACTGATCGAGACTGATCGATTGACTGATTGATTGATTGATTGATTTATTGATGCGTGAATGGATGAACCTAAAAAAGGATGCTACACATTATTTCCTCCTCTTCGTTCTCGTTGTCGTCCTTGTCTTCCTCCTCCTCATCCTCCTTCTCCTCGTTCTCTTTATGCTCCTCTTTATTCTCCTCCTTCTTCGCCTTCTCCTCTTCCTCCTCTTCCTTCTCCTCATCCTCCTCTTCTTTCTCCTATTCTCCTCTTCTTCCTCCTCTTTCTCCTCCTCCTCCTCCTCCTCCTCATCCTTCTCCTTCTCCTCTTCTCCTCTTCCTCCTCCTCCTCCTCCTCATCCTTCTCCTCCTCCTCCACCTCCTCCCCTCTTAATCTTTTTTCTTCTCCTTCTCCTCCATCTTCTCCTTCTCTTCCTCTTCCTCCTCCTCCTCCTCCTCCTCCTCCTCCTCCTCCTCCTCCTCTTCTCCTCCTCCTCCACCTCCTCCTCCTCCTCTTCCTCCTCCTCCTCCTCCTCCTCCTCCTCCTCTTCCACAATTCACCTAACCTGCGATGGTTGATTGATTGCAAAGGTTCGCACCAGCTGGCGCCACTATGAGTCGTGATTGGCATTGATTCCACTTCTCCCTCGCCACTTAGATACCAAGGAGCAGACACGGATGCGATGATGAGGGTGGGATGGATACTACGGATAGGTCACTGCAAAGACAACGTTTTTGTGTCTCTGTGGCAGTGTCTCCCTCTGCCTTTGTCACTGTCTCTGCCACTGCCTGTGCTTTCCGCTCTGCCTGCATGCCATATACGCCTTCGCTGCCTCTGCCGGTGTATCTGCCTCCGAGTTTGCTTCTGTCTCTGCCTCTCCCTCTGCCTCTGATTATGTCTGTCTTTTTGTCTCAGTCTCTGCCTCTGATTATGCCTCTACCACTGCCTCTGCCTCTGTCTCTGTCTTTTTGTCTCATTCTCTGTCTCTGTCTCCACATCAACCTTTGCCTCTGTTTCTGTCTCTGCTTCTATCGCTACCTCTCTCTGCTCCTGACCCTCCCTCTGCCCATGCTCCTCACTCTGCCTCTACCTCCTTCGCTGTACTTCCTGAACAAAAACTCTCAACACTTACAAACTGTGACTTTCCATTCACAACCCAACAGTCGTCTGCGTCAAAACTGTTGCCATTCAAATTGAAACCGACAGCTCTGCAATTTTCCGACACACGCTGTATGCATATTACACACAGCGCGTACCTAATGTTCTCACACCTTTCCCCGGCGACGGCTACCAACCGGGGACCCTTGGGCCCACTGTTCTGTGTAATCGATCTCCTGTTCGTTAAGGGAAGGGAGGGCAGGCGAGAAGGGGGCGTGGAGGAGGGGTAGATGACGCGGGTGTGATGAGTGCTAAGGGATCATTCGAGTGTTAAATATTGCAGGGAGCACTTCGTGTCTAATGGAATAATGATGAGGCCGACAATTGCTTCGCCGATGAATATAGTCTCCTGTGACTGACTGACTGACTGGCTGACTAACTGACTGACTGACACATTGACTGACTGACTGACTCACTGACTGGATGGCTGGATGGCTGACTGACTGATTGACTGACTGGCTGGCTGACAGACTGACACAATGACTGACTGACACACTAACTGGCTGACTGACTGACTGATTGACTGACTGAAGGACTGACTGACTGACTGACTGACTGACTGATTGACTGACTGATTGACTGAAGGACTGACCGACTGACTGACAGATTGACAGAGCGACTAATACATTGGCGCTGCATATAATTATAGCTTCGAGCAGAAAACCTGCATAGACTGCAAAGCAGGCTTCATTGGACACACTGCATTCATCCATGCAGAATAATATTATGGCCTTTGTAATATTATGTAGTTCCACGAAATAATAGACTACATTGCGTTCGCGCAAAGTTCAATGTATATATATATATATATAGGCTGAATAATATATATATATATATATATATATATATTATATATGTATATAATGTATATGTATATAATGTATATATAATACATGTATATATGGAGTGTATGTAAGTGTCTGATAAATGCTGGACATGCTGGGCAATCATTTACTGCATTGTGATTATATGCGTGAAACTGCTTTTCTGCCGCCTGCGTTTTTCACACGAAAGCACCTGCTCACCGCGTATTATAGGGTCTACAAAAAAACTCTACATGCGCACAATAATTATTCATACTATACTGAACTGAAATAGCCTATATTGTGTAAATTTGTGTCCATATATAGACGCACGTACGTGTGTTTTATGCATCGTTTACATGTATAATGCATGTGCATAAATCGTGTTGATACAAAATTCCAAACATTCATATCAGTGACAGATTGCATGTCTTCAACCTGTGACAAAAAATTTATTGGAAATGATACAATGTTGCACAATGGCAGGGGCGGATCCATGGCTCACCATTCAGGGATTTGCATATATTTTTTCATAAAGTATTACTTTTAATTGCTATATTATTCCAAAATTATTTTAATGGCTGAATGATTGATTGACTGACTGACTGACTGATTGGTTGATCAATTGATTGATTGATTGGTGGATCAATTGATTGACTGACAGGCAGTCACAGGCTGACGGGCAAAGACTGATCGATATATTATTGATCCAGTGATCGTTTGTTTCTGGTCGACTCCCTAATTTACTGATTTTGCTTAAATACATTAATTGATTGTGAACGGCCATAAATTCACGCGCACATGCACAACAACAACAACAACAATTGCGCATGATACGCATTGATTGCACGTGAGAAGGATACCAGTAATAAATGGTCGTCTGTGCATTGCACCCAATGAAAGCAAATACTGTCTGCAGTTACTGAAGTCAACGTTGAGCTGCGACGTGTCTTGCACTGCGGTCATAGGCGTAGGGAACATTTCAGCAGGGGGGGGGGGGCAAAAATTAGACTTTGCCCGAAAAATTTCTGACGACCTTTCTTTTAGTCATCCGGTCGAAATCTTCCGAAAATTCCCGGTTAATTTTGCCCGAAAATTCTTACGATCTTTATTAGTCGTCCGACCGAAATCTTCAGAAAGTAGTCGCAAATTTTAGCCTACTTTTTTCTATTTTCCCCCGGGTCTGCTTGTCCGAAAATCAGATTTGCCTGAATTTTTTTTGTGGGGGGGGGGGATTTGTCTCCTCTGGACCCCCGTCTCCTACGCCTATGACTGCGGTCTACGCTGCTACATCTCCTCTCACCAGTGAGTGATGGAGTAAACATGAACGGCGTCATACGCCACACAACCACTGCTGCTGGCACTGCTGGCACTGATGGCAATGCATCTGGTGCCAGCCAATATACTAGGGCGCCTCGCAGAACGGCGACATGCACTTGGACAAAAAGCGAAAGGAGAAACTGGTGCAATGAGAAATTAATAGCCGTCGATAATTTATATCGAGTAATAAACTAAACGGCAGGGAAGCAATCGGTCCGTGTAGAGGATACCTGGCGCTATAAAAATGTGGATAAAAAATGTAAATGTTCAACAAGATGTGTTCATACAATTGAAGACTTGTTGTCGAATGAATAATGGAGTATTATATTCTAAAGGAGTCTGAAGAAAAAGGCGAAGAAAAATTGTTATAAATAATATAATATTCTGATGTGGATACACTTATCGTAAACACCTTTAGGAAGAGTACAGCGCTTTATCTGATGTAAACAATGAGAAGTCCGGAGGAGATGGCATCTCAACGTTGATTATATGACGGCATCATGTCTATCCGGACCACCTTTGGACTACTCTTACAGACAACACTTTTGACGCAACGCAGCGCTCGTGAATAAGCTGGTGCCCCGAGCTTGGCTTTCGAGTAGCGCTTTAGAAATTTGGAAATAACGATTACGATTACGATTACGATTATCGGCCAGCAATTCGGTTTCGGTCGTGATATTGCGCTATAATTATAATTCGTCTTGCTATGTTCGTCTCTATTTTGGTCAGCTAATGACTTATCGTCAGAGCATGGAGAATTGGAGATATGCGATTAATCAACGGCTATACGATGATTAAAATTTGTTACAGAACGACAGGTAGTTTCGATACTAATTATTATTGTGATTTTTTAATTAACACGTGAAGTAATAATAATTATGGCCAACTGCAACATCATTATAGAAGACTTGATGTTGTGATTTAATAGGCTATACGTCGACCAAAAAGTGTAGGCCTATCTGAAGGAATATCAGGGGCGGAAACCTAGGGGGGGACAGGGGGGGACGGTCCCCTCCAAAGAAGACGTTGGGGGGGACGGCCCATGCATTTGTCCCCCCCAATGTTCAAGCGTTAGGACATGTACACAATCTTCAGTAGAGAACTAGAGAAAAAAGTTTAGCAGATGAAGTAAATATTTATAATGTTATGAACTCCAGAGCAATCCAGGCACTAACCAAAAGTTATTAAGTCCCACATTGGATAGTTTGCGAACTTTATACTGTATAGATAAGACACCTCTTTTAACTCGTTTCCAATTATTATAAAGACTTAAAAACACCCAACGTCACAAACTCACAACGTCACATGTCGGGTTTCTGCTAAATTCAATTCAGCTTCTCTTCAGGCTCAAATCAGCGTCACGTTCAACATCAGAAGTAAAAGGAAAAGTTAATACGTAAATAAGTAAGTAAGAAAGTATTTTGTTTATTGTTCCTCTGGAAAACGAACAGTGGGACATAGAACATCATTGGGTCCATGGGCGGAGTTTATAACGGGCTAGGGGGGCTCAAACCCCTCAAGAAGACCCAGATTCAGGTCTGTCACAAGGAAAATGGTATAGTTTCCGGCGTTAGCCCCCAAGAAATTTTCACGAGCGAAACTTGAATCCGATGATTAACGCTTTTTTATCCAGGAAAAATAGCATGGTTGTTGTGAAACTTCAATTAAAGTCGTTGACTAAAACGGGTGTGTCCGGAAAGTTAGTATGGTTTCATGAGATTTCTATTAAACTCGACGTGTGTAAGGAAAAAGAATGGTTTTTATGAGATTTCAACTCTAAGACCAAGAAAAGGTCGACACACTTTTTGTCTGAAAAATAATATGGTTTTGTGAGATTTAAATTAAACTCCCAAAAAATATGTTTACGCAAAAAAGTATGGTTTTTATGAGAATTTAACAAATTTCGATGACTAAAAAAGGTGTTTACGGAAATATTATGGTCTTATGAGATTTCAATTAAACTCAATGACTAAAAAAGGTGTTTACGCGAAATAGTAAAGTTTTTATGAGACTTACATTAAACTCGATGACCAAAGAAGGTGTCTTCGGAAAATAGTATAGATCTATGATATTTAAATTTAACAATATGACTAAAAAAGGTGTTTACGGAAAAAAACATGGATTTACGATATTTCAATTAAACCCGGTCACTAAAAAAGGTGTTTACGCATAATAGTATGGTTTTTATGAGATTACAATTATTCTCGATAATAAGAAAGGTGTTTACGCAAAATAGTATGGTTTTATGAGATTCAAATAAAAATTGATGACTGAAAAAGATGTTTACGCAAAATAGTATGGTTTTATAAGATTTTAATTAAACTCGATGACTAAAAAAAGTGTTAACGGAATAAATTATGGTTTTCTGATATTTCGATTAAATTGGATCACTAAACAGGTGTTTACGCAAAATAGTATGTTTTTTTAATGAGATTTCAGTTAATCTCGTTGACCAAACAAGGTGTTTACGCAAAAAATATGGTTTTTATGAGATTTTAATTTAATTCGATTACTAAAAAAGGTGTTTACACAAAATAGTATGTTTTTAAGATTTAAATTAATCTCGATGGCTAAAAAAGGTGTTTACGCTAAATAGTATCGTTTTTATGAGATTTCATTTAAACTCGATGACTAAAAAAGGTGTTTACGGTAATTAGTAAGGTTTTATGATATTTCAAATAAATTACTTGACTAAAAAAGGTGTTTACGCAAGAGAGTATGGTTTTTATTAGATTTCAATTAAACTCGATAACTAAAAAAGCTCATTAACTTTTAATTCGAGAAAAAAATTCCGGCGCCGCTCAATCTGGACCAAGTCTCCGCCTCATATCCAAACTTTAAGTTTTTTTAGCCCCCAAAAATGTTAACCAAACTCCGTCCACGATTTGGTCTCTTGAACGGATTTAATCTATGCATAATGAGAGTTGGCAGGGCTTTTAAACGTGCAAGTTCACATAGAAGTGTTGATTTTAAATAAAATGGCAGTTATAATGGTCTTAGACAGTTGTAAAATCACATCCTCGCAGCAAAAAATAGTTTTGAAAAAGTCATTGTCATCTGGTTGGCAGTTATTTACCAGGGTAGATCAAAAGGCTGAGAAAAAGTCATGCAGTTCTGTAACGGAATTCTTTTGATATGCTCTGATAGTATGTATATAATAATTATAGACAAGAGTAGATTTTCATTCCTATCAGTGTTTTCTTTTTAGTCTTTCTAATAAACATAATTGGCATGTAATAAATTAACGCAAATATTTTAGTCATGAATTTGAGTATTATTCACTACATAGCATGATTTTCTTATATATATTTTTGATTGATTGCATTACAGAGGTGTCTATGTTAAATGCATAGATAGTTTTTTTGCAAAACTGTTTTGCGAAATTTAGCACATTCCATCATTATATAAATTTGTGATATCAGCATTAAAAAGGTGTCTAATACAATCTGCACTCCGATCGTGTTCAATAACAAATTACAGTTTGAACTACTTCTATTGGGACTAAGAAAATGGATCATTTTTCATTTTTGACGACAGCTAAAATGCTACAATTAGGTGTGAATATTAAAAACAACCTTAATTCACCCCTCCCAACTCGGTGCTTCGCGCTTCAGCGATCGTCTTTCAGCCGCTCGTCCGTCCCCCCCAAAGTTCGGACCAGGTTTCCGCCCCTGAGGAATAGAAATGGCTAATTATATTAAAGGAAGCAAATGGCTAATCAGTAACGGACAATGGGTACTTAGCAACGAACATAAATGGCTATCTATAGGAACGGATAGGCTACAAGTGGCTAATTAGTAATGGATACAACTGGCTAATTAAAGAACGCATATAAATGGCTTATTAGGAACGGATACAAATGGCTAAGTAGAAACGGATACAAATGTCTAATTAAGAATGGGTTCAAAATGGCTAATTAGCAGGGCTTTTTAACGTGCAGTTGTTCACAAAATGTGCAGTTCTAAAATGGATTTGTGCAGCTGAGAAAGCACTTTGTAGGCTACAGTTAAAACTAGCAAAAAAAGGTCAATGTCCTCCGATTGGAAGTAATTTACCATGGAGGATGGGAAAGGAACGAAGGGGTTGTGCAGTTCTAAAAATTCATTTAAAACAGCCCTGGCATTCCCGATCTGATTCAAGGCATACGTTGCGCCACCACAAAATTTCTGAGCTGCTCCTCAAAAACAGTGTGCTTTGGGGTATCCAGTCCCAGTAATCACGATTTTGTGGCGGCGCTTTAAAAGTCACGCCAAGCCTCCAAAATCACTCGAAAACCGTCCATTGCTCGAATTACATAGCATTAAAATCAATCAGTATTGCTGCATTCTCCAGGGTTTTTTAACGTGCAGTTATACACAACATGTGCAGTTCTAGATGAATTTGTGCAGTTGTAAAAGCACTTCTGTACAGTTAAAACTACTAAAAAAATGGTCATTGTCCTCCGATTGGAAGTAATTTACCATGGAGGATTGGAAAGGCAAGAAGGAGTTGTGCAGTTATAAATATTCCTTAAATACAGCCCTGCTAATTAGTGAGGAAAGTCTCTAATGGACGATATAATTATATGCCGTAGGAATAACAAGAAGTCATGTAGATAATTAATAGTGATTTCGCGATTGAAGTGATTGAGTGACACATTGGCAATTGCCTTATTTTAAACACCTAGTTTACATGGTTGTTTGTTAATCCTTCCTGGTCTATAAGCTCTTTCAGTTGTATTCATCAGTATTATGGTCATGGCAAAAATAGTCGAAGGATCTAAAATGCAGTCGTGGGAGAATCGGTTTTAGTTACCTAAAGCCTGACAGTATCTTCGTCTAATGAAAGCTGGAAGCCAAACTGCGTTCAGGTTACAGATCACAGGAAAAATAGAACTGTTAGGCTACTATCAGTTTTCTCATAGCTGTGAAAAAGAATTGTTTGCTATTTTCTGAATAAAATTTCTGCTGAAAAGTTTCCATCATCTTTGGTTTGAAGTTTAGAGTGATGCTACCTCTGGCGAAAATTAAAGAACTGTGGCATTTCTTCCGGAAAATTACCCCTGGAGTTGTTCGAAATAACCGGAAACCAAGAGATATTGCTCGTTTCCACGTGACAAGATGACTGGTCTACAATCCTAAGATAGGCCTGCGCCCGCGTTACTTTTTCTGATTTGACTTTTTTTTCTTCGTGGTAACAATGATGATTGATGAGTATGAGTAACGCGTATGACAGAAGTCACAGAACAATGCAACTACCATTGTTGTAGATACTTGAAAACGGAGTGTGGGAACCATGACGGTCCTGGTTCGATTGATTCTTGCAACGGTTGCTTTCCTCGCGGCGATGTCTGTTTTACCAGCTGCTATGAACAGCCAGGCTGGAAACAGCGTACTCATGGGTAAGTACCTTGAACTTCTCTATGCGCATAGAACAGAGGCAGTGTAGGCTACGTTCTTGTGTTACATTGGGTGTGTTAGTGTTATATTAGGTTGTCCTGCTTGGTGGGTCTACTCAACTTACTTTGCTTTCCTTTTGTTACCCACAATAAGCAGCAATCACAATAAATAACTGTAGCCTATTTGGCGTTTTAAACTGCAAACCGTAAATTGGAATGAGAGCAGTACATCATAGTGCAGCTTTATTACATCATGTGCAATCAGAGAAGCGCTGGTCGATATTAAATGTCAGAGATTGCTACTCTAATTGTAACTATAAATTTATATATTGGCACTTTCAGACCGTCACGTTTCAAGGCACTTTTGAGTACGAAAGTCTAGCAGTGCGCAGATACAATTAGGTAGAGAGGTCACGCTTTGAATGTTATCGCTGGAAAGTGCAATATGGCCGAATGGATTTCCATTCAGAGTTTGTAGACGTGGTCTATAGTTCCTGGACCGTGCTGCAGATAGGACCAATGATAGGACCAATATAGAATTAACTAGTGATAGGGCTAGCGATAAGACCAGTGACAGGACCAGTGATAGGACCAATGTTAGAACCAGTGATAGGACCAATATAGGACAGTGATAGGACCAATGATAGGACCAATATAGGACCAGTGATAGGACCAATTATAATTATATAGGACCAATGTCGGGACCAATGTT
The DNA here is from genome assembly GCA_945859605.1 of Lumbricus rubellus. NCBI lineage: Eukaryota > Metazoa > Annelida > Clitellata > Crassiclitellata > Lumbricidae > Lumbricus > Lumbricus rubellus. The sequence goes on along the minus strand of OX243821.1, from coordinate 21,698,244 downwards.
AGAACCAGTGATAGGACCAATATAGGACCAATGTTAGGACCAATATAGGACCAATGATAGAACCAATATAGGACCAATGATAGAACCAATATAGGACCAATGATAGACAGGATCGCCCCTTTGTCAATCACCACACTTTATATTCAGACGAAAGGTAAAAGTTTAATAGACGCAATAGGTTACAAATACGATGTTTGCCTCTCCCTGGTGGCCAGACATTTTATTTATAATTTATTTGGATTTTTAACTGTATTTTGCTGTATCAATATATATATATACATGTATATATATATATATATAACTAGCTGTACCCGGCCACGCGTTGCTGTGGCAAAAAAGACTCTCCCCTCCTCCCTTCCTCCCCCTCCCCCTTCCCCACCGCACCCTCCTTTCCCCCTCCGTCCCACTCCCTCCGCTCCTTTCCTCCCTGAACCAAGAAAGCCGCAACACAATTATGCGAATCGCTTATGACGTCACGGGACGCAACCTCATTCATGTTTCGACTGCATGGTCGCAGTCACTGTCAAGGCGTTTGTGAATCTGGCAACGTGCGGTTTTGAATTTGCAAATGGCGGTCGAGCGGAATGCAAAGTTCACTTTTTGTGGAAAATATTGCGTTTATTCGGAGAAAAAAAGTTGGAAACTCTCTTATAGGAATGGAAGGTTTTGTGAAATTTTCAAAACAATCTGTGCGGTAGGTTTCGAGAACACTTTACACAAACTATTGGAAAGTTTCAATTTTATATATATAGATTGGCCAACAAATGTTTCAATAAAATGATTGATTGATTGATTCACTGATTGATTGACTGATCGATTTGATTGATTGATTGACTGGCTGATTGATTGAGTAGCTCTTTGTCTGTTCGATCGATTGATTATTGGTTAGAACCTGATCGATACGTAATCCATTTCTACTCTATCTACCGCCTGACTAAAAGACAGAGTCTGGAAATTACCCTTCTCTTGTATATAATCAAAATAAACAGACAGATCCACATAATCCAAGTTAGGCTTCAAAGCAAATCCTTCCTGGCATCTTCGATCTTAGTTTAAAGTCAAGTGGCGCCTCCAACGACGGATACAAGAACCAATCTTACCCATCCTTATGTGTACTGCTTTCTTTCTGTAGCGCATTTTCAGTACTAAACAGCGATCCCTATAAGACGATGATCCGAATGGCTAGACTTCGTTTCCGTTCTAACGTAATTACGCGGATCGACTAAACGACTTTAATTCGACCCAGATGGCGATCCATCGGGCAAGGACTGAGACTGTCTGCCCTCGTATCCCATGTCCCATCTCTCAGTCCATCCCTCCCCCTCCCCTCCCCCTCCCGGACAATTCCATGCCCTCCCTGTGGCGGATCGTCTATGCTATCAAGCAGTAGCGGCGCTAGGGGACTAGGGGAGCTAAGCTTTGTTTTCCCGTGTAAAAATAAAATATTTCGACAATAATAGCTCCCACCAAAGTAACCAAATGACTAAAAAGAAGGTCGTCAGAAATTTGGCGATGAAAATGGAAATTTCTACGAAGAAAAGGTCGTCAGAAAATTGAAATTTGGCGATGAAAATGGAAAATTTCCTTCGCGAGTTCAGCCCCCCCCCCAAAAAAAAGAGTGAAATCCTGGCGCCGCCACTGGATCCAAGGATCGTGGATAATTCGATCCAGATGGCGATCCGTCAGTCAAACACTGCGACCATCTCCCCTTGTAGCCCAACCCGTTTGTCCGGCCCTCAGTCCACTGTCCATCCCCCCCCCGGACCCCACCTTGGGCAAATCCTTCACTTACAATTGTTCAGCACTTCGGTGTGTAGCTCCGATTCAGTGTCCGCGCTGCATTCTAGAGCGCCACTGAGTAGAGAGCTGGAAGGGGCGCTATAACAAGTGCACATACAAACAAACCAAAATGCAAAAGGAAAGAGTAAACATTGTGGAGCGCCATGGTATAGTGGGTATGTTTGTTGCCCTGCAGCCGGAGTGTTCCAGGTTCGAATCCACCTCAAGCCGCCGCGTATGGACCTTGGGCGAGTCCTTCACTCGCAATTTTGCTCAGCGCTTCGTCGTAAAACTCCGCGATTCAATGTCCGCGCTTTTGTCGGGAGCGCCTCTCTCTCTCTCTCTCTCTCTCTCTCTCTCTCTCTCTCTCTCTCTCTCTCTCTCTCTCTCTCTCTCTCTCTCTCTCTCTCTCTCTCTCTCTCTCTCTCTCTCTCTCTCTCTCTCTCTCTCTCTCTCTCTCTCTCTCTTCACGTTTCTCAGATTCTTCATCGTTTCCTAGTTTCTAGAAACTATTCTTTAATTATTCATTTCGATTTAATATTCGTCTACTTAAGTCTCCCAGTGCCATTCGCTGACTTTTAATTGCGCTTCATAAAACATGCTCTCCTTCTATGCGTATCTATGTCTGTTTGTCTGTCTCTCTGCCTCTGCCTCTCTCTGTCTCTCTGTCTGTCTGTCTGCCTCTGTCTGTGTGTCTCTCTGCCTCTGCTTCTCTGTCTCTGCCTCTCTCTGTCTCTGCCTCTCTCTGTCTGTCTGCCTCTGTCTTCTGTCTCTCTGCCTCTCCATCTCTGTCTCTTTCTCTTCCTCTTTATCTCTCCATCTCTGCCTCTTTACCTCTGACTGTCTCTGTCTCTCTCTCTGTCGGTCTGTCTATCTCTATCTGTTTTTCGTCTAGATCTGTGCGTGTCTCTCTCTGTCTCTGTCTGTCTGTCGGTCTGCCTCTCCATCTCTTTCTCTCTGTCTCTTTCTCCATTTGTCTGTATCTTTGTCTATGCATTCCTGTCCTCCTACCTACCCTCGTCTGTTCTCATCCGTAATTCTCTGCCTATCTTCAGATTTTACCGTCCACTGGTCTCCAACATTAGTCCATTCTTATCTTACTCCACTACTTTTATGATTTCTTTATCCCACGATATCTCGGTGCGGCTTATACGGCTACCACATCGATCCCAAGAGGGACCCAACCCCCTAACCCCCCCCCCCCCAACTCGTCCTCATCCACGTATCTTTTGCCCAAACGATATTTACACAAAAGCAGTGATGTTCGAACAAGAAATGCGCTATATAAATCACGAAGCATCGTGATGCTGTCATCGTATACTACGATCGGAACTATAAATAATATTGAAAGCGATGATGAGAGATGGAGACATTGTGGGAAGGATAGGTCGCCATTGATGCGTGGGTCTTAATGCGGTTGAATTAGACACCGTTTTATGCTCTAATACAGTGTAATAAATAGACGTTTACACGCTTACATGCGTGTTTGTTAATTTAAGACATTACATACTGCTGCATAGATACTGAAATAGCAAAATAAATTAGGCAGTTAACTATAACTAAAACTGTAAGTGAAAAACCATAACTGATCGAAGTCCGCATGAAAAGCAAAGAAACTGTCAGTCACTCAGTTAGTCTGCCATTCATTCAGGCAGGCAGACGGGCAGGCAGGCAGGCAGCAAGTTAGTTGGTAGATCAGTCAAACAGTCATAGATCCTATTTATCAGTCGGTCAATTAATCAGCCAGTCAATCAGTCAAAGCGTCAGTCAGAAAGTCAGTCAGTCAGTCGATCAATCAATCATTTAATAAGTCAGACATTTTATTCACATCACCTGCCCATCAGTAAGTTCTTATATTTTCTGTATGTCTGTCTCTCCCTCTTTTTCGCCATCTCAAAACCACTTTTTTCTCTCTTGGTCTAATGCCCCGGGAGCGCCTCTGATTGGTGCGCACTGTGAAAGGGACTATATGAATATATGCTATGCTATGCTATGCTATGCTATGCTATACTATACTATACTATACTATACTATACTATACTGTACTGTACTGTACTGTACTGTACTGTACTGTACTGTACTGTACTGTACTGTACTGTACTGTACTTACTGTACTGTACTGTACTGTACTGTACTGTACTGTACTATACTATAATTTATATGCATGTACTATTAAACCATGCCACCCCCCACCATATCATACCACACCATACCACGCGATACCACACCATACCATACAATACAATACCTCGTCTACCAGACATTCCATACGCTTGGAAACTACCATCCCCCATCAGTTCCACTGAACAAAGGAACAAGAAGCAGAGCAGGATCTTTGCAATCAAGTCACGATATTCGTTCGCTTCAAGGATCGAAGTCCGTCGTGAGACACTACAGCAGTCGTTAGATCAGATTTATAGACGATATGTCACGGGAGGGCGACCAAGGCAAGCGGACACTGTATACCCCAACGGTGTCACGAATAGAGTATCCCCTGATCTTTTAGTTCCTCCTACTAGAACGGCTATGGCTCAGTGGCTCAGTCCCGATCCTTTACATCAATTGGCCCCTCTCTTTGGAATACTCTGTCTCCATATATACTCGGTCTCAACTTCTAACTGGTGATCCATCCTCCTCGTTTTATTTCCCCAAAACTTGTTTCTTCTCTCGTGGCCTTGCGCACTGGGAGCGCCTCTGAACGGTTCACCCTAGTATAGGCGCTTTATAAATGTTTTAATACAATACAATAATAATCGTACCAACCCCCCAACCCCCAAGATGAAGGTAAATTGAGAAAGCCAGTTCCGCGTGTGTTTATTTTTGCAGATTAACGTCCCTATGCTTTGTTTTTAATATTGCCATTATTATAGCTGTCTTTATTCCTAACTTTGCCTTGCTTGTTAGAACACTTCAGAATAATTAGAGAGTCATTAACATGGGCGGAGTTTGGTTTCCATTCTTGGGGGGGCTAAAAAAAAATTTTCCTCGGCCCAAAAGACGGTGGGTTTTTTTAAGTCATCGATTTCAGATCTCATAAAAACCATACTATTTCTGCAGAAACACCTTTTTCAGTCAGCAAGTCTAACTGAAATCTCGGAACAAAAATATTTCCGTAAACACCTTTTTAGTCATCGGGTTTAATTAAAATCTCATAAAAAATAAACATTAGTTTCCGTAAACACCTTTTTTAGTCATCGACTTGAGATCTTATAAAAACCTAACTATTTTTGCGTTTATTGAAATCACATGCAAGCCACACTATTTCTGCGGACAAACCTTTTTTGTCATCAAATTTAACTGAGATCTCACATAATCCATACAATATGTGTGGATACACCTTTTTAAGTTGTCGAGTAATTGAAATCTCTTAAAAATACCTTGTTTCCGTAAACACCTTTTTTAGTCATCGAGTTTAACTGAGATCTCATAAAAACCATACAATGTCTGTGGATACATCTTTTTCAATCGTCCAATTTAATTGAAATCTCATAAAAAATATTTTTTACCCTAAACAACTTTTTTAGTGATCGTGTTTATCGTGTTTATCCTTAGACGCCCGAAAATCGATGATAATACTAGAATCAAACAGATGTTCTTAGACACCCGAAAATCGTTGAAAATACTGGAATCATAATGATCTCATTAGACACCCAAAAATCGTTGATAAGATTATAATCAAAAAGATGTCCTTACACACACAAAAAAATCGTTGATAATACTGGTATCAAAATGATGCAATTACACACCCGAAAATCGTTGATTATGCTGGCATCAAAATGATATCCTTAGACACCCAAAAATTGTTGATAATACTGGAATCAAAAAATGTTCTTAGACACCCGAAAATCGTTGAAAATACTGGAATTTTAATGATCTCCCTAGACACCCGAAAATCCTTGATAATATTAAAATCAAAATTATGACATTATGACATTAGACACCCGAAAATCGTTAATAATACTGAAATCAAAATATACTTTTAAACATACGAAAATCGTAGATAATACTGGCATCAAAATGATGTCATCACACACAAAAATCGTTGATAGTATTAAAATCAAAGTGATGACTTTAGACACCAGAAAATCGTCGATATTACTGAAGTCAAATGATGTCCTTACACAACCGAAAATCCATGATAATACTGAAATCAAATAATATCCTTACACACCCGAAAATCGTTGATAATACTGTCATCAAAATAATGTCCTTACACACACGAAAATCGTAAGTAATACTAACATCAAAATGATGTCCTTAGACACCCGAATATAGCTAAAATAACTAAAATCATAATGATCTCCTTAGACACCTGAAATTCGTTTATAATAATAAAATCAAAATGATGACCTTAGACACTCGAAAATTGTGATAATACTAAAATCAAAATGATGTCCTTACACACCCGAAAATCTTTTAAAATACTGAAATCAAAATTTTGCCTTTAAACACACGAAAATCGTACATAGTACTGGCATCAAAAAGATGTCATTACACACCCGAAAATCGTTGATGATATTAAAATCAAAATGATGACCTTACCAGAAAATCGTCGATAATACTGAAATAAAATGATGTCCTTACACACCCGAAAATCATTGATAATTCTGATATTAAAATAGTGTCCGTAGACACCAGAAAATCATCGATAATACTGGCATCAAAATGATGTCATTACACACCCGAAAATCGTTGATAATATTAAAATCAAAATGATGTCTGTAGACACCCGAAAATCGTTGATAATAATATACAGATTACAAGTCGCGGGCCAGGTCTCATGATCAGAGTGCTAATGCACAACTTTGAACTTCCATAAAAAATGATTAGAACTTCAGCTCCAGGTGACAATACGGTAGTAATGTGATATAATCATTATAATAGCCTACTAATAACTGATATCTACTTTATCTTTTAGTTTTTCTCATTGTTCTAGGTTGCATTCTGCCAACCTGTTTTTTGCGCATTAAACGACTTATACTACGGTACTGCTACACATTGCCAGTCTTCGTTTTCACAGTCTTGATGGGGGGGGGGGGGGCTGATGACCAGCAGCTCACTGTCTATGCCTTTTGCTTTTTTGTTGTCTCCACAAATGTACCATTTTTACCCTTAGAGGTCCTTATTGATGCATGGTAAAGTCGGTGGATTCTTGGGGGGGCTTAGCCCCCCCTAGCCCCTGATAAACTCCGCCCATGGTCATTAACTAAATTCCAGTTGCCGTGCTATAAACTAATAAACATTGCCTTGGACACTTAAAACAACTAGAGTAACCTTCGATATTGATTACAGAACAAATTGATTAAATTATACGCATTTTAATAATTATGCGCTGTAGTTAATGGGTTATTCGCCCTCGGATACTCTATATCCCGATATATTCCATCGGGGGGCTGGATTGATTCATCCCCCTCCGGATAGATTTTGCGAGGATAGAATATCCCTGGACACCAACCAAGGCAAGCGGACAGTTTCTGTACCGAGGGCTCTAAAAGATCGCTGTGTACATCTAGCAACTTGATGACGGGAAAGAGTCAATATTATTGGCTTCACGGCAGCGTTGCCCCTTCTTGGGTTTTTCCACAAGATCTTGGGTTTTTTATCCGAACTTGGGAAATGGGATTTTTTTAATGGTTTTTGGGGGGTTTTTTTCGACCGAAAAATCTTGGTTTTTTTTATCCGAACTAAGGAAATTGGGAGGTTTTTGTCGGGAAAACTTGGGTTTTTGCTCAAAACTCTTGAAATTGCGCAAATTGCGAAAAAATTTGGGCTGGATGACTAAAAATGAAAAGCGGTCATCAGAATTTTCGGACGGGAAATTGTGAAGAAATGTTTGGTCCGGAAGACAACAGAATTTTCTCGGACGGAAAATTGTGGACATTTTCGTACAATTTGGGCAACTTGGGATTTATTGGGGTTTTTAGACGCTCCAACTTGGCTTTTTTTCAGAGTGGCAACGCTGCTTCACGGGTGATTGGTTGCCTTGACATGACCGCACCCTTGCCGCGAACCATCTGCTTTGTACTCTCAATAACACCGGGCATTGTGGTAGTAATAGTAGTAATAACTTAAGTCGCGGGTACAATATACAATAAACAGTTATGGGTTGGTTTAATTTTCTTATCATCTTATGAAAGGAAATGGATATGTGAGCTACAATTGGAACATACAAATGAACTCGAAGTAGCCTAAGTCTGTTGTTTGGGCGAAACTGACAAAAACCATCAATGCTGGCGGAGAGTTACGATGTTGGACTTTGTTGGTGATGGTGTTCGTTCTTGCGCAAACGTGTTGACCACCAGGGCTGTAATCAAGGGTGTACGCGGGTATACGGTGTATACTCACCTTCGGGGGGAAAACGGAATCGTATATACTCACCAGTCCTCCCGAAAGTAGGGTATTATACGCGGGTAAAAACAGGGTACACCGTACAGTGCACACGCTAGTAAATCAGGGTGCATGTGGCTGTTTAAGATGTATTTTTAAGCGAATGACTAAAAATGGTCAATTTTTGGGACGGCGAATTGATGAAATTTTTTCGAGAACTTGGCCGGATGGCTAAAATAAAGATCGTCAGAAACTTCGGGCCCCAAAAAATTTCCTCCCGGCCATCGTGTGCTCAACTCAAAATTTACCAGTATAGCCCTGCAAATACGTGCCGAAGAATGTAATTATTTTCACTCGAAACTTCATCCATCCCATCAGAGAAAAATGAAACGCTTAGTCCTTCTGTGAGCAAACGAAACAAACTCTCAAGAAAGAAAAGAGTCAATAATTGCGCACGAGATCGTTTTCCGGAAATCTTGATGAATGTCAATGTATACATAGCCTACTGTACGAATATTGGGGTGTGTGTGTGTGTGTGTGTGTGTGCGCGTGTGTGAGAGTGTGTGTACGCCCAGTTGTTATAGCGCCCCTTCGTGGTTGCTACACAGAAGCGCTCCCGACTACTGTAACAGCGTGGACGCTGAATCGGAGTTTCACACCGAAGCGCTGAGCAATATTATTGCTTGCGAAGGACTTGGCCAAGGTCCCATCGCGGCGACTTGACCTGGATTCGAACCTGCTACCTTCCGGCTGCAAGGCAACGAACATACCCACTACACCACCGCGCCCACGTGTGTGTGGTTGTGCGTGTGTGCCCGTGTGCTCGTTCGTGTACGCATATACGCGTTTGCTTGTGCGTGTGTGTAGTCTGGGCTAGTCCCTATTATAATTATCTGTCTGTGTGTCTGTCTGTCTGTGTCTGTCTGTGTGTGTGTGTGTGTGTGTGTGTGTGTGTGTGTGTGTGTGTGTGTGTGTGTGTGTGTGTGTGTGTGTGTGTGTGTGTGTGTGTGTGTGTGTGTGTGTGTGTGTGTGTGTGTGTGTGTGTGTGTGTGTGTGTGTGTGTGTGTGTGTGTGTGTGTGTGTGTGTGTGTGTGTGTGTGTGTGTGTGTGTGTGTGTGTGTGTCGCCAATTGTTGGTTGAGCCACGGTTTGCGTTGACTTGGAGTGGGCGGACTCCATAGGGGATTTCCGTCTACTGGTAATTCACCCGAAGAGAAAGACGAAAAAGTGGGAGAGAAAGAGTAAGAAGGAGGAAGCATAATTATAGGGGCCTGGTTGGCATAAGCTTTTTGCTTTTTTCCGGGCTTCCTGTTTCCCAGTGATTTGCTGTTTTTGTTTTTACTATACTTAATTTACTTCTGGTGCAATAAAGAATAAATAAATATGGAAGGCAGAAGACCCTTCATTTACTAATTTATTCATTCATTCCGTCATTCATTTATTCATTCATCAATTCATTCTTACATTCATTCCTTCGTTCACTCATTCCTTCATCCCTTCCTTCCTTCCTTCCTTCCTTCATTCATTCATTCATTCATTCATTCATTCATTCATTCATTCGTTCATTCATTTATTCATTTATTCATTCATTCAATCATTCATTCATTCGTTCATTCATTTATTCATTCATTCATTCATTCATTCATTCATTTCTTTCCTCATTCATTCATTCCTTCATTTATCCCTTCCTTCTTTTCTTCCTTCATTCATCCAAAGCCCACTCCCTGATCTATATACATGTATATACACGCCACTTTTGTTCCGGACATGCAAAGCCGCGCTCACCTTCCCAGACGTCGCAGGTACCCGGATAATCACGTGACCACCACCACGACCACCACAAAACCCAGCGGGATTTCCGGGCGTCATAATAATTCGTGAGGCGAACAACGTCCGGTAGGTGGCACCGTTGATCCACGTGTCACGGAGACTGGTTCCCTGGGGATTTATTCGTTCGTTATGATATCCGGCAATAAACGGTTCCACGCTGTTGTTGGTCAAACGTTGATTTCCCACGGGACCACGTGGTAAGGCTCAAGGAATAATCATTTACTCGTCAAGGAAAAGACAGACGTCAACGGAGGTTGGGGAAGGGTAAACGGAACTGCGCATGTACCATGGCCCCCTAAACCTAGATCTATTAATAGCAATGAAAATGTTGATAGCCTAATCGTGTCATATTCAGCTACTGCAAAAAAAACCACGGCATGGTTATTTATTATTGTTGCTGTTATTTATTACTAGTTTATTCATTTATTATTATTTATTATTTTTGTTATTTATTACTTATTTATTTATTTCTTATATAATTATTTATTACTTATTTATTCATTGATTATTATTTATTCATTTAGTTGTTTTTTTATTTGTTTGTTTATTTATTTATACACATACACACACACTCACGATTACACACCCATAAACACGTATAAACACACAGACGAGCACAATCAGACACACCCACAGATAGTCGACATAACATCGCAAATACATCAACAAGTAACATTATTAAACTTTAAATGTTGCAGAATCCTCCTCCATGCATATCCTCAAGACTGAGTACTAAAACTTGTTCAGAATTTACCACCTTTCTGATTTATCGGCCAATAATCAGAACGACTTCCACTCGAAACTCTTAGCATCTTCTTTAAACCTAATTGCTATGCACAAGTTTTTCGATCTAAGCAAGCAAAGACACAATAAGTTACACTTGTTTACGCGAAAATGATTTTCTTTGTCTTGTCGGATCCCGGTTGCGATATAGCTGACAAAATACAATCTACTGGCCAATTTCCTAACATTGCTCCATTGTGCATGTAGACACGCCTATAAATGTGATAATTCTTACTTCTGGCCAAGATATTGGCAAACACCTAGTGTGGTCTTTTTGGCCCACCCTGTGTATCATCTGTTTCTTTGACTAATTGTTATTAAGGTCACTGGAGGGACTGACATGTGTGGCTGTGAGTTACGGTCGGTGTAGGGTGTTGCGTGACCAGTGATAAATAATGCACTGAAATGGAACTCCAAGGTATGCAAGGGTCAGGATTCGAATGTTACTATAGGTCGTGTGATGCTCTGCCATGTAATAGCCTACCTATAATGGTTTCCACCTTAAAGTTATATGGAAATGCATAATTATATTACGAGACGCGGTGGTGTAGTGGTGGCGTCGCTGCCTTGCAGCCGAATGGTTCCAGGTTCGAATCCGCCTCAAGTTGCCGCGTTGGGAACTTGGTCAAGTCCTTCACTCACAATTGCTCAGCGCTTCGGCGTGAAACTCCGATGCAGTGTCCGCGCTGTTATTGGGAGAGCATCTGAGTAGCGGGCCTGAATGGGCGCTGTAGAAATGGAGAAATAAATAAATGAGACCGTTTGATGTCTACTCGCATGGCATTTTTCTAAATTGGAACTGATAATTATTAGGGCTCAATAATTGGGTTCCATGAAATGCGTATGGGGCCCCAAAATCCCAAATGGAATTCATAATTATATTTAAATAGAGCCCATATATATGTAGGTCCACTGAAATATTTACATTTACGGTGCTAATTTTCTCATGTGCCTTCCATATAGGCTTTTTTAGCGTGCAGTTGTACACAAAATGTGCAGTTCTAAATGGATTTATGCTGTTTTAGAAGCACTTCTGTACAGTTAAAGCTATCAAAAAGATCATTGTCCTCCGATTGGAACTAATTCACCATGGAGGATGGGAAGGAAAAGACGGACTGTTGTGCAGTTCTAAAAATGCCCTAAAACAACCCTGCATAATTGTGCATAGTTTCACTACATCAAATATGCACGGCAGAGCACGCCTCACTAGTACTCGACTAGCAACTCAAGAGCGCCGTATAATACGTGTACGTCCGAGGTATTTGAAATGAACTGAATTTCATTTGCGCAAAGATTGATCGCATTCGCTGAACAGTCAGACACGGTGGTGTGTTGTTGAACGACTTGAGTAATGACCATAATAATAGACGAGTTTTCCTTCCTTTCCCGACCACCTCTCCCCCGACTTATTATCCACCCTTTCACATTTCGCTTCAGCAATTCGAATGTGTTCTTATGCATTCTTATGTGTTCATATGCGTTCGTATGTGTTCTTATGCGTTCTTATTCGTTCTTGCGCGTTATTGTGTGTTCTTATGCGTTCTTATGCGTTCTTATGCATTATTTTGCGTTCTTATGAGTTTTTATTCGTTCTTGTGCGTTATTATGCGTTCATTTGGGTTCCTATTCGTTCACTTGGGCTCTTATGCGTTCTTATGCGTTCTTTTGCGTTCGCCGCCTGAGTCCAGAGGCGAATTTCTGGTCATTGGAAAGAGCATTACGCTTCAGTTCCATACTTATTAGACCGGAAATTGGGGTGGGATTTGGATTCGGTCCCTTCAGTGGTAACCTTTGTCTCCAGGCACTTGTTCTCCGACGCATTTAGAGGGTTAGTTAGCAGGTTCAACCATAACCACCCTACCCCTACGAAAATTTCAATTTTCGAATATTTTAAAACTAATTCTGTGTACTTTCTGTGAATTTTGTGATCACGTCCAATGTGTGCATGTATGTATGTTTAGTTTCTTGTTTGTGTGTATGCATTACGAAGACATGTTTATGCAATTATGCATGCATGTATGTATGCATGTATGCAAGCATGTAGGTATGCATTTACATATGTAAGTACGAATGCATGTTTTTTAGTGTCATGGTCGTAGAATGTATATGTATGGTAATGGATGTGCTCTTGGCACGCTATTAGTGCAGAGGGAGTATTTAGTATCGGCGTCACATCATCCCGCCGACCAATGTCAACGCAACAACCCCCCCCCATCGCTAAGCACTCCCTCGCCGATGGTCAAAAGCACTGTGTCCTTGCATCACGCTTTCTCCTGTTCCGTACAATGTAATGAAGACAATTTCTATAGCATAGTCAGCAGGGAATACAACATTCTTCGCAGTCCACAGTTTGTTTGTATGTGCACTTGTTATAGCGTCCCTTCAAGTTCACTACTCAGAGGCACTCCCGACTACAGCGCGGGCACTGCATCAGAGTTTCACGCCGAAGCGCTGAGCAATTGCGAGTAAGGGAATACGCGGCGACTTGTGGTTGGATTCGAACCTGCAACCCTATGACTGAAAGGCAACGAACATACTCACTACACTATAACGCGCCCCACGGTTGTAGTCGTATAGATCTAGTATAACAGAAGTGGAACGGTCATTACAAAACCACGGAGTCTCCTGGTACTCCCCAATAAATGGAGTGTCGACACTGACCCGGTTACCTGATACCAATCACATCGGAAGGGTCCATTGTCACCGCAAGGGGTGTATGTCATCAAGCATCCGAGATGTCGTCAAAGATACCCAGAATAAAAGGCTACAAAAGGAACTAATTTCACCAAAGGATACGATGTCACAATAGAAGATTGTGCGACAGAAAATTTTCGGTGAAAACCTGCATATGACTAACTGATTGGAGAAAGGGAAATATAATAGACGGCCATCTTATCCTCGTGTAGAGCGAGATTGCCTATTGCTCGAAAGATCAGAGACCAGAGGCAGAGTGAACGAAGTGAATCAACTTCAATTTGAGTTGAACGTCAAAACAACTTAAAGATATTTTCAGCAAGTTTGCCGTTATTCTGCTTCAAAAGCAAATAGCATGCACAAACAGCCATCATACAGATTAAGACTTTCTTGATTGTGGGTCCATTATCATTATCATTATCACAATTATTGTTATTATTATTATTATTATTATTATTATTATTATTATTATTATTATTATTATTATTATTATTATTATTATTATTATTATTATTATTATTATTATTAATATTATTATTATTATTATTATTATCATCATATTTTTTTGCCCCGATGTATTTAGGATCCCTCGGGGACTTTATCACTAGCTACTTCTTTAAACATCAGTACAGAATGGCCCTAATCGTCGATTCCTTGGCTAGCGAAAGTTCCCCTAAACCAGCGGTGCGCAACCTGCGGCCGTACGGCCGCATGCGGCCGTGAGAGGAATTATTGGCGGCCGTGAAATCAAATCTAACTCTAACATACTGGCGGCCGTTTGTAGATAAATTCATAAATATTTTTATTCTATTGTTTTGAAAGTAAGGTTATATGATGCAATTAGCTGCATTTGTGTTCTTTATTAGCCTATAATTAAACTCTCACTTGAAGCGCACACGTACGCGCACGAACATAAACGGGCACCCGCCAATATTGCCCGTCGCATGCGCATGCATCTTAGAGGTATCAGCTGCGTATACGTTTCCTCCAGATGTAGCTCAAAGAGCCCGCCAGAGCAGCCTACTAATGACTCGTATCCAGCCCAGGACAGTCAATCATTGTATACATTATGGACCAAGATTCCTCCACTAGTGAGTTGAAAAATCTTGATATTGTACGAGCTGGGCTGACCGTCAGCTGGCCGCTGCTGGCGGGGGAATTAAGTGACCAATGAAACTTACACCACAGATAAATTTCAAGTATATTAGGTTACAATGTACAACTGTATCTGTGTAGGGCAGAATGGAAAACAGGTGGCGTAGAAAGCTGCATGGGGCTCAGACCTTGATCATGCGTTTGTCTGACTTCATGAATAGATCACCCACTCACTGCGACTAGAAGAGAAGGAATGCTAGATTTTCTGTATACTATCTGTAAAGTGTAAACTTAGTGTAAATCACAAATTGTCAGCTGTTGATTATGATGTCTCTGAAGAGAAAGAGAACATTTGAATAGGAGAAAAGAAGCTTCAATGAGAAATGGGAAACCGATTTTTTCGTAGTGGAGATCTCGACAGCTAATAAACTAAATTTTGAGGTGGGTAGACGCCGGCTGGAAAAATTCGACTTTTTGGGGCGAAATTTCTGACAACCTGTTTTTATTCATCACAATTTCTGACGACTTTTTTTAGTCATCACTTACTTTTCTTATTTTTTTGACCCGTGATACGTTCAAAAGCACTGATTTCCGAGATTTTATAGGCTTACTATTTTCTCCTGAGCTCCTCTCATATATTTATTGAAGCCTTGTACCACTCTGATCAGCACTGAAAATGTACAGCAATTTTGCTTAAATGACAGCTTAAAATGCTGCCATCGCAATGTGGAGATTTTAAAAATCAAACCATCCCCTCTCGGCGTTGCGCGCCTCGGTGATATTGTTCGCCAGACGCTCTTTTGCCCCTCTCCAGAAACCTCGATTCCCCCCCCCCCAGATGAGGGGAACTAGATTAAACACTGGCGGACGTGGTAAGAACTACTACTACTACTACTACTACTACTACTACTACTACTGCTACTGCTACTGCTACTGCTACTGCTACTGCTACTGCTACTGCTACTGCTACTGCTACTGCTACTGCTACTGCTACTGCTACTGCTACTGCTACTGCTACTGCTACTGCTACTGCTACTGCTACTGCTACTGCTACTGCTACTGCTACTGCTACTGCTACTGCTACTGCTACTGCTACTGCTACTGCTACTGCTACTGCTACTGTTACTGTTACTGTTACTGTTACTGTTACTGTTACTGTTACTGTTACTGTTACTGTTACTGTTACTGTTACTGTTACTGTTACTGTTACTGTTACTGTTACTGTTACTGTTACTGTTACTGTTACTGTTACTGTTACTGTTACTATTACTATTACTATTACTATTACTATTACTATTACTATTACTATTATTATTATTATTATTATTATTATTATTATTATTATTACTATTATTATTACTACTACTACTATTTTCTTACTGTTACTATTAACACGTCTGTTGTTAACCCCCCTTCTGTTTTTCATTCCAGAATACCACGACGAAGTCCTCGCCTACTGCGAAACGGAAATCTTCAACGCCACCTGCCCGTCCGACCACGTGATCATCATGACGCATGCGCGTTACGGTCGGATGCGCTTCAGTCGGTGCGTGCGGCTGGACTACGGACACATCGGATGCTTCGCTGACGTCATTCTTGCGTTGGACGTTCGCTGTTCCGGACGTCAGAAGTGCGAGATTCGAATTCCGGATGCGGAGATGAGCAAGAATAAGCCGTGTCCCGATGACCTCAAGCCGTACCTCGAAGCGGGCTACAGGTGCGTCAAAGGTACGTTAATCAGGGGACAGGTAGGAGGTGTTACAAGGGTGAGTTATTGTTTGGAGTAGGATTGAAGTATGGAATCGGCATTTGGAATGGGATAAGGGGTTTCAACTGTAGATTTATCTAGGAATTGGCCGCAGGTGCATATATGAGGTAAGTCGTCATCTCGAATAGCGAAGGGCTGAAGATGTCGCTCCAATAAGATCTTACTACGGATAATTTATAGTGAGAGGAAGGTCATTCCACATAGAAGGCAAGGTGCGGTGTTGGCCTTATTGTGTGTAATTGTAATTTGTATTGTAATTGCAATCAAACATTTATATAGCGCCACTTCAAGAGAACTCCTCAGATAATTGAGTAGACGGCAGCCACCCTCTGTTTGATCATGTGTGTTATGTATTCACGTGTGTTTGTGTCTGTTGTTAGTGGTCTGGCCATCAGTCACCAGATGCAACACCCCATCAGACGACCCACTTCCTGCGCTCACCCTCCCCTCTGCCACCCTGGCCAGTCTCGTCTCAGAGGTAACCGGATGTGGCCGCATCCCAACCCCCTGGCGCATCGAAGTACCTCACGGCCAGACGATCCACCTCACCCTGCACGACTTCGGGGTCTACCTGACGAGACGGAGGTCCTCCTCAAGTCCAAAGACCAAACACCCCATCATGTACTCGGGTCAAGTAGTCGAAGCTTGTCTGTTGTATGCGGTGCTGTGGGAACCCCTCGTCAGTGAGAGTGGGAACGTGTCTATATGCGGGGGAACTCAGAGACTGGCTGCCGTCTACTCGAGCAGGACGAATCGTCTGGAGATTGGAACCAATCGAGCGGAACTTGGGCGAAGCGTGGCGAACTACCTTCTGGAGTATCACGGTCGGTGCCTTATTATATAGCGCCATTTTATATTGTTGCTGTTTATAAAATCACAATACTCTTTGCATCCATCGTAATCGTATTCTCGAGATTTCTACAGCCATAGGTGCAATCACGTCCTAAAAGTTGGGGGGACCATAATAATAAAGTTAGGGGACCACTCAAAAGTTGGGGGGACGCGTCCCGTGGGTCCCATAGGGTGGTTGCGGCTATGTCTACAGCGGCCACAAGAGGGAAGTCGCGGGACTCAGCTTAATCACAGGCGCTTAATCAAAACCAAATCTATTGGTGGATAGTCAAGATCCGGAGAGTCAGACAGGCAGACAGACGGACTGCTAAGGTGGGTGATGGCTACACGTTCACACAGCCTTGTAATTCCACGCTCTGACCTTCTCAGAAGAAAAGGTTTCATTACTAGAATGCTACGACATATTTATAATGGAGAGGAATTTACGTGGCATGCACTAAGTCGAGAGTTCAACCAGGACTCCTAAAGTGCGAAATGCATTTAGCGATCACGCTACGAAGGCAGCCGACGGCGGTAAAGGTCTCTGAAAATGTCTCACAGACCAACAGCATAGCATTTAGCTACGAATTATCCGCCAGTAATGGCATCACATACATTTATATTCCATTGCATGACTGTCATTAGTCGCAACTCAAATGTGACGATGAATCGACATTTTCTCACTCACTGCATGTCACACCATAATGACGTGCTGCACCGTCGCCGAGATGACGGCGCAAATGAACTGGTTCAGCTGTTGGCCGCAGGGTGGCGCCAGTCGATTTATTTCGGTGATGTGTGGTACAGTGGTGCTGCATGTGTTGCTGGGGTATCATCCTAACGCAAGTGGTATGCCTGGAAGTGTGTCGGACATTGGTGATTGTCCTGAGGTCACTTCATTAACAGTGAGGCGTTTGCTTATTGCACATATTTTAAGGAATGCTAAGGTTATAGTGCAGAGGTCTCAAACACGCGGCACGCGGGCCACATGCGACCCGCGAAGTATTTTCTGCTGCCCGGTGGCGGTCTTCAGAACTTCGTGTGTTTTTGACGATGAAAATTTATAGCTAAATCGTGTTACGTATCGTAATTATAATGTTCTGTTTAGACTTAGGCAACTCGCTATCTCTCTAGAGAAAAGTACGACGTATCTGTCTTTAAAGACACCGCAATCTTGTTTGGAATCGATTTACGAGCATCTGTCTAAAATCACCGATAGACACTTCAATAAGTAAAATAATGGTAAAATAGCAACGGCGGTAAAGGTAGCTGTATTTAATTCTAGTGCATTGCATTTCAAACTTTTTTCTCTTCCTTTTCCTGTTTACATTTCCTGTTTACATTTCCTGTTTCCAATTCCTGTTTCCATTTCCTGTTTCCATTTCCTGTTTCCATTTCCTCTTCATTTTCGTGTAGCCGTTGGATGCGCCGATCTTCCATCGAGTCAGAATTCTATGACGGTGAGAAACGGAGATGGTACGACCATTTGGTGTAACTTCACGAGAGACATCTACCACCTGAAATGCAGCGGAAGCACGTGGATTGGAGACATGCCGAACTGCTCTTCCCCAGGTCAGCACTGACTATGAGTAATAATATTGGCTAATATTATTATTTATTTACTTAATTAACTACTGTCAGAACAGACAGTCTGCAGTAAATAAATAAATAAATAAATAAATAAATAATAATAATAATCTTCTTCTAAGCCCGAAGGAAAAGAAGAAGATTATTATTTATTTTAAATTTTATTTATTTATTGCAGACTGTCTGCTCTGATAGTAGTTAAGATTAATTTTATGTAGCCTATTCTCTAATCTGAGTTCCTGTGAATTATTTCGGCTGCATTATTGTACACTCTTACCGGTTGCGGTCAATCGGATTGTTGAATAAACGACAATTATTATTTTTATTATTATTTGTTTATTTATCCTTTTTTAATAGTGACCCTTCAAGCTCACTACAGCGCGGACACTTGTCAGACTTGCTCAAGATCCCTACGCGGCGGTCGCAGCATTGCCTATTGTAGTGAATTTGGTAGCAACGGAGATAACACAGATCTTGTGTTAATGATTTTTAATTACGTGGTTCTGTACTTTCTGCGTTACAGTCGTGTTCGGGTTCAATTCAGAAAGCACTGCACCGACGTCAGCCGTACCAGCCTACGGTCGGTGTTTCATTCATTCATTCGTTAGTTCGTTCATTCAATACATCTCTTCAATGGGACTATTCAGAGGCGCTCCCAACCCCATCGTGGCCAAATAAAACTGCTTCATGATTAGAGGGAAGGGGAGCGGGAGGGGGAGCGGGAGAAAGACGGACACGAACACAGACACGGACATGCATTGCACACGGACACGGCAGTGGCGGCGCCAGACACTTTTGTAGCCAGGGCATAGCCAGGGCAGTCACACAAGTAACCAGGGCAGAGGTCGAGTCGCGTGCTTGGTAGTACGGGCTTACATAAGCTTATAATTTTGGGGATGCCGTGAGGCCCGGATTGAGGCATGTTCAACATGCTCGGCCGAACAGGGGCCCCACACTTTAGAGGCCCACACTTTAGGGGCCCACACATGCAATTTATTTTAAAGGAAACAATTGGTATATTCTGCCGAAATTTCGACCAAACGACTGAAAAAATGTCATTAAAACTTTTGGCCAAAAATCCCCCAACAAATTTTCCAAACAGGGTCCCACATTTGTTAATCCGGCCCTGGCTACCATGCTCGCTATAAAGTGATGCAACAGCTGTGTTTTTCTACTAGATCTGTATTGTTTGGCTTTCGTCTGGGTTTCTTTTTGGGGGGAGGGCAAATTTCGGGTTTATTTTAGTTACTGGACTATTGTATTTACAACGCATGAATATTCTGCATGTGCACTGAGCATTGCAATATACATTGTATTTATAGTGAAATTCTATGTGAAATGGTTCTGCTGCATGACTTTTGTTCCATTAATTTTAATTTAAAACTTCACAATCAAGATCTTACGTTGTCACAGAGGCGGATCCAGGCGGCCCCCATTTAGAAATGCCCATGTATCGTGGCCTTCCCCCCCCCATTTGGTTCCATCAAGCTTACAATATGGTGTATTTTCAAGGATTTGGACTTAATGACAAAAAAGGTCATCAACTTTTTGGCGGATACGACTTTTTTCCAGACCCAAGGCCAAGAAATTTTTGCCCCCCTCGTCCAAAGTTTTTTGTATCCGCCCTTGCGTTGTCATTTCACGAATAATTTAGGCCTATATAATCTGCATGGTGACGCAGAGAAATAGCTCTTTGCAGAAATAAACCGTTTCAACATTTCAATATAGGCAAATCCCTGCCAGAATTTTTTCCATGCCAGAATTTTTTCCTGCCAGAACTTTTACGCTGCCAGAACTTTTGCAATGCCAGAATTTTTCCCTGCCAGAATTTTTGCCTTCCAGAACTTTTGTCTGCCAGAATTTTGCCCTATTAGAATGTTTGCCTGTCTGAATTTTTCCCTGTCAGAACTTTTTCCCTGCAAGAAGTTTTCCCTGTCAGAACTTTTGCCCTGCCAGAATTTTTGCTCTGATAGAATGTTTCTCTGCTAGAACTATTGCCCTGCCAGAATTTTTCTCTCCAAGAACTATTGCCTTCCATAATGAATTTTTTCATTCCAGAGAGCGGACGGAACAATATGCCTGAACAAATTCTGGCAGGGTAAAATTTCTGGCAGGGCAACAGGTAGGGCAACAGGTAGGGCAAAGGCTTTTTTGGTAGGGCATTTTCCCTGCCATGCCCTGGCGTAGCGCCGCCACTGGGACACGGAGAGGGAGACGGAGACGGATAAAGATAAAGATAACGATAAAGATAAAGACAGTTGGACTGGATGATAGTGGAGGGAAGAAAGCTACAGAAAATTGAAGGAGAAGGCTTAACATCGGAGCAGTAGTAGTATCATTGGACGTTTGAACGTATACACTCGTGTGCACAGATATCAGTTCGTTCTGGTCATAATAATCTTAATAATTATAAAATACATTTGCATTATAGCGCTCCTTCAAGCTTACATAATTATGGAGAAATTTTCAGAAGAACAGAATTTAA
This sequence comes from Lumbricus rubellus, assembly GCA_945859605.1. NCBI lineage: Eukaryota > Metazoa > Annelida > Clitellata > Crassiclitellata > Lumbricidae > Lumbricus > Lumbricus rubellus. Next base: position 21,677,066 of record OX243821.1, on the reverse strand, counting down.
TGAATAAGCTTATTATTTTTATTGTAGGTTTGTCCATTGCAATTGTTCTTGTCATCGCCATCTTTATCGGGAATTTGGTCCTGTTTGCTGGAACTGTAATGCTCAAGAGGTAAGACAAATGTTTTGTTTCTTCTTATTTAAGTGGCTAAATAACCTTTTTACAAACTTCTTCCTAAGCCAATGGGGGGTTTAACCTCCTTAACCCCTCTTGTCTACCCCACTGATCGTCTCCTTCTGATCGAAAATTTCTTTCTTCATTTAAAAGGGGATTGCAACTAGGTACAAGTTAAAATAAACCTTTTTTAATTTGAAGTAGGCCTATCCAGTAGCCTATTGTATTGTTGTATCTGACTATTTATAAAGCTCCTGTACATTATACAATTCACACAATACAATACTATGCAATGCAGTAGAGTACAATGCAAACTATGTTGCTCTACGATTCCTAATCATATTCAGCAGGCATCAAGTTTACTAAGTAGCCTATAAGGGCTAAGACACTGCTACGTGACTATTTTGATTAATGACTGCGAAGATGTTAAACCTTGTAAGCACTGTTTTTTTTATTTGTTTTGAATGTGTGTATTTTAGTTAAGTTTACTACATTAATTGTCATTTCATTCTGTTTTTAGCCTTCTGTTCAATTCATGATATCAACCGCTTAGCCATCAGTTAAAATTGCACATGTAAATAGGTGCTTCTGTTAGCGGGATATCCATCCCTTAGGGCCTTCCTCGTTGCCATCCGATTATGTGAAGCATCTTGTTCTATGACAATTGTTTATGGTTGATGGTTACAATAAATGAATTGAATTGAATTAAATGCAGTACAATGCAATACAATGCAATTCCTGTTTGTTTAGACGTCGACATCGCTGCCCATCACGTACAGACTGTCGCCACAGCATCTCGCTATCCGACGCTCCCATCACCAACAACAAACGATGTCTCCAAGCGACTCTCATCCGCAACGACGACAACGGTAAAACCTGCTTCGATCCGGGGCTCTACCCTCCACCGAAGCCACCCATCGCCGCCGCAACCCCCAACCCTCCCCTGAAGATGCCCACCGACGCCGACCACCACCACCCGTCCCTCTACGCCTCCCTTCCCACCCACAAGCAGGCCCTCCTCGCCCATCTTCCTTGCGGGTGTCGCGCCTACGCTGACGACTCCGACTTGGGCGGTAGGCACCACCACCACCGTCGGCTGGCCCTCTGCCCGGCCGCTGACGGGCGATACCCGGGTCCGGTGCGGCGGACTTGGAGCCGGTCGTTCGAGGCGCTCACCACTGATAATAATAAGACGCCCAGGAACCTCGGACTGTGCAGGCAGGGCTCCTGTTTGTCCCATCACCAATTGGACCCTTCGAGACGGTCCTATGATCCCCGGACGAGTTCGATGCCCCAGGAGGAGGGTGAGGAGGCGAGGGCTGAGGGGGTAGCGAGGGCGTGGAAGGGCGACGAAGAGCTCCCTCAGGTTGTCACAGAGTGTCGACCGCTTATCTCTGTGGCGGCTGCTGCTGCTGTAACAACGCATGGTTGCCTCGTGTACCAGGCACCGACGATGCTGACCTATGCTGTTGCAACGCTCAATGTTAATGCGACGACTAGAGAGACGGTTGCGGCGCAGAGATACCAGAACTCATCAGATTATTCTGATTGCACTTCTTCGACGCTTAAAATAGATAATAATTAGATGATAGTTGTAATGGTGGTGGTGATGATAAATGATGATGATGATGATGATAAATGATGATGGTGATGATAAATGATGATGATGATGATGATGACGACGATGATGTGGTGGCGATGATGACTGTGACGGTGACGTGCTTGATCAACGTTATGCTGTCCGTACATCAAGCGACATATTTATGAAAGAATTCATTGTGTTGCATCTAGTATGAGATTGATTTATAGCCAATCCCTTTAAATTTTAGTTACACTATGAGAGGGAGTGTGAGGCGTTGGCGTTGGAATGGGCCGTGGGAGGGAGAAAAGAATGGAGGGATGATTGTAAGAAAGGCCGTGCCTACACCCTTTGCGCATGGATAGCCTACTCCTTGAATAAGCTTACCGTATATCTAAATTAGTGGAAATGAACCACGAGAAAACCCGGGAAAAGTCAGGTAAACATCTAGTTATTAGCCTATATATACATAAACTTAATGTTACGTTATTTGATGTATTGAATCGGTCTTTTATTTCTTGTTCAATACTGCTAACATTTCAATAATAATTAAAACAATTGTTCAAGGCCTATTGTTACGCATTTTAGGGGCCATTGCGTCACTTCGATTATCATGAAACAAATCGATTGTTACCTGAGTTCACTTTAGAATTATAATAGACTAGGGACGATTGTTACGTCATTATTATTATGATGCAAATCTAGTTCCGTAGTTATTGAAATTAGTTATTTGTAAATATTGACTAGGTTTCTTGCTACGTCATCTTACTATGATGGAAATGTATACCGTTTTTTTAGGTTTATTTTGGGAGCATAGAATGGGCCTTTGTTACGTCACTTTCATTATGATGAAAGTCCCAGATTCGTATTTCTGTGTAACCATGCATGCGCTAAAGAGTATTTCGCAATAACAACGAAAATGTGTAAGCTTACCGGTAGTTACAACATTTACTTATTGTTATCTAATGACGCCACCATTCATTCATTCATTCCGAGTATTTATATAGCGCCTCTTCGCGAAAGCTACTCAGAGGCGCTCTCTGCGCTAACTAGCCGATGTGATGTTAAGTGTCATAACAACAAGAAAATTTCACCAATTAGCAAAACCTAATCCCAACCTACCATAACGACGTTTACCTCACCCTTACTGAGCTTCACGGCACTTAATCTGACCCTAAACAACACTTAGGCTCCCGATACTAGAGTTGTGCTTTTAAGAGAATAACATTCTCCACCATTGCACGAATGCACGTGTCACTAGCTTCCATTCCTAAAGAAACTCGAATATGCTTTTCTAGCGACTGGTTCGCTCACATGCACTCTAGCGAACTCAACGTGAAACATTTCCTGCAGAAACTTCATCCTTTGAATGCAGTTTCGAATTCATTGTACACGGACGGACGGACGGACGGACGGACGGACGGACGGACGGACGGACGGACGGACGGACGGACGGACGGACGGACGGACGGACGGACGGACGGACGGACGGACGGACGGACGGACGGACGGACGGACGGACGGACGGACGGACGGACCGACGGACGGACGGACCGACGGACCGACCGACCGACCGACCGACCGACCGACCGACCGACCGACCGACCGACCGACCGACCGAACCATTAACTCAACAAAAGAGTTAATGGTTCGGTCGGTCGGTCGGTTGGTCCGTCGGTCGGAATTTTATGAATTAATTAATTAATAATGTTGAAGTGATTTTAGTAAAAGATCCTTATCATCCTGTGAAAATATCTATAAAGTAAATAAATGGGTGGCAGTTAATACAAATGATATAATTAGTTTTTTGCTTTTTTGGGGGGATAAAAAATTGTCGTGAAAAACTTTTTTCTTAGCCAATGGGGTTTAATCCCCTAAACCCCTCCTTGTCAACGCCACTCACCTATTCAAGTGGAAATGCGGCAAGTGTACAGCGCAATCATTATGAATCAACTCGAACTTTCTTACAGAAAATTTTAAGACCCCACATTGTGCACAATCCCTTTTCCCCTTCTTTTCCCCTCCTCCTCCATGGTAGATCACTCCCAATCGAATGACAATGACCTTTTCCACCATTCTAACTGCACAGAACTAGGCCTACATGTACTTCCACAACTGCACAAATCCAAAATTAGAATTGCTCATTATGTGTAAAATTGCACGCCAAAAACCCTGGAATCAATCAATCAGGATAGACTGCATGCTTTGTGAAAGATGTCTCTCCGACGCCCTCCCCGCCCCTTAAAGACCGCTCCCATAATATGTCATTGGAAATATGTGACCCCAATTACCTAACACCAATCCTTTATCATGGGAGAATGCCAGAAATAGCTTTGTATCTGATACGCAAATTACATTCTTGTGGCAAACTTGAAATGGCTTAGGGGATGAGCCAGTCAATCAATCAATCAATCAATCAATCAGTCAATCAATGGAAATTTATGTTCCCCTCCCCTTCGAGGCGCTTCCTACACGGGTCAAGCAGTAGTAGCCTCAAGCCTCGAGTGTTAGTTACGGTGGGGCGCGGTAGTGTAGTGGGTATGTTCGTTGCCTTGCAGTCGAAACGTTGCATGTTTGAATTCACCTCAAGCCGCATCGTAGGGACCTTGGGCATTGGGCAAGTCCTTCACTCTCAATTCCTGAAGCGCTTCGGCGTGAAACTGCGATTCAGTGTCCGCGCTGTAGATGGAAGCTCTTCTGAGTGGAAACCTTGAAGGGGCGCTATAACAAGCGCACATAGGCTACATGGGGTTGATGTTTGATGTGGCATTATATCAGTGGCGGCGCCAGGGGGGCTAGGGGGGCTAAGCCCCCCCTAAACGTGGCTCAGCCCCCCCAAAACAAAATGCTGAAAATGTCTAAAACGGCTTACTTCGTAATAAGAAAACTAGACAATGACCAACAGCAACAAAATCAACTATATTATCATAGTGTAAATGCTTATGCCATTGGCGGCACAAGAGGAGGGGTTTAGGGGCTAAGCCCCTAAATGTGACTCAGCCTCGTCCCAAAGCAAAAAAAACAATGAATGTCCATGTATCGGCTTAATAGTTATTATTATTATTTTATTTTCGGACCTCAACTGCGGCGGACGGTCATGCATCGACTCACATGTGAGACATCAATTGCGACTGCATGGGCTCGACTCCCGGACATCGACTCTCTCTGCGACTCAACACTAGCATGCATACAGTCCTCTTATTTATACTCTAATGGAGCCGCAGGGGACATAGGGCTGAGGTCCGGGCCGATCTGAGGTCCGAACCGGTCTAGCGGGGGGAAGGGGCAGAGATCCGCGATGGCGGAGCAGGGAGTTGAGGTACCGACCGGTCTGCGGTCCGGACGGGTATGGAAGAGGGAAGAGGACTGGAGGGTTCGAACTGGCGGGGGAACGGGCTGAGATTCGGACCAGTCTGAGCCCGGGCTAGCAGGGGAAGAGGCTGGGGTCCGAGGCGGCGGGGGAAAAGGAGGCTGAGGTCTGCGCGGAGGAAAAGGGACTGAAGTCCGGACCGATGTGAGTCCGAGCTGGCGGAGGAAGGAGGGCTGAGGTTCGGCCCCGTGTGAGTCCGGGCTGGCGGAGGAAAGGGGCTGAGGTTCGGCCCGGTGTGAGTCCGGGCTGGCGGATGAAGGGGGCCGAGGTTTGGCCCGGTGTGAGTCCGGGCTGGCGAGAGAAGGGTGTTGAGTAGGGTGGAGTGAAAAACACGAAAATCAAAATTTTTAAACGTAACAGCAATAAAAAGTTGTCTAATGGTATGGGGTCAAGAAATCTCAAAAAAGTTTTGAAAAATATTAATGTCTTCGTTTGCCACCAGAGGGCCAAAGTTTCGAAAAATTGTCTTTTTTAAAGAAAATTTATGGTTTTCTTATGAAATATTTTTCATGCAACACAATATGCCACCACACAATATACCGTTGGAAAGAGCCCTTAAAACTGATTAAAATGATGTATTAATTTTTAGAATAGTCCCATATTTCTAGAAGATATTAACTTTTTACTATACCCCACATTCGCGACATGTCGCTATGCCTGAAAACTGTAAAACACTAATAACTTTTTTATCCTTTGAGATATTTCAACTTGTGATATGTCATTCGATTCAGTTTAAGACGGCTGTTTTAAGGGTGCATTGAAACTTCCAAAACCATCCACGAAAAAGTTCTAAATCTCATGAAACCATGAAAAAGAGGAAAACTAAAGAAAAATATCGGGAAAAATTGCAAAACTATGAAAAAAGGTGTAGAGAAAAACTTTTTGACATTGCAGCCTGCAAATACACCAGTGACAATTGCAAAATGTCCCAAAACCAGAAGATCCCATGAGAGTAAATAGAGTTCCAACATGATCATGATACAATAATTACACTGGACAACAAATTTTAATTTTTTTTTTATTTCGGCAAAAACTTTGATTGTTTTCTATAGAAGTTGACGCGCTGAACACGATGGTGTGCTCAGAATTGTTGTATCACGTAAGGTTTTTGAGAAAAACAATATGCAAGATTTTAACTTAAATAATCATATATTGTATATATTTAAATATACTATAAATTATTGTTTTTTATTTCCGAGAAAACTTTGACCGTTTTCTATAGAAGTTGACGTGCTGAACACGATGGTGTGCTCAGAATTGTTGTATCACGTAAGCTCTTTGAGAAAAACAGTATGCAAGACTTTAACTTAAATACTCATATATTGTATATATTTAAATATACTATAAATTATTATTTTTTATTTCCGAAAAAACTTTGACTGTTTTCTATAGAAGTTGACGTGCTGAACACGATGGTGTGTTCAGAATTGCTGTATCAAGTAAGGTTTTTCAGAAAAACAATATGCAAGATTTTAACTGAAATGCTCGTTTATTGCATGCATTTGCAATATACTATAATTTAATTTAAATGGAAAACAAATCTTGAGAACAGTTCTTCCTCATAATATTGGGTGCTGATGATGACTGTATCACTTAGAAATGTTGAGAAACATAAAGTTAAAGGTTTTCATAGTTATTCCCTGTTCAGTATATTTCTCCAAATATTTTTCTTTAGTTTTCCTCTTTTTTTATGGTTTCATGAGATTTAGAACTTTTTCGTGGATGGTTTTGGAAGTTTCAATGCACCGTTGAAAAAGCCGTCTTAAACTGAATCGAATGGCATATCACAAGTTGAAATATCTCAAAGGATAAAAAAGTTATTAGTGTTTTACAGTTTTCAGGCATAGCGACATGTCGCGAATGTGGGGTATAGTAAAAAGTTAATATCTTCTAGAAATATGGGACTATTCTAAAAATTAATACATCATTTTAATCAGTTTTAAGAGCTCTTTCCAACGGTATATTGTGTGGTGGTAAATTGTGTTGCATGAAAAATATTTCATAAGAAAACCATAAATTTTCTTTAAAAAAGACAATTTTTCGAAATTTTGGCCCTCTGGTGGCAAACGAAGACATTAATATTTTTCAAAACTTTTGTGAGATTTCTTGACCCCATACCATTAGACAACTTTTTATTGCTGTTACGTTTAAAAATTTTGATTTTTGTGTTTTTCACTCCACCCTAGTGTTGAGTCCGGGTTGGCGGAGGAAGGGGCTGATATTCACAAGGACAGCAATTTTAAATTTCGCTACAATAGCGCGTCAATGCTTATGCTAATAGAATACGCCGCGGACCTTGATGAGGTTATGTGCACCATGTCCGGCCCGCAGGCCACCTGAGGGGCTACTCCAGTAGTTCTACACAACTATACATTGGGAAATGGGGTGTTCATTTAGCAACAGCAGTCATGGGCGGAGACTTTGGGACCAAGGGACGGTCCACGAGACCCCGAAGTTTGTGGTTGTGGACGGAGATGCTGCTCCCCCAGTATTTAAAAAATATCTCAGAAATGTCAAGTTTTTTACTGTTTATCCACCATGAACAAATTTGCTAGGACGACAGTAAAACTGGTATACCCTTGCAGTGTGGAATTCGATAATTTATACAATGTGGAGGATTCTGGAGGAACATTGTTGAACGCATGAACCATTTCTTTCAGCAATGAAATAATTATGAGAAATTTGTTGAGATGACAGCTTAAAATGCTACCATTAAAGTGCTGATATCGAAAAATTTAAACAATGGCCTACAAGGAGACACTTTTGAAGTCATAATCCACGACTCTCAGCATTGAAATTATGAGCTATTTAGTAAAAATGACAGCCCAAAATGCAATTATTACAATGTGGAAACAAAAAAACATTTCATGACTTTATCATTCATAAACAGTTAGCAAACAAGAGCCAGAAACGTGCACCAGTCGATGTCACCAGCGAAAAACGCGCTGGTTTCTGGGGATCCGCCCCAGACCCCGCTGGGGAGCTTATGACGCTCCCCGAGACCCCTAGTCGGTGTGAGCATTTGGCACTCGCAGCTCCGCGTCTCCAGCGCATGCAAAATTACCGCCCTTAAGGAAAATGTTCTACTTGCGTCTTTGGAAAGAAGGGTTTGGGGTTTTAGTCCAAACCCTTAAATCATTCTGGCGCCGCCACTGGTTGCACCCGTAAAATCCCCTACACATGACATACCCCTAGGGTTTTTCTATATAGTAGGCCTACCCATATGACAGTATACTTATAAAACTTCTAGACACCTTTTTAGTCTTAAAATTTCTGAAGACACCTTTTTTAGCTGTCAACATTTCTAAAGACGCCTTATTATAATCGTCTAAATTTCTGAAGACACCTTTTTTAGTCGTCAAAATTTCCAAAGACACCTATTTTGGGATGTCAACCTTTTTGCATGAAGTCACTTTTTTTAGTCGTCAAAATTTATGAAGACACCTTTTTATAGTCGTTTAAATTTCTGGTCCTGGGCACGACGTTAAGCTGCATCTATCCTCCGCCGCAGAGTACCAACAACGTCTTTGTGCCGGTCCTAAGCCCGGACAAAGGAGGAAGGTTTGCCAGATGGGTGGCGATACACTGGCAGGAAAAGACCAAGACGATTGAAATTCGCAAAAACCACGACACAAGTGACATAGCGGCTCATGCAGATGCTTCAAGGTGTCATGATGTGGAGCAGACATGCACAGGCCAGTCAGAACAGACCGGTGGAGAGAGTCGGGGGAGAGCATGGGACACATGCGGGCATTGTCCCAGGTTGTCCTTCATGCCTCTCTCCCAATATTCTCTTCAATCAGACAAGGTGGTCTAGCTGCTCCAAGATGTTTATAGTATGGAGCAGACCTGCTGACCGCACCGGTTGAGGCTGGGCAGCATGACGCGAGACAGACTCAGACAGAGAGTGGCGTCGGACTCTTACGGGCATTGAGCCCAGTGATATTGATGATGATGATGAAATTTCAGAAGACACTTTTTAAGTTATCAAAATTTCTGCAGACAACTTTTATTAGTCGTCAAAACTTCTGAAGACACCTTTTTTAGCTGGAAAAATTTCCGAAGACACCTTTTTTTAGCAGTCCACATTTTTGAAGACAGCTGTTTTTTTAGTCGTCAAAATTTGTGAAGATATCTTTTTTAGCTGCCAACATTTCTGAAGACACCATTTTTAGTTGTCAAAATTTCTAAAAACACCTTTTTAGTCGTTAATATGACAGTCTAAAATGCTAGCACAGCAGTGGTGAAATTTTAAAAATATTTGAGATTTTGGGAGGCGGCACATCTCCTGCCCAAACTCCGACCCTGCTCGGCGCTTCACGCTTCAGCGATCGTCCTTCGGTCGCTCGTCCGTCCCCCCCCCCCCAAAGTTCGGACCCGCCTATGATAGTAAAGACTAAGCCCATTTCTTTTACAATAAAATTTTGACATTCTTATACTGGTATCTAGTCTGCGACTCTGCAAACCGACGACTTATTTAAGTTTTCATGATTTTATCGTTCATAAATAGCTTGAACAAAAGAGCCTTAAAAGGGCTCTAGTTGAGGTCAACAGAGCTTAAAATGCGTTGGCGGCTGGGGCTCCACCCCAGACCCCGCTTGGGGAGCTTACGACGCTCCCCAGACCCCCTAGTCGGTATGGGCTTCGTGCCTTCGGCACTCGCAGCTTCGCGCCTTCGGCGCTTCATAAAAAATGTTCTAGTTGGGCTTAGGGCTTCAGCCCCCCCAAACCTGAAATCCTGGCGCCGCCACTGCATTATATTGGAATGTTGATTAACTTCAGACGTAACAAAATACTTTACGTTAATCATGGCTAAATAAACCTCTGTCAACCATCTTACACCGGACGATATACATGTAGCATGATTATAATAGTTTGTGTGCATTGTGCACTTGCTATAGCGTCCCTTCAAGAAATCTTCTAAGAAGCGCTCCCTACTATGAAGTGATGTGCTCAAAAGCGCTCCCGACTATGAAATGATGTGCTATAATACTGGAATGTTAATAACCTCACACGTAGCAAGATACTTTACGTTAATCATAGCTAAATTACCCCACCCTCAACCATCTAGCACCAGACAATTTAGATACATGTGGGTGGCTCTAACCAGGAGCGGATCCAGGGGGGACCAATCCGGCCATGACCTACCCATTTAGAAACGCCCATGTATCGTGCCCCCCATTCGGTTTGAAGAAAAAGGGCACCAGCTTTTTAAGGTATGCTTTTTAAGACTTTTCGATCGGATGACCAAAAAAGTCGTCAAAAAGGGTCGTCCAGGATCAGCAACATATTTCCGGACCCATGGTACAAAATTTTAGCCCCTCGAAAAATTTATGTATCCGCCCCTGGCTCTAACCATCGTTACTCAGCAGTCCCGTCTGGGTTTCGTTTTATGACAAACAGATCACTTGTTCCTATTATAGTTCGAAGAGATGTTGCTTTGTATAATTTTTGACTCAATAAATAATATAATGGTTGTGGTCATGGTAATCGTTTGAAGACGAAACCGCGAGCAATATAATGATAGGCAATTAGACGTAAAATCGTAGACTTGAAACTTCCGGAGAGTATCACACTCAGGTAGGCAGACGGTCAAACCGGTAGGATGGGTGATGTTTAGAGTTGAAACGGCGAAGGAGATAATTACAGGGCTGAACTCCAGGGTAGCCTATTCGCGGGCATACAGCGTATGCTCAGTTGCTCACCTCCGGAGGAAAATGACAACGTGAACTCACCTCTGAAAATGAGGGTATACGCGGGTACCGGTATACAGTGTATACTCACCTCTCAAAGACCAAGTGGGTGTTCGCAAGTAAAAAAATCGTGATTTACGGGGCGTTTTACGCCCTGAGAAAGCATTTCGGGCGACAAAATCGTCCAAAAATCAACTATCATTCAATTTTTTTACTTGTGGTGCAATAAAAAAAATAAGGTTTTAGAACTGCTGCTGTTACTGCTGTATAGTGTATAAAATAAATTCCGCATTCCAGTTTTGCATTGTAAGGGTCCGCCGTCCCGGACAAATCTTCGAAGGGGCCACGTACTTTTTTGCCACGGCCCTGTGTGCAACACTGTGCACTGTGCAGTTTTATAAATTATGGATCTGAGGTTTCGAGTTTACGATGTTACGATTTGTACAGTTGTGCAGCTAGAAATAGCAATTACAAAGGTCACTGTCCTCCGATTGGGCATAATTGAACATGGAGTATGGGAAAGAAAAGAAGGCATAGGCGTAGGAGACGGAGGTCCAGAGGGGGAAATGCCCCCCCCCATTTCGGGCAAGTCTGATTTTCGGGCAAGTAGACCCGGGAAAAAATTCGTAGTAAAGAATTCAAATTTGCGACAAAAAGAAGGTCGTCAGAATTTTCGGGCAAAAGTAACGGAAATTTTCTGAAGATTTCGGCCGGATGACTAACAAAAATAAAAGGTCGTCAGAATTTTTCAGGAAAAAGTCAAATTTTTGCCCTGCCCCCACTGCTGATATGTCCTTTACGCCTATGAAAGAAGGGGTTGTAGGGCCTACATTTGTAGACAATTGCATTATAGAATCTTTGGTGTTTGGTGAGATTCCTCTAATACGTGGTCGCAGTTCTGGCATGAGTTTGTACCAAAGAGGGCTAAACAACTACGGACGGCAAGAATCTTGGAACCGCTTGCAACAGTAGGGAAGCATAGGGTTAATTATTTTTACACAGATAAAACTTGGCTTATTCAGTATTCAGCCATTCCAAATTTGTCACAAGAATGCCAATTTGGGCGTCTGATGCAAGGAGATAGAGCGAGACGTCTTGCTGGCTGCATTGACATCGTCCTCCCATAAAGAAGATTTGTGCTAAACTACAGGTCAAATATTT
>OX243821.1:21537504-21664951 GCA_945859605.1 Lumbricus rubellus | reverse complement strand
AATAGCCCAAATGCTTATAAGTGGTATATATAACCCCCACCCCAGTGGCGTAGACAGGAATTTCTTATGGGGAGGGTTATGACCGGATGCTTGTTTTTCCTTTTATAATTGGACAAAATAAAAACCTTTTAAAAAGTTTTTCCGTAAGCAAATAGGGTTTTATCCCCCCCCCCTTTGGCTGCGCCACTGTAACCCCATATTACCCCCTACACGCTGTATGGTTTAGGTGTGTACACTCTGTATAACCACCGTGTGTACCCTAGTGTACAGCCCTGGGAGTTCCCCTCTCGCCACTATACGCGAGCGCCCGTGTAAACGTGTGCATTATAAGTAAGCGTATACCGCAATGTTTGGCGAGGCAATGGCCGGGTTCTTGGACGAGCATCTACACCTGTTGCACTCCATGAACTATCTGTACTAGAACATTGATCGGTCATTGAACCCGCATAGACCGCGCACCACGATTCCTATACCGCTATGGGCCACCGATAGTCGGTTAATTTGTATGTTTTGTATGTGCACTTGCTATAGCGCCCCTTCAAGCTCTCACTACTCAGAGGCGCTCCCGAAGACAGAGCGGACGCTGCATCGGAGTTTCACGCCGAAGCGCTGAGCAATAATTGTGAGTGAAGGACTTGCCAAATGTCCTTACGCGGCGAGTTGGATTCGAACCTCGAACCTTCCGGCTCCAAGGCAACGACGCCACCACTATACACCACCGCGCCCCACAAATTAATTATTTTGCATGTGCTTGCTGATTCGGTTTTCCAAGGATTGGGAAACTTGCTATATAGCGTCGTTACAAGATTGAATCTAACAGAAAATTGCTTGTAAACTGAAATTTCGGCATATGAAGTTGAAAGATTCATATCTTTTTATCCGTTCAACTTTATCTAATGAAATTTTGGGATCATATTCTTTGTCCAATTATCTAAATATTTGGAAAATTTTAGCGTGATATGTTATCACGCATTAGATGATATAAAACACAGTTTGGCTTACCTCTTTATAATCACGATGTATATTATAGTTCACGTGTATGATTATGTTTGCATTTGTATTCCTTGCATGCATATAAATAAATACATAATTATGTGTGTAAACGTAGGCGTAGGGGACATTTCAGCAGTGGGGGGGGGGGGGGCAAAAGTGAACCCTTTGCTCGAAAAATTTGACGACCTTTTTTTAGTCATACGGTCGAAATCTTCCAAAAATTCCCATTACTTTTGCCCGAAAATTCTGATGACCATTTTTAGTCCCGAAAATTCCCGTAAATTTTTATATGTTTCTTTATTTTTCCGGGTCTCCTTGCCCAAAAACCAGACGTGCCCGAAATTTTAGGGAGGGGCATTTGCCCCACCTGAACCCTCGTCTCCTACGCCTATGTGTTTAAATGCAATGGACGTTGTGGAAAAATGATGTTAATGATGTAGCCTAATTCAGGAAGTTCTGAACCGACAAAGTGAATCATTACTGCGTACAATGACTTAAAATCCCTGCGCGTCAGATAACAATTTCCAAGAGAGGAAACGGATATTCATTCAATTCCGAAATTTAAATAGCGCTCCTTAAAAAAACACCTGTTGACTTGCTCTGAACATTGTTTAGGACTCTTAAAACGATTAGAGTCGCTTTAAATTTTGATTACAGCATTAACTTTTAATTTTACGCGTTGTTCAGAGCTTTCTATGTTGAGCTGCCCAGTGATGTCAAGGCAGCAGAGGAAAAGAAACAGGAAACAAGATGATACAATTTTGAGAGAATAATAATTATTATGTGAACTGCGGAGGAGCAATGTAAACATGTCACGTCATTAAAGCACATCATTGGTCATAATATTGTGAACCTTCTTCTCTAAAGTCCCAAGATGCTTCAGCAGAAACCACGTGATCCCACCGTCCTGGTCATAGGCGTAGGAGACGGGGGTCCAGAGGGGGCAAATGTCCCCCACCCCACAAATTTCGGGCAAATCTGATTTTGGGGCAAGCAGACCCGGGGGGGAAAGAGCCAAATTTGCGACTATTTTCTGAAGATTTCGGTCGGATGACTAAAAAAGGTCTTCAGAATTTTCGGGCAAAAGTTACACCGGGTTTTTTTGGAAGAGTTTCGACCGGATGACTAAAAAAAAACCGTCAGAAATTTTTCGGGCAAAAGTCAGAATTTTTCCCCCCCCCCCCCCCACACTCCCCACTGCACCTGGTTGTAACTTTAAGAGTATAAATTATGAGTTCGTTATCCTTATCGTCGTTAATTTGCCTTCGTCGGTGCAAGACTGGCACAGTACTTCTTCATAAACAATGAACTTGGACGAAACTTTTGGCATCTATTATTTTATGGTCGATTTAAAGAGCCACCTGTTTGGTGCCGATACTTCTGCTTCTTGGAAAGACGCAGCTAAACTGTTACGCAAAAGCCAGAGATAGAGAGAGAGACAGACAGACAGACAGACAAGCAGGCAGACAGACAGACATACAGACATGCAGGCAGGCAAACAGACAGACATACAGACGGGCAGACAGACATACAGGCAGACAGACATACATAGACACACACTGGGATTGGATGGAACAGGTGAAGGGGGAGTATTAGGAGATTTCTGGTGGTCGGTCCGGCAGTTCGATCATCAGTCGATCGGTCTCTGCCATGGGTCAGTCATTGGGACACATACCGGGTTAGCCAACCAGACAGACAACCAATAAAGTAAGTAGGTAAGTAGGCAATAAGGAAGGTAGGCAGGGCAGTTGGTAGGTCAGTGTGTTTGTAGGCAGGGCAGCAGATAGGTATGTACATGTAGATAGGTAGGCAGGCAGGGCAGTGGGTAAGGTCCCTACACGGCGGCTTGAGGTGGATTCGAACCTGCCACCCTCCGGCTGCACGGCAACGAACATACTCACTACACCACCGCGCCCCACAATTATGTACCCACACACACACACACATAAATATATATATATATATATATATGTGTGTTTCAAGGAATTTTTAAAACTGCACAAATCCATGATATAACATATATATATATATATATAACACATATATATAATTTTAAATATATGTATATATATATATTGTTTTGCACTATATTTATGAACTGAGAGTGGACTTGAGTCGTGTGGGTTGTTTACCGTCTGGCCGTGGTGGCCCTGACCGTCTGTCTGACTTATCACCGAAGTGCCCCCATCCTCCCCACCCCCACCCCTACCCCACCCCACCCTTAGCTGTCGATGACTTCCGATTTTACTCAGCGGCTAGCATGCTGGGCACGTCGCTTAAGTCTAGTCTCCCGTCGATTGAAGCGGATGAAACGTAGACGCTGGCCAGACTGGTGCCCTGCGGAGCGCAGCGTATACGCTGGTTCCATGATAAGCGTGTTTTATGTGAGCAGCGACGATATCGATAAACCTCCCCCAGGGTCAGAAACGCGTGGCCGGTAAGAGGACGATGGCAACGAGTAGAGTACGTTTCAGGTTCCAATCAAGAACAGTTTCTGCACATGACGCTTGTTACAAGTTTAACGATGCTGCCATAATTAATATCAAAGATGATTGGTGTCGCCCTCCTCCTTTATTCAGGCAGAGAACAGTCTGTGGCTGAGTTTCACACGACTTTGCAAGTTCCATGTTATAATAACCATAACGATAACACAGTTTTGTTGTTGCTTAAAGTGGCAGCGAGTAACTAAACATCTTTCTTACTCACAATAGATATACATAATTTATAGCTACTAACAAAAGAAAAGCAAAAGAAGAGAGCCGTAAGCGCCTGTGAATAAGCTGGTTCCCGCTTCTTCGCTTTTGAGGGCGCTGTTACAGAAGTCTCAAAATTAGCCTGCGATTACGATTACGACTAAGGGACTTTAAATTATTGTCCGGCTGTCTGGGTTGCTTAAGTGCAAGTTAGAAGAAACAGCGTCTGCAGGCTATGCAAATTTAGGAAATATACCTGGTTTTTTTTACTGTAATTATTGTGGTTAGGGAAATTTCGCTTTTGGTTACGCATACCAAACGAGTTAAATGAACGGCCTTTCCGAAGGCAGCTTGACGAAATAAGCCTAGTCATTATTGCAAAGTGTACAACTAAATTAAACATCCCACCGAATAACAGAAATAAAATTAATGCGAAGAGGTGCGAAGGAATACTCTAAAAATAGATGCATTGGGTTTCAAGCAACATATCTATCTGACAGGTGCATAGTTTATGTCTAAGAATCTTACTGCGCTTGGTGTCGCTTTACGTCTCATGTCGACGTGATGGCATTTGACACCGGGATAGGGAGCCCCCCACCCCCCGTGGAAAGGAAAAAAGCGTTGGGGGATGAAACGAGAAGGTTTGAGAAGACAGAAAAAGAAAGAAAGGTGTAATGACCGGGCACCCTCTCGGGGCATAGAGTACAATATTCGGTTTCGCTTGTAGCTTTTTTATTCGAGTCCTTGAAGTCGGCTGAAAGTAACTATGCGTCGAAATTGACGGTGTGTGTGTGTCTGTGTGTGTTATGTGTGTGTGTGGGTGTCAGTGTGTGTTATGTGTGAGTGTGTCCGTGTGTATATATGTGTGTGCGTTTCTGTGTGTGTGTGTATGTGTGCGTTTCTCTGTGTGTGTGTGTGTGTGTGTATATGTGTGTGCGCTTCTGTGTGTTGGTGTGTGTATGTGTGTGTGTGCCTGTTTATATACATGTGGGTGTCTGAGTGTATGGGTGAATATGTCTTGGTATTTATGTGTATGTCTGTGTGTGTCTGTTTGCAGTGTATGTCTGTGTGTCTGTCTGTGTCTGAGTAGGTTTATGTGTGTCTGTGTATGTACGTGTGTCTGTGTCCGTCTGTCTGTATCTGTCGTCTGTCTGAGTATCTGTTTGCATTTGTGTGTCTATGTATGTCTATGTGTGTCTGTTTATGTCTGTATGTCTCTGTGTGTGTCTGACTCCGGGAACAGGTTTTCGTTTCGAGTGCCTGTATACACTTCCAAGCACTTGACTCCGTTTGATGTGATTAAACGCAGATAGACTGACTCCTATTCACTTGATTGCAATTGAAAGGTAGACGCAGGTGAGATAAAACAGACCTAGACGTGCAAAAACGATTAACGCGAATGTAAGGAAAGACTTACAATAACCTCTTAACCCGTTGGAGGTAAGGTGACGCATTGTAACGTTAGAGGTGAGGTGAGGTCTGACAAACCCCAACACATATTTTCATTTTCAAGTCGTGATATCAAATGGAAAACATTAATTTGAATTAAACTATTCTTCTATGATCAATTATAAACTAAAAAGATGATTATCACGAACAAATATCTGTTTTCAATCCTTATTAGATGGCCAGAAGGTGAACTCATCAATTGTGTACTTTCCCCGTGTAAGTTCCGTTTGTATATGAAAAATCGCAATTTCCTTCAAATATAGGCTACATTAAAATTTAAAAAAAACTGTTCGTTCAAAATTCCTGAAATTTTGGTAAAGTGTCCGTATTTCATATTCACAAAGGTAGAAAAAAATAATCCAAGCTGGTTTGACGATTTCCACAAAAAATAAAGTAGAATACCTCTGGGGTGTTACATACCCCACCTCACCTCCAACGGGTTAAGGTCACGTATATAATATGCTATTCAGAAGCGTTCCTGACTGCAGCGCGCACACTGAATCGGATTTTCACGCCGATGTGCCCGAGCAATTGCGAGTAAAGGACTTGCCCAAGGTCCCTACACGGAGGTTTGAGGTGGATTCGAACCTGTAACCAGGGCCGGATTAAGAAATGTGGGAGCCCTGCTCGGAAAATTTTGTGTGGATTTTCGGCCAAATATCTGATAACCTTTTTAGTCGTTTTTTAAAATTTCTTTAGAATGTACTGATTTTTCCCTGCGAAAAATAGCTGAGAATAGCTGACCACCTTTTTTAGTCGTGTGGTCTAAATTTTCTCACAATATACCAATGGAGAAAGACGATATTGACAAATCCGGTGCTGCAGATAGCTGCGCCAAGTTTTATCTGCATCAAAATACAATGTCATACATACATCTACATGCATACATACATGCATACATACATGCATACATACATGCATACATGCATGACTGCATACATGCCAACATACATACGCACATACATACGTACATAAATACATACATAGGCTACAGACATACACACAGACATACATATATACATACACTAGACTTCCCTTCTATTGCTGATGCGAAGAAATTTGCTAAAATCCAAAAGTAGGCTATAGCAGTTAGAAATATGTGTCAATTTTTCAGGGGAGCAAGTACCCCCTCCTCTTGTCCCTATGTGCGGGCGCCCATGTGACTGCCTGATTCTCCGAATCTTTACGCCATAAATATCGACTTTATTTTGATTGAGCGTCTGCGAATAAGTTGGTTTCCGCAACGTCGCTTTTTGGGACGCCACTGTAGATGTTCAGAGTTGACAATCAGAATTAATACACGATTCGTGGATAAAAATTACCTTCGCAGCTAATAGTTAACCTAGTTAGCTACACCGGTAAGCGAGAGCGGCATTCGTCTGTTGGATACAACGGACTGCGGTTCAAGCCCCGGGCTGGGAGTTGACACTCAGAGATTTAGATATCTCGGGCTAGCACGTGTGGGACACGGTGGCGCAAGCTGCTGCGGAGCGACCTTGGGCAAGTTGCTTACCCATCATTGTCTGTGGGGAAGGCAACGGGAAACCACCTCACTCATCTCATCCCCAGGGGCGTAAAATCAATGAATCTGCCTTCGGGCAGAGAACCATCATCATCATCATCATCATCGTCATCATCATCATCGTCATTGTCATCATCTAAGAAATTAAGTGACGGATGCTGGGGACAATAAAATGCCGCAGATTTAATAAAATGCACCTAAAGAACCGTACGGTCGTAAATAAGTTCTTGATGGCCTACACATGTACTTAAGTGTTCAATGCTAAACGAGTAATCGGATATTTCGATATAGAGTTAAAAATTCTCAGTAGATTAGTCGTTCGGTTCAAGGTTCGAATCTTTACAAATCGCCTTCGCAGTATTCTTAATTTAAGACTCGTCGTCTGCCAATTAAACCAGTTCCAGTTAGACCCATGTACAAGAGCAATAGACAGACAGACGCAGAGACAGAGACAGTGAGACACAGAGACAGAAAGGAAAAAAGAAAAAGACAGAAAGACAGAGACAGTGAAGCAGACGGACACAGAGAGACAGACAGAGAGACAGACAGAGAGAGAGACAGAGAGAGACAGAGAGAAACAGGGAGACAGAGAGACAGAGTGATAGAGAGGTAAAGAATATAATTAATTATTGTATATTCGTTTTAATGAAAATTCGTGTTTACGCACCGCACCGCAATCCATCTATCTGTCTACCCATGTCTCTGACAGACAGACAGGCACACAAACACATGAACATACAAACAGACAGAAACACAAACACACAGACAGACACACAGACAGACACCACAGACAGACGCACAGACAAACACACAGTCTGCCTCATCTATAGTGCACCTCAGGTAAAAAAGATTATTACAAAAGAGATGGTGATGATGGTGATGATGAAGATAGAGATGAACAAAGTTCTTTCGTAGCAATCAGCGATTAAGTCATTTGTGGCTGCGGTGGTTTGGTCATAAATAGCAAATTCAGTCAGCCAGATGAGTTGTACGAGGATCACGTTTCGCGTTGATCAGTCATAAATAAATTGCTTACAATGAAATACTTAGTAAAACGCTGACAGTATAATACACGGTAGTTTACGGTAGTAGATCATTGGTGTTGATTAATTAAAGAGGGATTTCAATTACAGAGCACACGCCCATTGGCACCACCCTAGCCGTGATATATGAGCCTGGCTCTGATGAGGAATAGTAGGCGGAGGTGATTAAAGAGGTGTAGGTTAAAGATGGGAGGAGAATGAAGGGATGTAGGAGGAGGATGGGAAGGAGGAGGATAACTAGACAGCGACATTCTAACCGCCGTCCTCGTCTTCATGAGTTGGATGGATGGGTCCGATTTGACCAGGGTCTAAGACAACAGAGGCCGTTACCCTGGACAGAAATTTGCTCGGCTTATTACAGCACTTATGAGCAAGGTACTTCAATCGACATTCCGGCAAACAGAACAAAGAAGCATACAGCGCAAATCAAACCAAATTCACGTTCCTTAATCGTCTATGATTCTAATCGCGATTCCTGAAAATTAAGTAGCCCTACATAGGAATACCTCCCACAGGTTGTGGCGAATTAACATAAATTAGGTTAAATTAAGATATACTTAAGTGGGTGTAGCAACTCCTTTAGAGTTGTGTACTCGGTGACCCGTGCAATGGGTATTAGGTATTATTATATCGGTAGTAGATATCGCTTGCCATTGACGTCCAATGTAGGCACTCCTTGGTGGTCGTCTTATCTACATGGTGGCTCAAAAAAAGTACCACCGGATAAAATGCAGAAATTCATTCTCTTGCAAATTGGAAAATTTTCGGAGAAAATTTTTAATCGGTTGCGAAGTTATCGCATTTTATCCGTTGGTACATTTTTTGAGCCACCCTGTATGTTTGTTCACTGGCTTAGACAAGGGGGTTTAGGTGGTTATACTCCCCCCCCCCCATTGGCTTAAGAAAAGTTTTTCAAGAGGTTATTTATCCACTTAAATAAGAAAAACAAAACAATTGCTTGTAGTAACAATAATTTTTGCTTTTCTTACTTTATTTCCTTTGTTGATTTAATCCCTTTATTTACTGTAGTACTGCTGGGTTGGTGTCAGGAAGAGTCTGATGGGCATCCCATCATAAATTTCTGGCTACGCCGCTATGTTTGTTACCGCTTCAATTACCAAGCTCCGATTTCATCAAGAGCATATCCTATAGGCGCCTAAATACATGTAGCGCTTTTATTATTCGTGGGGTGCAGTGGTGTAGTGGGTATGTTCGTCGCCTTGCAGCCGACTGATTGCAGGTTCAAATCCACTTCAAGTCGGCGCGTAGGTACCTTAAGCAAGTCCTTCACTCGCAATTGCTCGTGCGCTTCGGTGTGAAATTCCAATTCAGTGTCCGTGATGTAGGCGGGAGCGCTTCAGAGTAGACCGCTTGAAGGAGCGCTATAGAAATAAAGAAGTAAAAAATATTTTAAATGCAATTTTTGTTGACTTTAGCAAAAATTCTATAAAATTCCATATTTATTTTTATGACAATTATGCCTAAACCATCACAGAAGAAACTACATTGTTGAGGTAGAAATTTCATGAAGCGCATTTTTATATGCGCCTAAATCCACGTAGCGCTTTTATCATTCCTTCTCTGTTTAAAAGTGTCCTTAAAGAACTGAACTGGGTTTTTTGTAGTCGAAAGATGCTACGCATCTGTTACCTGGAGAAAAAATTGAAGAAGGCTTTTGGTCGACGGTTGACGAACCTGACGTCGAACCTGCTGCGCTACTACGACCTTCCAGCACCAATGCGACTTGATCCGCTCGTTCGCGAGGCCTACCTCGTTCACAAGTGCCCGCAACACAAGTCGACCTTATCAGTAGCAACACCTGCCAGCGTCAAACTGCCCACCAATAAGACGAAGTCGGTATCAAAGACAGGTAAACCCTATGTCTTGGCCATTATGTGCTTAGGCTAAACATTCTGTGCTATTATGTTGATTCGTTAGTGTTGTTCAGGCTTTTTTTAATTAGACCTTTCTGTATCAACGGGTTGGTATGCCAGTGTTTAATCTGGACGTCTTTGGGGCTGGGTTTGGGGTTGGGGTTGGGGTTGGTAGGAATTTCCCCCAGGAACGACATCTTCGGAAAATATCTTGAGGTGTATAATTGTATATGTGTACCATTTACACCCTCCCCGAAAATGCGCTGCATGTAACATTCCCCCGAAAAATTAACGATTTGTTTTTAATCGCAAAGTTCGAGGTTCGAATCCACGTCACCGCGTAAGGACCTTGGGAAAGTCCTTCACTCACAATTGTTCAGCTCTTTGGCGTGAAACTCCGATGCAGTGTCGGCTCTGCATTCGGGAGTGCCTCTGAGTGGCGATTTCTTGAAAGGGCGCTATAACAAGCGCACATACAAACAAATCACTTTACATCCATTGACTGCGTTCATTTTTAAATGGAAGTTTTGTCTACAATACCACCTGAAAGTTCCTCCATCGACTGGTAGTCCGTCTGCGGCTAAACCCGGCCGATAACCTTGACAGCCACGCCGGGAAGTGAACCATGGTTAAAACCACCTACAACGCGCAGCTACATATACAGGGTGCGCCAAAAAAGTAATCCCCTACCGCTTTTAGCCCATATCTTGGCCAAACATACGAATTTTTAAATGAAACTTTACATATTTACGTACAATGGTCAAATTGCAACACAATATTTCAAACAGAACAAAAGTTGTATCACTTTTAGTGAGGCCACCCACCTTTTTTTGCGCACTCTGTATATTATTTCGTCGGTTTTTTCGTGCCACGGTGAGGTTCCCAAAAAGCGTTCCTAACTCATGGAATTATAAAACAGCTTGGAAGCATAAGAGAGGTCGTTGACATCGAAAGGAAAAGTTGTTTTTACAGTTGCTGCTGTAATTGCTGTGCATCCTGTGGATCCTATCCACCTTCCGTTCGCAATTTATGCTCTTTAACCGCAAGGGGTGGTCAAAAAATTTGTAGACCCTCCCTATGCATAATGCATATATTTAGGCCTATATGCATATATATATATATATATATCTGGGAATATGTGTATAAATTACATAGGCTATATCTGTGAATGTACATACAAATTATATATGTATAATAAGTTTATATATATATATATATATATATATCTGTGTGTATGCAGATCTATATATAAACTATATATGTATATATATATACATGATTATGTGCATATGTGTATAATTGTGTATGCGATTGTGTTGGTATATGTGTGTAGCACTGTGTATATTTTTCATCTTCATCCTTTGTCTTTTTCTGTAGCCTGTCTCCTCAACTCTCTGTCTTCCTTTTTATTTTCTTTGGCGTATATAATCTATCAAGCCCTGTATACATCACAGGCAAATGCATTCTTACAGATGAGACCATTATGTTGGAGCTGTGCATGGCATGTGCCATGAAATTCATGGCTGTTTTGAAGAAATTTTTAGAACTGCACATTTTGTGTAGGCCTATAACTGCACGTTAAAAATGTCCTGCCATGAACCACAACATGTAGCTTCGTAATAATAACAATCTTTTCTTTAATGAAACGCCTGCAAGACGCACTGCGCTTTACATTTACAAGTTAGGCCCATGCAGTAATCTTAATTAAACTTAACTACCAACTGAACAGACAGCTTTGCAATTACACGGCGCTAATAGCAGCCATGGTCGGAGTTTGGTTTCCGTTCTTGGGGGGCAAACGGGCCGCAAACCCCGAGTCTGGGCCTTCTTAGGGGGAGGGGGCTAACCCCGAAAAAGGATACCATTTTTATGGCCAAAAAGTTAAATCTGGGCCTTCTTGGGGGAGGGGCTTAGCCCCCCTATCCCCTGATAAACTCCGCCCATGATAGCAGAGTACAAATCAAATCCGCCCAAAGGGGGCTCGGACTCACTACCATCACGTCCTACTACTCGGTTCACCGAGGCTAACTGCCGAGTGGAAGGTTGAAACTTGAGTGACGTTGTCGCTTACCTTAAAGCAGAGGTGTCAAACCTTTTTAGTGGCGGGCCAGTTTGAACATCTTCTAACAAGTGACGGGCCAGTTTGAACATTTTATAACAAGTGGCGGGCCAGTGTGAACATTTTATAACAAATGGCGGGCCAGTGTGAACATTTCTAACAAGTGGCGTGCCAGTGTGAACATGTTATAACAAATGGCGGGCCAGGGTGTCGAAGCCTCTGAGCAAAATTGGGTAGCGATCTGAGAGGGAGGTCAGGGCTTTGTCAGCCAAGTCCCAGAAAAGTCCAAATATTGCGAAAAGATCTTGATTCAATGTCCACTTTTCGCTTCTTTTTCAATTTTGACAACATTTTAAATAATTTTTTAATCTTTAGGGAAGGCTCCGCGGGCCAGAAAAAATCGTCGGCGGGCCAGAAATGGCCCGCGGGCCAGCTCTTTGACACCCCTGCCTTAAAGGCTGAAGTCGTTCAGTTGTAGATCCGCGAGGGAAGGTGGCTGACGCGCAGACAGCGACTGCCAAGGGAGGAAGTCTCACTGGTCACCAGAAGGAACGACATCAGAAACAGTCGTGCACCGGAATCAAGGTCTACGTGTCATTTTCAGGTCTGCCTTACATGTATCTTAAATCTATCTAAAATTAAATTGTGGGGCGTGGTGGTGTAGTGTTGGGTTCGATGCCTTGGAGCCGGAGGGTTCCAGGTTCGATTCCACCACAAGACTTCACCGCGTATATAACTATGGACCTTGAGCGAGTCTTTCACTTGCAATTGCTCAGCGCTTGGGCGTGAACATCCGATGCAGTGTCCGCGCTGTTGTCGGGAGCGCCGCTGAATAGTGCGCGCTATGGAAAATGCGAAAAATATCCACCTCAAGTCGCCTCGTATAGGCTATAGGGACCTTGTGCAAGTCCTTCATTCGCAATTGCTCAGCGCTTCGGCGTGAAACTCCGATGCAGTGTCCGCGCTGCATTCGGAAGCGCCTCTGAGTAGAGATTTCTTGAATGGGGCGCTATAGCAAGTGCACATACAAGCAAAAATATGTTCTCCAAATGATTAAATGAATTTCTGACGCCAGATGGCGACTGGTACGAGTAAATGATCGTCCATTGTCCGCGCTCATTTGTCATTTGTGCCTCTCTCGATGTCAGTCTAAGACTCTAAGTCTAAGACTCTAAGTCTAAGACTCTAAGTCTAAGACTCTAAGTCTAAGACTCTAAGTCTAAGACTCTAAGTCTAAGACTCTAAGTCTAAGACTCTAAGTCTAAGACTCTAAGTCTATGACTCTAAGTCTATGACTCTAAGTCTAAGACTCTAAGTCTAAGACTCTAAGTCTAAGACTCTAAGTCTAAGACTCTAAGTCTAAGACTCTAAGTCTATGACTCTAAGTCTAAGACTCTAAGTCTAAGACTCTAAGTCTAAGACTCTAAGTCATAGGCGTACGAGGCGGGGGTGCAGGGGGGCAAATCCCCCCCCCCCCCAAATTCGGGCAAGTTTGGTGGTTTTTTCGGGCAAAAAAACCCCGAATGACTAAAAAAAAGTCATTAACTTTCGGGCAAGTGTCGTTTTTCGGGCAAACACAAACCCGAACGACTAAAAAAAAGGTCGTCAACTTTTTCACGGATGTATTTTTCGGGCAGAAGTTCAATCTTTGCCCCCCCCCCCCACTGCTTAAATCTCCCGTACGCCTATGCTCTAAGTCCTCTTATTCTTATATGTTTATTTAGCACAGAAACTGAAAGAGAGAAAATTATAGAATAAGAGAGAGACAGAAAAAAGGATAAGACGTAAAGTTGGGAGTTGTGGGTAGAGACACAGACAGACAGACAGGCAGGCAGGCAGGCAGACAGAGACACCCAGAGAGACAGAGACAGACAGAGGCAGGCAGAGACACCCAGAGAGACAGAGAGAGAGGTGCAGAGAGAGAGAGAGAGATAGAGAGACAGAGAACAGCCAGAAAGACAGCCAGAGAGACAGAGAGAGAAACAGATACAGAAACAGATAGAGAGACAAAGAGACAGCCAGAGAGACAGCCAGAGTGACAGAGAGAAAAAGAGACAGAGATAGAAACAGAGAGAGAAAGACAGAGACAGACAGACGACAGAGAAAGGAAAACAGAGAGAGAAACAGACAGAGAAAAAGAGACAGAGAGACAGCCAGAGAGACAGGAGACAGAGAGACAGAGACAGACCGACAGATAAACCGACAGACAGACAGGCAGACAGAAAAACAGTACGATACAGAACGAGGTGAAAGAAAAGGCATGCAGATGATCACATAAAACGTCGCATTGCGTCTAAGCTTATAAACTGTGATCACTCACGTAAAGCAGCTTATAAACTTTATGTGCACTGTCTAAGAGCGAATAAACTGTACATCACTCACGTAAAGAAGCTTATAAACTCTATATATTCATTCATTAAATGCATTTG
The DNA here is from genome assembly GCA_945859605.1 of Lumbricus rubellus. Lineage (NCBI taxonomy): Eukaryota > Metazoa > Annelida > Clitellata > Crassiclitellata > Lumbricidae > Lumbricus > Lumbricus rubellus. The sequence continues at coordinate 21,650,889 of OX243821.1, read as the reverse complement.
CACAGTTTCTCTTCGAGGGTCTACTCAGAGGCGCTCCCAACCTTATATATACATATACTGTGATAAACTGTACATCACTTGCGTAAAGAAACCCATAAACTTTGTATATGCCGTCTGTATATATTATACATACTTCCTTCTCTATTCTAAGTCTGTCTATCAAACTGTATATCACTCAAGTACAGATAGCTATAAACTTTGTATATACTGTCTATATATATTATACATACTGCCTTCTATATGTATATATATATATATCCTAAGTCTGTCTGTCAAACTGTATATCACTCAAGTACAGAGAGCTATAAACTTTGTATAGATCTATACTGTCTATATATATTATACATACTGCCTTCTATATATATATATATCTATATATATATATATATACATATATACCCTAAGTGTGTCTATCAAACTGTATATCACTCAAGTACAGAGAGCTATAAACTTTGTATATAGATAATGGCTAACTGCGAGCTGACAAACTCCACATCACTCACGTATAAAGAAGCTATAAACTTTGTATATGATGCCTGGGAGCTGACAAACTGCAGTGTATCCTTTGATTCGACGCGAAGTGGTCTGTCGAAGCTTCCCACTGAGTGGCTTTCTACGCATCCATGCAGGGATGCCACTCTGAATTTTAAAAAGAGTCAGATCCGGCATGAAAAAGTCTAGAAAAGTCTAGAAAAAGCTAGATTGAGAACGTCTCAGAAAATGCATGGCACCTTTTTCTTAGTCATCCGATTAAAATTTGCTCGTTTTCACAAAATGTTTTTGGATGACCATGTTTCTTAGTATTTTTGCTCCACAATCTACAATTTTTGGGGTCCGTATTCACAACATTTTTTACTTTTTTACGTCTTTTGTGCATTTTCACCTTAAAAAAGTCTTTTTATGTGAAAGAGATCATGAAAAGCGACGTGAGAAAAAAAGGTTATATCCTGAGAAGAAAAACCCTAAAAACCTAGACAAAACCGAAAAAACTTAGATCTAGGTGGAAAAAGCTATGAGTGGCATCCAACATAGACAAGACCGAAAAAACTTAGATCTAGGTGGAAAAAGCTATGAGTGGCATCCAACATAGACAAGACCGAAAAAACTTAGATCTAGGTGGAAAGAGCTACGAGTGACATCCCTTTGCGCATCCATTGAAACAAAACGACCGTCACATCTGATTAGATCCGAATCTGAAAGACTGTCTGGCGAGCCACATGCATAAAGCAGCGGGAATTGGTGCTTTTGTGGTGCCCCCACCTAGATGTCTGGCTCCGATTTCAGCGATTTATAACATTCTAGACGCAAGTTAACAAGTGCGACTTGGTTTGAGACAATTCCGAATGGCTCTCGCACTTGTCTGAACCCAAAAACTTGGAGACTATTTTTGCGTATACATGTATATCCTACTCGCTATTCTGCCATATCAAAAGATATAAAAAAGTCCTCTACGTCAGTCGCTCAATTGATGGGGGTTGCTTTGGTACAGCGAGAGTTGATGTACTCGATTTTATAGAATTACGACGACCGTATATATTATTCATTCATTCATTTCAAGAATTTGCATAGCCCTTTTCAAAAAATCCACTCAGAGGCGCTCCCAGTCCAACCGTGGTGAAACAAAAAAGTTTTAAGGAGTCTGCAAAACACTGCAGCAGGCGCATCTTCAACGGAGATTATTCCAGACAGATTGGCTTAGGCTACAATTGAGAAAGCACGATGCTGACAGGTTGAGGCATCTCAGCCCTGCTAATTTTCAATGAATTTGATCGTGTGAGATTCCTCAACGCCGCTCGGCCGTTTGAATGGACGCCACGCCATTTATGCCCCCGTGGACGGATCTGAATCTCTGAAATAATATTATTATTATTGTTATTACGACACATTTATTTCTTCAAAAACTGACACAATCTTGTACAGACGAGTAAATAATCGTTTCAAACATTAGGTCCTCGGCCTCTCAGTGTTATTGTTATTATTATTATTACTGTTATTAGCCTATTATTATAATTTTATTTTATTTTTTTTTCAGCGCCCACTTATTATTATTATTATTATTATTATTATTATTATTATTATTATTATTATTATTATTACTATTATTAAGGAACCTGCTATTCTATTTTCTCTAGATTTGGGATGGGCAGATTGGATCGTTCAACCGAAAGGCTTCGTCACAACGGTTTGCATTGGAACGTGTCGAGCACACGATGGCAACGCTTATCTGATACACAACGCAAAGGTAAGACGCTCGACAACAACAACATAATTATTAAAAATTGTAAGAAATATTAAGCTGGATTTTCTGTGTTATTAATTCTCGTTCAACTGGGCTATCAAGAAGATGCTCTAAAAATAATGATAGTGATGAGAATAGTAGTAGCAGTAGTAGCAGCGGCAACGGTAGCGGTTTCGGTCACGGTAACGGTAATAATAATTAGTGATAGTAATTGTAATAATTGTAGTAGTAACCAAACAGTAATAGGCCTAGTAATTGTAGCCGTTGTAACATATAATAAATAACAATAATGATAATGATGACGATAGTAATTACTGGTAGCCTATTATATTGGTATTGATATAATATATTACTTGTATAATTGACAATGGCAATCGTAACAATCGTTTACCTTTATGCGCATTAAAAGATTACAATTTGTAGCATCGTGAACGGATGATCACAAGTTATTACATGAGTCGAATTAAACTTTATGGCATCCATGCAAGACGTCCACAAAGTCCTGCTACTCGCTTTTCCAACGTCTTCTGCCAATGAAAGGCTGAATGCATGCTGGCAGCGTGTTGTTGCTAACCCAATAAAAATGTCTGACTGATTGATGATTGGCCAATATTTGCGTAGCGCTTTTCTGGTACATCCAAAAAGGACCCTGATATCAGCCAATGCTACGGAGGTCAATTATATCCAAGGCTGAAAGTGAGTGTCCGGGTATGCCCGGATATGAGACCCGGCATTGATTTTGGTGACCTGCCGTTGCCGGGTCTCAACCGGGCGCATGTCTGGCATTTAAGCATCATAAACAATAAACAATAAAAACTATAGCCTACCAATTACGAATTCTTGTGTGAAATTTGTTTAGTTTTCCCTCTTGTTTACGCCAATGGTTCTCTGAAGATAGTAGGACCCTGTGTACTGTCATCTTAATTATTGGTGCGACTGCACTATTTCCAGAGAACCAGTGCATGGCGTAGACAAGGAGGAAAACTATACAAATTTCACTCAAAAATTCGTAATTTTCTTCCTATGAAATGGGTTTCCCCCATTAGCTCGCTCTGCCATCCTCTCTGGTAGTGTATCCTCGTCTGTCTCTCGTCTAAACACTTGCCTGTTTTCTAGGGGATGAACGCGCTGGGAGCGCTTCTGAAAGGCTCTTGCTGCGAGAAGCGCTTTATAAATGGTCAGATACAATACAATACAATGCAATACAATACAATACAATACAATACAATACAGTCATCTGAAGACCTGCTGCTCATTATGGGACCGTGAACATTGATGGCCATGCACAGTCGCACTAATAATTAATTAAACCATCTGTATGCGAATACAATAATATTATAGTCTGAACAGCATAAAAAAGATAATCGAGCAGAGGCCATTGTCTGAGACCCTATTGTGATAGACGTGAATTTTTTCCCAAAGACAAAGGCGGAAAACATTAGCCGAGTAGAAAAAAACGATACCGTATTTTTATATAATGTCTATTTTGGTATATTTTTATCTTCTTCGTTCTCGGCAACTTTGCTTGATTGTTCCGTATATAGGGGCGCCCGGTACGCATATAGGCATTCCGTACCCGATTTCGTAGCATTGCAAGCCATAACGCTTTTTCATTGGCATGTTCCAGATTATGAATATTCATAACCAATGACGTGTTTAGTGCCTTACACGTGCGCTGCTGTTGTTGGCATATGGGGGGATGGCCGATTGCGGTGCGCATAAAGTTATAAAGAGTTTCCATTCGATAGTGAAGTAGGCTAATCGAAAGTGTGAAGGTAAACTTCTAATCAGAGCAAAAATAAATTGCAAAGGTTACGCGATGCTACGTGCGTGCCAGCGAATATGTCATCCACCAACTCATCGCTTCAATAATACGCTGTGGTCAACAGCTATAGGCCTATATGATGCGTCACGCGTCTGCTTCGTTGAATCAACCGCCTCCTGCGATACCAAAAATCAAAACTGCACTACAGAAGTCATTACATTAGATTTTACTAGACTTCAGTTGCCTAAATTCGCACCAGTTGAAATAAGTGTTCCACACATTCTCATTTGTAACTTTAAAAGCTCTAGGTTTATTCAGTTTTCGTGAACTGTCTCATTTTCCATGCCTACTGTTCGGCAACCAGTAATATTTCGAGCTTAAGTACAGTAGTTCGTGTCAATCTCAGTTCTAGTGAAAATCATCCTAAATTTTAAACCTTTGTGTAGTCCATGCGCAATTGCATCTAGGCCTAGATACGTTTTATTAAGATGTGTGACGGTTATCTTCATTCAAATTATTCAAATTTGATTATTTTGAATCATGAATCAGAACCCTTTGCATCCACGTTCACAGACCTTCTAATTCCACGTTCTGACTTCCTGACAGGAATAGATTTGTAGAAACACTTCTGTAGGCTAGGCTACAGCTAAGAACTAGCAAAAAAGGTCATTGTCTTCCGATTGGAAGTAATTTACCATGGAGGATGGCAAAGGAAAGAAGGGGTTGTGGCGTTATGCAGTTCTAAAAAGTCCTTAAACAGTCCTGTAAAAGTGAACGTTACTGCTGAATTATGAATAGCCTAAGTACTAAGTAGGCCTGCCAATAAAAGCATTAATATGAATGCAAGTGGCCTTATGGCTTTACATAATAGAAAGGCATTTGCTAAAAACATCAGTGTTACTCTGTTATCATTGCTCATCAATAAATAATATTACCTTTATTCAACAATACGGTTGACATGCCGCAACCTATAGTCTAGCGGCTCTATAATTATATAGCCTAAAGACAACTTGTCACGATTCAGACATAGCGAAATCCCAACATCTGCAGCTTGACCTACCTGCCAATTGCTTACATTTTAAATACAATTATTAAACAAAAATCGGGTGTTTAAATTTTTGGGTGAGGCAGTATAATAATAATTTTCGTCTATTCAACAATCCGGTTGAAAGACCGCAATCGGTTACAGAGTATTATAATTATGCAGTTGAAACAGTTTGCAGAAACTCAGATTACAGAATACATAAATCTTAACTATACTAGCTTACAATAGGCTACATGGAGCTAAAACAGTTTAATTACAAAGCATATCCGCCCAATAATAAATCACGCAACGCAGCTTTATCCCATTATATGCAAAACTGTTTGGTGTAGGCTATCTAGCTATTTATTAAAGCACTTTATAAATCTTAGCAGGTAACTGCCATATTATAGTCTACTAGGTCTAATGGACGCAAAGGCTGCGAGTTATTAAACATAATAGCCTAAGATTATTGATATTGCCAACGCAAGCCGCAGTCTGTAAACAAAACGTGCTTAATGATGTCACTGGTTATGAATATTCATAATATGGGATCGGCCAATGAAAAGGCGCTTAAGGCTGACAATGCTACGAAATCGGGTACGGAATGCCTATATGCGCCCGGTACATCGGCATTTTAATTACAGACTAACAGTTTTTTTGCGCCCTGAAGGTGATAGAATACAATATTCTCCCTCAGGTAGCCTGGTCTACAAAAAGAAATTATCATACGAGACAATAAAAATACAAGGATCTTTTAATAAGTGAAAGTTGATAGAGTCTATAAGACAATAAAGCAATTAGACTAGACGATGAAAAACGAGACGTAGGCTATAAATCTTGCAAGGTCTCGATGCTTGATGCACTGGATGGCATGGCAAAAATATATTTTTGAAGACATTGTCAGTTTTTTAATGGGTTTCCAGTAACTTGAGCTATGCGCATTGTTCCTCGTCTAGAATGGAATTTATTACATTATTACTAATTGCGTAATTACAGAGATTTTTGCTGTTGTTCTTCACTAGTTTCTGCTTGTCCTGCCAACATTGTAGTTGTTTATGAGTAAAGGATATACCCCGGTAGCCACATAGTAGACCTATGTTTCTGGAAAAATACTGCTATTATTGGTTCTCGCTTGTGCTGCGATTACTACCCATAGGCGTACGAGGCGGGGTGCAGGGGGGCAAATGCCCCCAACTTTCGGGCAAATGTGGTTTTCGGGCAAAACAGACACCCGAACGACTAAAAAAACCTCATCAACTTTCGGGCAAGTCTGGTTTTTCGGGCAAAGATAGCCGCGAACGACTAAAAAAAGTCATAAACTTTTTCCGGATATGTTTTCGGGCAGAAGTTCAATCTTTGCCCCCCCCCCACTCGTGAAAACTCCCGTACGCCTATGTTACTACCTCTAAAAGGAGATTTGCCTGCTTTCTATACCAGTTGCTTGAGACTTTCTCTTTAGCCGTGGCTGGGCTGTGAGCGCCTCTGACTAGTTCCCTTGGAAGAATTAGTTTTTCTGACTTGTGCCTTTGATGATGCTATATCACGCGACAGCCGCTCATTTATGGAAATACTCGACTTCTAATTACAGGAGTTTCTTCGTTTAACGGCTTAATGACAAAACAAATAACAAAACATTTTATTCCCATGAAGCATATTCTATCCAACCTGTTCACAATGCAACTTAATTATGCAACGTGTTCATACTGTACAATAAACATATCATGTTTATAAGATATAGAAAAAAACACATTTCATTGTGTCAAGGCCCAAAAGGGGCAGTTGCCCCGCTTAATTAGGGCCAACCCTTTAACTATGTACATTGTATATTGGCGGTTGTGTAGAAGCAGCACATAATGGATAACATGTATGCCTTTGGAAATAACGAACGCAAAACGCAAACAAGTTAAGTGCTCTCAATCAACTTCATGACCCTTGCATGTTTGCCTAAGCGCCAATGACCGTAATGGGGCAACCCTAATTATGACCTCCATTCTCTGAACAGTCACCCACTTAACCCGTGCCAGTGTCATGTCAGGTTACAGAGGTCAAAGGTTTCAAAGGTCAGAGTTCAACGATTACTAAGATACATGTGAATAAGTCAGGCGTGGTGTCTGTCTTTTGGTTCCAACCCCTCGGTGAGCTCTTCCCGAAGACCAACGGTGCAAGGCAGACGTTCGCGCACTCCCCGTGGGTGGACGGTGCCAGGCTGGCTGCATCGAGGGAGAGAAGACTGACCCTGTAGCAGTGGCGTAGCCAGAAAACTATGATGGGGGGTATGCCTGGCCGGATGCCCTTCCTGACACCATCCCAACAGTAGTACAGTAAATAAAAATTGAATAAAGTAACAAAGGGAAAAGAGTAAGAACAGCAATTTTTACTACGAACAATAATTTATTGGTTTTTTAAATTTTATTTATGTGGATAAATTACCTTTTTAAAAACTTTTTCCTAAGCCGATGGGTTTTTTACACACACCTCCAATCCCCTTGTTTACGCACTCCCCGTTGGGGATGGTGCCAGCCTGGCTGCATCGAGGGAGAGAAGACTGACCCTGGAGCCTTGAGGAAGGAGAGAGACAGACAGACAGACAGACAGACAGTAGGAGCCTTGATGGATCGGTCCTAAAGGGTGTGGACTTGCAATCGATTTATAACGCTCTGCGTTCGACGTGAAACCGCCACAGAGCGGTATTTATTTTATTTATTTATTTCTCCATTTCTATAGCGCCCTTTAAATCTCTGTTTTCTGAGAGGCACTCCCGACTGTGACACTGCATCAGAGTTTCACGCCGAAGCGCACGAGCAACCGCAAGTGAATTATTATAGTACAGCTTCTACAACATCGTCAGTAGTTATAGCTTCTTCCATGCTGCTTTACACACACACACACACACACACACACACGAACACGAACACGCACATACACGCACACACACATTGTGGGGAGCGGTGATGTAGTGGTGGCGTCGTTGCTCTGGAGCCGGAAGGTTCGAGGTTCGAATCCATCTCGCCGCGTAAGGACCTTGAGCAAGTCCTTCACTCACAATTGCTCAGCGCTTCGGCGTGAAACTCCGATGCAGTGTCTGCTCTGCATTTGGGAGCGCCTCTGAGTAGAGAGAAAGAGCTTGAAGGGGCGCTATAACAATTGCACATACAAACAATCAAACACACTTACACTACTGTCAACTGTTAGCGTAAATGCTAAAGCTCGTTAACCAGTACAGTTATAACTGTATGTTTTAAAAGACATACGAATTTTTTGGTATTGTGGTACTATTATAATCCTTGTACATCTTTTGTCATTCTAACATACTGTTCACGCATACTACTGTCAACTGCAAGAGAGATACTATGATATACGTTCATTAACCAGTAGAGTTTTAATTGTATTTTTAAGACAAAATGATTTTGTTATTGTGGTATTGTAATCCTTTTCCATCTTGCGTCGCTCATCGTAAATTGCCCCCTGGAGGTTTTTATATAGCGGCAATAACTGTGAAAGGCGGCCAATTACCTCAATCTGCGCCGCAGACCTAGACAGAAGCGCCGCCACCGCCACCGCAGACGAGGTTCCGAATTAACCGCCCACACTTCGGTGCCATCAATTGTTCGCACGCGTTATTGAAGGCTGCTTTTATTGATGCCAGACGCTGTTGACTTTTGCGTCGTTGTCTGCAGGAAGACCGATCTCCCCTCATGAAGGCCGCCGGCCATGCTGCTTTAGGATATGAGTTTTTGTTCCTTTCTTTAATGGACTTTTGCAGCTGCTGATTCGCCTGGATTTTGGAAATACTTTTCTTCTTCCTGTATGTGTCGGTTCTTCTCTATGTCTCTGTCTGTCTCTGTCTGTCTGTCTGTCTTCGTCTGGCTGTCTTTGTCTGGCTGTCTTTGTGTGTCTGTCTTTGTCTGGCTGTCTTTGTCTGTGTCTTTGCCTTTATTTTTCTCTGTCTATCTATCTTTTTCTCTGTCTATCTATCTCTGTCTCTGTCTGCTGTCTGTTTCTTTCTCTGTCTGTCTGTCTGTCTGTTTGTATCTCTATGTCTCTCTGTTTGTTTGTCTGTGTCTCTGTCTTTCTCTTTTTCTCTGTGTCTCTTTCTCTCTGCCTCTGTCTTTGTCTCTGTCTCTGCCTGTCTGTCTCTGTCTGTCTCTCTCTTTAGCTCTGTCTCTTTCTCTCTGTCTATCCTTTCTATGTTCGTTCGGTTTAGTTGTAATTTCATTCTCGGCGTAAGACTTGCTTGGCTTTTTTAATCGTTTATCCACAAAAGGCTGAATTGCTAATTCCATACAGGATATATAAATTACACTGAAATGCTTACTTTTGAGGTACGCTACTCTGAAGCGTTTGCATTTAATTTTAAAGAATGCAAAAATGCATTATTTGTTAGAAGCATTTGAGTTCAAATATAGATTAGGCTTAGAAGTAATTATCACCCTATAAGCAAAGAGAAAAGTAATATTTATAGAAGATGTAGAAAAGAGGAATGTAAACATGCAATTAAAGTTGGATGCGCGATGAAAACATACATAATGTGTTTTAAATAATTGCACGATGCTGTGCGTACGTACGACATTGTATGTAATAGGATTTGGGCAGATTATATCATAGGTATTTCCCGCACTTCTATTATTTTTTGTTACTAAACATTTTATCTAAGAGAGGCTTAGCCTATGATAGTTTAGCAGCCTGTGACTGTTCTTCATAATTTTATAGCATCCCGGAATTATTTCTTCTGTCAGCGGCCCTGGTTAGAGAGTATCTAAACTATCTTTGTGTTACAGAGCAAATGCTGCAGTCCGAGTCGTTTCAAATCGCTCCAAGTCTTGCAGTACAGCCCATCTGGAAGTCTTAACGTCACCGTTCTGCCCGATCTAATCGCTCTCAAATGCCGCTGTCGCCGTTGCTAAGCATCCGCCACCGGCGCCCTCTCCCCTGTCGGTGGTGCCAGGGTCACGCGCGTATCTTCTATAGTTGAGTGCTTATACAAACAGTTGCATCCAACGACGAGCTTCATCATTTAGAGCAGACGTACGAGAGCGTGCCGGCGTGGCATAACCCGATGACGTCATCGCGTCTGTTCCCGTCGTCATGACAACGATTGTGTGATGCGTCGACGCGTGCGACGCTTACTCTCGTCTCGTTCTGTTCCCGTCGTCGTCATGACAACGATTGTGTGCTGCGTGGAGCGTGTGACGTTTATTCTCGTCTCGTTCTGTCTGTTCCCGTCGTCATGACAACGATTGTTGGTTTGCGTCGAGCGCCTGCAACGTATATTGACGTCTCTCCGTCTTCTGTTCCGTTGTCATGGTTACGATTGTGCCGCGTCATGCTGTATACGTCGTCACTTAGTCGTCTGAAAGCAAGCACGACCTTGGAGACGCGGCTACTCCCTCCGTCTCCAACGTTAATGTAGACTTTTTTACATTTTGCGGGTTGAATGGTTTTTGTAAAATATCGTCTACATGATTGTTCTACTGCTTTTACTGTAGTTTATAATGGTCATTGTCGTTGCTACTGCTAGCATTAATGTGAATGTATATTGTATATTACGTTAACTCTATAATTTAGCTAGCATAGGCATATACGGGAGATTTCAGCATTGGGAGGGAGCAAAGAATTAACTTCTGCCCGAAAAATATATCCAAAATAAATAACTTCGGGGGTTGAAATCTCGAGGCGGGAAATTTTTTCCAATGCAAAAAAGTTGACGACCTTTTTAAATCATTGGGTTGAAATGTCATGCAAAATACGACCTTTTTAGTAATCGGGGGGAGGGGTGTGCTTGCCCGAAAAACCAGACTTGCCCGAAATTAGGGAGGGGGCAAATTTGCCCCGCCCTGAACCCCAGCCTCGTACGCTTATGATAGCGAGCATAACTTTATGGCTTCGACCATGTTATTATTTCAATAAATTATAATGTTGAGGTCGCAGCCACTTTGAACGAGGTGCCAAGACATTTCAGGTTACCGTGTATAATGGACCTTGGGCTCTTACCCAAACCCAATACGTACAGCAGCGTGCACTTATTTAGAACACATTTAAGTCATGGGCAAAATAATAGTATCCGCGGGACCGACGTGTCGGTTATGCTCAGGTTTAGGGGCCATGATGGTCGGTTACGGTCAGGTTAAGCGTCGTGGGGTATTGGTATTTTTGGTGGTGGTGGTGGTGTTGTTGTTGTTGGCGGTGGTGGTAGTTTTATTGGTGTCGGTTGTAGGCCATATTTGTATTTCATATAGTGCCAACTGATCGGGTTTGAAAATCGCCATGCTCTGCTATTTTGCAATTTCAGTGTTGATGCTACTTGTGCGTAGTAGCACTTCTGAGGATAACAGCCATTAAAATTGGCTTCTAGGACGTTAACCTTTCCCTTCGTAGATATATATATATATATATATTATATGTTCTTGTGTGTTCCAAATGCTCGTGTGTATATACATATATACATATATGTGTTCTAAAGTGTTCGAAATCATGAGCTTATAGGCTACTCTGCGTGTATATTATGAGCTTATTTGCCAGCTATATAATGTGGACCGACTTACGCAAGACTAGCGCAGAAAGACCGAGACGGCGTTTGCATTGAAAGAGAAATTGCCCAACAACAAATTAACATGCAGGTGTGCGAGAGAGACGGAGACAGAATTTATGGAGATTTTTGGCTCTTTTTCCACCGGCTTTTTCTTTCCAATATCATCACCAGCTGCAGAAGTTCTCCATCTTCTTATAAAAGTTTCGCCACCTGGACACATACAGCAGCAGCAACCCTGGAAGCTGGTTACGGCTCGAAAAATGTTTTATAATGTTGTACATTGACGACATACATGCTGCTTGAATGGCTGACATGGGCGCCCGCACATAGGGGCATGGGCGGAATTTATCAGGGGCTAGGGGGGCTAAGCCCCAAGAAGGCCCAGATTCAGCTTTTTTACCATGAAAATGGTATCTTTCCCGGGCTTAGCCCCCCCCCCCCCAATAATGGAAACCAAACTCCGCCCATGCATAGGGGCAAGAAGTGGCACTTGCCTTCCCCCTTCTCTGGAAAGTTGAAACCTATTTCCAACTTCTACTTTTTGGCTGTTTACAAATTTATTTCAACTAAAAAAAATTATAAAAAATTAAATTGAGAAATTTACAGTAAGAAAACCTCTATGAAAAATACCAATGTATATAAAGTATGTTCCTAATTTCTTGCCTTCCATTTTCAACCTCTTGCTATTTAAAAACTTTAACCGTGATCATCGAATTTTGCCCCCTCCTGCAAAAATGTCTGCGGGCGCCCATGATGGCTGAACGTCACTTGTGTATATTATTATTATTCCAAACTCTTTGCTAGTCAGTACCAAAGTGATTGTAAGTGTGTTCAATCGTATCTTTTTATTAATATAATAAAGAAATTGTTGTTGGTGAATCGTCATTGAATTCGTTACCATTAAGAAGTTAATGAGTTGTAGGTAATCACTTCTATTTCATGACGACACGCACCTAGGCATATTCGCGACACACCGGTTCAGAATCTCTGGTGCCTTACGATGCCAAGATATGAACTTTGAATGCCAGCCTTTTAGTTTATACTTTTTACTCGGCTTTTAGTGCACGCGTGCACGACACAACATTGACCGTCATAGCCATACATCTTTTAGGCCTAACCCACGCTATTCAAAAACTGGGAGCATACATTATTATCTAAGTCTAAGATTACAGCAGACGCCTATAAAAAATATATCCCATATAATGTATATATAATATTATATATATTATTATATATTATTATATATATTCATATATATATATAATATTATATATGTATATATATATTATATATATTCATATATAATATTATATATATGAATATATACATATATATAATATTATATATGGATATATATAATATATATATATCCGATTAATAGTAGATAGACGATGAACATGTGTAACCTCTGCGTGCGGTGTAACACTTTCCCACACGTCGCCATTGCTTGTAAATACGCCAAGCGCTTTCAGCAGTTAAGTAATTCTATTTACATAGGCTGCTGAAAGCGCTTAGACGAGTTAAGCGATGACTGGAGTAGGCGAGCTATTGCACAAGCGCTGTGGTCGTCATAGCGCTTGCTTACCGCTTAAGCATTCCAGGTAGCGCCAGCTTGGAATGCCAAAAAAATGCTATGACGACTGATTAATATACACATATATAATTATATATATACGTATATACACACACATAGCCTATATGTATAATTATATATATACAATAAAAATTATGTGCACATATACATGTATACATAGGCCCTACATGCAGATGATTACAGTACTGTAGTAGCGCCTGCAGAGTGTAACTATAATATATAGAGTATAACAGTTACTGTATGTAGACCTAGTTCTGTTTTCGCTTGTTAAGGATGTCTATCTAGTTTAGATAGATTTCTGGCATTGCATAGATAGATCTCAACATTGTTCTAGCGGGAAGCTTTTGGTCCGGCGTATTGAAGCCTTAGCATCGTGCTTTCTCAGTTCTATAGATGTTATCTAGTCTCTCGTTACCTATAGCCTAACGATCATTCACCGGTGTTTTAACTGTTTACATGCTCCATATAACCTTTTTCTATAGGCTACTATACCGCCGTGTTTGGACTGGGAGCACCTCTGAGTGGACTTCTTGAAGAGGGCGCTATGGAATGAGTCGAATGACTGACTGACTGACTGATTGACTGAGGGGAACCGGACATTTACCCCCCTGGACATATTCCCCCCCCGGACATATTCCCCCCGGACAATTACCCCCCCCCGGACGTTTTCTCCCCGTTTTTGACTAGGACATTTACCCCCCGGACAATTCCCCCCATCTGTACATATAGGTTAGGCATCGTGAGGGTCGGTTAGGGTCAGGTTAGGCATCGTGAGGGTCGGCTAGGGTCAGGTTAGGCATCGTGATGGTCGGTTAGGGTTAGTGATAGGGTTAGTGCAGTCAATCATTAACATAGGGACCCTTATGGGAGGGGGAAATGTCCTAGGTCGGGGGGAAAACGTCCGGGGGGGTAAATGTCCGGGGGGAATATGTCCGGGGAGAATATGTCCAGGGGGGAAATGTCCTACATCCTTGACTGAGATACCCCCACCTACCACTACTACTACTACTGCTGCTATTATTATTTTATTTTTTTATTATTATTACTATTAATATTATTCATTATTATTATCATTTTCATTGTCGTAATTAACTATTTTCATTGTTATTATTGTTATTATTATCATTTTTTTTACCCGAGGTATCTATGATCCCTGAGGTGTCAGATATTAATAAGAAATTTATACTCTAGAGTGGCCATCCAAGTCAAGATCAGGAAGAACAAAATTGCTGTTGAAGGCAACAGCGTTAAAACGCTGAATGGTAACAGACATTATCATTATTATTATTTTTTTCTTTATTTATTTTTTACCCGAGGTATTTATTATTATTATTATCACTTTTATTACTGAATATATTCAACATACATACATACATACATAACATAACATAGCCTATCATATAATTATAATCATGAACAAATTATCTGACGTGATTATCATATTCAATAAAATCTGCAATCTTTCTCCATTGTCATCACCAATTGAGTAGGCTTATACGTTGCCCAAAACTTAACAAAGGACGACAACCATAAAGCGAATTATTCCAAACTGGGATCCCAGTTAACCCTTTAATGCCGGATGTATATGATTTCTCATGCCATTTACTACCATCTCGGCATTAAAGGGTTAAACCGAGTCACACACGAGCATCAGATACGTACCCAGCGACCCTGGCTGATTGAATCTAAAATCCAGTTCAATGAGTGCAGCATTAAGTGTATCTGGTGTACCACAGAGGTGATTAAGGGCAGTTTGGTTGGTTAACCAACGTTGAACTCACTAGGAAACTGAGTCCGATTGCACCGATTACACCGTTTGACCCCCGGGTGTATAATGTTTCGTCCGCGTATACGCAGGCCGTGATTTCCATTGGTGCAAAGTTGTTTTGGGGTTGAGGAGTGCATCGTGACGTAATCGACGATTTAGTATCCATGCTTTGGATATCGGAATTGGTGAAACTCGTGTTCAAACTGCGCACTTCTCAGCTTTGTGTGCACTTCTGAGATTTGTAATGAGGGCATTAGCAAATTTCACTTGTATTTTATTGTATTGGTATTGGTATTTTAGTTATTGTATTGTCTTGAATTGTATTGTATTGTATTGTATTGTATTGTAGCCTATTGTGTTGTATTGTAGCCTATTGTATAAGCAAACTGCGATGGTCTTTGTCATTGATCATTATCTTCATCGGAAAGCTCCATTATTATTTGTTGCCACGGTACCTGTTGTCTTGGTTAAGGCCGTATTTAGCAGGATAGTGGGTTGGGTGATTGAACACATACCCCCAATTTTAATATTGTGAAAATGAAGTGATGCATTTACAAACACACGATGCAAGAACTGAGAGGAATTTAATTTTGAGGAAGGCCTCTTGTTTATATCTGAATTTAACAATAGATTAGATCAAAACGATTATATAATCTTGATGATGATGTTGATGATGGTGATGATGGTGATGATGATTATGGTGATGGTGATGGTGATGATGATGATGGTGATGGTGGTGATGGTGATGATGATGACGAAGCTGGAAGCTGCTGAAGTTCCGAATAATTATTAAAGCTTTGTGAATACCTCCCCCCAAGCAAATACTGGCTACAGTCCTGGTCAAGGTCACAGCAACCATGATCATGTATTCGTGTGTTACCATTGTCACAGCTACATGTACTATGGTCACTGGTACCATGGTCACTTCTACCATGGTCAAAAATATACCACTGTTACAGTTACGATGATCAATTGATTATGTATTCATGTATGACCATGGCCACTGCTACCATGGTCACTGCTACTATGATCATGTGTTACCATGTATGGTCAGTTTGGTCACAGCTACCATGGTTACTGCTACCCTGGTATCTACTACCATGATTATGTATTCATGTGTGACCATGGTCACCGCTACCATAGTAACAGTCACCCTGGTCGCACAGCTACCATGGTAGCTCCTACCATGATCACAGTACCATGATCACTGCTACCATGGTAACTGCTGCCATGGTCACAATTACCATGGCAACTGCTACCATGGTAACAGTCAACCTGGTCGCACAGCCGGAGACCCGTAATAGATGAACCGCATGACTTCTCCGAAAGTCGTCTGCAACGTTCTTATGTTCTTTGGTTCAATTGTCTGCTTCGAAAGAACGTGCGCCATGATGTGAACAACGTAAAGCCGATGCCAGTCGATCAGTCCCTCGAACAACAGATGGCGATCTATGAAGTCCGGGGTTGTCAGTCTGTAGGGCTCGACGTTCAGCAGCTCCCTGTGCCTCAGGTACAGTTGGTATGGTTTTCTAGCGCAGTTGTAGTCCCAGTCGTCTGGTCGGTAGTCCCCTCGGTAGGACTCGTAGACGAGCCGGAAGAATTCGGAACCTCGTGCGCCGATCACGATCCCGGCGATCAGCTTTGGGGGCTTCTCCTTGCCGAGGGTGGCCCTGTGGAGCCGTAGAGGGTCGAGGCTGCTGACCACGATGACGTCCGTGTCGAGGTAGATACCACCGTAGGTTTGGATGAGTTGGAACTTAACGATGTCTGCGGCGTGGAAGATGTGCTTTATGGTCTGGTTGAAGATGGTTCTCGGAGGTTCCATGTGGACTGTTTTCAGTGGTACGCGGCGTTGTAGTTTCCGCCACCATTTTCCAGATGGTAGGTGGTTGCAGTGGAGTAGGAGAAGCTGGGGTTTTTGGATGCGGTGGGCGCTGAGGATGCTGACGTAGTTGATGAAGGTTAGGGGGTGGCTGTTGTCCGCGACAAACCAAATGAAGTGGACAATGTTGGGGACAACGTATGGTGGGATGGCCACGATTTGTGTCGCCTCATCGAGAAAAGGTCCCCGCTGCAGAGCGAGGAACTCTGAGTAAGCGGTGGCGAGGATTTTCTCAGGTGTAGTGGCAGTTACTACGGGAATTGTCTCAGGTGTAGGCCTAACTGTTACTACGGGGATTGTCTGAGGTGTAGTAACTGTTGATGCTTCTGACGTTGACTGTTGCCTGTCTGGAAGTTTAAGATCAATAACAGCAGCTGTTTATATTTTCGTATAAAGTAACTAACCTGGACCGTTATTATCATAGACGTACGAGACGGGGGTCCAGAGGGGGCAAATGCCCCCCAAAATTTGGGCAAGCTTGTTTTTCGGACAAACAGACCCGGGTAAATTAAAAAACAGTGTTTTTCTTGAGATTTCAAACCCGACGACTAAAAAAGTCAACTTTTTCGGGCAGAAGTAAAATCTTCCCCCCCCCCCCCCCCACGGCTGAAATCTCCCATTCGCCTATGGTTATTATTATCCAAGTGCAGAAGAACACCTGATCATTTTTGTGCGTCAAGAATAGTATTTTGTTGACAGAGCATCAACCAAATACATAATAACAGCAATCAGTACTTTACAAACTCAATGACTTTCAAGTGATTGGTGCATAAGTCAAAGAATCAATAAAAAGGGTCATTTATATGGACCCACTGAAGCTAGATTGACCCTTCCTTCCTCGATAACATTTGGCTGTAGTAAAACAGTGCAAAGTGCTTTACATGAAATGAACACAAACTGGAAATACAGAATGAGTCTCTGTATGCTATCATTTGATAGGCGAGTGCAGAATATCACGTTACAATTTTAGACTTGATATTATCATTGATGCAGTATCGACAGGAAGCTTAACACAGTGTGCAATAATTCTTGTGCAAACAAAGGTATTTTATAAGAAAGGGCTCAACCTTACAAAGATTGTTTTCAGTTCGTGCATTTTGCTCCATTTATATATAATGTATGTGTGCATGTATGTCGCAAAGGTTTGTCAGTCACTCATTCAATTGAGTAAAGCGGGGAGGAGACCCGACCGACGACTCCAATTGGAGCGTAGACTCGGAACCGACCTGGGCTGGCGAATCAAAGTCCACCGTGCCCACCTTCTCGTGGTGCGACCTGTTAGTAACCTTTCCGTATGGAAGGGTGAACGAACGGGCACGGATGGCAAACAGAGGGAAGGCAATGGCAAACCACCCCTTATCTTCTGCCAAGAAAATAGTCATGGTGTATCTAAAGAGTGAGTCAACGATAGAATAGAGAAGGAGGAGACACTGCAGCAAACAGCAACTTGGAGGAAATTGAGCTATACTTTGGCCATGTGATGAGATCTAACGGTTTGGAAAAGGAGCTGATGACGGCATGCGGTGAGGGAAGGAGAAGATGCGGAAGACCAAGGAAGAAAATTAATGGTTGGATGAGGTACAGGAAAAGTCTGGCATGAGACTGGAGGAGCTACGAGAGGCGACTAGGGAGAGGAGACATTGGAGAGGATACATCAGGGCTTTCGCCAGAGCTCCAGAAGCTGACGGCACCAGGTGACCAGGTGCATGTATGTATGCATGAGTGCTTGTTGTAGCGCTCTTCAAGATTCCTACTCAGAGGCGCTCCCGACTACAGTCCGGAAACTGAATCGGAGTTTTGGATACAGAATGTTGTAAGAAAAGATCTACATGTACTTGCTTCGTGGTGTAAACTGAAAAACGATCGTTGCAAGAATCGATGCTGCGATTATTAGGACGAAGTAGGCGTGGTTACTCCACCTCATCTCTGCAAGAACTTCTCGTCGAATTATTCCATTCGCTTACAGGAATTCAGCGTCAGTGTCCCTGAAAATAGACGAAATTTATATTACTGACGGCCATATCGAGTGATTCAAGGCCGTAGCTAGGTGGTGTTTTGGGTGTTTGAACACCCCCGAAACTAACACTCTCGTGACGTAAGGCCTTATAATTAACTGATTGGTCTAAACAAAATGACTTCGAGTGTCAAAAAGAGTGAATCATGACCAACTAGTAGTGGCGTCGTTGCCTTGGAGCCGGAAGGTTCGAGGTTCGAATCCACCTCGCCGCGTCAGGACCTTGGGCAAGTCCTTCACTCACAATTGCTCAGCGCTTCGGCGTGAAACTCCGATGCATTGTCCGCTCTGCATTCGAGAGCGCCTCTGAGTAAACAGAGCTCTAAGGGGCGCTATAACAAGTGCACATACAAACAAACAAACAAACAAAGCAAACTAAAATGACCAAATGACATGACAGCTTAAATGACCGATTCTTGACTGACTATAAGGTGACTAAATGATCGATCCACATGACTGCCCAAATCAGTTATTGGCTGTTTTAACTTAAGTGATCGACTGGCCATAATAAATATGACCAATTGATTGAGTGACTGGTTGGCTGAATGACTCACTGACTCACCGAGTAACAGAGCCTCGCCGCAAGCAGCCTAAACACTTGAGTGCCTCGTGGCCTAATAACATACAACGTTTATTTGACTATCGCAAGACTTAAGTGGTTTACATTAACATACGTTTAATAATAATTACAGTAGCCTATCGGACCTCGGTTGTTCTAGACATATATTTGAAGCCTACACAGACATTTGTGTTCTTGCTACTCATTAATTAAATCGCTTCATCTGTAGTACAAGATACTCACCGGAATAGGTTACACGTGTAAATACGAATAAGCCAGTCCTTCGTCCAACCTTCAGGTATGATAAACATGCTTTGATGACAAACTGGGGTCCATTGGTCTCGTTTTATTCGCATCGTATCACATACCGAACACACGTTAATTTTATGCACATACTTATGCCGATGCGTAATTAAATGCACGCTTTCTATGTATACGCGAAAATACATAAATATTATTGTATATAGGGCCTATATATAGTATGAATATACATAAATATAGGGTTTATATATAAGGCAGGTGCTTGCGTTCGTATTCTTAATAATAATATACTGAGGCCGATACGTAACTAAATGCACGTTTATGTACATGTATTACATGAATATATATATATATATATATATATATTCATGAATATATATATATATATATATGTAATTATTATTATATGGCAGGTGCTTGCGCTCATATTCTTAATACAGTAGCCTACGGTGAGGCCGATTTTTTCCTTTGCATTCTACACGAGCTGCTACGTGAGCCCAGTTTGTGTTTACCAAGCTTCACAATGTGTGCATTGAATCGTGAACATTGAACAAGCCGCAGTGTTTGAGACGAATCATGACATCGTGCCTACCCATAATCGTCTGTATACTGCTTTACATTGTAGGCTATAATATAATGTATATTATTATAGGCCTCTCGCCAGATAGGCCTTCCTTTGAGAAAACGCTAGTTGAAGTTCGTTGGGCCTAGGACCTAGTTGTCTCGAATGTGAACGACTTTCGTATTGGCCTACTAGAGCTGTAAGCTTACACTTATTGGGCCTCTGAGGTGCCATAAAATGATTTAACATCGCGAATGAAATACGGCACTTAGCCTGATGGGCAGAGCATTAGTTTAATGTTAACATGCTATGATACTTTTAAACCGTGTTTGCTGGGGAACTATCTTTACTACACCAGTGGCGTAGACAAGGGGTTTAGTGGGTTAAAAATTGGCTTAGGACAAAAGCTTTTTTATTTATCCACTTAAATAAGAAAAACAAAACTATTGTTTGTAGTAACAATGTTTTCTTCCCTTTGTTACTTTATTCTCTCTTATTATTTAATTTATTTACTGTAATACAGTTGGGTTGGTGTCAGGATGGGCATCCAGTTATAAACTCCCCATCATAAATTCTGACTATGCCACTCTGCTACTCTTATTGTCAGTGTTCATGCATTTCTAGAGTTTTAATAGGTGGAAAACTTTGTGGCGAATTATTTGGTAGACCAAATTACAGTTTTAAAAAAGGTCGATTAATACAGAACAATCTATTATTACTTTTGGGGTTTGACAGATCCGGAGAACATCACTCAGAACAAAGTGTGATAGACAATCGGCTAAAAAGCCTACAAGATAGTTTTTTAAAAGGTTTAAAGTTCTGCCGCGAGTCATTCTACCGTACGATATTGAAACAATAATCTTGCCGCACATGGAATTGTACCTGTGATAGTTTTTTTCCACGACGTTCGCAGAACCTTAAAAACGACTCTGCAACAACAATCATTGTCTGCGACGTATTCTTAGCTGCCAACGTCTGAGCCGTTTGTCACGAGTCGTTCAAAATAACATGTCTAGTCACGCGTTGAGACTTTGCGAGTCTTAGTCACTGTGAATGAGACACCAGTCTAATCTCATTTTAAGCGATCATGACTCAACTACAAATACCTTTTCTTTGGCCTGGACCGAACCACGATGCCATACATAGTAGCGGCGCTAGGGGGCTAAGCCCCCTAAACAGCGCTCAGCCACCAACACCACCACCCCAAAGAAAATGCGGAAAATGTGTACAACCATGGGTACATGATGCTGTATGCAGACCTGAGAAAGAGCAAAATCGGGAAAATTAAGTCCAAAACCATTGGATGACTTAAAAATCAGATTTTTTGGCGGGAAAAATGGAATATTTTTATTTGTGTTTCAGGCAGAACGACTAAAAGAAAGAAAACAAGGTCCGCCGATTGGGGGGGGGGGGGGGAAATAAAAGATTAAAAGACGGAAATTTTCAGGACCAACTTCAACCCCCAAAAACTAAAATCCTGGCGCCGCCACTGGCTATAGAAATCGTTTTGCTATAATAATTATGATGATTTATTAACTAGTGCCCTAACTTTTGACGTGTTTTTTTATTTCTGCATTTGCTTTAGCGCCCCTTCAAACTCTCTACTCAGAGGCGAAGGACTTGGTCAGAGTCTCCACGCAGTGTTTAATCTAGACGTCTCTGGGGGGGGAAAGTTCCCCCCCCAGGATTGACATTTCCCCCCCCAGAAAAATTTGACAAAATGATATTGGTTTTTTGTTACTATATACTTTCATCATTGTTTTACATGAAGTGTTATAATATACCGTGATGTTATTTACTATTATATGATTATAATGACATTATTTACTATTATTATATAGGATACTATCATGTTGCAATGAGTATAACTTACTGTATAATATTTGTATAAACACTATTTTTGCAAAACTAAAAACAGATATGACATTCCCTCCAGAAAATTTGACAAAATGATATTGGTTTTTTGTTACTATATACTTTCATCATTGTTTTACATGAAGTGTTATAATATACCGTGATGTTATTTACTATTATATGATTATAATGACATTATTTACTATTATTATATAGGATACTATCATGTTGCAATGAGTATAACTTACTGTATATATTTGTATAAACACTATTTTTGCAAAACTAAAAACAGATATGACATTCCCTCCAGAAAATTTGACAAAATGATAATAGTTTTAGTTGCTGTTTACATCATCGTATTACGTGAACTGTTATATTATTGTAATAGCCTACTATTAATTATTATATGGTTAATGCATGATTATAATGTTATTATTTACTTTTATAATATATGACACAATCCTGCTAAAATGAGAATAACTTACTGCTAATATTTGTACAAATACTACTTTTATACAACTGAATGGCTTCTCACCAGTGGTATCCTTCAAATTTTAAACTGTAAAATTTCAAAATGTTTGGTCCTATTATTTGAACACATATATATAGTACAACCTAAAAACAACATCATTACTACACATGGTTTCCTGAATTTGGTAACGGTAGTTTATTAGTTCTTGGTTGGTTTGTGTACCATTTAATATGATTTCAAAAAGTATGTCCTGGTCAGCAATTCAGTACCATCTTGGGAAACAGGGTTAAACTGATATAGTGCTGAAAAGTCAGCTTATATATAGGCTACTGTTATATTCATGTCTGCATTTATTCATTAGAATAACTCAGCAACAGGAGAATTGAGCTGCTGAACTCGATACATAAAGATATTTTTATTGAAATTATAATCATATATATATACATATACATATATAATTAAATATATATATATATTGGATCCTAAAACACTTTTTTATCCGTACTGAATAGTCTAATGGAGTTATTTTGCTAAAATTGCACCTTAAAAGAGTACCATTACAGTGTGTAAATAACCCCCCAAATATTTGTTAAGTGTTGCTTATATCTATTGAAGTCCACTCTTGTGTAAGCACTGAAAAGTACAGGCATTTTGTTAAGATGGTAGCTTAAAATGCTGCCATTTCAATGTGGAAATTCAAAAAGTTTCTGATGAGGCTCTGAAAAAGTACAGGTATTTTGTTAAGATGGTAGCTTAAAATGCTGCCATTTCAATGTGGAAATTCAAAAAGTTTCTGATGAGGCTCTGAAAAAGTACAGGTATTTTGTTAAGATGGTAGCTTAAAATGCTGCCATTTCAATGTGGAAATTCAAAAAGTTTCTGATGAGGCTCTGAAAAAGTACAGGTATTTTGTTAAGATGGTACCTTAAAATGCTACCATTGCAATGTGGAAATTTAAAAAATTTCTGATGGGGAGGGGGCACAGCCCCTCCCCATACCCCTCCCCCTATGGGTCTCGGCGCTACGCGCCTCACGAGCGTCCTTCGGACGCTCGATTGTCTCTCCCCCCCCAGAAATCTGAATTCCCCCCCCAGCGGACGGGGACTAGATTAAACACTGGTCTCCACGCGGTGGCTTGGGGTGGATTCGAACTTTGCCAGTGCCAGTCCCAAGCCTGGATAAAGGAGGAGGACGTTACTAATGGTTTTAGTGTCGTTAAACTGCAACTATACCACCACTCCTCGGTCACATGTAATCTAGAAATGCCAAGCTGTGATTCGGTGATTTGAAAGGAACTTATCTACCAGAATGCTGCATTATTTTAATGATTTCATTCAACTTATGATTTGATTTATGCCTATAATTACCAGTTAATTATTACTTCAATGTAGGCCTATAATAATAATTATGTTTTATGCTCCATTGTGCGTTTGCAAGTGGAATTTAAAAAGAAAAAAGAAACTTAGGCTACCAACATTATTGTTTGACCGGTTTCCGCGAAGCTTAGTGCGAACGTGACTGAGTGATACTTCTTACATTTATAATCTTAAGTCTCAGTCAGCTGTCCATGCAGATTTTTATTATTAAAGAACTTAATAATTAATAATCGGGATGGCTTCATTTTATTTGAGTGTGATTTGGTACATGTTTCATTTGAAGTGCGATTTAGATGTAAGCTTAATTCAATTTTAGTACAATTGTCAGATTATTTTGGGCCTGATGTAATGTGAGTGTAATTTAGAGCTTGATTAGGCCTAAGTTTCGGTATGCATGGGTCTGATTGAATTTTAGAGTGATATGGGGCTTGACAAAATTTGAGTATAATTTTGATAGAGCTCTCTTATCTATACCAGTTCCCACAGTGATACGAGTCGTTTTTAGGTGAACTCTAAACGTTTTGGCCTCTGCCCCGGCCTCGACCCCGGCCACGGCCACAACCACGGCCCCTGCCCCTTCCCCTGCCCTTGCCGCCCCTGGCCAAAGTGACCAAGACCAAGGCCAAGACCAAAGTGACCAAGGCCAAGGCCAAGACCAAGGCCAAGGCCAAAGCCAAGGCCAAGGCCAAAGTGACCAAGGCCAAGGCCAAGGCCAAGGCCAAAGCCAGCCAAAACGGCCAAGGCCAAAACGGCCAAGGCCAAAACGGCCAAGGCCAAAACGGCCAAGGCCAAAACGGCCAAGGCCAAAACGGCCAAGGCCAAGGCCAAAGCCAAGGCCAAAACGGCCAAGGCCAAAACGGCCAAGGCCAAAGTGACCAAGGCCAAGGCCAAGACCAAGGCCAAGGCCAAAGCCAAGGCCAAGGTGACCAAGTCCAAGGCTAAGGCCAAAGTCACCAAGGCCAAGGCCAAGGCCAAAACGGCCAAGGCCAAAACGGCCAAGGCCAAGGCCAAGGCCAAAGTGACCAAGGCCAAGGCCAGGGCCAAAGCCAAGGCACAAAGATAAGGCCAAGGCCAAAGTGACCAAGTCCAAGGCTAAGGCCAAAGTCACCAAGGCCAAGGCCAAGGCCAAGGCGGCTACGGTCCCGGCCCCGGCCCCGGCCCCGGCCCCGGCTGGCCCCGGCCCCGGCCTCTGCCACACCCCTCCCCCCACTCCCTCCCCCTCCCCCTCCCCTCCCTCCACGCCCCTCCCCTACCCCTTCTCTTTCTCTTTCCCTTCCCTCTCCCCCTCCCAGTCCCCTCCCCTCCCTCTCCCCTACTCCCCTCCCCTTCTCTCCCCCTCCCGTACCCCTTCTCTCCCCCCTTCCCTCTCCCCCTCCCCGTCCCCCTCCCCTCCCTCTCCCCCCTCCCCTCCCCTCCCCTTTCCCTCCCCTCCCACTCCAAGGCCAAGGCCAAGGCCAAGGCCAAGGCCAAAGCCTAGGCCAAGGCCAAGGCCAAGGCCAAAACGGCCAAGGCCAAAACGGCCAAGGCCAAAACGGCCAAGGCCAAGGCCAAAGCCAAGGCCAAAACGGCCAAGGCCAAAACGGCCAAGGCCAAAGTGACCAAGGCCAAGGCCAAGGCCAAGGTGACCAAGTCCAAGGCTAAGGCCAAAGTCACCAAGGCCAAGGCCAAGGCGGCTACGGTCCCGGCCCCGGCCCCGGCCCCGGCCCCTGCCACTCCCCTCCCCCCACTCCCTCCCCCTCCCCCTCCCTCTCTCCTCTCCCGCCCCCGCCCTCTCCCCTCCCCTTCCCCTACCCTGCCCCTCCCCCTCTCCCTTCCCCTCTCCCTCCCCTCCCCTCCCCGCCTCTCCCCTACCTCTTCTCTTTCCCTTCCCTCTCCCCCTCCCAGTCCCCTCCCCTCCCTCTCCCCTCCTCCCCCTCCCCTCCTCTCCCCCTCCCCTCCCTTCTTCCCTCTCCCCCTCCCCGTCCCCCTCCCCTCCCTCTCCCCCCTCCCCTCCCCTCCCCTTTCCCTTCCCTCCCACTCCCACTCCAATTACCACTGCCTCCTTCTCCCTCTCTTCCTCCCCCTCCCCTCCCCACCCTCTTCGTCGGTCCTTTCCTTTTTCACACCGTCTCTTCCTGACAGCGAGGCGGATAAATAACCGACAAATTTGATCAAATATTGTTGTTAAAGATTGCGGTTTTTGAAATAAAAACATTCAAAATTTTGAAAAGAATCTGTCCGTTACTTTTGGAGATCCTGTTCGCCTAAATTTGGGTTACATTTTTTATTTATGTAGATTACAGTTGCAAATAGAGAACATAAAGCATTTAGCTCTGACTACGTTTAAGACTTAGATCAATGTTTGCATAAAAGCAGCGCAACAATCAACAAGATGCAGTCTCGTCTTATAAACATTAATTTTCATTTAGCTGACTGTATAAACGACTAGGACTAACAACCAAAATATTATTGTCCAGCAGCTTAATTTATATTAGTGAATCATTCTACCCCAGCGTTATGGACTCGGCGAGTTATGACTATGATCAGTATCTTAACATCTCCTTCGCTTGAGAAATGTATTGTCCATGCAAGATGTTCAGACAATCATCCAACACCATTCTCTGCTCCTTTGCGAATGGACCACTAAAGATCTATGCTAACTACTCGGTTTTAATATGGTACATGGCTGACCAAACTGAATGGGGATGACTTTGACTTCTATCAAGTCGTTCACTCCCAACAATGAGAATCTAATCTGGCAAGTCTAAGGCAGATCTAACCCACCTATCGACTTTGTTTTGACTGAGTGCTGTGATTAAACCTGTTCCCGAGACTTAGCTTTTATGGGCGCTCTAGAAGTTTCGAGTTTGCGATTACAATTACAACGGTAACGTTACAAACTTGCTGATTGGAGCACTGAAGAAGATAGGAAAAATAAATTCATACCAATAATATTACGATACAGCGAGCGAAATAAAATGACTAACGAGAATTATTGATAACATAATGTTAAATACGACTCAGATGTTTTAAATGATTTGATGAACGCAATTAGTAAAACGTCTCAACCTTCTTCGCAGGGCCGGATTCAGCAATGTGGGGGCCCTGTTCGGGAAATTTTTGCGGATGAAAATTTTTCAGAAAAATCATACCATTTTATCCGCCAAAAAGTTGATGACCTTTTTTTAAAGTCATCTGGCTACTATTTTCGAGAAATTAGTTCCTCAAAGAAATTTTTCCCCGCATTTTGTGGGGCCCCCTAAAGTGTGGAAAGTGTGGGGCCCCTGTTCGGCCGAACATTTTGAACATGCCTTAATCCGGCCCTGCTTCTTCGGAATATTAAAACACGATAAACGAATATTTAAGCAAACGAATATTTAGATAAACGAATATCTAGATAATCGAATATTTAGACAATCGAATATTTAGATAAACAAATATTTAGGTAAACGAATATTTACATAAACGAATATCTAGATAAACGAATATTTAGATAAACGAATAACTAGATTAACGAATATCTAGATGAACGAATATTTAGATGATCGAATATTTAGATAATCGAATATTTAGATAAACAAATATTTACATAAACGAATATTCAGCTAAACTAAAGCGAAAATGACAACTGAGTAACATGGTTGAATTACATCCGAACACACACACACATACACGCTTAGAAAAAGATCAACCATAGAACCACTGATAAAAACATTTCTACGTTCATAATTATAATTATTCACATCATTTTATTAATTACTGACGGCGCACATTCGCCTTCGCTTCTATTGAGCGCATTAATAATTATGTTGTGCGAAAAAATAAACATGAAGTCTTTGATCATCAAGGGACATGGGCGCCTGGAGATATTTTTGCAGAAGGGTCAGGGCACAGAGTAGCCACGGACTCACGGTGAAATTTTCAGCAAAGAGTTTGAAAATTCAAAACAGGAAATCAAGAGAATGGCCGTTTTCGTAGAGGTTTCTTTATGCAAATTTCTCAGGCCTTTCATTGTGCCAAGAGATTAGTTTAAAACCAAAAACTAACGGTTAAAGAATAGGTTTCAATTTTCCAGAAGGGAATGTCCCCCCCCCTCCCCTGTGTACGGGCGTCCATGTCAGTCGACTATCTCTCCGCCGCTAGTCTCGCTAGATACATAATAGACCAAACATCTACACAGATCCGCCACATGCAATAAACAATGAAACTGGAATAAGATGCTCAAAATCTTGCTAAGTAAATGACTCTGTAAAAGCTACACGAAAGCATTAATTATAATACGAACATGGCAGTCATAATTTTCAGTCTATTTTCTAGATAATACGACGCGTAAAGTACCGTACATTGGTTACGCATGTAAAGCTTTAAAATCAAGAAAGCTTCACTTCATCAATTCACCAATGAAAAAGGAAGACGTTTTTTTCGGAAGCAGGTAGAAGAACGCTTAAAAATCAAGAAAGCTTCATTTGACCAATGAAGATATTTTTCTATCGGAATCAGGTAGAAAAACGCTTAAAATCAAGAAAGCTTCATGTGACCAATGAAGATATCTTTTTCTTTCGGAATCAGGTAGAAAAACGCACCAATCGCCCGCGATTGTCAGAGTACGGAATAATCAGGAAGCATTGGTTGATTTTTCAGATGTAGCAAAACGATTGATTACGACACGAGTGTTGTGTGGCAGTAGACTTGGAACTTTGGACGAACACCGCTTAGAACTAAAATGACAAAAGACAGTCACGGAACTTAATGCACGCACAGGCGACGATAACGATGACGACGATGATGATGATGATGACGACGACGACGATGATGATGATGACGATGACGACGATGAAAACGACGACGATGGAAACGACGACGATGATGAAGACGATGATGATGATGAAGACGAAGACGACGACGATGATGACGACGACGACGATGATGATGATGACGACGACGACAACGATTATGATGGTGGTGATTATTATGATGATAATGCTGCTGTAGTCGGGAGCACCTCTGAGAAGTGAACTAGAAGGGACCCTATATCAAGATTAATAATAACTAAATAATTAACTAATTAAAAGTTATTAATTGAATGCTTTTATCTCTAAACAAGGACGTGAAATTTTTCCGAAACACCGATTATCGTCCAGAAACTTAACAACGTTAAAATAAGGTCATTCAGAGTCCTGTGTAGAAACGGTCCTTTGTCTCAATTTAACATTGTCAACCACAGCAACATACATTTACAACAATAACTACGCTGCTCACCCGCCCTCTGTTATCCTCGTCGTCATCGGCGGTGCGGTGCGCATGCGCAGCGGACGGCCGCGGTATCCGGTAGCCATTGGAGTCATTGTCACTGTACGTCGGGTTGTCATAGGAACCATTACCATGGTGACCGACACCTCTGTAGAAATCGATGCCGTTGATGCTAGGGTTGCTGGTGGCCACGGCGTTGCCTTGGTCGTTGTCGCCGTAGTCGATGTATCCAGGGTTGGTGATGGGGCCTTGAGCGTAGTCAGGGCCACGAAGAGGTTGGGCCGGATGAGCTGGGTCACGGTTGGCCCCGTTCACGTCTTCTGGTTGTCTTCTGGGGTCTTGTTGCGAAGCATTTATGCTACGAGTGGAAAAGAATGAATAATGAGGAACCCTGAGTTATCTATCAATCAATCAATCATTCAGTCAATCAATCAATCGCACGATCGATCAAATAATCAATCAAATAATCGATCAAATAATCAATCAAATAATCAATCACTCAATCACTCGCTTACTTACTCAATCACTCAATCAAGTAGAAACCTTGAAGGAGCGCTATATCAAATTCTCAGTAAATAAACAAACAAATAAATATCCGAATAACCAGTATACTTATAGTTGGTCTATACTCTACATTACTTCATTTTGAATGCAATGGAGTAATACTCACTTATGCAGTCTAAGATATTCGTCTGGATAGGACTTGTAGGCGTCGTAACCACTGCAAGTGAACAAACAGACATCAATCAAATCTGCAGGAACTCATTCTTTAAATATAATGTTAACAGATTATTTTATTCCTTCTGTCTTCCGATTACATTTGTAACATTGATCAGTCATTGCAAGTGGGCATATCTAGATTGCTATGGCTGCCATGAATATGAAGTAGTAGGTCTATCATAGAGTCATCTTTTTTAGCGTCGGCACATTGAGGGGGCGGATGGCCAGTCCTCCCCCTCGCCGTCTCTTCCAACTGACATATTTTATTTATTATATTTCAGGTAGGCTACTCAGAAGCGCTCCCGCCCTCAAGCACGGCTAAATAAGACAGTTTTTAGTTTCTTAAGGAACAGAGTGGAGTGACCCCTGGGAATTAAGCGCAGTGTAACAGGGAGGCCATGCCAGGTTGTAGGACAAGCGACAGAGTATGAACGACGCTGAATAGGCTCCTATAGCTCAGCAAAAACAATTAGCCGATCTAATAATGGTTATCATTAATCATTAATCACTTACGACATTTCGTGGTAGCTCTGTGGTGGCAGATCAAGTCTCCAGTAGAGTTGAGCCAAGACGACAGCGATTGCTATCGTCGGAATGAAGAAGAAAACGCACCAACCGTAACTGAACCAGAACGCATTCTAACAGAACCAATACACACAGACAAGACCTACATGTAGTAAGCAGGGCTGTACTGGCAAATTTTGAGGTGAATATCCGCTGTATACCCGCGTATACTGGCCTAGTTAGTTACACCGGTAAGCGAGAGCGGCATTCGTCTGTTGGTTGCAACGGACTGCGGTTCAAGCCCCGGGTTGGGAGTTGACATTCAGAGATTTAGATATCTCGGGCTAGCACGTTTGGGACGCAGGGGGCAAGCTGCTGCGGAGCGACCTTGGGCAAGTTGCTTACCCATCATTGTCTGTGGGGGGGGGCAACGGGAAACCACCTCACTCATCTCATCCCCAGGGGCGTAAAGCCAATGAACCTGCCTACGGGCAGAGCACCACCATCATCATCATCATCATCACCCACGTATACCCTCGTGTAAGCTTACAGCCCTGGTAGTTAGGTCTCCGTTTACAAGTCCAGCCAAAACGATATCTTAACAGAAAGCAAGTGTTTGTATGCGCACTTGTCTATAGCGCCCCTATGAGATTACAACTCAGAAGCGATCCCGACTACAGCGTGGACATTGACTTTACTAATTGGAATACTTATGTATCGATATACCCATCATCAACTACCAGCTACCTATAGAGATTATTTCAAATTCAGCACTGATATTCAAGAGCGTTGCTTGAGAAATACTAATCCTGTTTATATTTCTTTTGGCCGCACTAATACAAGGTCCAGTAGGGTTCTACAAGTCCCTCAAGTCCTTTTTCTTCAGACGTGGTTGGGTTGGGAGCGCCTTTGAGTAGCTCCTTGAAGAGGCGCTATATAAATGCTCTGAATGAATGAATGAATGAATGAATGAATGAATAACAGCACACCTGCCAAGAACCTCTTGTCTAAACAGTACAACCCACTGAACTCAACCTGAACTTGACTTGGAATAATAATATATTTCCTAATCGAAACTCACATATGGATCAAGAGTTGAATGGCAGACAGCAGCAACACTGCTGTCGACAGCATTCGACACAGGACTACAGCCACCAACAGTTGTCAACACCTGAAATATTATTGCATGTAAATATAATATTTGCATACACTACATCTTTTTCAATTCAATTCATTTATTCGGCAACCAGAGCAGCAAATCAGATCAAATGAAGCATCAAAGAACAAAAGTTAACAAAAAAACATAAAGCAGTCAAAGTTAAATGTTATATCCATGTAGGCTAATGTAAAGTGTGTCATTGAAGGCTCTAAACCATAGTGGTTCAAAACGTTTTTCGTTTTTTTTTATTTTCTTGCCAAAAAGTTGCTTTTCGTTTTTTTATTTTTTGTATCGTTTTATTTTTTTAATTTCTCATGTTTTTCGAATAAAACGACTTTTTTAATTCCGTTTCCATCGTTTTTTTTACATCTATGCTCTAAACCACCAAATAGGCCTATTTTTGAAAACACACGAATGGGCCATGGGCGCCCATGCATGTCCATGGGCAAGAGAGGCACTGCCTGGTCTCCACTTGGAAAATTGACACCTATAATTTCTTTAACTACTACTAGGCCTAATTGAATTTCTTACCTTTGTTTGGATATTTTCGATTTCTCTCTTGACGTTCGATATCGTGTTGTTTGAAACGTTGTATATCAGCTGAAAATTCAGAAAGAGGCGAACATTAAACTACGTAAATTGAAAATTTTGTTTGTTTGCATGTGCACTTGTTATAGCGCCCATTCAAGCTCTCTGCTGTTGAGGTGAATGGCAAAGACAAAGGCTTACAAAATTTTAGATGCCTTCTTTCGACGCGGTTCATGTCATAGTATTGAATAATAGCTGTGGCTTTTAGCTGTGTCCTGGCTGGGAGTGCCTCTGAGTAGGTCTCTTGGAGAGGCGCTGTATAAATTCTCGGAATGAATGAATGGGAAACGACATCATCAACCGACATCATCAACCGACATCATCAACCGACATCATCAACGACATCATCAACGACATCATCAACGACATCATCAACGACATCATCAACGACATCATCAACGACATCATCAACGACATCATCAACGACATCATCAACGACATCATCAACGACATCATCAACGACATCATCAACGACATCATCAACGACATCATCAACGACATCATCAACGACATCATCAACGACATCATCAACGACATCATCAACGACATCATCAACGACATCATCAACGACATCATCAACGACATCATCAACCGACCTGCTGAATAATTCTTGTTGCATCGTTTTTCGTTCGATTCCCTGTAACATCCAGCAGCCTCTCGATATCCGTAAGAAAATCTGTCAATGTCTGCAAGAAAGACCAGAAAAAAACGAATATGAGATATAAAAAAAAGCCAGCCAAGGTTGAGACAGGGTTTAAAAAGAAGCAAAACAGGAAGGGGAAAACTTGAAGAAGGGTTGCACCAGGAAAAGACAAGGCACGCAAGGAAAATAAGCAATACGGTTGCTAGGGCAGATAGGGACCTTGCAGGCTGACATACAGTTACCAAAGTGACTTTTGTTTAACTTGCTATCACATGTCACTATTATCATGGTAATCCTGCTGTATACTTGTCAGTTTGAAGCAATCATTGTCATTGTCACTATCATTATCACTATCATTATCACCATCACCATCACCATCACCATCACCATCACCATCACCATCACCATCACCATCACCATCACCATCACCATCACCATCACCATCACCATCACCATCACCATCACCATCATCATCATCATCATCATCATCATCATCATCATCATCATCATCATCATCATCATCATCATCATCATCATCATTATTATTATTATTATTATTATTATTATTACTATTATTATTATCACTATCATTATCATTATTATTATTATTATTATTATAATAATTATTATGATCATCATCATTATCATTATTATTATTATTATTATTATAATAATTATTATGATCATCATCATTATCATTATCAATAAATTAGTATTAGGCTACTCTTACCACTACCAATATTATTATCTATTAATTAATTAAAAAAGAAAGCAGTGCAGGGTAGTCAAGTAAAAGCAAGGCGGAGAAGCCATGAAAAAAGCAAAGCAGTTCAGGGCAGATGCGTGACGTGTTGACAACGCCAAGCAATTATAGTAGATACTTACAGGTTATTATTTATTTTATAGTCATAGCCAACTATAATACGCAAATTTTGAGCTACTGACCTTTGTTGAATTCTCAACGTAAAGTGAATCGTTCAGTTCTTTCAAAGCGACTCGAAGATGTTCCTGAAAACAAAATTTACCAGAACGTCACCAGGTCCTATTGTTGCATAGAGCGTCTTTGGCATGTGGAATAACATCTAGGCCTACTTTAAATGACAGGCGATTTGGTTCACATAATTTCAAGGCTGCCTAATGTTACGACAAACGAGGGAATTGTGAAAACTATCTTAACCCTTTAATGCCGGAGGGTATAGGATTTCCCATACTATGTACTACCATCTCGGAATTAAAGGGTTAACTCCGTGGGCAACTTGTATCGTTCTACATATCTGACGCAGTAATTGGTACACATTTTAATTAATTAATTAATTAATTAATTAATTAATTAATTAATTAATGGAAAGTGTACAATCAAATAATTATGGAATTACCGTTTTGTTCGTTATTTCAATGACGATGGTTTCCGACAAATTGTTCAGCCGTTGAATATTTTCCTCTAAACCCCGTTTTGTCCTCGTGTCCTAAAACGGAAAATTCTTCATTTTAGAAAAAAAAACAATTTGTTGACAGAATGATGAACCATCTTCGAACCGAGCAACAAAAGCTCTTGGAATCGGTAATGGCTCTATGGTAACTCATTGTAACCTCCTCCTCCTCCTCCTCCACCTCGTCCACCTCGTTCTCCTCGTCGTCATCGTCATCGTCATCGTCATCGTCATCATCATCATCATCATCATCCTCGTCATCATCATCATCATCACCATTCTCCTCCTCCTCATCCTATTCCTCCTCCTCTTCTTCCTCCTCCACTTCCTCCTCCACTTCCACTTCCTCCTCTTCCTCCTCCTCTCCTCCTCCTTCTTGGGACTGGCACTGCTAGATTAGGAAAAGTGGCAGAGTTACTTTACGCTTACGCTGTTTAAGTTTAATGACACTGTGTAATAAATCTCTAGCGGCGCCCTCCCCCGTCGTCCAGGCTTGGGACTGGCACAGTTAAAGCATAGGACCATCGGTGGAGTTGTACTTACGCTTATGTTCTGTGCTGTGGCGTTTAAGTTGTTTGTTGATTCCGCCAGAGAGGAACGCAAGCGAGTATCGTTCAACTGAAAGTTTACACACATAGAACATAATGAAGGTCTATTGGACATGGACACAATAACCTTCTGCGTATAATGAAGTCTGGCTAACTATCACATGTTGAGTCCATGGGCGGTGTTTGTTTTCCGTTCTAGGCATGGGCGCCCGCAGAAAATTTTGCAGGAGGGGCAAAACACAGTGGCCACGGTTAAATGTTTTAGCAAGAGATGGAAAATTGAAAGCAGCATTTTAAGAACATGAATATTTTTTTCACAAAGTTTTCTAAATATAAATTTCTCAGTTTTACTTTGTGTATTGTCAGTAACATTTCCGTTTTAATGCAAAGAAATTTGTTTTGTTTTTTAAATAGGAGCAAAAATTATGAAAATCAATTTTCCAGGAGGGCAAGTGCCCCCTCTTGCCCCTATGTGCGGGCGCCCATAGTTCTAGGGGGGGGGGGCTAATTTAATGATCTTAGGTCGCTACCAAGTAGGCCTACCAACCTTCAGTGAACTGACTTCGATCTGATTTAAGCGACTAAAATAAGTAATAGTTCAGCGATTTCCTTTGATTTAAAATCAAATGTAAATAAAATAAATCTTCAAAATAAAATAAATTTTTAAATAAGAATCAGTGACTCTGCCTCGCAAGATAAGTTAGATAACAGAAATAAAATTAAATATGACTAAATTAACGACATTGTTCAATAGTTAAGGACCATCGTGGGGCGTGTTAGTGCAGTGGTTCGATGCCTTGGAGCCGAGGGGGTTCCAGGTTCGAATCCACCTCAAGTCGCCGCGTAGGGATCTTGAGCAAGTACTTCACTCCCAATTGCTCGTGTAGTTCGACGTGAAACTCAGATGCAGTTTCCGCACTGTAGTCAGTAGCGCCTCTGAGTAAAAAACCTGAATGTGCGCTACAGCAATTGAGAGAATTAAACGAATAAAATCAATTAATTAATTAATTAATTAATTAACTTGTACCGACCATGTCGTCGAACCCAGTGAAGTTGATGTTCGTCAGCGACGAGTTCTGTAGCTTTTCCAGCATCCTCATTGGTCCATCGAATTTCAATTGTGATAGGTCGATGGAACTTGTATTAATTTTACTCTCTAGATCGTCAAGAGCCTAACAGAAACGAAAGAGTATAAGTATTAAGTAGGCTATTATAATTAAAAAAAGAGTAGGTAAGTATTATAATAGTCTTTATACGCATCAACTTGATTCAATGACATGACTACTGAAATAATTATTTGACCTTACACGCGCTGATTTGTTTTTGTTTGTTTTGTTTTTACTAAGTTCACTACATTATTTGTCTGATCATGTTTATTCATTCATTCATTCATTCATTCATTCATTCGGACATTCATATAGTGCTCCTTCAAGAAAAAGCTACTCATAAGTGTTACCAACTCCAGCGCGATAAAAAAAAACAGTTTTACGTTTAGTAAGGAAGGATCCTGGTAGAGTCCCAGTGTGTAGGCGTAGCTCAAAAGGAAGGCTATTCCAGACCACCGGACCAACCACAGAAAAGGCTCGATTCTTCATGGTAGCAGTACGAGTAAAAGGAACCAAGCAGTGGTGTAGTGGGGCGGGAACGCGGGGGAACGCCGTTCCCCCACTTTTTTCCAGGGAGGGAACGCGATCCCTCACTATCTTGCAGCATTTCTGCTGAAATAGATGAATACTTGAATACAATATGTTACAAATAACAAATTCCTATGTATAAATTTACAAAATTACATTTATTAATTTTTTGGTTTTTTTACATTCAACAGTTTGAAAAATAGCAGCGCTCACACTATATGCAAAATTCTTGCAAGATTACACTTTTTGCTACAGTTCCTACTTCAATTTCCAGGCGTTCCCCCACTTCATTTTTTAGGACTACACCACTGGAACCAAGATATTCCCTTATCAGTAGAGCGTAGCTGACGACGTCCTTGAATACCCAATGTAAGACTGCATAGCTGACGGAGGTAAATTGGACGAGGCCCTGACAACATCGCCAAACCAATGTTGTTTATGCTGTTTAATTTAGGCCGTTAGCCGTCGAGCCATCTGTTAAAGTATGTAAGTAAATAGACGTCCCTGTTAGCGGGATATTTATCCCTTAGGGCCTTCCATCTTACCATCCAGATGGTTACAGTAAACTGAATTTATTAGGCCTACTCCACTTGCACACACACACACAAACACACACACACACACACACACAATGGGAAACAAGATATCATTACGATAATAATATTTCTTTACTGAAAAACCATCCGGTTGACAGACCGCAACTGGTTACAGCGTACAGTTATGCAATTGAAACAATTCACAAGAATGCAGGTGACAAAATCTTCAATAGTAACAGTACAGATGGCCTGTAGGCCTATACACACAAACCACACAAATAGGCCTACATGCACAAACACACAACCGAACTCATACATGCATACATAGGCCTACACATAAAAATGGACACGATATATAAGCTTAAGCTTATAAATTCTCGAACTCAATGCAATAAATCCAATCATATTCACGCGAGCATTGCATAGCCCACACTCATAAACAAATACATGCATGCGTACATAAGTCAGCTATCTATGGATCTAATCTTACCGAAAATTCAAAACTGTCGCTAATGCGAAACTTTTTGTCCAGGTTTAACGCTTTCACTATCCCCACATTTTCTCTGCAGTCTCTGCAAGAACAAACAGTTTATTTAGCAACTATCACTAATCCAATTAATTAATTAACATTTAGTTTAGATCACAGATAAAACAGTAATAATTCATCAAACTTCAAAGACCAGTATTAGCGAACTGCTTCAAATTTCCTTCGTAGAGTATTTGCTTTCCTATCTGATCTATTGTTTGTTTTTGTTTGTTTCTTTGTATGTGCACTTGCTATAGCGCCCCTTCAAGCTCTCACTACTCAGAGGCGCTCCCGAATGCAGAGCGGACACTGCATCGGAGTTTCACGCCGAAGCGCTGAGCAGTTGTGAGTGAAGGACTTGACCAAGGTCCTTACACGGCGAGGTGACTTGAACCTCGGACCTTCCGGCTCCAAGGCAACGATGCCACCACTACTGTAACACCACCGCGCCCCACGTTTGCCAAGAGAGGACACGGAACGCCTCTGAGTGGATGCTTGAAGGCAATACATAAATTCTTACAGTACAATACAATACGATCAATGTAATAAGTAGCCTATATCATATTGGATACATCGAATTAACTAAATTAAAAAATCGATCTGATGTTATTTGAAACTAACCGTAAAGCTCCGTACAATGAAACGTTTCCAAGCTGTGACTTCAGAACAGAATCTGCTATCTGCAGAATATAAAACATATTTTTAAAATTAAATGTGCATCATTTGTTTCATTCATTTCATGAATTTATATAGAGCCCCTTCACGAAGTCCACTCGGAGGAGTGAAGCTACGATTCATTGGCCGCGCTCTGGTCGGGAGCGCCTCTGAGTTGTTATGTTGAGAGGGGCGCTTTAACAAGTTCTCATATAAACACTGCTATACGCAGTGTGAGAATTGTGGAAAATAACTGAGGGGTTGAACTATGATCCACTTGGAATTGGGTATGAAAAACAGACTTTACTACAGGCCTTTTTTAACGTGCAATTGTACACAAAACGTGCAGTTCCAAATGGATTTGTGCGTTTAAAGAAGCACATATATGTACAGTTAAAACTAGCAAAATGGTCATTGTCCTCCGATTGTGAGTAATTTACCATGCAGGATGGGAAGAAAAGAAGTAGTTGTGCAGTTCTAAAATTCCTTTAAAACAGCCATGCTTTACTATGAGGCTCTAAGAAAGACTGGGGGTTGAAACCCTCCCCCCCAAACACCCGGCAATTCTCACCCAGCCTATACCCCAGCACACAGACGGATGCATAGATGCAAAGCTAAAGAGACGGTAGAACACGTGTAAAAGTGGTGTGTACCTTGACAAGTGCGTTGTCCTGTTGCTGGTCGAACCCTCGACAACCGTCGGTGTAAATGACACCACCGCTGACGAATAACACCGTCACGATGGCCATCAACACGGAACAGAAGAGAAACATTATGACCACCGACCTGTATACAGCAAAAGATAACACCAGTAAATAAACACCATAACTGACTACTTCAATTTCACCTCTCGCCGCGTAGGAAGTTCGTGCTGCAGTCGGGAGCGCCCCTGAGTAGCGAGCTTGAAAAGAGGCGCTATAGAAATGGAGAAATAAATACAAATAAATAGGAAAATAGAAACAAACGCTCTGCAAGCCTTCGGTAAGACAACCAAAGACAGTCTTGCTTACGCGTGAAAGGGAACGAGTGGGTTGTGCAGTTCTAAGAATTCATTTCTGAAAAAACTCTGGTGCAAAGGTCAGGTTCACAAACTCTTTACATACATGTAGCATTGTAGCTGCACAAATTATTATTTAAAGGGTTCTATGAAAAGATGGGATGGTATTCATATATCCTTCCATCAACTCTGTGGGAAACTCTCCCTTAAGGATCGATGTTTACATCTCTCGCTGAATCTCTGAGTTATGTATCTCTGCCGCTTTGTCTGTCTGTGTGTGTGTGTCTCTCTCTACTTTTTCTCCCTGCTGCCTCTCACTTTCACTCCCTTCCCACTCTCTCCCTCGCCGTTGTCTTTCCCTTTTCACTCTCTCCCTCTCTCACTCTATCATCCCTTCCCTCCACTTCTCCCCTTCCTCTCCCCTCCCCTTTCCCTTCCTTCCTCTCCCCTCCTCCCTTTCTTTTCCCTCCCTTCCCCGCCCCTTCCTCTCTCCTCCCCCTTTCCCTTCCCTCTCTTGTTCTTCTCTTGTGTTCTCCCACTGGAAGCGTTACCGAATATCCTCGGCTGCGTGCGGCGCTATAAAAATGACTATTATTACATTACTTACGCCATGAGAAACTGTGCAGCCGTCCATCGTGTGACTCCAGATGTTTCGTCGATGTCGTATGGAGGATTCGAGCAAACACCGATGCAGAGACCAATGAGGATTAATAAGATTATTAGCAGAAGAAGAGAACAGATGGCAACGCTCACGTTGAACCTACGATAACAATCAATCAATCAATCAATCAAACAATTAATCAATCAATCATTTAGTCAATCAATCAATTAATTAGTCAATCAGTCAATCAATTAATTAATTAGTCAATCAGTCAATCAATTAATTAATTAGTCAATCAATCAATTAGTCAATCAATCAGTCAATCAGTCAATCAAGCAAAAAATAAATAAATATGTTAATAAATGAATGAATAAATAAGTCAATCAATCAATCAATCGATCAATTTTTATATCACTAAATCAATAAATCAATGGGAATCAATCAATCAAAAAATCAGCCAATCAACCAATCAATCAATCAATATAATCTAAATATAATCTGATAAAGGGCCCCCTTCAAGATACATGTTATCAGAGTTTTACCTGTATCGTCCATATTTGTCAATGTCTTCTCTCGTATCGTTGACAGCTTCCATCATAGGCTTCAGGTCGAGCTGAGATGAAATAGAATTTAAAACAAAAGCAAAATTTTCACACTCAGTTTAAATGCAATCTACAATTCTACATGTACATGTATTATCCAGAAGGAATAGATTATCTCGCTAACAGGGTCAACCAATCCTATAAAATAGAGAACCCAATAGCACATGATGAAATTAAATTATTTATTTATTATTACTATTTATCGTTAAATCATTAATTAGTTAATATCTATTACTATGATTAATTAATATCTATTACTATCGTTAATTAATTAATATCTATTACTATCATTAATTAATTAATATCTATTACTGTAATACTCGGTCAAAAGTGTCCGATTGGCAAGGAGTTTTACATATACTATAGGAATTTTTGCATAAGCTTAATAATTTAAAAATGACATATGAAAAGCCATGCAGGATAACGAGTAGCTATGCTTACTTTATCAGCAGCTGAGTGGACATTCAACTTCGCAGTCGACAAAGCTTCTGATATGTCAACGTTTGAAATATCTACAACAACAGAAAGCAATCTACATCTAGATCCAGTCTAACCAATCTAATTAATTACATCTATTAAATGAGATACGCTATCGTGATTCGAAGCTGTACATGTGAAACCAGTGCATAGAATAGTCCTTCGAAGGTGGGCTTACGACAATAAGAATTCAACAACCGGAAACTCCACGACTTTTTCGGCTTGACATCGTCTTTGCTGTTCCGTCCGCATTCGACTGCAAGAAGCAATGTCAAAACTCAGCAGCACTGCTGCTATTATAGAAGACGACGTCGGAAACTAGAACCGACTGCAGGACTTGTTTTCATTTGTGAACGAGACGGACCGTATGTACATGTATGCGGCGAGCGATAATGACCGGCGGCTAGAGCGTTGCGAAACTGCGCTACAATTGGTGGAGAACTGGAGGACGTCGGTGCATGCGCTAAATAAAGTTGACCGTCGAACGAATGAGCTGTTCCGCGAGGAGGAGGAGGAGGAGGAGGAGGGGGAGGAGAAAGAGGAGGAGGAGGAGGAGGAGGAGGAGGAGGAGGAGGAGGAGGAGAAAGAGGAAAGGTGACGGAAGAGGAGAAGGTGGTAGTGGAGGCTAGTTTTAAGGTTAATATGGAACGTGTGAGGAAGTTCTGGGAGGTGTGTGTAGCCCCAGGAAGCACCCACTCCAGACCGTATCTTATACTCGTCAATTCATCAATTCTCGTGTGCATAGTTCGTATAAGGCTGTCAATCAATCAATCAATCAATCAGTCAGTCAATCAATCAGTCAGTCAATCAATCATGGTGTCATATAAACGTGTAGGATTATTCCGTCAGCATGTATCCTCATCTTTCTCTCGTCTAAAAACTTGCCTTTTTTCTCGGAGATGAACGCACTGGGAGCGCTTCTGAAAGGCTCTTGCTGCAAGAAGCGCTTTATAAATTGTCAGATAAGATACTGTAACATGGCGATAGTTACCGTTTAATACTGATTGTAATTCTTGTTGTATCCGTCTGGAAACATCCTACAACAAAAAACATGCAACGTAATGAAAACAAGAATTGTCTAATAAAACCATCAGAAGTGACTTAAAGATGAATTGAATTTTCATCTAAGACGTTTTATTTTAAAAAATTTACTGTTCTACTTTAAAAGTTCAAAACAGTAGGCCTACGTGCACGCAACAGATTTATTCCATTATTTATTCCTGTAGGGTCTAAGTTTGAACAATAATCTTCGAAACAGTTTTAATGTTCGGTTGCTCATCAAGGTCGAGTAAATACCTTCCCCCCCCCAAACCCACAATAAAATCCTGAATAGGGAGTTGGATAAATTGATGTCGAGAAGGTGGGAGAAAAAAATTGGCACTCACTTCAAATACTGAAACATTGATTCCTTGACTGAGAGTTGAATCCACAGACGTCAACTTGGCACTTATATTTGGCATCTACAAAAAACCAAATAAATTTATTATTGTCCAACACAGCTTGGCTATACCGGTAGGCCTAGGCAAAATAGATAACCTAAACAGCAAATTATAAGCAAATAGAAGTTCTGCCACATATATAATATATATATATATATATTGTAATTGTAATTGTAATTGAACATTTATATAGCGCCGCTCACAGATTCAGTAGCGCTCCCGACCCTAGTTAGCACTTCCCCTAACAAATAGTATAGTCTTCAGGCGTTTCGATATATATATATATGTATAGGCTATATATGATTATATCTTGAAAAATAGGTAAAAATCATATATTTAGATTTTAGAAATCAAATAATACAAAGGCAGCAATGCGGCCTTTGTACACCGTGGGTTACTTTTGATTGAACCACGGTGTATTATTAAGCGTATGCAAACTTTGAGATCAACAAGTCAGAAAATTTAATTTTATTAATGCCCATAGGTAACCCGACTTTTTCCCAGTATACATCCCTGTACGTGACCCAATGCAATTTGGACCTTTGTACGTCACAGGCATAATTGTTTGTTATGATCCTATACAGAACCATTTTCGGCTATAACGAATTTGCCTTTGACAAATTAATGCGCAGTCAAAGACCAGCAACTACTAAAGTGTTTTAATTAAAATGCATTTGAAATACTGCAACAGATTCATTAACATACAGCAAATTAGCACATGCACCTACTTGATAAAGCAGAGAGACTCGTATAATTATATATAGTCCAGCCGCAAATAGAAGGTCTCTGGGCCTACATTGTTTCAAATGACGTAGGCCTGCCACCAACGTATTGCAGTGTAGGCCTATTATATATATATATATATATATATATATATATATATATAAATAATATATATATATTATATATATATATATATAAATTATATACCCGCTAATGTGCCCGGCCGCGCAGACTTTGGGCGCCCACGCAAGCACGTATGACGCCTTGAGCAGAGTGGACGTCAGAGATGGAAAGTTTTGATGTTTTCACATCAGCAAGAGTTGCTCAATGTTTAAATTAAATTCAAAAATAAATATAAATTTAGGTCTAGTTGCACAGCGGCATAGTCGCATTGCACGGCGTGATATGTTCAGTGCTTTGAAACAATGGACTCTGTGTTACACTGCGCTTATTGTCCA
This sequence comes from Lumbricus rubellus, assembly GCA_945859605.1. NCBI lineage: Eukaryota > Metazoa > Annelida > Clitellata > Crassiclitellata > Lumbricidae > Lumbricus > Lumbricus rubellus. Next base: position 21,607,522 of record OX243821.1, on the reverse strand, counting down.
GGGTTCACTCCACTCTGTTCTTTATAATTATTTTTTTAAACTGCGATATTTAGCCGTGGTTATACCGGGAGCACTTCTGAGTGTCTTACCTTGGAGAAGCGCTATGTAAAACTTTCCTATGTAAATAACTAAATGGTAAATAAAATACCACATTGGTCGCTTGCGGTCCTACTCCGCTGACAGTAATCAACCCTTGACGTTTTAAACATCCATGACAAACCGTTTTCCGTTACAAAGTGTAACAGGGTCCAATTAATTTTCGTTTTCTGTATTTTTGTCGCTTTTTCTTTTCTATTTTGTAATAAAACGACGTTTGACTCCGCTTTTATCGTTTTAAACATCAATGAAATCTATTAATTAATTAATTAATTAATTAATTTCTATTAATTAATTAATATAAATCAATTAATAAAAGTAATCAATTAATCAATTAATCTATCAACCTATCAATCAATCAATATATCAATCACTCTATCAAACAATCAATCACTCAAACAATCAATTAAACACTCAATCACTCAATTAATCAATGATAGAGAGAGATAGCGTTTTCACCTGGTTCGGATCTGATAGTCCTCGGGTCAGATCTAGTGAATGGCAGATGGTGAAATTTTCATAGGAACAGAGCGTCGTCAGGTTGTTCTCAATAACCGTCAGCGAGTCGTTCAGCACCGAATAAAGATTCCGAAGTTGCTCTGAGTCAGAATCGACCATTCTTAACGCCTCAGCGAGTTTGAACAGAGCTAAAATCAATTAATCAATCAACCAATCAAGAAAAGCATCAGGGAAATTCGAAGTAAGCTAAAGAAAATGAGGAAGTAATTAAAACTTTGAAAAGGTAAACTTGGTTTCATCTACTTCTCGTCCCTAACACACACCGGTATCAATCAATCAATTAATCAATCAATCAATCAATCATTTACTCGTTTGAAGTCTATTGTGTGACATACCAATATAGGCCTACCTCCGAGTTCAATTAATTCAGCTAATAGCATCTTAGAAACGTGATTATGAAAATGTTCCTACTGGTGTTGAGCGTCGATATGTTTCCAGTCAGTTCTGTTCCAATAACGTCGCGAAGTCGCTTATCAACCAATTCGGGAAGACCTGGTCACAGAAACAGAACATAATATAATAGGCAGATAATAATACAGATTGTAGTCTATAGAGTTCATGAATATCTCGACTACTTTGGTGTTAATTCACTAAACAATTTTTGTAGCTTCCAATTGGGGGACTAATCAGAACCGCTCCCGACTCTTGCACGGCAAAAATCACAGTTATGACTTGAATTATTACAAAAACTGGTTCAGTGTGAGCCACGGGAAGTAGGCTAGGCCTAGGCACAGCTCCTTTAGGAGTCCACTGCAGACGACTGGGTGAAAGTCATTCGCTCACCTTTTAGTTTGTTGATTTCTGCGTAGAAAGTGGAATTCATTTGAACGAGAAGATCGCCAACTTCCTGTAAAGTAGAAAGCAATTATCTAATTATTATATTAATTATTATATTAATTATTATATTAATTATTATATTAATTATTATATTAATTATTATATTAATTATTATATTAATTATCTTATTATTAGGCCTATATTAACGGTTTCGATCATGACAGCAAGAACGTTTGTGCTGCTATCGAAAGACTCTGTCTCGGACAGTTTACAGTGTATGTGGGAAGAAAGGACACATGCATCCGAAGTAGCAGGTACATCCAGGGCTGTTTTTAAGGAATTTTTAGAACTGCACAACCTCTTCTTTGCTTTCCCATCATCCATGGTAAATTACTTCAAATTGGAGGACAATCACCCTTTTTGCTAGTTTTAACTGTACAGAATTGCTTCTACAACTGCACATTTTGTGTACAACTGCACGTTAAAAAGCCCTGCCATGACCTTCAATAAGAACACGTGACACCACTGACCTTGACTGTCGACGATTTGAAGGCGTCAACTGCCTCGAGATTTCTGACGAGAGTTGATACGAGACCTCCTCCTTCTCCATTCTTCTCTGAGGTCGTCTGCTGTCGGACAAGTTCATTGGACATGAAGGCACACACAGTCCCAGCACTAAATACAAATACAAAGCAGGAGTCTTTAGGGTAATGTATGTATGTATGTATGTATGTATGTATGTATGTATGTATGTATGTATGTATGTATGTATGTATGTATGTATGTATGTGCACTTGTTATAGCGCCTTTTCAAGCTCTCTACTCAGAGGCGCTCCCGATGCAGAGCGGACACTGCATCGGAGTTTCACGCCGAAGCGCTGAGCAATTGTGAGTGAAAGACTTGCCCAAGGTCCTTACGCGGGGAGTTGGATTCGAACCTCGGACCTTCCGGCTCCAAGGCAACGACGCCACCACTAGACCACCGTGCCCCACAATGGTAAACACTCTGTAGCGAAGAGCGCATGGATGCGGGATCGCTTCCTGCTACCCTCCCAAAGGCCCACCGAACCTTCCAGCCGGCAGATGGCGTTGGTCATAGGCGTAGATCCCCAGGAGGGGGGGGGGGCAAAAGTAAATCTTTTTCCGAAAATTCTGACGACCTTTCTTTTCTTTTTTGGCGTCCGGTCGAAATTGCCCGAAAATTCCCGTTACTTCTTTTGTCCGAAAATTCTGACGACCTTTTTTAGTCGTCCGGTCGAAATCTTCAGAAAATTTTAGATAGGTTTTTTTTATTTTTCCTGGTCTGCTTGCCCGAAAACCACACTTGCCCGAAATTTGGGGGGCATTTGCCTCCTGGACCCCGTTTCCTACGCCTATTGCGTTGGTAAACCGAACAGGAGGACGTGATTTTAGTCAGGCCCTTTTAGGATTTCCATTTGTGCCAAACATTGTATATACCATTTAACCTACATCTGTTAAGCTATTATAGTTTTGGCTTCAATAAAAAAAAAATTGTGATTACATTCATGGTTATTATGGTTACTCACAGAATGACAATGGTAAAGAAAAAAAGGAGAATTCCAAGGCACGTCCGTTTCGCTTTGTCTCTCGATTTCTCCAACGTTCCAGTCTTTTCATGACCGCATTTGTGACAACAGCATCGACATACGCAAACGATGAGCAGAACAATTGGCATAAGGACGATGAAGAGAACGCCAAATGCAACGCACACGGCAAAACCAACCCAGTACCTGACGAACTACATAAAAACAAAAGCAATAGCAATAACAACAATAACAACTAAACCAACCCAATACTGATGAACTATAACAGCAATAACAATAACAACAATGACAATAATGACAACAAAACCAACCCAGCACCTGACGAACTATAGCAACAATAGCAATAGATCTAACAATAACATCAATAACAATAATAACAACAATAGTAATAGCTGTGATAGTAATAATGAGTTCAGGATAACAGATGATTATTGCTCAGCTGATGTATTTGTCAGACTTATATTTTTTAGATGAAGCAAGTATATATAGGCTAATTATCTTGATGAAGCAATCGTGTGTGATGGCCAGTAGACGGTACATTTCCGACACGCACTGATAAAGACAGCGGTAATCCGAATGGTCTAAGAGACTCCCACTGGGATATGGTACTTTACTGGTACTCTTTGGTACTCCTACTAGTAGCCTATTTAGTACTATTTGGTACTCTTATCGGTATTTGATACTCTTACTGACATTGGTACTCCTGCTGGTCTTTGGTGCTCTATCTGGTACTCTTCCATGTTCTTACTAGCATTCGGTACTATATGGTACTCTTACTGACAAATTGGTACTCCTGCTGGTTTTTGTATTCCAACTGGCTCTTGGTATTTCGACTATAAGAGTCTCGAGGCACTCCTACTGGTCTTTAGCAAATTAGCACTCTATCTGATACTCTTCTATATCCTTACTGGTATTTGGTACTATATGGTACTCTTACTGACAATTTGGTACTCCCACTAGATGTTTGCATTCTCTGCAGTCCTAAATATTTCAGCTGGTCTCATAGGTTATTCCTACTAATCAAATGACACAACGTTGCATTCCGGATGTCAGCTTCCCCGTCCTACATAACAATATAGCAAGCAGCTACATCTAAATTCCTAAAAATCGGGGTATGCAATTTCAACTTCAACTTCAACTTGTTTATTGATCCCAAAAATATAAAACAGACAATTATGCATTCATAGTAGTACAAAAAGTGATTAATTGCAGTTAACAATTGCGATGGAATAGCTTAGTGTAAAATCATTACTGTGAAATGTACTACGTAGGGAGCAACAGGCTACCCGAAGGTAGTGATCCAATATACATGTAGCCTATATGAGGTCGTTGGAGTGATCCCGCGATTGGGGCCTATTTACTTAAGAAAAAATTCTTCACTAAAATGTGATAAATGATAATACATGTAGATCAGAAAACAGATGAAGATGGCGGTATTTTTGGAATCAAATTAAGTAGAAGCAGTGGGATAGTCTACCTCCCCTCTGCTCAACTTAAAAAAATTCAGTTTCATTTTGGAAGACAGGCCTCAACTTAAAAAGCTAGATTCCAAACTCCAGTCTAACTCCGTAAAATTCTTGTGTTCATCTAAGCCCCATAATATCAAAAGCGCTGAGAGACAAACGACAGCTGTTTCAATAAATCACATTCTTGGATACCGCATTAGATCATAGAAACTCGACATGATGTCAACGTTCCTTTGGGTAATATGAGATGCAGATAAATGTAGGCGGTGATGCAAGAGGATATAGTTCTCTTAGGGGATTGGTCTCTGCCAGACTAGTGGCGGCACCAGGATTTCAGTTTTGGGGTTGAAGTTGGTCCAGAAATTTTCCGTCTTTAGCCCCCCCCGCCCCCCAAATCTGACTACCTTCTTTTAGTCTTTCGGTCTCAAACCTAAGAAAACATTCCATTTTCCCCGTCAAAAAATCTGGCGACCCTTTTTTTAGTCGTCCAATGGTTTTGGACTTTATCTTCCCCGATTTTGCTCTTTTTCAGGTCAATATTATTACGCCATGTACCCATGGTTGTAGCATTTCCCGCATTTTTATTTGGGGGCTGAGCGACATTTAGGGGCTTAGCCTCCCTAACCCCCTCTAGCGCCGTCACTGGTCTGTGCAGCAGAAGATTATTTTCTCACAAGCCAAAGTCTGCTTGCTCTAAGAGTGCTTTGGACGATATCTAGGCCTATGGCTATGCTTTGCAGAACACTCTGCAGGATTGTCAAGGAGAAACATTACAGACGTGTAATAGATGCTTTGAGCCAGGGTGAGAATTGCCGGGGGTTGGGGGTTTCAAACCCCCCAGTCTTTCTTAGAGCCCCATGTTAAAGTCTGTTTTTCACAACCCGATTCCAAGTGTATAATGGTCCAAACCCCCCCTCAGTTATTTTTTCACAATTCTTACACTGCTTTGAGCAATAGTCATAAAGAACTATTTCTCTGACTGACTGCAGGACATGATTTCCCTCGGACATTGTCCACAGCCCGGACATAATTCCCTACGCAGTATCATTAGTATCATTAGTGCTTTAGACTTTAGTGCAAAGCAATGGCTATCAACCAAAAAACTAGTAGGCTAGTTAATTTTCCACGAAGCAAATAACCCTCTTTGCCCCTATGTGCGGGCGCCCATGTATGCAGCATTGCTTTATTATGTAATACCGATAACTAACTTGTTGTGTAGGCCCTATGATTATATTATATTTATATTACATTTAGGAAATTTTCAGTAACCATAAAATTCAATCATAACAATAAAATTAGGATAATTTGCTCAACGATTCAGCAGTCAATTTAGAATATTCACAATAGGCCTACGTTACATCAGTCAGCCAGTCAGTCATCCAACTAGCCATTCAGTTAGCCAGCCACCCAGTTATATAGTCAGCCAGTCAAACAGTCAGTTAACCAACCAGTCAGTCAGTCAACCAACCACTCAGTCAGTCATTCAATCAATCAATCAGTCAGTCTGTATGTCTGTCTGTATATCTGTCTTCAACACGCAGGCATGCAAGCCATAAGCAACATATCCATATCTTTTTACAAACACGACTTGGCTTGCATGGTTCTTCCATCATCCCGTGTCCCATTACAGATAAGCGGATATACATGTATATCTGTGCAGCGCACATAGTATTAACTCTTCAGGGTCAGGGCAAACTAGAAAACCAGACAGTCAGCTTCACGCAACAGATGAAACCCTCTGCAACCGAAGGGTCAGAGGGTTGCGTAGGCGTATAAATGCCTAGCATACTAGGAAACACGTTGATACATTCTTATAGATATTTTTATACAAGATTTTCAAGTAGGCCTATAAAATAAATGAGAACCTAAACACTATTCTTCTAATATTCGACTGCTATCTAGTGCATAGATATTCACATTAACATAGGCCTATTCTAATATTTCTGCACCATTTATAAATTAATGATATCATCGACAGGTGTGGATAATGTCCTACCCCATGAGGATATTGTCTTTGGGGTATTTGCCGGGCTCCGGGGGACAATGTTCGGAGAGAATAATGTCCATTTACCCAAAAGAAACATCCTGACCTACATATTTGCCTCAAATATTCTAAAAATCTGCTTACGTATTTTGGGTCGTCTTTGGCTTTTGATGATAAGGACCGCGAAACAGCCTGGAGCGGTTGACTTGGAGTGGCATTGATCGCTGAAAATAATAACCATAGAAAACTTTTAATGGCTACCGGTGACAATGTGCATTGTTTTAGAGCGGTTATCATTTTCACCATCATCAGTATCATCATCATCATCATAATCATAATCATCATCATCATCATCATCATCATCAGTATCATTATCGTCATCAGTATCATTATCATCATCATCATCATCATCATCAGCAGTATCATCATCAGTATCATTATCGTCATCAGTATCATTATCATCATCATCATCATCATCATCAGCAGTATCATTATCATCATCAGTATCATTATCCTCATCAGTATCATTATCATCATCATCATCATCATCAGTACCATAATCATTATCATCATCAGTATCATTATCATCATCAGTATCATTATCATCATCATCATAAGTATCATTATAATACCATAAGTATCGTTATCAATATCATTATCATCATCAGTATCACCATCAGCATCATTATCAGCGTCATTATTTAGCAGCAGCAGCAGCATCGTCATTAAAATTTTATCGCCGTTATGATCCTCAGCAGCAGCTGTCATCATTATTATTATCATCAGCCACCAGAACAAAAATCTATTGTTTTAATCTAAGGCTTATAATATCCTGAGTGTAGGACATTAATTAACACCCCTGGATAACCCCTCCCCGGAGGGGTTTGTCCAACGGGGCTAATGTCCGTTCCCCGTAATCTTATATCTCGTCTATTATGTGGTCATTAGGATGATTGTGTTCCACTGGAACGAAATCGTCATCGCATAATTATAATTTATCATGCACGTTAATCTTATCTTATGACAACATTTAATATAACCCACCAGTCTATGACTGCACGTGGGGCGCGGTGGTGTAGTAAGTATGTTCGTTGCCTTGCAGCCGGAGGGTTGCAGGTTCGAACCCACATCAAGTCGCCGCGCAGGAACCTTGGGAAAGTCCTACTCGCAATTGCTGGGCGCTTTAACATGAAACTCCGATGCAGTGTCCGCACTGTAGTCGGGAGCGCCTCTGAGTAGCGAGTTTGAAGAGGCACTATAACAAGTGCACATACAAACGATGTGTACAACTAAACTTTGTAAGGGGTGCATGATCAAATCGCAGTTGCAGTTTCAAGCCAAGCAGGCTTCATGTAGAAGCGTGCAGGACTACTTGTGTACGAATCTCGTAGGGACCTTGGGCAAGTCCTTCACTTGCAATTGCTGGGCGCCCCTAAATGGCGCTTTGCCCCACCCCCTAAAAATGCGGAAAATTTCTTCGACCACGGGTACACAGCATACGTTCACCTCACAAAGAGCAAAACCGGGAAAAAAGAAAACCTAAAAACCAATGGACGACAAAAAAGGTCGTCAGAAATTTGTCGTCCGAGTCAGCGCCTCCCACCCAAGCTAAAATCCTGGCCCTGCTACATGTTGTGGAGTTCTGCTTTTTGAAACGTTGCCAACCGAGTCCGCGTCCAATTCACCCATATCTATTTCCCCACCTGATATGGGTTAGTCAGTCAGTCTGGCTTAAAATCAAGGCCAGCTTCAGCAGATTGTTGCTTAATTAACAATGTATTCTGATCAGGCGAATTATAACGACGTCTAAAGTCGGCTTTACTGAGCGCACCTGAATGAAGGATGGGGATAAATTGGAATTAATGCAAATAGATTCATAGATTAACACACGTACACGCACGCGCAAACACACAAACACGCACATACACACACATGCATACACATACACATACACATACACATACATACATACATACATACATACACAGACACACACACACACATACACACAAAGACGCACACACATACATACAAACACAGACATACACACATACACATACAGACAGACACACATACACATACAGACAGACACACACATACACACACAGACACACACATACACACACACACATACATACACACATACACACACAGACACACACACAGACAGACACACATACATACATACACACACATACATACATATACAGACACAGACACACACAAACACACGCACACACATACACACACATACAACACACACAAACACATACATACATACACACATACATACACACGCACATACACACACACAACTTCGAACGGACCCAGCCCTCTGAAACGATGACTAACAAAACTGAAATGTTTAGCACGTGCTAAACGCTATTCAGGTGTAGAATGACGAATCTCTATGCAGCGTATAATACTTAGAAGCTGGATTTAATTAACATGTTTGCAACAGTCTTCCCGTTGTGAGTTAATTAATCACGGCTGAATTAAAGCCATGTTTGCAACAAACTTCGCCGCTGTTTGTACTCCGACGGTGCCAGTCCCAAGCATGGATATATGAGGAGGGCGACGCTAATTATCTCTGCAATGGTGGTGTCGTTAAACAGCAACAAGCAATTATAAGCCCTATTTCTGCAACACTCTTCACATTTGAGTTAGGCTAATCAACAATCAAGGTTCCCACTAACGATTAGTTTGTTTTAGAAGCATATTGTATGTAGACTAATGTTATCTGGACAGAGCCAGTTCCAAGCCTGGATAAAGGAAGAGGGTGATTCCAGGGGCCAATCCTGCCATTAGATATGCCCATATTTCCCATGTATCGTGCCCCACCCATTCGGTTTGAACAAAAAAGGCATAAGCTTTTTAGGGTACGGTTTTTGGCATACCTGGGAACGGCGGTCCCAAATTATAAAATTACAGAAATCGATAGGCTATCTCCTGAGAAGGCTTTAAACATGATGTGTGGTGAAATAGAAGCTGGATAAATGGCATTCCAGCTGAAATGGAAGCTGGTTGCATGCTGAAATACATCACTGAAATCAACAATCCAGTTTCCATTTCTCAAGTTTCATTTTCGTCAATCCAGTTTCTATTTCACCTAGCATCCATTTCGCAAGCGTTTTAATCAATCAATCTTCCATTTAACTTATTTTGTCCATCATCCAGGTTCTATTTCTCAACCGTTCAATTCATCAATCCAGCTTCTATTTCATATCTAAAAATACTTTCATCCAGTGTATATTTCACTTGCATTTTTTGTCAATTCACCTTCATTTCACCTGTAAAAGGTCTTCATCCAGCTTCCATTTCTCAATTGCTTTCTCATTATTCCGGCTTCTATTTCGGTGAACCAGCTCTTCGTCGTTTTATAAGTGTGGAGTGCAAAAGAAACTGTTTCTATGTGCCCATCCAATACACCGCACTATTACGACACATCATGTTGATTTACTTGATGTTATAATTTGGGACCGCCGTTCCCAGGTATGCCCGGTTTTTCTGACTCTTCGATCCGACGACTAAAAAAAAGAAAGTCGTCAGATTTTTTGCTGGCCAGAATTTTTAAAACACCCGCACCCTAGGCAAAAAATTTTGCCCCCCCCCCCCGTTGGAAATTTTTTCCGCCCCTGGGTGATGCTAATGGTCTTTGTTACCACACAGTAAGCTGCCACTACTTGACGGTGTAATTTTGCCACTGATAGTATTAGTACTGTGACAGAGCCAGCCAGTCCCAAGTCCGGATGAAGGTTTACCTGTTCAATGTTCATCCGCATCAACCATGATGTATACAGCATACACGCAATGATGCAGTAGATTTACTATTTCGTTTGCGCATGCACGAAACGTATCGCTATCAACGTCTGTATATTTTATTTATGTGGTTTTTGGTGTGTCTGCATTCGTCTATGTGTGTCTCTCTCTATCTGTCTCTGTTTCTATCTCTGTTTCTATATCTGTCTGTCTTCTATATCTGTCTGTCTGTCTGTTTCTCTGCCTGTCTGTCTGTCTCCTTCTCTCTCTCTCTGTCTAGCTGTATATCTGCATCGCTGTGTCTGCGTGTGTCTGCGTGTGTCTGCGTGTGTCTGCGTGTGTCTGCGTGTGTCTGCGTCTGTATTTCTGTATTTCTGTATTTCTGTATTTCTGTATTTCTGTCTGTCTGTCTGTCTGTCTGTCTGTCTGTCTGTCTGTCTGTCTGTCTGTCTGTCTGTCTGTCTGTCTGTCTGTCTGTCTGTCTGTCTGTCTGTCTGTCTGTCTGTCTGTCTGTCTGTCCTTCTCTCTTGCCGCGTTTTGCATTGAATAGACTTTGTATTGCATTTGGCCCGTTTTCGATGCTCTTTGTCATCAGATATCGAGGAAGCTATACATGTATTAAATTTCTTGATTTGCATAATATATTGCCGTAATTATTCAGGATATGGTTTTTTTGCGCTAGTGCAGTTTTTTGGAGTCTCTCCAACCCAGCCAGGGCTCATACTCTTTCATTGCAAGTCTTGACCAAAATCCCACCACCCTAGCAGTTCTTCTGCCACCTCTTATCATTTTTCTATGGCTCGATCTTCCACAGTGCTGCATAGAAGTTTTGCTATGGTTGATTGGTTGGTCCGTCTTTCTTAAATAAGTTACCTATTAGTCTTCGTAATGAACTTCTTTGTCTTTATTTCCCCCCCCCCTTTCCGCAAGCGTTTGAAAACCATTCTCTTTGACTATGGTTTGGTGTCAGGTCGGGAGCGTCTCTGAGGAGTTCTCTTGAAGTGGCGCTATATAAACGTTCGATTACAATTACAAAAATTACAATTACAGCGTGGACACGGCATTAGAATTTCACGCCGAAGCGCATGAGCAACTGCGAGTGCAGGACTTGCTCAAGGACCCTATGCGGCGGCGGCGGCTTGAGGTGGATTCAGACTTGAAACCCTCGAATTCCAAGGCATCAAACCCACCACTACACACCACCGCAGAACAACCACTTAAACAACCACCTACCGCTTTCCATCTTCAGCTCATCGTAGAGATTCTTTCCAGGTGGTTGAATCACATCCAACCACGTTGAGGTCATACGGAACAGCACGCTGAGCCCCTTAGTCGTCGGGGACCCGGAAGAAGTGGAATGGTCCGTGCTGGGCTGCGGCTGGGCATCAGAGGGCCTCCTGGTCGACGTAGGCTGGTCCGTTGAGTTTTCGGAGCTGCCATTCTGATGGGAGAAATTGCTCAACGTGACTGTAACTTGGCTTCTTGTATAATTGACGCTTTGAAGTCCATCAGCTGTGATGTTCCAATTGTCTTGGAACGCTATTGTTGTTGTAGAGATGATGCTTGTAGTTCCGGTGCTGAGGAGAGCACAGGTGGTTATCTCGGCGAGGAGTAGGAGAGTAAAAACGCTGGCGGGTAAATGAGTCCTGATCGACATTTTTTCGGTTGATTTAAAACTGTTCAATGACTACTCGAGAGCCTATAGATGGAAAAACCAAGAAAACAATAAACAATACGCGCAATGTATACCTAGTGCAATAAGATAAGATAGGAATGGTCTTTAAATGGACAGCATTGTATGTATGAGCACTTGCTATAGCGCTCATTCAAGATTGGCTACTCAAAGGCGCTCCCGACTACAGCGCACGAGCAATTGCAAGTGAAGGACTAGCTCAAGGGCAATACGAGGCGGATTGAGGGTGTGATTCGGGCCTGCAACTCTTCGGCTTCAAGGCACCGAACCCCAGAGATGGGAACGCGTGAATTCTTTGCTTGCATTCCCAATCATGCTCGCCATGCATGGAACCATGTAAACACGTGTACGTTCCAATAAATCTTCTTAAGCGTTCAAACTGCTCACCCATTGACACCCAATCGGCGTTCCCACTGCTCACAGAACCACTTTAACCACAGTTGTTGTATGTTGTATTCGGGCTTAACGACACTGTTTCATATCGAAGATGATTAGTGTCGGAGGCAGAGTACAACCTCACACTCCACGTTTATATTGCGACCGAGCTACCCGCAGTAAAGATCCGAGAAATTAATCTCTGACCGGGAATCGAACCCGGACCGCCGGCACGGCGAGCGGGCTACAACCCACTCGGCCACGCAGGATCTCTACTTTAACCACAGTGCCGAACTCACCACCTATACACCACCGCTGCGCCCCGCATAGATTCCGTTGCTCAAGCCTCACGGTATCCGCGATCAAAGACTATTAATATTATCGGTCGCAACGCACCCTTGAAGTTGACCTGGTTCGGAAACTCGGCCACAATGGTTTTCGAAAGCCAACGTTTCGCTAGTGTCACAACGTGCAAACAATGCGGGGGCAAACAGAGTATAGACGACAGACCAATTGTTAACCATAGCGACATGCCCTGCAGCCATGATCAGCTATTATATTTATATCACAGGTACGACGTGCTATAACACAAATATAACGAAAGGCCTAATTAGGCTATGTCTCGGTTGGTGCTCAAATGATATAAATATATATATATATATATATATACATGTATATGAAGATATATATTTATATCATATTTATTTATATATTCATGTACATTTTTATAAAACATACTATGATGCTCCCTATTAACGATGTTATTCGTGTAGCTATTTAATATATGTACATAATATATATACATAAGCTATATCATTATATATACATGTATATATATGTCGCTATGGATCTTGGATATACATAGGCCTACATATGTACATAGTGGCCCTTGTCGTGATACGACGTGTTAAACCACTTAGTCAGTCACTCTATTGAAGACTCTTGACGGCTTCAGCTGCAGTAGTGTACCAATGCGACCTCTGCTGATCTTACTCTATGCCCTAGAAATTCATATATAGGTCTGAATAGTTCTGTCCACTGAAATTGCTCAGAAAACTGATGTGGTCGTGAGGGAAAATTGCTTGAAGTCTAAACCGATTGCAGTTAATTTTCTCATAAATAATATTTGAAAAGACATAGGGAAATCATACACTGTCTCAGGGCTTTTTAGCGTCCAGTTGCAAACAAAATGTGTTCTAAATGTTTTTGTGCAGTTGTAAAAGCACTTCTGTACAGTCAAAATTAGCAAAAAAGGTCATTGTCCTCCGATTGGAAGTAATTTACCATGGAGGATGGGACAGGAAAGAAGGAGTTGTGCAGTTATAAAAATTCCTTTAAAACAGCTCTGCACTGTCTATATAATTATAGCTAACTATCCCGAGTTTCTAAAAGTTGTCATGCACCTGGTCATTTCCCCTCCAACCATCTCTGAGGCCCCGTTCTCCTCCTATGCTATTGGTTAACCACCTGGTTTAAGTAGCTACACTTCGTTGTTGTTTATACTACATTAGTATAATTCAGTCTTTGAACAGCACCAATTATAGGTCTACAAAGCCACCGATAGAGCGAGAGCTAAATAATTTATTGTCCACCTGTGTGACGCATTTCACACCTTTTCCAAACAGTCATCGTGAACAGGTTCCAACAAGCAGCTGCACCTCGGTCTACACTCTAAACTCATCTGGCTGTTAACACGGAGGTTCGTAGAGTCGTGCAACCATTCATGCATGTCTCTCATTCTCGCAGGCCTATTCATTATTCAATAGCAACAGACATGTACATTGTAGGCCTATCTATACGATACAGTTGAATTATTATAATTATAATTGTTGCTCTGTGGAAATTTTACCACTATTATTATTAGTGTTATTTGTAACAAGGTTTTCGCGTCTTTCTGATATTTTGGACCAAATAACATTACCGGTAGTAGTGTAATGCAATTAGTAATGTCTACATCCGCACAAATTTAGTAGCGCTCAGAGTGCGAGAACGCAAAGATAAGAAAATGAGGTCTTAAGAAGAAAGTGCTGTAGAATCCATGGGCGGAGTTTGGTTTGCGTTCTTGGGGGGGGGGGGGGCTAACCCCGAGTCTAGGTCTTCTGGGAGGGAGCTAACCCCGAAAAGAATTCCATTATCATGGTAAAAAAGTTGAATCTGGGTCTTCTTGGGGTCGGGGCTTAGCTCCCCCTAGCCCCTGATAAACTCCGCCCATGGTAGAATCTGTAGATGTTGATCCAGACAGGTCAGTCCCATGCAGAATCGATCAATCAATCGATCAGAATTTATATAGCGCCACTTAAAGATCCCTAATCAGAACCGCCATCGGCTCAGGCCAAGCGGAAAAAGCAGTCTGCAGGAATTGGTGAAATTGAGAACAATTTGGGATGTGTCGTAGCCTATACTCAGGGAAAGCCCCTTTCCTTGTTGTCGCAAGCAATCCAGACATACATTACCCCCTTCCCCTAGGGTAGGACATTATTCCCCAGTCTATAGATCAGCTACAGAGAATGAACGGGATCGTAACCTATGCACTGTTGCACAGCGGGCGAAAGGAAGCATTAAGTTACTGTGGACAGAAGAGCGCAGTAGATCTACGTGTACCCTGGTAGGTCAAATTAATAGCAGTAAAGGATCGAGCTTGAGCAAAAGTTGTCCTAGTTTGTGAGAAAATAAGTCCAACTGCTACTGAGATTGAGGGTAGGCCTACCGACGAGCAGCTGCATAGTATTTTTTTAAACTACCCCGGTATTGAAATCCCCGATATGGAACTCCCAACTGTTCGTAGGCTACTCTGCAAGTGCCAGTCCCAACCCTGGATAAAGGAGGAGGGCGACGCTAATGATCTTTAATATCTAATGATTGCTGAGCGCTACTAATGATGATAGCTAATGATCTTTAATATCACACAGTTCTGTAGGCCTATCTGAAACTATTACTGAAACTATTACTGAAACTATTACTGAAACTATTAGGCTACTGAAACTATTACTGAAACTATTACTGAAACTATTACTGAAACTATTACTCCGATACGCAAGACTAGGACAACAATTTTTGTAAACACGAACGATACTGTGTAGGCCTATAGCAATAGGCCTATAACAGGCCAGGCCCCGATCTTTAAAACGCATTATAAAATTAGATCAGCCCATGACAGCCAACGTCTTCATCTAGTTTAACAAAACCCTCCACCGACTCTTTACGTCAAGTCTTTGTTTGCCGAGTATAAAATTTCTGAAACATTTATTAGTCAACAGCTGAATTCAGGATTTACGAGCGCTGCTACGTCAACTAAGAGAGGTTGTCAGAAAGCGTACATGTATGGTTGAACAAGTTATTTTAGATTCCGCCTCGAATGAACGTAAGAATAGCAAGAGGCGCTATAAAAATTTATAAACACAATACAATACAATACAATACAACATAATACAATGCAATACCATGGGCGGAGTTTATCAGTGGCTATAGGGGGTTAAGCCCCTCCAAGAAGCCCCAGATCCAACTTTTCTACCATGAAAATGGTATCCTTTTCGGGGTTAGCCCCCCCCCCAAATAAGGCCAAGACTCGGGGTTAGCCCCCCGCCCCCAGAACGGAAACCAAACTCCGCCATGTGCAATACAGATCGCTCGTGAACAAGCAGGTGCCCAGCGTCAGGCTTCCAGAGGCGATCTAAGAGTTTAGAGTTAACGATCACGATCACGATGCTAAGCATGTAATAGGCTATTGAAATCTATCAGACACCTACCTTTATCGTCTGAAGTTCTGAACCTTTCAAATACTTTGTAGTGTCCTTCGTTTTATATGTTCAAAATATCCATTAAAGTAATGAAGTATTCTCAACTTCTGCGATGGATGATGACTTACATGCAGCTTACTATCGCTATTAGTTTAGGCTTACGTATCGATGCAAGTCCACCCACCGTTCGTTTAAATCACGACTTTCAACACGAAGCTTACAATTAATCACAACGTGACACTATTTTTCGCTCCTCCTTCTTCTGTCAGACTTGGAACTGACTCAGTATTAACAGGAAAGAGATACAGACAGAACAAGTTCTAAGCCGTTTACTAAACAGGACTTCTGCACAGTAAGTCAGTAACACACGCATGGACAAATTCCAACATCCGCTGTACACCGCTGTTACACAGTAGCCTACAGCTTGTTGGTAAATACAGCGTGCACCGACAGCTAAATAAATAAACCCTCTGTTTTCAGTCTACAGCCCTCAATTCATCAAGGTTTCGGTATTATAGTAAACAGGACTTCTAAATAGTAGCCTAACACACGCATGTACAAATTTCAAATTTCGCTGTAGGCTACGGCTTGTTGGTAAATACAGTGTACACTGACACCTAAAGCAATAAACCCTCTGTTTTGGACTACAGCCCTCATCTCATCAAGGTTTGGGTGCGGGTAGGCCTGTGGTAAACAGGACTTTGAAATAGTAGCCTAACACACGCATGTACAAATTCCAAATTTCGCTGTACACCGCTGTACGACTTGTTCTTAAACACAGCGTGCACTGACAGCTAAGCCAATAAGCCCTCAAATACCCTCTGTTTTCAGTGTACAGCCCTCATTTCATCAAGGTTTGCGTCCACATCCATTCTACAGAATACCACGAGGTACCGCTGTGTACAATAGCGGTACTCCTCCCATCGTATATAATAAAGCAATTTGAAATTTCGGCTCCAATCAGGTGAGTCGAACAATCAATGCGCCAGCAGCAGCCACTATTCTCACCTGTATTGCCTTTGGGTCGCCCACCTGTGCGTGTCTGTTTGCTGCTGCGGAAGGCGTACGTTGCTGATATTTGGTCGACTATGATATTATTATTGTGGCTGACAATTAAATCTCTGGATGAAGGCCTCGTTTTGCATCAGCCTCTCTATAACAGACACGACGACGAGAAACATAACAGATTATGATAAACACAGGCTATTAACAGTTAAGCCCTTTTGAACCCATGAACAAAACAATATTATATAGGCCTATTTATATTTGTTTGTTCATAGGTCCATACATACATACATACATACATACATACATACATACATACATACATACATACATACATACATACATACATACATACATACATACATACATACATACATACATACATACATACATACATACATACATACATACATACATACATACATACATACATACATACATACATACATACATACATACATACATACATACATACATACATACATACATACATACATACATACATACATACATACATACATAGCGACTGCCTTGGGCCTACATGAGTGAAGTCTTCCGCATTATAATATATATATATATATATATATATATATAAAATTTATATATATATATGTGTGTGTGTGTGTGTGTGTGTGTGTGTGTAAGCTTATGAATACGTAGGCGGCAGGCCTATAAGTACAACGGGAAGGCTTAAAAACAGTTATCTTCCAAGCGATAGCCATAACATAAGGCCCATAACCATGTCGCGCTGTTTCAATTGATTGCATATAATTATGCTTTAAAAAAAGACTACTCGCGAGCACCCAATTGTAAAACATAGATAGACTAGACATAGACTACATGTGTTAAATAAAAACGAATAATATAGCCTAAATGTAACCATAAGGATATAAATACACACACAGATATAATTATATATATATAGCCTACATTTGTAGGGCTATGTATGTATATATATATATATATATATATATATATATATACTCTTATAATATGCCGTTTAGCCAGACCGTATGGGCATATCACCCGTGAGAACCCGACCAATTAGGGTATGCCCGACCGGCTTAGGTCGGGATTACCCAATAGGGCTAGAATGCCTTAGAATGTGTTGAAACGTGTGCAAAAGCGCTTTTGATAACCCCGACATCTCGAGTAGGACGGTCACATACGTAACCCCGACTACTCCAACTCCATTGAAATGTCTGACAATTTCATGGCAATTTCACCTCTGGTCTGGGCTGCTCGACACAGGGTTTTTGTATTTTTAGCCCTCTAGCGTCCAAATTTCCGCACTTCTGATTGGCTGATACCGTTGCCTCCCGCGTTTCATCATTGAAAGGTAACTAAAAGCCGTCAATTATAATTATAAATCTCGTGTAATTTAATATAATTCTTAAGTAATCTGAATTAATTTATAAACATTATAGATTGTTTGCATAAGAATTAATGGTGACTTTTAATTAATGAGACGCATACGCAATACGATCTACAGGGCTGTATTATCGCTACGTCATTAATAAAACATGGCGGCGTTGTTTATTTTCGGAAACTAGATTAATCACCATCATTTCGATCTAGGGCCTACGTTAATCAATTTACAGCAATATAAGTTCGAAACAAAGATTTAATTTCTTTCCCGGCATACGAAATTGACTGCAAACATTGAACACCGCAGTACAATGGATGTAAGTAGCTTATTCCATCCAGCACATGTGACTGTATAAATTGAATAATTTTATATATACAAGCTTTATAGGATATTCACGATGGTATGCCCGACATAATAAGGTAAGGACCAGCTGAAGCCAGACCATAACGGACGAGCGTAGTGTTATGCCAGACCATATTATCTACATGTTAAATTTAGAGACTTTAGGTCCAATTAATTTGTCAGGTCTTGAGTTCCTTATGGAATTTGGTCGATTAATCGTCACAGAAAGATATTTTTCTCGTCTTCCTTTACCAATAATTGCACTTCAAGTTAAAATAATAAATTAATGGATGTAATAAATTAATAAGGGTGGTAATAATAATAATACTAAGCCGATCCTATGGAATAATTAATTACGGTAATTAATTAATTAATTAAATTCATACTTGTGTCAACAAAGATTAATCGTCACAGAAAGAAATTTTTCTCGTCTTTCTTTACCAATAATTGCACTTCAAGTTAAAATAATAAATTAATAGATGTAATAAATTAATAATGGTGGTAATAATAATACTAAGCCGACCCTAAGGAATAATTAATTACGGTAATTAATTAATTAATTAAATTCATACTTGTGTCAACAAAGATTAATCGTCACAGAAAGATATTTTTTCGTATTCCTTTACCAATAATTGCACTTCAAGTTAAAATAATAAATTAATAAATGTAATAAATTAATAATGGTGGTAGTATTAACAATAATAATAATAATAACTGGAAACCTACTCGAAACCACGCATATTTTCCAACGCCTCCCAATTTGTGCGAAAGATTTAATGCAGTTGCATTTGGAGACATTTTCACACATTTGTTCTGTGTTATGTCTCTAACTAGAAAACAAAGAACTTCTCGTGCTGTTTCTTGTAAAAAAATTGTTCTGTTTAATAAATGATTGATAATAAAAAAAAATTAAATAATAGTAATAATAATAATAGTAATAATAACAGTAATAATAATTATAATGGCAATTATGATAATAATGATGATAATAATTCAAGAAGACATGCTGTAAAAATTATATTAATGTCGACAATGTAAACACTAATAAAAAAAATTAAATTAGACTGGCTAGAGAAATTGTTTAATTTTGCTGCATAGGATGTTTAATTAAGCCACAGCAGATATATAAAACCTCGCGTCATCATGAGGAGTGGCATGAAGAGTTTTAAAACCCTGATTTTGAAAGCATATCGGCTATTTTTGTGCTCTGTTGTTTTGGCTTCAGATGGATGGAAAGGCGAGCAGGATCGGTTACACTCCGAACGTCCAACAGATGATGACACAAGCTTTTATCCAGGACGGACCGACGACGAACACGACCACCACTGAACACTCAGTGACTCCTCACGACGACGAATCTATGGCCGATGTGATGTCTTGGCTGGCTGTTCAACTCAACCTCTCCAGCATCTCCCGTAGCTCCACCAGGAAACCACCAACCACATACCTGTGTCATTTGTGCTTCCAGAAAAATCACTATATCAAAGACTGTCCAATGGTAAGACAGTTATTGAACGAACACTCTCTAGTGATTAGCAGACATGTAAATGTAAGTCTGTGCAATCAAAGTTTGGCAATTCTGTCCAGGCAAGGATCAGAAAATTATTGCTCTGTAAATTCTGAGTAGACTTACTAGCCTAGCACTGATAGAGATGCGCAACAATTGAGGCTAATGGACTATCACAGTCTGTCGGGCATTTAGTTGCTAACCAGTTAACAGTTAAATATAATTTTTTTTTACTGAATCTGTAAACGCCTAGTACCAGAAAATGGTTTCCTTTTGTTACCAAGAGTGTTCATGTTTATTTTGATGTGATGATATATATCTGTTGTGCTTCTTGGCTCAATAAATAAAATTGATTGATTGATTTATAAATGCTTGTGAGTTGTGAATAGGCTAAACTGGCAATTTTCAGTATGATATTAGGACCAAATTAGTTCCATTGTTTCATTTGATTCAATGTTTGCTTAGGCTCGGCCTCGGGATGATGGATTTACGCCCTACCAGGGCAAGAAAAGATGTTACGGGGAGTACAAATGCCCCAAGTGCAAACGAAAATGGATGTCGGGGAACAGCTGGGCGAATATGGGGCAGGACTGTGTGAAATGCAAAATCAACACATACCCTCACAGACAGGTAAATACGTAGTTAACAGATCATCAACAATAGCTTGAGTTTGAATAGATTAAGTGCATAAAGTCGGATCTATTATGGGAAAATAAAGAAGCATCAAGACTGTCAATTGAACACAAGCCTACTTTGCCGCTTGTGGATAGCTCTGAATCATTACCGTTTAAGTTTGAATTACAGTACTAGAGTTGGCCTGAAAGTCAATAGCTTTACCACATTAGCTTGAAGGTGCGCTATATAAAAAGCCAATAATAATAATAATCATAAGAAGAAGAAAAACAATTAATTATTATTATTATTATTAGTAGTAGTTCGTTTGATTGGAAAGATTCCTAATATGGTCTTGCTTCTTGCTCGGTCTTTTTTTTATGACATTAGCTTACTTGGTCTAACTACTATTATTACTAGGTTTTAGGTTAAGGAGTAAGCCTAAAGGTTTGGTCTATTGAAGAATATTCTTCAGGTTGATATGCATTCTTCTTCATTAAATTATTTAGACTGACTTCCTCCCCCCCCAACTAACAATCTCTGCAAATCTTGCCAGACTCTTATTTGTAATCCAAAAATTGATATGTTGCATCTGTGAAGATTTATGAGTTGCAGTGTGTGTGTGTGTGTGTGTGTGTTTGTACATGATGTAGCGCCCTCTGGAGAAGAAGAGGGACTTTGCTATCGATGAAAACAACAAAATGCACCAGCAGCATCTATGCCAGAAATGTAGACAGCTCGGCTTCTACTGTCGACGAATCAATTGAACAGCCATCTCTCCCACATTTCGGTTCGAAAAATAACACGCAGCAACATTTCGCCCAATTGCTCATCTAATCTTATGCCAGTTACAACTATTTTTTTATATGTTGATTGCGAGATGATGCGTTTCAGAACTGTTTCTTGAAGTAGCTGGTACATTACCAGGCGTTTGCTTGCATGGATTGTTTCTGATATTCTACTGTTTTGAAGTTTATGATTTGAAGTGAGTCATACATTGGGATAATACTGAGTTAATTGTCGATTTTTAAAAATCATCACCAGTTCTAGAAAATCTTTATTTATTCCACTTTTATCTGCACACTCCAACCCACATCATGTGACTGTCCAGCTGAATTGTGTCACCTGTCTCCGAGTTGTCCGTGAATATACATTTTGTACCGTGTCTCCACAGTTCATCTCGTAGCCAACCAACAGCATGTGACTGCCAAGCTGAAGTGTGTCACTT
This sequence comes from Lumbricus rubellus, assembly GCA_945859605.1. NCBI lineage: Eukaryota > Metazoa > Annelida > Clitellata > Crassiclitellata > Lumbricidae > Lumbricus > Lumbricus rubellus. The sequence goes on along the minus strand of OX243821.1, from coordinate 21,585,488 downwards.
GTCTATAATTTGTCCTTGATTATACATTTTGTACCCTCTCCACAGTTCATCTCATAGGAAAAATAGAAAGCAGAACTTGCAGGGTAAATAATCCTTTACATTATGTTTGAGACCTGTATGAGCTTCTTCAACTATAAAATATCCTCTTTTTGCTTGCAAGACAGATGTGTTATGGTTGAAAATGCCAAGATTTATAAGTTTTCTAAACTTGCTGCCATTACCGGGTTTGGTCAAAAGTACAGCAACTTCATGGTGATCACTGTGCTGTCGCTTTAGATGTCTATGCATCTGATAGAAAATACTTTGCATATTTTACAGGGTAGTTTTCTGCTATCGTTTGCAGTTTGTTTTCTGCCTTGCTCCATTCTTTGCTCTGAATACATGGTGCATAGAATTAATTGGCTTGAATTTTATTTTACCGCGGCTTTGTCGATAAATATATTTTTGCATCTGTTATAGCAGAAGTTGAAGTAGTACAACCTCTTTTGTGCTGCTTATATGTTGCCAGGACTCCAGGAGGTCTTATATATATTATATTAGTAGCGTGTTTCAGATGTCATCCAGGCAACGTTATTTAATGATTATAATTAAGAATTACTTCTTCATAGCAAGCGCCCAGGCACGAGTTTTAATCTGAGCTTCTGTGCGATTCTTTAAAACCGGAAATTCAGCTTGCAGTTTGCGAATAGCACCAAAAGAAGGCGGTCTGTCGACTCCATCGACTAGGCTCCTGATGATCCTCAACTCATCCTCAGTCCATGCATTTATTACGTTTAAGTGGCTTGCAAAAACAAATGTCCTACATTGTGCAACAGTAAATACTCATTTTATGCCATTTACAGTTATTTTTATATGTTGATTGCGAGTGATTCAGAACTGTTTCAGGAAGTAGCTGGTGCATTACCAGTACCCTGCCAGTTCTGCTTTAAATTTTAGTTTTAGGGCAATGTATGACTCACTTCAAATCATCAAGACAGATGTGTTATGGTTGAACATTCCAAGATTTATATGTTTAGCACATGATGTTGTCATGAACAAATCATCATGAATATGTGGAGCTATATGAACAATGAATTGTTGCAAATGATAACAGGAAAACAGAATTTTTCGCAGTTATGATGCTGCCTTGTTACTTCTTCTGAAAGAGTTAGCTTCAGCTTGTCAAAGAATTAAACATAGACACTCATCGCTTGTCGAGTGCTTCAGGCTGCACTTAATTCAACTGTATTTATCTGAATCTTGTCAAAAGTCACAGTTTTGAATTATTTAGATATAGCCTAATGTGTTGAATAGACCAGACGACCTTTAGGTGACAAGGTGATCAAGTTTATGGAGAGCATATGTGCTGTGCCATTTCAGAACTAAAGTGACACTTGCAACAATTCTGCTGTAGGCTGTCCTCGTCAGCAATACATGACCCCAGCGATCGACAGGAAAAATATTTGTTCTCCTTCCCCAGAAACCTTGTTTCCCCCGAGGAGACGACTAGGTATAAAACTCATCGTTACGTTTAGGATTAATGTTTGTGCCTTGGTATATTAAATTACTTTTGGTGATAAGTGATATAGGTTGAATTTCTCTAGCATGCTCTTGTTTTGCATTGCTGTGTGAAGAAATCACACTGCAGCTCATATTAAAACTTGTGTTTTCGTTCTTGTATTGAATAAATAATTAAGAATAGCTGCATATTAAATTACTTTTGGTGATAGGTGACATAGGTTGAATTTCTCTAGCATGCTCTTGTTTCTGATTTTCTGGAAATTAATAATTTGACTTTTACAGTTTTTCGGAATAAAAGTAATGTTATCATTGCACACATGGTAGTAAATTGGAACGTGTATACAAATCCCTTTCTCTAAGCAATATCGCTGGCTTGCAAAAACAAATGTCCTACATTGTGCAACAGTAAACAGATTACAAGCATAATGATGAGAATAAAATGCTGTTGCATTGAAAGTTTGTTGCTGTGTTTTAAGTTTGTATTTTGAACTCTAATTTTCACTAGTTATCATAGGGAAGCATCGAACAAGCCCAACTAATTAAGAGTTTTTCTAGAAGAGATTGTCTTCATGCCAAACATGACTTTTATTGCAACAAGTTCTTGTGGCCATTTGCTCATGTAATAAAGGATGGGAATATGTGATTATACATTAATATCAGTTAGAATCTAAGTGTTATCTTTTTGTGATTTTATGCTGATCCAAAATCGAGTGTAGATGAAAAATCTAATCTAATTACTTAAATGGTGCCATTGTCATAAAACATTATGACACTCGTGGATGATTACTTCAAGTAAACTTGTAATTAAAGAAAAGCCAGATTAAAATCCGATATCTAAAAAGAAAAGTCAAGCTACGAGAAGTAGCAGACTGGAACAGAGGAGTCTAGCGCATGATTCTGAATCATTGGATAGTGCACATAAATAAATGAAGTAGTGTAAGTACTTGTGCTTCAGTTATCAAGTGCAATTATTCACTTCCCAATTTCAATCTGATAATGGCTTGGGCTTTAGGAACAAGCATTATACACGCATGCTTCATAAGTTACTAATTACAATTAACCGTTGATAACGAATCTAAACAATAACATGCAATTTAATAATCGAATGTATAATTATTGTAAGATATTTATAATTAACAAACAATAATACCGTTTTATAAGGCACAAGTATTGTAAGTAGGCAGAGCCTTTTATGATTCCACTAGCAAACGTACAATGGGACATCAGCATATAATGTTAAATAGCACAAGTGATAATAACGCAAAGTAATAGTTGTAAATAGCAGATCCTATAGCGTAAAAACATGGTAGGCCTATAGGCTACAGTAAGTGTAAAGCTTCCTTGCAATTAAACTCTTCCTTTTGATAAGCCGTAATGTCGAGTTTCACTATTGTGAGAACGTGGAAGTAGGCCTAAAGAGTATGAATTAACTGATAGCGAGATAAAAACATAAAGGATATTCCATGGGTTAGCAAAAACAGTGTTGGAAGATTCACAGTCCGCTTTGACGCACATCTCTTCACAAAATAGGGGTTAGAGGGCAAAATGTTCTGCCTGTTAAGGTGTCTTAATAAAAGGATTAGCACTATTTTTGCTAACCGTGGCGAACAATGTGTGTAACATGTTAGCCAGTTTCATGTCTGGGCTACCCATGCACAGTCATGAATTGTATAATTATGTCTTGCATACCTCTGTGTTCATCATAAACTGTACATGTCTTGCATACCGCTGTGTCCATCATAAACTGTACATGTCTTGCATACCGCTGTGCTCATCATAAACTGTACATGTCTTGCATACCGCTGTGTCCATCATAAACTGTACATGTCTTGCTAGGCATGGTGACAAACCCATATTGTACATATAATTCGGACCCTAGAAAATGAATTTAGCGTGTACTTAGAGTCTGCTATAGGCCGGACGTATGCTCGAGATTTTGTGCGCGATTTCTGTGAAAAATCGCGATGTCTGGCTAAACCGCGTACACAACCCGGTCGGGGAAAACGGTCTCTTACGGGTATATATATATATATATATATATTCAGTATGTTTATTAAATTAAAAACCACATGGTAAACCACATGGTAAACCACATGGTAAACCACATGGTAAACCACATGGTAAACCACATGGTAAACCACATGGTAAACCGATCGCGTAGAAGAGAACACAAAAAACATATAATTTTTTAGGGCGATAGGAAAAGCATGCTGTTGACGGAAGTTGGAGGAATACAGCAACGAAACAATTAACACCGAACAGAATTGAACAGATTGGGGTTTCGTTTGTAGGCTAGATCTGGCAGTCCTTGTTAGGTAGAGAGTGAGATAGAAAAGAGACAGACAGACAGACAGACAGACAGACAGACAGACAGACAGATGGACGGATAGACAGACAGACACAGACCGACGGATAGACAGACAGACACAGACCGACGGATGGACGGAGAGACAGACATATAGACAAACTAACAGACAGACAAGCACACAGACAGACGAATCGACAAACAGGCAGAGAGACAGAGAAATAGACAGACAAACAGAGAGATACGGACGGAAAGACATACAGAAGGTAGCCAGACAGACAAACGGACAAATAAACAGACAGGCAGGCTGAGGTATGCAGATATATAGGCAGACAGACAAAAATACAGAGACAGACAAACGCATACACCCACATACACAATTAAGTATCCACACAAAAATAAACTGAACGCCCTCAACATTCGCGACAGAGATTTAAAAGTAGCATGAGCTCTCCTCACGTTTCACTCAACTTCCACAGACAGACACAGACAGACAGACAGACATACAGACAGACAGACAGACAGACAGACAGACAGACAGACAGACAGACAGACAGACAGACAGACAGACAGACAGACAGACAAACATACATACATACATACAGACAAACAAACAGACATACAGAGACAGACAGAAAGACAGACTTTATTCCACATTTGTTTTCAATCAATTCTGACAACTAAACCCAATTAGCGATTACGCTGACATGCATACCCTCGCTGCCGGAAAGCGCCAAATAGCGCTACATGAATTGGACGTAGAACGACTTTCTGTAATTGATTTGCCTGTCCAGTTATCTTCGGCTGACTAACGAGCAACCACATTAGTCTTTGTCTACAAAGGAAGTCAGAGGCGGATACAGAAATTTTCCAAAGGGGGGGGGGGCAAATTTGTAGCCTTGGGTCGGGATTTTTTTTCCTGGCCAGAAAAAATCTGACCACTTTTTTTAGTTGTCGGATCGCAAGTCAGAAAAAACATACCCCAAAAAGCTGATGCCCTTTTTTTGTTCAAACCGAATGGGGGGCCACGATACATGGGCATTTCTATAGGGGGGCATGGCCGGACTGGCCTCTGGCCCCCAGAAGCCTGACTCCCTCCCCAAAAAACAGGGGCTTAGGCGAAACATTGATCGAAAGCATGGTTTCAGAGCTTGGCTCCATCCAGTTGTTTAGAATTAAACAGCGTCTGAAGCTATGCTTGCATACTGATACACAGCCTTCACTTAGTGTCTATAATGCCTGGCTCGTTACTAAGTTTCTGAAACGAGGGTTAAAGGCCTTTAAGCCCAACGACTTTAACTACGACAACAAAAACTAAAGTCCAAAGTGACATCACAATACTTGAACGTCGTCCAAGTTTGCAGCGAAGGCCCAGCCCGAGCGGGCAGTGGCGGCGACAGCCCGACCAGCCACTGTACAATTTTAGCAGTCGCGCCAGGGTCATTGGCAGTGTTTAATCTAGACGCCTCTGGGATAAAAGTCCCACTCCCCAGGAACGAGTTTCCCCCCAGAAAATCGAGCTGTTTTTTACATGTGAAGTAAAAAGAATTATACACTGGTATAATCAAGAACGAGAGAATAAAAGCAGATAATAGCTTATAAATATGAAGAAATGAAAAAAGGTCACCAGAACCAGTAACCTGAAATTACGAGTTTGCTACCGCGATACTAGACAGAAGCTTCTGGACCAGGGTGAGAATTGCCGGGGGTTAGGGGGTTTCAACCCTCAGTCTTTCTTACAGCCCCACGTTAAAGTCAGTTTTTCACACCCCGATTCCAAGTGGATAATGGTCCAACGACCCAGTTATTTCTCCACAATTCTTACACTGTTCTGGACTGGGTGAACCGGGAAAGATATCAACACCAGGGAGAGGAGGCTCAACATAGAAGCTCACGTATTAGACTACAGATTATTATTATGCGGCACGATCGAGAAAGTCTTGTCACCGGCAAAAAAACCACGTAGACGGTAGACCAGCAAGGCAAACATCATACTGACGTCACTGACGTGTAAAATTAGCTCTAGATGCTTGGACAAAATAATGAGAATGGCTAGTCACGCCGTCACAATCCCTGCATATTTTATGACTGTTGATAACAATTGTAAATTATGCAACACAGCCATACAGATACTTGACAATGACGTTATCATGTGGGCATTATTTAACATATTATTATTTGAATACAGGTAAGTTATGCGGAAGCATAGGCGTACGAGGCGGGGGTACAGAGGGGTCAAACCCCCCCCCCCCCAATTTCGGGCAAGTCTGTTTTTCGGGCAAACAGACCCGGGAAAATATGGAAAAAATAGCATTTTTCATGATATTTCAACCCGACAAAAAAGGTTGTTAACTTTTGACCGGGGAAAATAGTATTTTTCACGACATTTCAACCCGAGACTTATTTTTCGGGCAGAAGTCAAATCTTTCTTTGCTCCCCCCCCCCCCATTCCACCATGGGCAGAAACCTGGGCGGAGACTTGGGGGGGACGAACGAGTGGCCGAAGGAAAGAGGCGACATTTTTTTAGTCATCTGGCCGAAAAGTCAAGAAAATTTTCAATTTTCACCACCAAAAAAGTTGATGACCTTTTTTTAAAGTCATTTTTGGCCGAAGAAAACCGAAAAAGTAAAGGAAAATTTTCTATTTTCACCGCCAAAAAGTTGATGACCTTTTTTTAGTCTTGACGCTCAACTATTTGGGGGGGGAGACAAATGCATGGGCCGTCCCCCCAACACCTCCGTTGGGGGGACCGTCCCCCTAGGTTTCCGCCCATGCATCCCACTGCTGAAATCTCCCGTGTATACGCCTATTTGCGGAAGAGTAATGAAGCTCTATGGGTCAGCCAAACACATTGGCAGTAGGCCTATGGATGAATGATTGTTGATGATAACATGCAATAGACTGAATTTTGATGAGCAAATAAGTGACTCAACATAGAATGCCGGACGTGACACAGGAAGCGTGACTTAAGCCGTATGCAAACAGCACCATGGAATGCAATGAGTAATAAGAAAACTAAGTTTGTTTGTATGTGCACTTGTTATAGCGCCCCTTCAAGCGCTCTCTACTCAGAAGCGCTCCCGACTACAGCGCGGCCACTGAATCAGGGTTTCACGCCGAAGCGCTGAGCAATTGTGAGTAAAGGACTTGCCCAAGGTCCCTACGCGGCAGCATGAGGTGGATTCGAACCTCAAACCTTACGACTCCAAGGCAACAACGCCACCACTACACCACCGCGCTCCAAATGGATGGATTGATGAATCAGGCGTGCAGTTTCATGGTGGGGAATTGGTCGGTAGAGGAAGGAGAAGCAAGCAGTTGGAGAGGTAAACAGATGAACTTGCGTGCCCAAGGGACTGGAGTGGAGTCTTTATGTTCTTAAGTTATGTTTAGTTAGCATCAAATTAACTGGATATCTCATTTCATTTCACGTTAAATTAGCCTCAAAGAGAATTGTCTCATTTCAATTTCATTGGTCTCGATTTTCAACTTCTTGTTCTCTGTCGTCGTCGTGATGATGATGCTGGGTATTTTGCTTTCCGTATTCGATGATGATGGGTTTTCCCTTGAAGTCGTAACCATTGACGAGATCCAGTGCAGCCGTTGCCACATCGACACCTGCATCACAAACACACAAAAGACCATAGATGTAAAAACGATGGAAACGGGGAAAAAACCTAGTTTTATTCAAAATAATTTTAAAAAACCAAAAAATCGAGAAAAAATGAAAACGAAAAATAATTTGAAAATAATAACAGACAGTAAATAAATAAATAAAGCTACATAAAAAAACGAATAAAATGATGCGGAAAACACACTGAAAAAGGACGTTTTTTGGGAGTGAAAAAAAAACGAAAAAACTTTTAAGCAACTATGGAAAAGACATTCTTTACTGTTCGTCATCATCCACAATTGATCAATCACGGTTCAAATTACATGCTGGCAGTTCTGCGCTGGCTCCCTGTCCATCAGCGCATCAAAGAGAGTACCATTTGGGTCTGGCTCCAACTTACCTACTTGATCAGCCTGTTGGGTATTCGGACAAGTCGATCCCTACGCTCGTAAATTCATCGTCCGACACTGTGCTTTTTTCTGTGGTTGGCTTTTGCAATATGGAATGGCCTCCTTCTTGAGCTGTACCTATTCCCTCGGTCACTCTTTGACACATTATATATGCACTTGAAACTGTTGATTTCGGCCATTCTTGGGTCGGGAGCACCTCTGAGTAGTTTCCATGAAGAGGTGCTATATAATTACCTAAATGAATGAATGAGGTCCCTTTCTCATTCCCTCCACCACTCCTTTAGGACCCTTCCGTATGTTACGTTTAGAAAAATTTGTATTTTCATACCTCTCCCCCGCTGCATTCATACAAAAGAGAATTTTGCACTAAAGCGTATAACAGGAAAAGGTCAAATCGTAACAAATCTTGAAATCTTCTTTATACTTAATCTTGAAAAAATCTCACTTATACTTAATCTTTGCAATCTACTTTAGACTTAATCATGGTTAATCATCTTTAAAACTTAATCCTGAAAACATCCTATAGGCTAATTACTCTGATCTACGACGACTAAAACTTTATGGATGACAGACCCAGAGAGTACACTACCAGATAAGACCACCAAGCCACACAACTTTAGCACACAATTTTAACCTCAACACACTTCTAAAAATGTTTGTACGTCAAAAAACAAGAAATTCCTTATTCAAGGTCCTGGACACAGGGCCAGTGTATCGCAGGACTTGAATAAGACAACCAAGCCACACAATTTTAACACACAATTTTAACACACAATTTTTAACCTCAACGCACTTCTAAAAATGTTTGTACGTCAAAAAACAAGAAATTCCTTAATCAACTTACGGGCAAACTTGACAAACGCTTGTCCCTTCATTCGTCCCTTCAACAACCGAAAGACTATCTTCGGATCATCGTGAGTCTGAAATCGGTTGAAGAGCGAGATGAGGTCTGCCTCAGAAACACGTGAGGACAGATTCTTCAGGTAAATAGTCTGCAAATCAAACAAAACGCTATAGATGTATGTATGTATGTATGTATGTATGTATGTATGTGTGTGTGTGTGTGTGTGTGTGCGTGCGTGCGTGCGTGCGTGCGTGCGTGCGTACGTACGTACGTACGTACGTCTGTGTGTGTGTGTGTGTGTGTGTGTGTGTATGTATGTATGTATGTATGTATGTATGTATGTATGCATGCATGTATGTATGTATGTATGTATGTATGTATGTATGTATGTGTGTGTGTATGTATGTATGTATGTATGTATGTATGTATGTATGTATGTATGTGTGTATGCATGTATGTATGTATGTATGTATGTATGTATGTATGTATGTATGTATGTATGTATGTATGTATGTATGTATGTATGTGTGTGTGTGTATGTATGTATGTATGTATGTATGTATGTATGTATGTATGTGTGTATGCATGTATGTATGTATGTACATGTATGTATGTATGTATGTATGTATGTATGTATGTATGTATGTATGTGTGTGTATGTATGTATGTATGTATGTGTGTGTATGCATGTATGTATGTGTGTGTATGCATGTATGTATGTATGTATGTATGCATGCATGCATGCATGTATTGATGTATGTACGTATGCATGCATGCATGCATGCATGTATTGATGTATGTATGCATGTATGTATGCATGTATGTATGTATGCATGTATGTATGTATGTATGTATGTATGTATGTATGTATGTATGTATGTCTGTATGTATGTATTTATGTACGTATGCAAAACAGTTAAATGGATCCTCTAAACGGGGTGCGTTGGTATAGAGGGTATGTTCGGTGCCTTGAGGCCGGAAGGTTGCAAGTTCAAAACATCTCAAGCCACAGCGTAAGGACCCTGAGCAAGCCCTTCACTCGCAATTGCTTAAGCTCTTTGGTGTGAAGCTCCAATTCAGTGTCCGTGCTGAGGGAGCACCCCTGAGCAGATTTCTTGAAATGGTGCTATAACATACATGAATGCATGCATGCATTGGCCCATCCAATTGATAATTGATCCCTCTGAATTACGTTGCGTCATATAATTCTGAATCGAACGGTAAAAGACACATTAAAGATTTAACCAAAGCCAAAGATTTTATTGAACAGTAATGACATCGAAAAAAGACTAACAACAAAGAATCAACATAGCTACGACCCTAAGGAACCTTGGGTTCCGCTAGTTAACCACCTGTAACATTGAACTAAATTTTGGCATAGTTGGCAACAACACAAGTGTACGATGAAACATAATTGTCAACTAGCTAAATAACTTTAAATAACTTAACAAGCACTAGACAATCTAGGCTATGTTACATTAACCCTTTAAAGGGTAGAGGCAATATAGTGTACATCTACTGGTCGATGTACTTAGAAGGCACTGGAGACGTTCCTGCAAGCATATTATTATGTTTTAATTCACCAGATGTCACTATGGTAGACTCTCTAAGAAATTCAGAACTAAAAATAGATGTAGGCGTCTACTTGCTACTCAGAGGCGCTCCCGATTGCAGCATTGATACTGTGTCAGAGTTTTCACGTCGAAGTGCCATGCTACGTCATAGGAAATACAAAGAGGTGTCTTCTCACCCATCCCCTTCATTCCCGCTAGAATGGTTCTAACAGAACACTGCACTGGCTTATTTTTTTGGTATAAATGTAGATGTCCACGTCCAACAAGCGTTTATACAAGTCAACGTCTGCTGTTTTGCTCTATGCATATACCCATGTTTCGCGGATTTTCATAAGTGAACTGCACTTGAAACACAACTATAGACCTGCCACTTAGTACGAAACCGTACTCTGTAATTTCCTATTGTTTTCATTAATGTTTCTTACATGATTGACAACAACACTGCTTTTGGTTTCACTTTTTTCTAATTCGTTCATTTGGGCTTAGTGGGCAGTGGCAACAATGTTGCCACTACAAGTTTCGGCTTCACGGGCAGTGGCAACAATGTTGCCACTACACGTTTCGGCTTCATGGGTATAGGACACAATATTGCCACTTTTTTAAAGTCAACTTTTCCACATGACGAATATATTCCCTCTATATGGTTAGTTAGCAGGCATATAATATGTAATTATAATTGTTGTAACTGTTCAGGGCCATTATGCCCTTTAAAGGGTTAAAACATTCAGTTTAGTATGTGAGGCACCGCTGTGTTACAGCGCCATAGAAATCGTTATTATTATTATTATTATTATTATTATTAACTCTTCGTGGCAAAAACCTCACCTGGTTTGGTTTTCCGGGTACATAGTCCTTGAACCTCGGAAGAGCTCGAATCTGATCGAGGGTCAGCTTGTAACGTTGTATAACATCTTCAGGAATCGAATCAATGTTGCCTTGAATCGCCTTCGTACCATCAGGCATCAAGACCACAGGCTCAACCTGACGTACCATTGGAAGAGATACTTTCTCCCATACCACTGGAGATACCTCAGGTACCACTGGGGATACCTTCTCCCAACCATCCGGTCGGTTGGGTACGTCGAAATTCTCTTGACTTGCGCTATCGTCTGAATCCAACTCCTCAGACTCGCGTTGAACCTTCTTAACTCGCGGCTCTTCACCGACCTCAGCAGCGCAATTCGATCTGCTAGCGTTCAACTTGCGACGCTTATTCGTGATCCTGGATGAAAATCAATTACCAACTTTAATTAATTGGTCAATCAATCAATCACTTAATCAGGAAAATTTTTATTCAGTCAGCCAATCAATGACAAAACTACAAAGTCAATCAATCAACTAATTAATCAATCAACAAACCAGCATAAAAATCAATCAATAAACCAACCAATCAACCAGAAAATGAATGAATGAATCAACCAACTTTTAAAAATCAACTGATCAAACAATCAACCTAAAAATCAATCACTCAATCAACGAACCTAAAGATCAATCAATCAATCTAAAAATCAACTAATCAACCATCATAAAAATCAACCAAACAATCAATCAACCCAAAATCAATCAATCAACCACTAAACCTACAAATCAATCTAAATCAATCAATCAACCTAAAAATCAATCAGTCATTCAATCCATCAATCAATCTATTACAATGAATCAATCAATCAACAAACGCAATCAATACAACACCCCACCTGGATGAAACCTTTTCCAGTATCTCCTCCAGGTGGTTGATCGGATGATCAGGATGTACGGCGCCAACCCTCGATCCATCCGTCACAAGACAAGACAAATGCTTTGTCTTCTCACGGTTCTTTGTTATCGCCTGCTCCAGGTCCATCTCCTGTCGTGACATCACCTTGGCGCCGGCGAATCTCGTTGGTGCCAGCAGTCGACACCTGTGCTCGTCCAACTTTCGCTCGATCTCTTTCATGCGCTCGGCTGTGAGGACCGGGTCGACGCCGAGGCGCGGCTTTTTCTTCCGACCGAACTGGAACAATAGAAGTGGAACAATAGAAGTGGAACAACAGAAATGAAATAATAGAAATGGAACTATAGAAATGGAACAATAGAAACGGAACAATAGAAATGGAACAATAGAAATGGAACAATAGAAATGGAACAATAGAAATGGAACTATAGAACTGGAACAATAGATATGGAACGATAGAAATGGAACAATAGATATGGAACAGCCATTATCACGGGATTGTTTGAAGCCACAGACAATAGAAAAAGGGCAAAATGTTATTGTTATTATGATTATTATTATTTTCAGTTTTCTATAGTGTCTCTTCAGGGTAGGATATGCAAAGGCACGTCGGGCGTGTTGGCGCAGTGGGTATGTTCGTTTCCCTGAAGTCGAAGGGTTGCAGGTTCGAATCCATCTCAAGTCACCACGTAAGGACCTTGGACAAGTCCTTCGCTCGCACTTGCTCAGCGCTTCGGCGTGAAACTCTGATGCAGTGTCCGCTCTGCATTCGGGAGTGCCTCTGAGTTGAGAGAACTTGAAGGGGCGCTATAATAAGTGCACTCACTTACAAACCTATATATACATTTTTGCATTTTACCTCTAAGCGAGAAAAACCTTACCAACACCCACCTGTACAGCACGGTTGTTCTGCATGCGTAGTTTCAACGCGATCTCTTCTTCCGTTAGACCAGCCTGCCTGAGTTCGTCAACTTCATCGCTGTTCTGCATCCATTTGTCGTAACCATCAAGGGTCATTTCTCCACTGATGTTGTTGATGAGAGGCTGAGAAATTGTCGCCTCCGAGAACTCCTTGCGACTTGTCAGAAAGCTGTACAGATGAAATCAATTATGAGGCAACTTCTGTATAGGGCTGATGAAAGAAATTCGGGAAACCCCTAGGAATAGCTGTCCATAAATTACAGACCAAAAAGGTTAATGAGAGTTATGAGACACAAATTTTTTAGAAACAAATTGAAGTAATAAAAATGCACGTACAACCTACAATTTTATACTTCTATACATAATATCATTTTATTGTTATTATTATTATTTTATTTATTCAGTTGTGAATTTGAAGTTTAAACTGATTACTTAATTCTTTTGTTTTACTGCCATAATTGTTTTGTGCGGTGTGTTCAGTAAAATAAGAATTGATTGATTGTACTTGATTCTCTGCAGTATTAGATTTTAAAATAAATAAATTATAAACTTTTCTACATAATTTTCTAACTACAAGTCAGACAGATCACCAGAACGGTGAGGTCGATGAGAAGATGCAGATGACAATGATGAAAATGATGATGATAACAATGATAATTACAATGATTGCAAAGGTGATGACAACGATGATAACGACTATGATGATGGCAATGAGGATGGCAACGATTATGATGTTGACAATGATCATGACAATGATTATAAGGATGATGTTGAAATTGTTGACGACAATGATGATGATGACAATGAGGATGGCAACGATTATGATGTTGACAATGATCATGACAATGATTATAAGGATGATGTTGAAATTGTTGATGACAATGATGATGATGACAATGAGGATGGCAACGATTATGATGTTGACAATGATCATGACAATGATTATAAGGATGATGTTGAAATTGTTGATGACAATGATGATGATGACAATGAGGATGACAATGATTATGACGTTGACAACGATGTGCAACAACAATGATGATCACAATGAAGATGAGCTCCACTGTATCATGCAATCATACTGCACAGTCCGTGAATTGAATAAACAAATAATTAATAATATTATTTTTTATATTTTTATTAAATTATTATTATTATTATTATTATTATTATTTAATTTTAATATATATTATTATTAATTTTATTATTATTATACAATCATTTATTACTTTTAACAAAAGTTCCAAAGAATTATTATCATTATTATCATTATCATAATTATTATATTAACTACTGACTGGTCGAGAGAGACTCTTGTGTTCATCTGTTTCTTAAGCAACTCCTGCAGTTGTCGATCTCCTTCCGTGATGATCTCTTCCGGAAGCATCTGTGTCCTCTGGCCGCGATGCACAACTCCACTCGGCCGTGCCATGCCATTTATGTCGTACTGCGCTTTGCTGAAACAAACAATACATTACGCTAATTGCAACTGCAAGCACAGATTTGGTATAACACCTCTTCAAGACAATGCCATGGCGGTAAAAAAACATCTTTATCGTTTTAAATAAGCCAAAAACAGGATAAATACATCAAGCAGCATATTTTGTTTATTCGAGAAAACTCAGTTGACATAACCCAACTTATTACACGAAGAAGGAAATGAAAGTTGACTAAACCATATGTTTCGGCAATAAAAAAACTGCAGGTAAGTTAAAATTGCTATACACACATACACAGTAAAAAAACTGGTCAATGGCATCATGTTTAATTGTTTATGCATAATGGTAGTCGTTAAATGAATTTAAATACCAGTGGTTGCTCAATTAGATATACTAATGTTAGAGATAAAAGTCGGCGTCTAATCGTCATGACAAACAAGAGAAACTAAATGGTGAAAAAACGGTTGATCCATGTTTACAAGGAAATACCAGGCCGGGTTTTAGTATCACCATAACTTGTCAATTCGCTTATCAATGAGGCGATGGAAATCACTCACCTAGCATTGCGAGAACCACGACTGGCAACCCAATTCCTGTCCGAAACTGGCCCAGCCATTGCAGCACAAATTTAAAAGCAGAACTTTGCTAAATCTACGCCTTTTTACTACACGACAACAACGTTCAATTTTCATTCAGATTATTTTGTAGCGCTATTATTAATTAGTATTTACACGTTGAGATAAGTAAGTATGTCAGTGCAGAGAAAAGTTTAATAATAATACTATCGTTGTCAAAATTGTTGTGGCGTCTGATCGAATAGCTGTTGAACCATCCCATGAATCGTAAAACTGACTTAGGAGTCTATGACAATATTATTTATTGCAGGCAGTTGAAAAGTAAGAGGTTGTTTGAACTAAGATTAAATTCCTGTAATTCTCAGTGCCGCACAAAAGACACGTCATAGGCCTACATGATAGTCTGCTACAGTCGGAGAGTTTTACCAAAGCAAGTATAAATCATTATCTTTAAATTAGGGCTGTGAATTTCAATGCTTAATTAAATTGATTAATTATAAAAATGTTTATCATTTAACTTCTGGCCAGCTTCATTAATTTTTTTTAAAAACTACACATCATGTCAAGCAGCCACTTCTGGAGTACACAACCTGATAAACAATGAAAAAGTGAAACTTTTTAATGCAAATTTGAACAGTCAGTATGCATTTGAGGCCATTGCCGGCAGAATTAGTTATTTTCATTTCAATCAACGCTTTTTGTACAAAAAATTATAGAAAACTCAGGGACTACATTTTTGAACATTCTTCAAGCTTATGAAACATATTACACATTAAACGAGTCATATCAAACGTGATGACTGTCACCCTCCTCCGTTTTCCAGTCTAGTGACTGGCACTGACAATGTATGAAAAGTTGCGGCGCTACTATTTAATGCAGTGTCCAAATAAATATATTTGTATAGGAACAGTAATGTTGCCATCCTTAGAGGAGTGTCTAAATTAAAGAATCTTCCAGCAAATAGGTGGAAGGTATCGGCAGGTCACAAACGCACGGACGTATAACGGTATAGGCCTACAATAATAATAATTACTGCTGCGTCAAAATCATTTCTATGTCGTTTGCTCTGACAGGTTGTGACAACTGACAAATCAATTTCCCTTTCGGAAGGTGGCGCCACAGAGGTTTCTTTTCGGATTCAACGTCAGACAGCGGCTTCCGTGATAAAGAAAAAAAGCGTCTTTCGGTGGAAAGAGACCGGAATACAGGTGGAAACCAATTGGTAATAATAATAATAACAATAGTGGCATCTGACGAATGAGGAAATATTATTTTCCGTCATCGCAGTGAGTTAATCAATCAAAAAGAATTGCCCGCTTAAACACCGGTTTTATGTTTTACAATTTTCCTTAAATAAACCTGGCCACACAAATTTGTAATTTTCAAAGCATAATACGGGGATTTAAGACCAAACTAGGTAAAAAGTATAAACTGAGCAAGGTTTTAAAAGAAAGAACTCCCGAATGCGCGTTATAGTCATGGCGAAAAAGAAGGCGACCTTACCAAAAGATAATATTACCGGTATGCTGCTAAACACTGGTAAGTAGTGCATGCAAAGTTCCTTTACAGATTCTGTGCTGTTTCAGTTTTGACAAAAGTTTTAGTCTGAGTTTCACAAGTTGCCAGTCTCAATATTATTGTTCACTGATTCAGATATATACGCAAACATGACAAAGACAAACTATTAGCATTCGAGATGAGATGCTACAGAAGGACATTACGCATCAGATGGCAGCAGAAGATAACGAACAAGGAAGTACGCAAAAGAGTGAAAAACACCAGAAACATCATACTTCAAATAATGGAAAGGAAGCTCAATTTCTTCGGACATGATTGTATGCAGGATGAACAACAACCGACTAGTAAAGCAGACCATATTCGGAATGACCGATGGTACGCGAATCAGAGGAAGACCAAGTAGAGAATGGTTGGACGATGTAAGGGATTGGTGTGGCATGGACATACACGGACTCAGTCTAATAGCACAGGAGAAGAGTAAATGGAGAAAAACAGTGAAACTTGCGATTGACACCAACGGGTGTTGAACCCACGGACGATGAGGATGATGATGATGATGATGGTGATGATTCAGATATAAAATTAATTGAATGAATGAATGAACGATTAAGCGTTGAATGAGGCAGGATGGGAGACCGTGGCAGCATCAGCTGCATCACATGAATGGATTGCTCATAGATAGATCTCCGAGTTTTTCGGATAGGTCGGCCAAGTCTCATGGTTATGAGAATCTAAAGGGGTCTCTTTTATATTTGACTAGTCTACAATTGAAAGTCGGTTTACATCATATCCTGTCTTCTGCCTTCTATCGTGTTCTTTCTATTCCGTTCTATTAAATTCTAATTCTATCCAATCTATATCTCATCTTACTATTTTCTTTCTATTCTATTGCATTACATGCATTAATTTTCCATCTTATCCTATTCTATTCTATTCTATTCTATTCTATTCTATTCTATTCTATTCTATTCTATTCTATTTTATTATATTCTATTCTATTCTATTGCATTGCATTAATTAATTTTCCATTTTATTTTATTCTATTCTATTCTATTCTATTCTATTCTATCGAATCACATTGCAATCTATTCCATTGTAGGCCTGTTTTATTCTATACGTCCTTATAAAACTTGCATTGAACACAACCATACGGGTGCGCAGACACACACACACACACACACACACACACACACGCACACACAAACACGCACACACAAACACACACACACGCACACACACACAAACACACACAAACACACACACACACACACACACACAAACACGTAGACTCGGGGCTCTTTAACCGACCGAGCGGGCGTCCCTCATCCCTAATCCGCCTGCTGTCTATTCTTCTCCCTTCCGCTTACAGTATCTACTTCGATTCGCTTCATTGCTTCTTCTAACGGGTGAGTAGTTAGATTGTGACCGATCATAATGTATCCGGTCAGCCGCGCGGTCGTTATCCGGGTGTGGTGATAAATCGAGATCAAGGAAACAGTTTCCGATGGGACAAAATTTCATGGCGTTGTCCTTCTTTTTGTAAAAGGCATTGAATGAGGCTAAGGTGTGGTGGATGAAATTACGTGACATTATCGTCGCCCTTCTCTTTTCTCCATGTAAGATTAAATATATGGTCCTTAAAAGAAAGGGAACTATCCAAGGTAACACCCAGATCACGAACAGTCGAGGAGAAGGTGTAGTGAAGAAATAATTCTGCGAGAAGAACAAAATCAATTTTAGAAAGGTGCTGGGGTGTGCCAAACCAAATAAACTGGGTTTTGGATGCATTAAGAGAGAGACGATTTGATGACATCCATGAGTGAAGAGAACTTGAGAGAGACTGAATGCGTTCAACTAAGAGTAACTGGGATGAAGGAGACCCATATACTTGCACATCATCTGCAATGTAGGAATATTGCCATGCCTTGAGACTCTTCCGTTAGAGTTTAGACCCTCCTGTTGACTGTCCGCATACATGTACATGTAATTTCTCAGCTTTGCTACCGGTTGTGGTTTTGTCATAAAAATTGATAATGAGCGATCACTTTAATTACTTCCTATGTTTCCGCTTTAACTTATATGCTAGCTTCATTCTTGAAAGAGGTGTTTAAGAGACTTCCATCCGAATCATTGTCTGACGCAATCTGACCAATGCAGTTCTGGCGCAAAAGTA
Organism: Lumbricus rubellus; assembly: GCA_945859605.1. NCBI lineage: Eukaryota > Metazoa > Annelida > Clitellata > Crassiclitellata > Lumbricidae > Lumbricus > Lumbricus rubellus. Next base: position 21,566,901 of record OX243821.1, on the reverse strand, counting down.
GAAGTATGATTATTGTAAACATTTATGTAAGAAAAACTAATTTTTACTTGTCAAAAATATATTGTGTGGCGGGGTGGTGTAGGTGTTTGTTTGGTGCCTTGGGGGCTGGAAGGTTGAGGGTTCGAATCCGCCTAAAGCCGCTGCCGCGTATGGACCCTGAGCATGTCATTCACTGGCAGTTGCTCGTGAGCTTCGGTGTGAAACTCCCATTCAGTGTCTGCGCTGTAGTTGGGAGCGCCTTTGAGTAGTAATATTGAAGGAGTGCTATAATATGCTCATACATACAATACCGTACAGCTACATACATGTACGTTCTCTCATATCGGTTAAAATCAAAGTCCGTCCAGTTCCATGTGGAACACAGGGAGGCGCTCATCTCCTTTGTAATGTCCAAGGTCCTGGATACGAGGCCAGTGTATCGCAGGACTTGCCGTTTACTTCCCAGCCATATCGGTTATATTCTGTTATATTCCAATCCATTTAGGCCTATTTCTATAACCGTTCCGTACTATTTTGCTATATCCGATCCTATCTTATATTTTTCTGTAAGCTTACATTATTCCATTCCAGGATATCATTTCGCCGAGGTCCCGAATAGCCTTCACACCGACCGACGCCAAATGATAACAGCACGCAGACCTTGGTGACCAGGCAGCCGAGAGGAACGCTGGGCGGAGGACGGAGGGACGAGACCTGCTTGCAGAGTCGGTCGGTCTGTCGGTCGGTCGGTGTGTTATTGCGAGTAACACGCTTAGACCATTAGTCTAATGTTGAAGACTCGTCTAAAACGGCGAACAGTTGTATTTAATCGACCGTATACAAGGGAATATTCTATCTGGTTGGCTTGCTTCATTACCCTCCAAGCCTCTCTCTATGTCTGTTTGTTTGTCTCTGTCTCATCTCAGTATCTATCTATCTGCCCCTCTTTTTATCTATCTGTCTGACTGTTTCTACCGTCACTGTCTGTCTGTCTGTCTGTCTGTCTGTCTGTCTGTCTGTCTGTCTGTCTGTCTGTCTGTCTGTCTGTCTGTCTGTCTGTCTGTCTTCTTATTTGTCTCATACATACATGTACTTCAACCAGAGAAAAGAACGATGGAAAAGCTGGAGACAGACAGACAGACAGACAGACAGACAGACAGACAGACACACGCTTAATACAGAAACACAGATATAGGGCGTTGACGTTTCAAAAGCTGGTTCTATTGTATGAATGGAGGGATGGGTTGTGCCTAGTGATTAGTAGTCAGTGGTCGATGGTGTTCGTTGAACAATATGTTGTTGTCTTTACTAAGTGATTGTCTATCTGTTGATGACTAATAATTATCATTCAGCGTCTTTAACGGTTCGCTGAAGATGCTGTGGACAGACGAACGACACGCTTTAATGCACAACTGATGAAGTGGACGACGACGAGGAGGAGGACTGAGGAGGGAGTGGATGAGGAAGAAATGAGGAAGAAGAACTGGACGAAGATGAGGAGGAGCATGAAGAGGATGAGAAGGATGAGGAAGAAGATGATAAAGATGAGGAGATGAAGAATGATGTATTTCTTCGCATCTTTTTCATTAATTTTGGTTTCTCGACGATTTCTTTAGAAAATTAATGGAGGAAATTCAACGAATTAAACAATAATTAATATGAAAATTTAAATTAATAGAATGACATCTATTTTTAGGACCTTGGCTTTTTCACTTGTTTTTTTCTGCCCACTAAATAACAACAATATCAGCAATAATACACTAAATAACAATAATTTAAGCAATAATACACTAAATAACAGTAATTTAAGCAATAATCCACTAAATAACAATAATTTAAGCAGTAATCCACTAAAATAACAATAATCTTAGCAGTAATATAACTACATGTATGGCTCCATCTACTGACTAGAATTTATCCGACTTATTATTATTCTCTGAACGGCTTTCTCTCTGCATATTAGTTGTTTGTGACGTCACGTGCAATTTCGCGAGATTCCGCGCAAAAATCGCAAATAGCCTAGGCCTAAAGATAAATGATAAGCTGATCACAGATATTTATTTTAATAACAATAGAAATGTTCTGTTTCATAATAAAATAATGCAAACAAGTCAGCTTTAAAGGCTCACAGGATCATTATGGGCGAATAATTGATTTTGTGCATCTCAATTTATCGGATAAAATAGCTTCTGTTGAAATAAAACAGGTGACATAGTCCATAATTATGAACTTGGCTTTTCTTGGCTTTTTTTCAGACCCCATCTTGGCTTTTCTTAAAATTTGGAGCTGCATCACTGATCGTAATTCTTTTAAAATAATTATTACTCGTTGTCTTACGGTGAAGTATTTAAACTCTCTCCATCCGTTACTAAGGTTACCGATTCACCCAGCAGTCTCAGCGCCAGACCGGATATGACGTCGGATATTACTATTTATCGAAGGCGGTGTGCTACCGTGCTAGGGGTCGCGCCGATCGAGTTGGCAGGAAGCCCTTTCGCGTGCAACGGGTCGGGAAGCCAAAGGAGGGTATTGGAGGGGGTGAATTGAATTGGGAGAGGGGTGGAGGGTGTTGAGGGGAGGGTGGAACGACAACCGCCTAGGGAAAGTTCATTTCGTCTGTCATTATTTTAGCAGGGCTTCCTTTGACCGGAAAGAATAAACCTCGTCGGATGGGGTAAGATTCGGTAGAGCACGCGAGTTGGCTTAAGCCATCCTAAAGAAAATAAATGTAAGAGAATATCGCATCACTGAAAAATGACGATAACTGTCTGTAGCAAAACGTAGCGTTATTCTACGTAACAAGATGGCATTGTGGTTCATTAACAGATAATGTACACTGTGTCCCAATAAATCGGGACCCCTTTTTATAATGTGAATAAAACAGGCAAACCTTAATCGATTTTCAAAATTTCAAAACTGTTTTTATACTGAGATAATTATCTTCCACTGATTCAAATATGAAGTTTCTGGCATGAATATTGACGTCACAATTACGTTATTTGCATCAGAGAATTCCAATGTTAAGTACCAAAAAAGTTGTGTTCGGTACTTAACATATGAATTCTCTGATGTAAATGACGTAATTGTGACGTCAATATTCATGCCAGAAACTTCATATTTGAATCAGTGTAAGATAATTATCTCAGGATAAAAGCAGTTTTAAAATTTTGAAAATCGATTAAGATTTGACTGTTTTATTCACATTATAAAAAGGGGTCCCGATTTATTGGGACACAGTGTATATGTATGACACTGGGTATCACAATGCTCATAACAGAAATATGATGTAAGCTCTAATATAAATGCCAGTTGACATCACAAGCTTAAAACATAATAGTAATTTATTGGGATAGTAATTTCGATATCGTTATCGTAATCTCTAAACTTCAAAGCGGTGCCCCAGCTTATTCACGAGCGCTGCGTTGAGTCAAAAGGATTGTCCTGAAGAGTAGTACGTGGTGGTCCGGGTCGAGTTACCATAGGATCAGAGGGGTGGAAAGTGGAAACAGCTAATAAGCCGTGTGTCGTCTGGGTCGGGAATTGGAGGGTGGAGGATCAGACAGGGCTTTATTTAACGTGCAGTTGTACACAAAATGTGCAGTTCTAACTGGATTTGTGCAGTTGTAGAACAGTAGAAGCACTTCTATGCAGTTAAAACTACTTGAAAAAGGCCATTTTCCTTCAAATGGGAGTAATTTACCATGGAGGATGGGAAAGGAAAGAAGAAGCTGTGCAGTTCTAAAAATTCCTTAAAAACAGCCCTGGGATCAGATGAGACAGGGTAAGAGTTATTGAAAAGAAGTGTCTTGAGTTTCGAATGAAAAGCCCGAGGTGTAATGGATAGAGAAGTTTAGTTCAACAACACTGTGTAATAGCAGATGACGATTTTTCAATTTGGAGACGCCCTCCTCCTTTAAATTGCCTTTGGATTGGCACTGCCGTAGCATCATCAGTTGCAAAATTATTTTTGCATCAGATTCAACGGTAAGCATACGCCAAATTAGTCTTATTTAGATTAATTGTATGAGCTTAAAAGGGTGCTTAAACGACTACATTTGACTTACTATAGATACTTGACGTCTCCTCTTTAAAAAGGTGTCGATTAAATTTCTCAAATTTGCAATTTGTAAAATTGAAACCACACCGTAATTCCTAAGACACCTTATATTATTACTATAAAATCCAATCTTCCAGTCATGACCGAATATCCCTCCCTGACGCGGTGCGAATGTCTCTTTCATTCGCCGACAAATGAGACCATCGCACGGGTTTTTTGTCCCCCCACCCCATCCTTCGATTCGCTCAGCAAATGTTTTTGTTAAAGGCGTCGCTGAAACGAAATCGTATTAGTGCGTATTTAATCAAACTTACCAAAATATTGTTTCTCCTCTGAGGGGTCTTGTACCCCCCCCCCGACCTGTCAGAGCACCAATCGGTTTTACGAATTCCTTAGGGATGCTGCCACCCGAGAGTAAGGGCGCTCTTCAAATTATCTGATACTCAGTAACCCCGGAATATAACGCGCCAATCGTTTGACCACGTCCATTTGGATTCTACTCTTTAAATTATTTATGCAAAACAGTTGCACTGGAATATAACGCACATGAATTTATAGTCCGAATTAATATCTTTAATCATTTTCAATTGTTATATTGCTTTGTTATTTTAAAATTTATTCATGATTAGGCCTTCAATCGGATATCAATCTATAGTTCTTACTTTTATTAATAATTTGCGACAACAATGGCAATATAATTTAAAACCTAATATATATATATATATATATATATATATATATATATATATATATATATATATAGAGAGAGAGAGAGAGAGAGAGAGAGAGACAGACAGACAGACAGACAGACAGACAGACAGACAGACAGACAGACAGACAGACAGACAGACAGACAGACAGAGAGACAGAGAGACAGAGAGACAGAGAGACAGAGAGACAGAGAGACAGAGAGACAGAGAGACAGAGAGACAGAGAGACAGAGAGACAGAGAGACAGAGAGACAGAGAGACAGAGAGACAGAGAGACAGAGAGACAGAGAGACAGAGTTTTTTCGTTAGTTATGCTGAATCGATAATGAGCCAGCAATTTTCCCGGTTTCCAGTGCCGAAAGTGTTAAAAAAGAAGTGCCTGGACGCCCCTTACCTTTCCAAAAGAAGTTCCAGGATGCCCCTTACATTTTCAGCTGGCCAAATAAGTGGCAGGAGCCGCAGGACGGCATTGAGGTTTGAAAATAAGTGCCAGGACTCCGTCCTGACACACTTTAAACCGGTTTCGTTATGTTCAGCCGTGTCTTTAAGATCGTGAGATTAGTTCGATTGTCAACGTTATGTGTAGAAAGAAATGTAAAATTGATTTGATTATGAATTGAAACTTAAATACCGCACTTCTGAATAATAATGGAACTCGCTAAACACCTTTATAACGTAATAAAATCGTGCTACATCTATATGCACACGCATTGCACAGCGTTGTTTGCAACGATGATCCTAACTAAAGTTTATTGCTAAACTAATAACAATTCTAATAGTGTTGTTAAACTGAAACTACTACAACGCTAGAACTTGCAACCGTTAAAGCATTGGCCAGCACGTTATACTGAGGGCTAGTTGTTAGTGCTTTCTGTGTGTCAGTGGAGGGGTGGGTGAGTGCGTGGATGTGAGGGTTGGGTTTTGTGAAGAGGAGATGAGTGGTCTGTGATGAATTAAAGTCGCCACTCAATGTGACAGCGCATTCCATATTGACTGAATTTAGACGAACAAAAGAACGGTTGATGATTATGATGATGACGACGACGACGACTACAATGATGATGATGATGATGATGTTGACGATGATGACGACGACGACGATAATGATAACTGCGGAGTTTTTAGTTGTGGCAGCAGAATTAGCAGTACCAGTATTATTATTATTATTATTATTATTATTATTATTATTATTATTATTATTATTATTATTATTATTATTATTATTATTATTATTATTATTATTATTATTATTATTATTATTATTATTATTATTATTATTATTATTATTATTATTATTATTATTATTATTATTATTATTTTATTTATTTATTTTTTGCCCCGAGGTATTTAGGATCTTTCAGGGACTTATTGCTAACTACAGTATAAAAACCAGTCCAGAATGACCCTACTCTTCGTTGTCTAGATTATTATTATTATTATTATTATTATTATTATTATTATTATTATTATTATTATTATTATTATTATTATTATTATTAATATTTTTATTTTTTATTTTTTTAAATTTTTTTTTTGCCCTGAGGTACTTCGTTCCCCCAGGGGCTTATAATTATTATTATTATTATTATTATTATTATTATTATTATTATTAATATTTTTATTTTTTATTTTTTTAAATTTTTTTTTGCCCTGAGGTACTTCGTTCCCCCAGGGGCTTATAATTATTATTATTATTATTATTATTATTATTATTATTATTATTATTATTATTATTATTATTATTATTATTATTATTATTATTATTATTATTATTATTATTTTATTTTTTATTATTATAACACCATCTTTTATTTCCGTTTCAATCAGTGCTAAAACCAATTGGCTGTGCCTGATAACCACTGAACCGCTGTCAAAACACTAGCATAATGTGCAACAAATGTACATGTATATGCATTAATAAGTATGTGATCAGTCGTCCTCAACCCCGGCGAGTTGTGCGAATGTGCCCCGGCTGAAGGCTATGGCGTTAAATCTTTGAGTGCAAATAGATAAGCGTTGAAACAGGTGCAAAGTCTCCCGACGATGACGACGACGACGACGACGACGACTACGATGATGATGATGATGATGATGATGATGATGACGACGACGATGATGATGATGATGATGATGATGATGATGATGATGATGATGATGATGATGATGATGATGATGATGATGATGATGATGATGATGATGATGATGATGATGATGATGATGATGATGATGATGACGACGATGACGACGACGACGACGACGACGACGACGACGATGAGGAGGACGATGAGGAGTAGGAGGAGGAGGATTAGTGGTGGTGGTGGTGGTTGTGGCGGTGGCGGCTGTAGTAATAGTAATAGTAGTTGGAGCGGCAGAAGCGGCAACAGCAACGGCGATTATAAACAGATCTCCTCAATTCATAAAATGGACTTTTTCACTGGAAATTTACACTTGCCGAGCGTATTTTCTTCGACACCTTTCTTAGAGAAATATTTGGTTTATAAGATTCAAACTTGTATTCGAGGTATGACTTGCTGGGCTTTAGTCACACAGTACAGTAACTGGTCAAGTACCTTGCTCATAAGTGCTGTAATATGCCGAGCAAATTTCTGTCCAGGGTAACGGCCTCTGTTGTCATAGACCCTGGTCATATCGGATCCATCCATCCAGGCATAAATTAAACCGAACTGCGCTGCTTACAGATGGTGAAAATAACCAATGGTATTATAATAGTCCGGTTATTTGTAGCGATGATAATATAAACCAATAATTCTCAACATTTAACTTTCCTCCGACACACGCGGTTATTTAAATATTTAACGTTCCCTCTCACTCATTTCAACCTCAAACCTCCCTCCTTCATCCCTTCCTCCGCATTTCAACCCATCCCCCCTCTCTCTTCCTCATCTGCCTCTAATTCTGTTAAACGTAGCATAAGTCCAACGCATTCCCAACGCTCTACTCAGACGAGCGCTATCTAGCGCCTGATAAGTCAACTGCAAAGCACAGCTGAGAACAACGACCGTTCGGGGGCGCCACTGATCCCTGAGGTGCAGAAAGTCACTCCGTCCAACCAACGATCCTACCGCACCTGGTCCGATAAGAATCATCGTCACATTAAACTAACTATAAAAGTGCAATAATGATGACCGTAATTGACATTCTGCTGCTTGAATTAGAACATTAATTAGGCAGAACGGAGGATAAAGGATGGCAGATTGACAGTAACCGAATGGCCATAGCATATATTATAGTAGACAATTGATGCAATACAATACAACGCAATGCGATATAATATAATGGGATTCAATATTATACAAAGTAATACAATACAATACAATACAATACAATACAATACAATAGAATGTTTTCAATGTAATGACAATCAATCAATCCAATGCCATGCAATACAATATGATGCGATAAAATAAAATACAATACGACAAACAATGCAATACAATGCAATATGAAAAAGCAATGCAACGAATGCAATTAAATGCAATACAACATGGCAAAACTCGATCGAATACTGTAAAGTAGAATACATAATGCAGGAAATATGATAAGCTACAAAATATAATGAATGGCAGTGTCATTAAATATGATAATAATTATGATGAAACAAAATGCAATGCAAACCTGTGTTTTTATTGTTAAGTATACCTTTAATTATAGCGTTGAGCATTTTGTGTGAACAGCTTCGAACAAGGTCGTTGTACAGGAATGGTGAACAGTCTCTGCATAACTCAACTATAAACAACTATAAAGCGCATGCGTTCTTTATTTATATAGCCATTTATACTACGTTTAAAAGGTGTCTACAGGTGAAGCGAAATTATCGTTGCATAGGAAAACATGTTACTGTGGGGGGGGGGGGAGAGACACGCATGCTCAAGCCAGATAATGAAGATCAGGAAAGCAACTTATTAGCTCACAGCAGTGAGATCATTGTATGTATGTATGTGCACTCTTTATAGCGCCCCTTCAAGCTCGCTACTCAGAGGCGCTCCTGATGCAGAGCGGACACTGCATCGGAGTTTCACGCCGAAGCGCTGAGCAATTGTAAGTGAGGGATTTTCCCAAGGTCCTTACGCGGCTTCAAGGGGCGCTATAACAAGTGCACATACAAACAAACATGCGTCATTATGATACGTATAAAATTGGAATATAGACGCGCTGGGCATCCTGTATAATAGCTCAATAAAGACATTATTTTATCAGAGGTCTCTAGTATTTGGAAAGTCTGCTGTGTGCACCAGTAGCTAAATATAGAGCGTTGGTTCGGTTTATATAGCTCTATAACGATCCTTAAAAGAAGTGTCTAATATTGTAGCTGAAGACGCCGATAAATGGTGGAACCGATAACTCTTTATTTATATAACCATTTATGCTACGTTTAAAAGGTGTCTACAGGTGAAGCGAAATTATCGTTGCATAGGAAAACATGTTATAGTGAGGCTTTCGTGGGAGTGATGGTGGTATTGTTTGACATATGAGGTGGAACTGAAAAGTGGGTAATTTCAATATCAATTAATAATAATATGATTAAAACATTCTTCTTGCTTTGATTGGATTGCAAATGTTAATCTGCTTTATAGTTTGTCGACATCGTATGTAAATGTGTGAACAGTTGCACAGGTATCATGTCTGACTCCATGTGTGTGGCGTCGTTGCCTTGGAGCCGGAAAGTCCGAGGTTCGAATCCACCCTCAAGCCGCGTAAGGACCTTGGGCAAGTTCTTCACTCACAATTGCTCAGCGTTTCGGCGTGAAACTCCGATGCAGTGTCCGCTCTGCATCGGGAGCGCCTCTGAGTAGAGAGAGCTTGAAGGGGCGCTATAACAAGTGCACATACAAACAATATCAGAATACTGCGTGTTCAAATCACGTCAGGGTCATACCGTCATAGTTGTTGCGTGTCGTGGTGAATGGTGATGTAGTGGGTATGTTCGTTGCCTTGCAGCCAGAGGGTTGCAGGTCAAAATTTCCGCATATAGGGGCCTCGAGCAGGTTCTTTATGCGCTATTGCTCAGCGCAAGGCTTTTTTAACGTACAGTTGCACACAAAATGTGCAGCCCTATATGGATTTGTGCAGTTGTGGAAGCAATTATGCAGTTAAAACTAACAAAAAATTTATTCTCCTCCGATTTGAAGTAATTTACTATGGAGGATGTTTAAAGAAAACAAGGAGTTGTGCAGTTCTAATAATTCCTTAAAAACGGCCCTGGCTCAGCGCTTCGGCGTGAAACTCCGATGCAGTGTCCGCGCTGTTGTCGGGAGCGCTTCTGAGTAAAATCTGGAAGGGGCGCTATAACAAGTGCACAGACAAACAAAATATTTGTTCAGTGCCTCTTTGATGTGGGTTCAAACCCGAAACCTTTTGGCTCTAAGCCACCGAATCCAGCACTACACCACCACGCTCCACAATGTGTCATACGTTCGTTTTCCGCTCACAATGTACAATAATACTGTATCAGTTATTTAGTAGCTTTGCATACACACGGCACACCCTTATTTCGATTACGATGCGCTTATATAAAACATATATATACATGAGCGTTTATTCGATAGTCTGCTTGTATCTGGAAATTCCCCCGGGGCGAAGCACGACAACATAATTATTATACATTGTACTTATAATGGGACGAGATATCGCTTATTGAATCCCACTCGATGGCTCTGGACAGCGGACGTCTGCTGGAACTTTTCACAGAACGTCACCCGCAGGCGTTGGGTGCGTTCTTTCGGCAATGCTGCATCAGAAAGGGACTCTTTATTTATTCTGGAAGGAAATTTTGGATCGATATTTCTGTTGAATATAAGAGATTATCTGCAGATGTTTGGTGGGTGGGTGTTTAACAAGAATGCTATTTAGTGTCTTAATACTTTCTTCAGGCTTACGATTGGCACTTTCAAAGGCATGAAGGGATATCACAAATTGGAGGCGACTGTGGCCTAATTAAGTAATATTTTGTTCTTTGGATTTGAATGTTCTTTTGATTTGAAAAAAAAAAAAAAAAATTGGTGATGTAGTGTATGATCACCACTTTTACACAGTTTGATTATTTATAAACAATTATGACAAATTAAAAGAGGTGTGTAATATTTTGCTCATGCGAATTATGTAGCAAAATTCTTGCAATTTACAAAGGTGCACAAGCGGAGTCGATAAAGTTATAGATAACGTTAAATAATCAAGCGATAATTCAAATAATCTTTAATTTAATAAGTTCAGTCAAATCAAAATGTCCGCTTTATCATCGCGGCATATTATCAATTGCTTATACATCAACGTTTATGTCCGTCCATGTCATCTTAATTGTAAAATAGTTTGCCGCTCTATTGCCGGTGATTAAAGCGCAAGCGTCACAAATCCAGAAACGTCTATGAAAACAGAAAATTATTTAGTCTACGATCAATGCAGACCAAATTAATAAAATAATTTATGTTTCTAATAACGATAGTCTATTTAATAATTGTTGTTTAATCGGTTGAAAATCGTTGAAAATTAAACACCTTTAAAAAGGAAATATATCTGTTTCATTGGTATTTCAGGTCCACACCTGTTTGAAAGTTAATACCCGGGTTATATAAGTTACGTAGATGTAGGTGGAAAAATATTATACGAGGTGACATTAACCACTTATAGACGGAGCGTTATAAATATTCTCGCTGTAAGACCTCCGAAAAATTGATGACAAGCTACATTTGACTTTTTCATGTACATATTTGTTCGTAGATGTTGCACAAAGAGATGCCCAACACACGATCAATTAGCATCTTTTTAGGAAGCAATTTAGTAGGGAACTATATTTCTGGCGGTAGCGCATAAATCAATTACCGCTCTATGAATATTGATAGACCGAGCGTCCCATTTCATCATTAGTAAATCACCGCGTTATGAATATTCAACAGTAAACGTCATGTTACGTCATTAATTAAATCACCGCCTTATGAATATTCATCAGCAAGCGTGCTATTTTCCCTGTTGTAAATAAACGTCGATCTTACTATAATTATTATTCCATTTTATGTTTCAAGAGTTTTAAAAACAATTATAATATGTCATAGTCATTAGTTATTATCCGAAAAATCATCACTAATTCGGTAAGTTTAATTTTTTTCAGAGTATGGCGGTTCAATTGAATTTTTAACGTTTTCACAGCCACGTGCTTGATTGCGTAAGGCTGTGGGTCTATAAATCCATCAATTAATTCATCTAATTCGTTTATTAGAAGAAGGCCTACGAAGCCTACTGACGCAACTTAAACAGTCAATTACACTGTAAAGGGCATTTACGGAAACTGTCACAATGCAAGGGTAAAATAATGGTGGTAGTATCACTACCGTGCATAAACAGAATAGCCTAGGCCTATACGCGAGATCTGCTATGACGATCTTTAATGGATAAGCTCAATGAAAAGTTACGTGGTCTAGTTTGAAGGCTATAATTATCCAAAACTAAAATGAAAGGGTGGAAAGACCAGTGGATGTGATTAGCATGACCGTCAATGGCTTTACGCAGTCTGTCATCAGATACTTCGGCCTATTGGATTTTGTGCATGCTCTTATAAGTGGATACGATGTCACTTTAAGTTTGTATGATCATGGCAAACGAATGTTTTCCAAAGTTCCATCATTATGCAATATAAGGTAACTGGCCTAGTTAGCTACACCGGTAAGCGAGAGCGGCATTCGTCTGTTGGTTGCAACAGACTGCGGTTCAAGCCCCGGACTGGGAATTGACATTCAGAGATTTAGATATCTCAGGCTAGCACATGTGGGACGCAAGGGCGCAAGCTCCTGCGGAGCAACCTTGGGCAAGTTGCTTACCCATCATTGTCTGTGGGGAAGGCAACAGGAAACCACCTCACTCATCTCATTCCAGGGGCATAAAGCCAATGAACCTGCCTTTGGGCAGAGAACCATCATCAAGGTAACAAATGTCACACAGAAACAATAGCTTCCAGTGTCAGTACCCCGAGAGAAGAAATGGAGTTTGAGGAGAGCAAGAAATAGATCTAGGAAGAACACGTGAAGAGCATTCCAGAGGGAAAGGGCAATGATGGAAAATGATCTACATGTAGTTTGGGCCAAAGTGGTCTTTGATTACGGGACATACGGATCGTTGCAGTTCGAGGAGCGAAGAGGTCGGAGGGAAGCTGTAGAATGAAGAGAGTGAATGAGATCAATGTGATATTTCATAGCAAAACCCATTTGAAAATAGGAGGTGCGAGTAAGGTTGGTAATATGCTAAGAGAAAATGAGAAATGACAAGTGAGAAAGAGTGCTTGGAAATAAGAGTAGCTATATCTGCCATGTACAAAATGAATAGAAGTGGCCCTAAGACAGAGAACCCCTAGCTCGGGTACACAAAAAAGACACGGACCCAAACAGATATTTGTGATCATCTGAGTGTTCAAATAAGTGAGATCAAGACCAGGGAACAGGAGTTCCCTTCAGATCATAGGAGTATTTAAGACATTGATATCAACCAATGACAGTGTTGAATCTGGGTTAAATATGATTGCCATGCCACTTATGATATCTTTCATATATGCATCAGATAGCTACAAATAAGATGCCTCCAAATCCTGAGCAACTCCATCCAAGTGATAATGCGGCACAGTACCACTTCTTACGTATTCATCTGCAAGTCATTCAGATGATGCCAGAAGATTGGGGTTGGAAGAATGAGAAAATGCTTATAACAACACTAACTTTTTTTGAAAGCTTCACCAGAAGACATATTAAATGTCATCACTTGCAACTACAAAATGTTATTAAAAATTTCATGCACCACCCTTTTTGTTCATGTGGGAAAATGTATGAGATGTGTTCTCCTGCTTACAAGCAAGGTTGTGACATGGTCTGTGACAATGCAGAACTGCTGATCAAAAATTACATTAAGGCTGATGAAGACGAAGATCCTTTTTAGATAGCTATATAGATGACCTGAAAACAATAGAATGACTTGAAATTCATGATGATGCCATAGAAACAGAATATGTCCATGTGACCACAGTATTATACTGTGATGTAACCTTGATTTATTCTTAATGTGCGTTACAAATTCTTAATTTCAAGCTTTTGCATTTATAAATTTATATTTTTGAGTGATGCTTTCAATGTGATTGATGTGAATGCTATTTAAAGAGTTGAAGAAGACCCCCAAAATTACTAAAATATAAATTATGTGTACTTTAGTTAAGCTTAGTGCATTCGTATACTATAGAGTATAGACATTAACTCGATAGTGCTTCACAAGTTGTGTTCAATGTGTTCACCAACAGTCACCACACTTGTTATGAATCTCTTTGCTAAGTTCTTGGTACCCTGTTTCTTTTCTAAATTATAACAACAATGATTCTCTGACAATATTAAGTCTATATGATAACAATTATTTGATACGTGACCTAATAAAATCGCTTTTTGACACTTTTTGTCGCGTTATATATTGGAATCGTCAAAAAACATTGGGTGGACTCACTAAAAGTGAAATAACTTTTGTTCTGTTGGAGATGTTTTGATGAAATTTGGCAGTTGTACGTAGATATGAATTTCCCTTAAGCTTGTGAAACGTGATTGAAAAATTCTCACTTCTGGCCAAGATATGGGCAAAAAACCTTAGAAAAACCTTAAAGTCGTCTTTTTTTGGTCCACCCTGTATATTAATTGTTGTCCGATTTGTGGGCATCTTCACCAGGACTTACTAGACAATGTATGGATTAAGTTCATGTAGAGATTTGCTTGTCATTAATTTTTCCTGGGTGGCTCTGCTTGTCTGCCCGTCTATTAGGCTACTGCTCTAATTGAAATTGGCCTACTTATGAATATAAAGGTCAACATTTTAATAAGAATGTGATGTACGTGTAATATGCCAAATAATTTATTTCGAAATCAACGTCCTCTGTTGTCATAAGCTGTCTTTTAACCCTGGATCCATCCAAACGACATCGATGGATTAGCACGCTTAAAGCATAATTCAGTTTTAATGCATGACAAGAAAACAATTTCTTTCAAGGAAATTTTCTTTCATAGTCTTTGCAAATAAATCGTAATAAATCGCTAATAAGCCTATTCGCGAATACAATGAAAGCCATTCGGATAATAATCTTCCTTTGAAACACGTCTTCCAATTTCCCACCGAGCTCCTTACACTTTCAGCATCCAACCAGAAAACGCACCCTCTTCTAGCAACTCCTCTTCCACCGCCGTGCGCTTCTCCGTCCGTCCGTCTTATCTCATGACCCGAATATACGTCTCGTCCTGATTCCAAGCGACGGTCTGTTGTGGCCAATCTATCTATTCACACCGATTACGGCGACGCCGATCGGTCCCCGGGGTACGACCGGGTTTCCACCGACTACAACGTCCACCTTAATCGCAATCAATGTCGCCCTTCGTCCGTTCGTCCTGCTCCGGACATATTTGGATCGCTATACATCACGCCGCGAGCGTGTCATATGGGAATGCGTAACACGCGGATGGTGGCGATGCGCAGCGGGAAGAAATACAAAGGGCGACCTTTTGATTAAATGAAACATGTGTATAATTCATTCCAATATTATTTGAATTACGTTAGATTTGAGTTCATTACGAAAATGCTGAGACCAATTTTATTAGAAATAGGTTCTTCAACTAAATGGCATATTAGCCTAATATGCCATTTAGCTGAAAATTGACATTTTTTAAATGCCTAATATTATTAGGCATTTAAAAAAATGTCAATTTTCAGATAAAAGATATAACTTTGGGCAGTTTTTACAAACCTTTTTTTTAAGTTTTAAAGCCACACTATATACGTCTGTGTCCTGACGAACTATGATTTTAGTCAAACTGCCCTGAAACACTTGTGTAAAATCAATGACTGTGTGCAAATGAAATACAAACCTTATGCCATAATTGCATTGATGACAATATCAAACGAGCCATGTTGAAACATAGAAGTTAAAGGTTAAGACTCTTCGGTAAAATCAGTTTGTCATCAAATATTACCACTGAATGATTTAAAAACGTCACATTCACTGTTTCGTTGTTTTCTTTCCGCTGTCTCAAAGCTATTCTTCCTTTTCTCTCCGTCTTTCGCAATGGAAGCACCTCTCATTGGTGTGCACTGTGTGAGAGGCGCTTTTGAAATTTACTTTCAATTGTGACGACAGCGAAATTAAGTGAAAAACTGATCCGGCCGGACATTATTTTGCGACCGATGCGTTTTTCATTTCACACCCACCATGTCCCTCCATAATGCACGGGCATTAGCATAACAGCCGCGACCTCTTTCAGAATCTTTCTACCGTTACCGCATTTATCCGTCCTCCTTCCACTGCGGATCAAAGGTCAATCCATAGATACATATTTTGGCGACGAATGAAGCCAATCGTATCCGCATAATATTGTGGCACTAAAGACGCCATTTTATCTTCGGATGACGCATTATGTTTCCATTGCGACCCGTTATGCGGCGGACCAGCTTGCCGTGCGCATGAATATGTGCGCCCGTTTAGATAAGAGACGGAGTTTATTATAGCGCCGCTTTACATGAAATATCGGGTGTTTAATGCTTTGAATGAATTCCCGCTAGTTGGCGCCACGAGTGAGTTTATTGACGATTCAGAAGTTTCCCAAAGGAATGAGGGAATATGAATATGAATATAATTATTTCTTTTCCGTGCAAGTTGTGTTCATGGTTTTAAAAAATATGCTAGAATATGTGTTAGTCATCACTTCGATAAATAAAATGTGTCATAATGTTTATAGTTTGATATCTTGTTAATAAGAGAAGTAATGAGTAATTAATATTGTTGATGCTAAACACCTTTGTTACGAATTAATATGTGACAATATTACAAACGATAAACCACAGAATTGCGTTGACTTCAGTCCAATTATACATGTTAATAAATAATAAATTATAGTGTTTTTAAAACTCCGCAACTGCTTTGTAGACCTAAACTGGTGTTATAGCCTACACAATGTAGTGTGGCTGAAGAGCAACAAGCATTTTATACACAGCTAACAGTTTTTTTAAACATTCCTTTTATATTGGCGCCTCTAGTGATTTTTTTGCGCCATTATGCCAGACATACATGTAGAAACACAGCATTATAATATACAGAGAAAGAGTGCACACACAGAGAGAACAGACAGACAGACAGACAGACAGACAGACAGACAGACAGACAGACAGACAGACAGACAGACAGACAGACAGACAGACAGACAGACAGACAGACAGACAGACAGACAGACAGACAGACAGACAGAGGAGGAAGAGGAAGAGGAGTAGTAGTTGACAGTTCGTTTGCAGAGGGCGCCACCGTGAGTGACCTCGTAGGTCAGGTCGCATGGCAGCATCTGTCATGGAGTCATGGTCCATAATAAGCCTAAGATAATATAGAAAATTCATATCATCCTTAGAACTGAATGTAATATATATATAATGTGAGTAGGATATAATTATGAACTGAAGTTGACACGAAGGGGGGTGTCATCTAAATCTCTTCCTCCATCCGACGTCTTCATGCAATTCAAAACCGTCATCTCCTCCTCCTCCTCCTCCTCCTCCTCCTCCTCCTCCTCCTCCTCCTCCTCTTCCTCATCCTCCAACTCCTCCTCCTCGTCTTCCTCCTCTTCCTTCTCCTCCTCCTCCTCCTCCATCTTGGTCTTCACCATGCACCGACCGAGTAGTCCCGAAGTCGGCTCGGAGCGCGACCGGCGTCACCCCGTGGCGCGACCCATGCAGCAGCAGCGACGATGCTGCGGGCGCCTCAGAGGCGAGCGTTGCACGGGCGGAGTATGGAACGCCGTCGGTCGGATGATGATATTGTGTCATAAGCCGAGAAGATAAATAATCACGTTAGCGTCGCATTACATCCGTATTCGGTCGGACGAGGAATGATGGATGGAGCGACGGCTGGATGGGACGATCGGCTTAAATAATGAGCGTCAATACAGAGAGGGTGGGGAGTGGATATGGGGAGGGTGGAAGGGAGGTTGTAGAGGGTAAGGAAGGGTTGATGAAGTATCTGGAAGGTGACCCTTTTGGGCGGGGTGGGTTGAGTTGTGATGGGGTGGAATGACGGGGTCGCTGTGGGTGGGAGTAACATGTATGTGGAGTTCTTGTATTTAACGATGTCGCCCTCACTTTCTTGTCGGCTTGGGACTGGCATTTTTAATTTTTTATGTGCTATTGGAATTAAGTTGAAACTCTTTTGGAAGGAGGTGTGGTAATGTGTGTAGCGGCGAGTGGTGGTATAGTGATAGAGTTTAAAATAACATGGCTTAAAACAGAAACTCCGAATACGCTTGGGTTCTACGGGTATGTGTGCGCCGTCCATTGTGTGACGTGTTCCAGTTTTCAGTGCGGATGATTATCTGTTATTGGCAGTGTCATTTACATGTATCATGTTTACGCCATTGATTACCGTATAAATTGTTGCCATAAATTGCCATAAATTGCCATAAATTGCCTTAAATTGCCATAAATTGCCATGAATTGGCTTAAATTGGCTTCTACTATGTTAACGTTCATCTGCTATAAACAAGACGTCCATGAATTGTGCAACACAAGATAAACATCAACTGACGCTACCTGTCGACAATGTCCTCTTGCATGAGCTAGATGATAAATCGAATAAATTGAATAAATTGAATGTGATACGTACCGTCGCTAAAGGATCTAAATAATAAAGGATCCTATGCTGCAATGCGTCTGGATTATTTAAGACGAGGATAGGAAAGTTGTAAGAGAACGAAAGGAGAATGGATATAAGGTTGAGACGGATAAGGACAAGAATAATGGAATGAGGAAGCATGGGGAAGAGAATGTGGAGGGGGATTGAGGAGCAGCCTGAGGTAGACGAGAAAAGTGAGGAGGATGAGAAGAGGAAAATGACTTGAAATTTTTTCTTGTATAGATTCTGTTTTAAACGTTTAACAGGTGTCCAAGGCGATCGCTTTGTCCTTCTGGAATCCGTACACTCCACAATAGAAAATTGACAGCTTGGCCTGGTTTCTTACGTCAACTTACTACTTACCAACCTACTCTAACAATCTATACTGACTTGATTGACTGATTGCCTTTCTAACATACTTATTTACCCAACGCAAAGATATGCCTTCTTTAGTGACATCTAGCGTCGTAATGTTGAGCGAATCAGAGGCGTATAATTATAGTAGGGATAGATGTGTCAATGCTTTCGATAATTGCCGGATATTATGAAATATGGTTGGATCTCTTAGAAAGAGGCGATTGTGCAAAATAGTAACAGAGACTCGCTTGGTCTACGGAACCGCGAAAGTGATATGCAGAAAGTATAATTTGTACGCGATTAATTATTTTAATGGCCGCTCTCATTAGACACCAATACCATCGTTTGAAAAGTGCCTATAATTATAGCCTTGTTGTGGTACTTTTCTGTCGTCTTCTATGTATTATAACCGATGTTGACAGGTTCTCTTTATACTAGTGTCTATAAAAAAATTGTCGAAAGACATAAATAAGTCGACTTCTTGTTTATAAATATGATACGTAATAATCATAAGAGAGGTGTTTTAAACGTAAATTTGGAAATATATTTTATCCGTACAGGCCCGTACTGTAGCGACATATGACCGCCATACTCGGTGACGTGGGTTATTCGCAGGAACCACCTTCGTTTTCACCCTCGCGACTGACAGTGCCTGAGATATTTGGATTGTGTTACTCAATCATTTTCGATGCTATTTCGTCATATTGACTAGTTCATTATCTATATTTGGAAATTCCTTTCGTTGGGTATTTCCCACGCATCGTCCCTTTATGGCTACCGAATAATTATGCTTAGTGCTGAGCGCTGAGTGCCAGAAGGTGCGATCGCTTAATCGCTTTGAAGTGGTTGCTTTCTGTTCTAAAGACTCACTACTCGAATATCGCCATCTACCGTAATGTATCGTAACGTGACGATTATATAGCGCCTCTTTATAGAGAGGACGTTGAAAGCGCTGTGCATACTCAAGTATTTGCTACTTTAAGGACACCAGGCGTGAACGTATGATTTCATGTTTGTGTGTGTGTGTGTGTGTGTGTGTGTGTGTATGTAAGTGTGTGTGTGTGTGTGTGTGTGTGTGTGTGTGTGTGTGTGTGTGTGTGTGTGTGTGAGTGTGTGTGTGTGTGTGTGTGTGTGTGTGTGTGTGTGTGTGTGTGTGTGTGTGTGTGTGTGTGTGTGTGTGTGTGTGTGTGTGTGTGTGTGTGTGTGTGTGTGTGTGTGTGTGTGTGTGTGTGAAGAAATGTGTCTGGTGTAACCAAGTGAGTCTTTAAGCGTCCGCGGAAAATCACATTCGGCACAAAATTTCAGAAACAGTGGGTTGGGAAGAATGGGGGGAAACAAGATGACGGTTAAACTGGCAAATAAAATCAATCTTGCTTTATGACCTATAATTTTGATTTCAGCACGGTCAGATAAGTATTGAAATGCCAGTTGGCAAATTGCTACGCTATATGCTTCTAACTCTGATTTCGTTTTAGAATTAAAAGTTTTAATAAAACTATTGTAACTGAAATGTTCAGGGCTTAACGACACTGTTTCATATCGAAGATGATTAGTGTCGGAGGCAGAGAACAACCTCACACTCCACGTTTATGTTGCGACCGAGCCACCCGCTGTAAAGATCCGACCGGGAATTGAACTCGGGCCGCCGGCGCGGCGAGCGGGCTACAACCCACTCGACCACGCAGGATCTTCACTATTGTAACTGTACAATTCTGTGTATTTTAATAGCAAAATATAGTGATTTTAAAGGTGTCCAAATTGAGACCGATATTATTTTTGAAATTCCAAGCGATTTGTTAGGAATGTGAATTTCTGGGTATTTGAAGAGTGAGTAGTTGCAGTTCAACGTCACCGTGTGATAACAAAGATCATTAGCGACGCCCTTCTCTTTTATATAGGCTTGGGACTGGCACTGGAAGAGTGCAACCAGTGGCGGAATTTTGGTAACAGGACACAAAGATAGAAAGACAGACGAAGAGAATTGACTCAATTTTTAAACAAAAATTGAAGCAGAACAAAAACAAAGCGACTATTTATCTTCCGTCAACCGCTAGGTGGCGGTGGCGTCGTTCATTTGTTCGCTTTTCTCTCTGATGTATCTTATGTAGAGGGAGTGACGTTCAAATGACTATGACAGCAAAATGAAGATTAATAATCTGGGACCACGTCTCGAATTAACGACGCTACGACTCGATTCGTTCCTCTTTCCACCGCTGCGTGGCGCCACCGGTGACCCCCCGAGTCACAGGCCTGTCATCTTGCGGCGGTGACGTCATCATTACGAGCGATTTTCTGTGACGTGCGACGCCGTCTTCATCTTTCGTCGGGTGTGGGTCGATATCGGGACCACGTGAAAAGAGTTCCGCCAGAGAATACTGTGCTGGGTTCACGTTATGATTGAATAAGAGAACTGCATCAATATGATGCTTTCCTGAAAAGATGATGGATGGATTCGACTTGACCAGGGTCTATGACAACAGCGGCTGTTGCCCTGGACAGAAATGTGCTTTGCATATTACATCTCTTAATAAGCATTTGGATAATAAATTATTATTAATCGTCTATTTATTGTTCAGCAGTTTAACGACATCTTACAGCAACAAAGGCTGTTGACGTCTTTAAAGTTTTGAACGTATTTCCGTTCACTTTTGTTCAACTATTCGGTAGTTTCTCTCCATTTTTCTTTCCTTTTTCACGGAATTTGATTTCAATATTATTATACATATACGCATTTCATGATGTTCGCATATTACAAAATATAGGCTACTGAGTCAGATTAACATCAAATATTTACAAGCAATTTTGAACATTCATTGTCCAACAATAAAATTATTGGCATGTTAGATAATCAACATTATAATGAAAATCAAAGTATTCACTCAATTGAAGTATTAGTTGTTTATTGTGTCCCAATCTTATATAGAATATATTTATTACATCTTAAAGGTGTCTTAAAGAGCAAAACTATATTTTCCAGCTAAAGACAATTATTTCTCATTAACAATAATTATTATCGGAACCGATTTCCTACGGAACGACGCTGATACAACACCGACGAGCGGCCAACCTGACGTTAATAATGTTCTCAAATAGATAAACAAGGCCGAACCTTTTGCGAGAATTAATGACGCCTACGACCGCCAGAGGGCTGCGGTCCGATTGACAATGCGTTGCTCCTACTCGGCCGGACCGTTTATCGACGACCGGTCACAGCAGCAGCAGCACTCGAGTAGACCCTGCGCTGCACCAACCACCGTCTTTGTCGTCGTCGTCGTCCTCGTCGTCGCTAGAGGCGCTAGTGCGAATGACGGTGTGGAGGAGTATCGGTTCCGCGGTTAAAAGTGTCCTAGTGCCCGCAATATATGTGTTAACAAGATATTGATTTTGGGGCGAGGTCAAACATTTGTTGAAGTTTTTTTTTAAATATAATCTTTGATGGAATCATTGTATGATTTCAAGCGGATGTCTGCTAAATCATTCTATCGCTTTTCAGATTGGTTTGGGACAAAAACAGAAGTTGGCTTTATTTTAGGGTCAATAGAAGCTTTAAATTGAGAGCAAAATGACGGAGGACAATTAGTACTTTGAAAGAGAGAAAGGAGACAGACACAGACAGACACAGACAGACACATAGCGAGTGATAGAGACGCAGACAAATAGACAACAACAACAACCAAGATCTCAGAAACATAAATTTCAGTATATGTCCAGAGTCGGAACGTACATTTCCCCCTGGTCGTTTATCTGCACCACACCCGTCTGTTGGATGCCCGTGAAAAAGCCAGCTGTCGATGTGATCGCTTTTGAGCCGACCCCCCGATGTCAGCGGTCGTCGCTTTATTGGAGAAAATTGTCCAGTTAACGTCACCGACCGTAAAAGAGGCAGATAGAGAGAGAGAGAGAGAGAGAGAGAGAGAGAGAGAGAGAGATAAACAGAGACAGGAACACAGACAGAGACAGACAGACAGACAGACAGACAGACAGAGAGACACAGAGACGGAGAGACAGAGAAACAGAGAGACAGAGACAGATACAGAGAGAGAAAGAGAGACAGAGACAGAGACAAAGAACAGAGACAGACAGACAGACAGACATAGAGACAGAGAGAGCGTCGATTATGAATGGTTGAAGGCGATTGGCTGATTCCTATGCGGAGTGTGCGGGCACGCACACACACATACACTGTCTGCTTGTCTGTTTGTCTGTCTGTCTGTCTCTCTCTCGCTTTTCTGTCTCCCTGTTTGAGTCGCGTCTTGAGTCGTAGATATAAAAGTCGACCGATTCGCGAGTTGTCATTCGAGTGGACATCGTCGACTCATACTCACATGATACACAGTCGCTGAACTCTATTACTCGCTCGAATACCGATCACCTTCGCTGTTCCGTGACTTAGCTTATGTGTTTAGACCGTGGTTAACGTGCGGTTTTTAAAGTACGATCGTAAAGCTTATAGCCAATGCTTTGAGGTCGACAGAAGTTACTGTAATAGTTAGACATTGTTGTTTGGAGCTGAAGCTAAACAATTGTTAAGGGTTTTGCGAAAAGAATTTTTGCGATTGTCAAAGTTTTACAACTGGGTTAGTAACTTAGTGTAACCTATCTTATACGGTCTTCATAATTTTGAGAATTTTGAGATGATATATTAAAAATTTTCTATATTTTCTCTGGGGTCATCCACTCTTCCACTTGTCTCTGTTTCCAGTGGGTTTTTTGGTTAGCTTTGAAATAAACGGTTTTAATTTTATTATAACTAAGATTTTAATAATAAGTTTAAAGAAAATATTACAGAATTCGTCGAATTAAAGGATTGCATTTCCTTTCTGTTTGTGCCTTTGAGCTCACCCGAATAAAATATTAATAAAACTATAATGAGTTATCAAAGGAGCGACGTCTAAAACGGCGGTTGATCTCTTCTATAAGCATGTTACACGGTTGGCATGTTGCATATGAAAATCAAAAGCCATTTATCGAAAGAATGGCGAGGACTGTAACAAGAGAAATTCTGTGATTGAACTTTGTTGACTCAACTACTTGAATAAAAAAAATTTAATCAGAGACTGCATGTACGCACTTGGAGCGCTTCTGAGCGTTCACCCTACTGGACGCGCTCTATAATATTATAATTATGCTGAAATAAAATGCAATGAATGTATATTGTCCTTTTATGTCGTAAGTTTATGTCAGATAGTTGAAAAACAAGACAATGACTCTTTTAATTAACGTAAATTTTTAACAAACTATTTGCCTTTATAAATACAACTGCTCTAATAACCGTAATTGTATAAATTTAACAGTTAATTTTTGACATTGTTGGACACCTCTTTCAAGCGAATATGTGCTATGATAAGATGAACTGTTGATCCATGCCACGCATGTGGTTGAGTTGCTGTAGTTTTTCTTAGCACGGCAGTACTATAATTATATCAAATACAATAATTTATGCAAAAGGTGACAATTATTTTAACCGAAGAAATGTATGGTATTCGATCCACGTATGATGCAAAACGGCCATCATTTCCTGTCACAAGATGTCAATAATGTCGTCCAACCGCCTCAAGCTTAAAGTGGCGCTATATAAATGTTCGATTACAATTACAATTAAACTCTGTATTTACACATGCGTGTCATCTGATGTTACATTTCCTGCAGGTGAGGCAGAATTCAGACGAATCATCAAAGTTGTCATTCGCGAACCACAACAACAACAACAACAACAACAACAACAACAACAACAACAACAACAACAACAACAACAACAACAACAACAACAACAACAACAACAATAACAACAACAACAACAACAATAACAACAACAACAACAACAACAACAACAAAGATCATTTTAAGGATTCGAAGAAAAATTCTTTTCAAGTTCATTCGTTGTTTCAATTGAATTCAACGCCGACTGAATCATTGACAATTACTTCGACAGGTTGGTCCTTGTAATTACTTCGCTGCCCTAGAAACCTGGCAGATACATAGAAGCTTAAGCATAGATAAATATATGCACAGTGTGTGCACAATGCACATGCGCTAGTGAATAAGCTGGTGCCCTGCGCCCGGCTTTTGAAAGAGGAGCTATAAAAATTGAAGATTATGATTACGATTACGACATAAAAGGACAATATACATTCATTGCATTTTATTTCAGCATAATTATGGTATGGTATGGTATGTTATGGTATGGTATGGTATGGTATGGTATGGTATGGTATGGTATGGTATGGTATGGTATGGTATGGTATGGTATGGTATGGTATGGTATGGTATGGTAAATGAGCATTTAAAAAGCGCCTCTTACAGACTAGCTATTCAGAGGTGCTCTCAGCGTGATAGCCCCAAGGAAATAAAAAAAGAGACGTCAAGTAGCGAAGGGCTGAAGATAACACCCCTAATAAGATCTTACTACGAAAGTGGGAGGAAGGTCATTCCACATAGAAAGGCCTACAATGGCAATTATAATATTATAGAGCGCGGCCAGTAGGGTGAACGCTCAGAAGCGCTCCAAGTGCGTACAGTCTGGTGAAAAAAATAGGTTTTGAGAAGAGAGAAGAAAGAATAAAGATCTTGAGACAGAAGAAGGAAGCGGTTTACAGAGAGATCAATTGAGAGGCAAATGATAGAAACTGAGCCATAGCAGTTCTGGACCATAGGCGTACGGGAGGTTTCAGAAGTGGGGGGGGGGCAAAGATTGAACTTCTGCCCAAAAAATTTATCCGGCCAAAAAGTTGGTCGTCCGCGACTATTTTTGCCCGAAAAACCAGATTTTTTTTAGTCGTCCGCGACTTTTTGCCCAAAAAAAACCAAACTTGCCCGAATTTGGGGGGGGGGGGGGCAATTGCCCCCCTGCACCCCCGCCTCGTACGCCTATGTTCTGGACCGAGGAACCAAGTTCGTTGGATGAACGAAGTGGTGAGAGAGAGGCCCGTCTATTCAGAATAACAAGGACGTATCCCAACGCTAAAAGTGCCGGGGATACGTCCTTGTTATTCTGAATAGACGGAGCTATAATAATTACGTGCGTTTGACCATGTGCAGCATCAGCCAAATATTTCGATACGTCTTGAGGCGCAGAGTGATCACGGCCATCAACTTATTGAGAAATTAAGATTGGCATCTCGTTAAACGAAACTAGTAATTTCTTGGTCACAAAGGGGAACCCAGAAACGACTGCAGACAGACACACACACACACACACACACACACACACACACACACGCGCGCGCGCGCACACACACGCACGCACGCACACACACACACACACACACACACATGCAAGCGCGATCTAACACTACAACGAGCCCCCGACCGTCACACGCATTAACCGTCTCTCTTCTATTATTTGTCATCGTCATTATTTTCTGGTCGCAGTAAAACGTCATTATTGAATTTATTCACGCAATTATGCGAGTAATTATGCGGCAAGTAATTGCCTTTTTCGTCGGTCTTTGTCCGACAGACCTCGGCTTTATTCACACATCACAGCACAACATGATTGCGGTGACCACTGTCCCCCATGCAGCAAAGGGGAGAGTGGGAGAGAGACAGGGAGAGAGAGGAGGGAAGAATGTTTGCGGACAAGCGTTGCGTTGCTTGTAGGAAGCGACGATGCGTTTTCTCGCAATTACTCTTGCTGGTCAACTCGCGCGGCGACCGTTTACTCGATGTTTCTCGCTCGCAATTACGTGTTCAGACTGTAATAAGTCTCGGAGGAAGGAAAGCTAACAGTGAAAGAATGAGACGGGCGAAGAAAAGATGAAGAAGACGAAGAAGAAGTGGAAGAGGTAGAGGAGGGTGGGGAAGAATTTGAAAGACGAAAATGAGCATGGGAAGAGAGCGGGGCAGGGGGTAGAAGGCTAGAAAGAAGCAGCGGGGATGGAGAGGAAGAACATGAGGAAGAGGAGGGGGAGGAAGAGGAGGTAGAGGAGGAGAAGGAGAGGACGGAGAATAATAGAGAGGATGGAGGAGTAACAGAACGAGAAGAAGAAAGAGATTGAGAAAAGGAAGAGAACAAGGATGAGAAAGTGGAATAAGATATGCTTCAATGAAGTCAAGATTATTTTTTGCTTACGTAAGCGAAAAATAATCTTACTTTGTAACTGCTCCTACCCAGACAGTGCCAGCCTCAAATCTGGTTAGGCCTAAAAAAATGTTGTGTTTCCGGTTACAGAGCTAAAAAAAATTGGGTAGGTAGGTCGGAAAATATTTTTATTTTGGTAAAATATATTTATGCAGTGACTATCCGAAAAAGTATACATACTATATATACTATATATATATATATAGTTTTTTTTGCACAAAAGGTACACGCTGCAACAAAGTACGTGTTCTAAGCAAGTATAAACTGCCTATTTCCTGAATGTTTGCCCCTAACACTGCTCTAGAAAACAGTCCTATTAATTTCATTTTGTTGACGTCTTTTCTGTTATGTCAATACAAATGTAAAAAAAATTCAAAACATGTTTTAAATGTTTTCAAATTTTGTTGTTATTAACAAAATTATTTGAGTCGCGGCAATAAAAAGGGTCGGTCGGGTTACCGGAAACACAACAATTTTTGTAGGCCTTCAAGGTGAGGCCTTATGTCATTAACTCGCCTTAAGATATATAATATTTGTAACAAAATAAATTAGCTAAAAGAGGTGTCTGTTGTGTCTTCTGAAAGATATTCAGTGACTCGTGTTTTACCTTAAGTTCAATGGCAACATGCGTCGTCAATATCATCATTGCTTGTGCTAATATTTCACATCTCTCAGTGTCAATAAGTAAGATGTATCGTCGTTGTCTTTAGTTTTGTAGGACTTTTTAACTGACGTCATGAACTGTGGTGTTCCATCCTCCTCTCACTCATCCTCCGTCGTCTCCATCGCATCCTCCTCTTCCTCTTCCTCATCAGACCGCATGTTACAGGTAATTAATTAGATAATGCAGATAAAATTCCCTTTAATAAAAGCATTGGCTTTGGCTCACATACCGGTTGGAATTCTGGTAAAAAATATCATAATATGACCAAAACACCTTGATTAATTGATGATGCTAAACACCTTTTCTATGAATTAATAACATGATATGTAAGCTTATGCTTCGTTAAATTCTTCAGTGTGATAATTTCCATGTCCCGATATTACAATTTGGTCAAAGAAGAAACTATGATAAAAAATTGAATTGTTGAGTCTTAAATAATGTTTTTAGATAATGTGAATTATCTAAAAAGAATAGCATTATGAGTTAAGCCTCATAATATTATTATGTATAATAAATTGAGCACCTAGCTAACGAGGATATGATCAAATTCATAATAATTTTTCTTACTATTTGCTACATGATCACATATAATTATTATTATAATGGTTTGTATACATGTGCGCTTGTTATAGTAAATATTGCGTTAATGTGAAGAAATTTGTTGAAACCCAAAACAATCAGGAAAAAGTAGGTGTAAATTGTTCATTGATATCAGGTGCCCCCTCTTTCCCATAATTGCGGGCGCAAAGACAGAGGCTCCTGCAATTCGTCGTCAAAGGGTTAATTCTGAGTGTTGACATTACCACGTGACCGGATGTTGTTGTAGGAGTGTGCCGGATGTAAGAAGGTGATAAGTGAGCGCTTCCTGTTGAAGGCGTTGGACGAGTTCTGGCATGAAGACTGTCTCAAATGTTCGTGTTGTGACTGTCGCCTGGGAGAGGTCGGATCAACGCTGTTCACGAAGGCCAATCTACTACTCTGCAGGAGAGACTACCTCAGGTAACCAGCCTATTATGTGTCCCGTCTCGTATGTGGCCTAAAATACCGCATTTCAGTGTAGAACTACTTTATGCTGTACTGTGTTGTAATGTGTTGCTCTGTACTTTGCGGCCGCGATGTGTACTGTAATGTATTGTTCTGTATTGTAATCCAATGCAATGTACTGTGCTGTATCAAGTAAGGAAGTAAGTATTCACTTGGTTTCCAGTTGCAGACCGCATTCTGAGTCACAAACGATTTTACATGAGAAGAATAATCAGAATAATTATATTATAGGATACAAAATTAATGAGAAACGTTCTTTGCATTCGATAGAACTCAACGTATAATATTCAGTGGTTCCCAAACTTTAGGAAATAATTTGTGGTGAAGCTCGCGGACCGCTAACTAACTGCAGTCATCAAAGTAGTAAATTTAGAATAAATTTAAATTGTTTGATTTATTTATTTATTTCGGAAATTTATATAGCGCCTCTTCAAGGTAGGCTACTCAGAAGTGTTCCCGGCCCAACCACGGCTAAATAAAACAGTTTGAAGTCGCTGTCTGGCAAGTTATATTGAAGCGTGCTTATTTATTTCAATTTTTTAAACATTTTAGACAACAATTCGAATAATTTCACAATTTCAAACAAAATATAAACTAATAACTGCAGTTTATTATTTTTATTTTTAACACTTCTCCGCGGACCAGTGATCATACCTCCGCGGACCGGTGCCGGTCCGCGGACCACCACTTTGGGGACCACTGACGTATATCATCGAAATATGACGAGGAGGAGGATGACAGCAAAAATTTCTGTGGCACATTTTAACCCTTTAATTAACTCTTTCACGCATTAATAAGTTACAATCTGTCCTTAATGCTGCAGCTCGTCTGATT
>OX243821.1:21429372-21531872 GCA_945859605.1 Lumbricus rubellus | reverse complement strand
GTCGCATTTGTGATGATGATGATGATGATGATGATGATGATGATGATGATGATGATGATGATGATGATGATGATGATGATGATGATGATGATGATGATGATGATGATGGTGATGGTGATGGTGATGGTGATGGTGATGGTGATGGTGATGGTGATGGTGATGATGGTGATGATGGTGATGATGGTGATGATGGTGATGATGGTGATGATGGTGATGGTGGTGATGGTGGTGATGGTGGTGATGGTGGTGATGGTGGTGATGGTGGTGATGGTGGTGATGGTGGTGATGGTGGTGATGGTGGTGATGGTGGTGATGGTGGTGATGGTGGTGATGGTGGTGATGGTGGTGATGGTGGTGATGGTGGTGATGGTGGTGATGGTGGTGATGGTGATGATGGTGATGATGGTGATGATGGTGATGATGGTGATGATGGTGATGATGGTGATGATGGTGATGATGGTGATGATGGTGATGATGGTGATGATGGTGATGATGGTGATGATGGTGATGATGGTGATGATGGTGATGATGGTGGTGATGGTGGTGATGGTGGTGATGGTGGTGATGATGGTGATGATGGTGATGATGGTGATGATGGTGATGATGGTGATGATGGTGATGATGGTGATGATGGTGATGGTGGTGATGGTGGTGGTGGTGGTGATGGTGGTGATGGTGGTGATGGTGGTGATGGTGGTGATGGTGGTGATGGTGGTGATGGTGATGGTGATGGTGATGGTGATGGTGATGGTGATGGCGAATACGACGACGACGACGACGACGACGACGACGACGATGATGATGATGATGATGATAACCACGATGATGATAATAACCATGACGAGAAATTGTAATCGTTCTGCAATGTGCTTGTTCGAAGTAAATAAATATTGTTATCATCAGTAGGCATTTACTTGTACATGCTATTGGTGTGTCACCATATTTATTATTCTGATTGATATATCCGTCTCGTTGTTTTTTGTTCTGTGTAGGTTTTGCGTTGGTGACCGTTACTACCTGTGTGACAATAAGATCCTCTGTGAGTATGACTACGAGGAGCGATTGGCCTTTGCCAAGATGTCCTACGGTTACAACGCTTTGACTCAGATCAAGCGCCAAACACAGAGTATTCTCAATGATGATATATCCAGCGGATACGGAAGTCCAAGTCCAAAGTCATCAGCGGCTCAATAGCCATCATAGAGCGAGACCGTGTATTTATAACAACACTATTATACCGAAGGACTTATTTGCAAAATGATCTGCTGCTATATACAAATTTAAATGGTTTCTGGTTCTTATTTGAGGTATATCAATCTTGAAAGAGGTGTATAATTATTTAGACCTTTGACACTTTTTGTGAGAAGTGTTTCAGCGTAGCTTAGGACCTGCATTGCCTGGCATTTTATAACGTACGGGAAGGAAGATATTACTTATTATAGAGGGAGACCATGTATTTATATGCGAGCTGTTTGATAGAAAATGTATTTGAAATTTCAATTTTTGCACTGTTCAAGGTATTCTAATTCTGAGTGGATGGATGCCTTTGGATGGATGGATCCGATTTGGCCAGGTTCTATGACAACATAGGCCGTTACCCTGGACAGAAATTTGCTCGGCATATTACAGCACTTATGGGCAAGGTACTAGATCGGGAGTGATTGGATTTGCTCGTTCTTATTTGTTGTGTGTTAACATTAAAAGAGGTGTGTAATTAATTAGAGCTTTGTTGAGAGAAGTAATGAAGATAGCCATAATTCTGTGGTAGGTTCAAGTGTTTGATGATAACATCATCATCATCATCATCATCATCATCATCATCATCATCATCATCATCATCATCATCATCATCATCATCATCATCATCATCATCATCATCATCATCATCATCATCATCATCAATAGGCTATCCATAGGCTCAATGTCCGTAAGAGTCCGACGCCACTCTCTGTTCTGAGTTTGTCTCGCATCATGTTTCCCAGCTTCAACCGGTCCGGTCAGCAGGTCTGCTCCATACCATAAACATCTTGGAGCATCTATTCTAGACCACCTTTTCCGATTGAAAAGAATCGTGGGAAAGAGGCATGAAGACAACGTGGGTCAATGCCCGTTGTGTCCCACACTCTCTCCCCCGACACTCTCCATTGGTCTGTCCTGACCGAGCTGTGCAATGTGTGCATGTCTGCTCCACATCATGACACCTTGAAGCATCTGGGTCGCTATGTTACTTGTGTCGTGGTTTTGGCGGATTACAATCGTCTTGGTTTTTCACTGCCAGTGTATCGCCACCTATCTGGCAAACCTTCCTCCTTTTGTCCGGGCTTAGGACCGGCACAGGGACGTTGTTGGTTCCCTGTGGCAGAGGATGGATGCAGTTTAACGTCGTGCCCAGGACCATTGATGATAACAGCAAGTGATAAATAACAAAGACCGCCGTACATATGAAAGCTCAATCAGAAACCAACCCGTAGTAGGATCACATTCGTATCAAAATCTGATGTGAAATGTGCACGAGTCTTTTAACCGAGAACCTGGCCTCAACAGTACAGTAACTCTGGTCAGTTCTCAATTAATTCAATGGCATTCCTCTTAAACACCTCTGTAACGGTTGTACAAAATGCTTAATTTTATCGCTGCAATTAATATTTCTGAATAGCAAAATAATAATTATGGTCTATCTAATACCCAAATAATATTGTAAATCAATAATTATAAGCCAGTGTGCAGTAATGTGTAGTTGGTGGACACACTACTGTTACTGTAGCACAGACGTCCATAAAATTCAAAGTTAATGGTTTAATAACTTTAATTACTTCTTACGAGAAGCAGCCTCCGTGAACAAGATATTGATAAGAGCTCTGTTTAGACACCTTCAAAACTGTATAATATGCGCTTAATTAACGCTTGAGAGTTGTCCGTGCAAGCATATACCTGCAGTTGACAAGCCAGCTTAAAACGTCTTTATGTGATTACCGTGGTTGCACTGGGATCGCCACTGAGTAGCCTTCCAAAGAGCGCTATATAAATTGTTGAAATTACTTAAATGAATGAATCCCATGCAGGGAAACAGGACTTTTGACAGCGTTCGGCATGGTTCTGTGTGGAAGGCTTTTCGGCAAGGATGGGCCAACGAAGTAAAGAGATAGACATTCTATATGTCTGATGATGTGTACGATCACGTATACGCGTGCAAGAGTGTATGCATGTTGAGCGCATGACTGTATGTAAGGGCTATGAACGTTTGTATGAATGTATGCGCATACGAGCATAGGAACGTATGCGCTGGTGTACCTGACAGTTTGCATATAAATTTTATATTTCTGATTCTCGCTTTGTACATTATTAGTTCTTTGGCAGAAAAAAAATTGATTACAACCTCAAAAAGGTAGGCCTATAATAGTTTAAAATTAGGTGTCAATTTTCCAGAAGGAAACAAATACGGACAGATCAGTAGTTAAACCAAGTTCATTGACTGTGCAACTCACGTAAATGAATGTAATAAAGGCATACAGATTGATTCTTAAGTCTTAACTAGAGCTTAACTAACATACTTAGCTACTGACAATTATTGACCAGCATAAACTAATAGACTTTATTATTCAACGGCTAAATGCGATCGCAGCATTTTTAAAATATTAACAAATTAGGTGCCTCTTTTATGTTTAATGGAAGTGAGTTAAAAATTGGAGGACCCATGAATCTAATGGAAAATCTACGAGAGTTGGAATGGGCCTTTATGCTACGATACAGACTGACGCTTCTAGTGTTATATCGATGCAAGTCAGAGCCCTGCTGGAAAAAAACCTATAGGCACATGGTAGCAGGTTGTGATCAAAGCGGTAGAGGAACTCGCATACAAGATGGCGGCCAAAGTGGAGACCTATTGCTTCAAACTGCTGTATAGTCGAGTCAATCTACGAAATGACCCACAAAAAAGGTGTAAGAAGGCGTTTTATGACGATTTTCTAGTGTCTTAAGTCTGGTGATCAACATACTAAAAGTTGCAAGAAATCTAATCATGGCAAGTTGTCTATTTTGGCGGGAAAAAGATGGCCGCCAATTGGACGAGGCTTGGAATCTGGAAATGATACTGTCAGAAGCAGATCATGTAACAATTTAGTAGCATGCTGTTCTATACTAATTTGACCCTTCTGAGAACGAAAATCGTGGTTAGCAAGCTTGATTTCCAGCGGTTACATGGGAAAACAAGATGGCGGCCAAAATGGCGTTCGATTGCTTAAAAAGGCTGTAAGTCGGGTATTGTATGCGATATGAACACGATTTTGTAATTTAAATTAAGATGTAAGGGTTCTAGGCATGCAATTGAATCAAACACACGTATGTAGCACTGGAAGTAAAACCAAAATGGCGGGGAAAATGGCGACCAGAATGTTGAAATTGCTATAAGTGAAGCGATGTATGCATTGGAAACATGAATTCGGACTCCAAGTTAGCATTTTTGATGTAACGGAAAGCAATGAAATCAACTTTTCAAATGTGACACTGCAAGAAAACTAAAATGGTAGCGATCGGAAGCGTTTCCGAGAAGTTCGTCAACGGAACTTTTGGGTTCATGACAACCGAAAGTGTATCGGAAAAGGATGGATCTTTCGGAGGAGGAGAAGTGGAACGGGGTAGAAGGCGAAAGGAATCCATCCAGCGCCAACCCATTCACATCATTATCAGCATCATCTCGATCACAGCATGACATCAAACAGCGCTGGTGAAGGGGTTCATTCCAAATCTCGGGGTCAGTTTATCCAACAAAATGTACATGGGGGTTGGCGCTGGAACGAACGGCGGCATCAACTGTCACCAAAGGCAGTCAGCATCGTTCCTCTACAGAAGCCAAGCCTACGGGCACCTGCCGAGAACACACAAACAGGCCAAGGGTTTGCTAACCATGACGCATCAATCAGCGCCCCATACAAACCGCACACCCGAAGGGAGCTGCCCATTGTCATCCGCTGTTCCATCGTCGTCGTCTCGTGTCCCCCCAGACGTCGTCCAGTCCCAAACCGTACACTACGAACCTTTTCTCGTTGCACTATTCTCCCCTCGCGTTGCCAGCCTTCGTCAGGCAAAAGGAACGCTAAGAAAACGATTATCCCCCAAGGGGGTGCCTCAAACGACTGTCTGGCAAGAGCCGTCACCACCAGCACCAGCACCAACACCATCAACACCACCACCTGGAGATGGAAGAGATCAACACGAAGGACCTAACGCAGAAGATCAGCAGTGAGCTGAAGAGGTACAGCATCCCTCCCATTATCGATTCAGACTGGACCCCAGACACATCGCTGTACAAACAGTGGTTTCTAAGGTAACGTGATCTGCGTTTGGAGTACAGAAAATATTCGAACAATTTCCATCTCCAGGTGGTGGTGGTGGTGCTGATGATGGTCCTGATGGTGGTGGCGCTGGTGCTGGTGGTGGTGATGCGTCATTGGTAACAAACCTTTGTCATGTTTGTGTGTTCCCGGCAGGGGCCCGTAGGCCTGGCTTCTGTAGAGGAACGATGCTGACTGCACCTGGTGACCGTTGATGAAGTCGTTCGTTCCAGCGCCGACCCCAATGTACGTTTTGTTCGATGAACTGCCCCCGAGATCTGGACTGCACCCCCTCCAGCGACGGTTGATATCATGCTGTGATGGAGATGATGCTGATGATGATGTGGATGGGCTAGATGAGGATGGGATTGCGCAGGATGGATTCCTTAAAGTCATAACACTGCCTTTTTAAGCAATAGGACGCCATTTTGGCCGCCATCTTGTTTTCCCGTGCAACCGCTGGAAATCAAGCCTGCTAACCACGATTTTCGTTCTCAGAAGGGTCAAATTAGTATAGAACAGCATGCTACTAAATTGTTACATGATCTGCTTCTGACAGTATCATTTCCAGATTCCAAGCCTCGTCCAATTGGCGGCCATCTTTTTCCCGCCAAAAATAGACAACTTGCCATGGTTAGATTTCTTGCAACTTTTAGTATGTTGATCACCAGACCTAAGACACTAGAAAATCGTCATAAATCGCCTTCTTACACCTTTTTTGTGGGTTATTTCGTAGATTGACTCGACTATACAGCAGTTTGAAGCAATAGGTCTCCACTTTGGCCGCCATCTTGTTTTCCCATGCAACCGCTGGAAATTAAGCTTCCTAACCACGATTTTCGTTCTCAGGAGGGTCAAATTAGTCTAGAAAATCATGTTAGCAAATTATTTCATGATTTGGTCCTAACAGTATAATTTCCAGATCCCATGCCGGGTCCAATTGGCGGCCATCTTTTTTCCCGCCAAAATTAGACCACTTGCCGTGCTCCGATTTTATGCAACTTTTAGTATGTTCATCACCAGACCTAATACTCCTGAAAATCATCATAAAACGTTTTCTTGCAATTTTTTCCGGGTCATGTCGTAGATTGACCCGATTAGTACAGGAATAGAGGAAAAAAGGAAACACTAGAGATAGGCCTATTCACAATAACTGTTAGAGGGCGTCGTTAAACTCGCAACTATCTGCTATTGCTCTAACAGTGCTAGTCCTTATAATGAAGAAGGAGTGCAGCGATCAGAATGTCGTATAACTTTGTGGGGCGCGGTGGTGCAGTGGGTATGTTCGCCGCCTTGCAGCCGAAGGGTCGCAGGTTCGAATCCACCTCAAGCCGCCGCGTGGGAACCTTGGACAAGTCCTTCACTCGCAATTGCTCAGCGCTTCAGCGTGAAACTCCGATGCAGTGTCAGCGCTGCATTCGTGAGCGCCACTGAGTAGAGAGAGCCTAAAGGGGCGCTATGACAAGTGCACATACAAACAAACAATAACTAAGTCCACTTCTACGTGTATACGCACAAGATTCTGTAAACAATTTGTTAAGGTATTCTCTTGACATCTTCACCGGGAAGTTGGGTGGGGGAGGAGGGTGGGGCGCTTGTGCATTGGATGGAAAGCGAGAGGTACCTATATACAAAGGGATAATTGAGCGCTGCCTTTTTATGTTCATTCTTGGCACTAGGGTGGGTATATTATTAGGCTATGTTCAATTTCGATAATGCCGTGCAGATGATACTGGGTTATGATAACATCGTCCATGCACTCGTAGTCAAATAAGCCATTATAAGCGATCGCCTTTCTCAGTTGTGATTATGCATTCATTCATTCAATCATTCATTCATTCATTCATTCATTCATTCATTCATTCAATCATTCATTCATTCATTCATTCAATCATTCAATCATTCATTCATTCATTCAATCATTCATTCAATCATTCATTCATTCAATCAATCATTCATTCATTCATTCATTCAATCATTCATTCATTCATTCAATCATTCATTCATTCATTCAATCATTCATTCATTCATTCATTCAATCATTCATTCAATCATTCATTCATTCATTCATTCAATCATTCATTCATTCATTCATTCATTCATTCATTCATTCATTCATTCATTCATTAGTTCATTCCGAGAATTAATTTAGCGCCTCTACAAGAAACCTACTCAGAGCCGCTCTCTGCGCTGGCCTGCTTGATGTTAAGTGTCATTTTCGGAGCGCAGTGGTGTAGCGGTGGCGTCGTTGCCTTGGAGCCGGAAGGTTCGAGGTTCGAATCCACCTCGGGCAAGTCCTTCATTCACAATTGCTCGGCGCTTCGGCGTGAAACTCCGATGCAGTGTCCGCTCTGCATCGGGAGCGCCTCTGAGTAGCGAGCGCGAAGAGGCGCTATGACAAGTGCACATACATACATACATACATACATACATACATACATACATACATACATACATACATACATACATACATACAAACATACAAACATACATACATACATACATACATACATACATACATACATACATACATACATACATACATACATACATACATACATACATACATACATACATACATACATACATACATACATACATACATACATACATACATACATACATACATACATACATACATACATACATACATACATACATACATACATACATACATACATACATACATACATACATACATACATACATACATACATACATACATACATACATACATACATACATACATACATACATACATACATACATACATACATACATACATACATACATACATACATACATACATACATACATACATACATACATACATACATACATACATACATACATACATACATACATACATACATACATACATACATACATACATACATACATACATACATACATACATACATACATACATACATACATACATACATACATACATACATACATACATACACACATACACACATACATACACACACACACACACACACACACACACACACACACACATACATACATACATACATACATACATACTTGATCCGCTGTCTGACATAATATCATCAACCGTGATCAACGATTAATTCCAACATTTTCAATCAGGGAAACTGCTTGAACAATGAACATGTTAGGTATATATTGCCAAAACCGTCCAAAAAATTTCCTGCCAAAATTAATTTGTTAGATTGCACGGCACAATTATAGAGTTGAATAGGCTCTGTTGAAGAAATTGAGCAAGTGTGATTATCAAGTCTAACAGAACCACAATCATTTGTATGCGCACTTGTTATAGCGCCTCTTCCAGCTCTCAGCCACTACTTAGAGGCGCTCCCGACTACAGCACGGACACTGCATCTGAGTTTCACGCCGAAGCGCTGAGCAATTGTGAGTGAGGGACTTGCCCAAGGTCCTTACGCGGTTGAGGGTGGATTCGAATCTCGAACCTTCCGGCTCCAAGGCAACGACGCCACCACTACACCACCGCGCCCCAGTTATTATTGATTCGTTTATTGATTAATATGACTTCTTGGTGGCATGATTGATAAATGTGTTGATTGATTGATTGATTGATTGATTGATTGTTTGATTGATTTATTGATTAAGTGGATGATTGTTTGGTTTTTTTAATGATTGATTGAGTGGCTGATTTATTGACTGATTAGTTTCTGGTTCTATATTGATTGACTTGTTGATTTGAAGTCCTTTTTACAGGATTAGGGACATACTTTAATGCTGCATTATTTCCTAGCTTTTATATATAGCGCTACTGTTTATCTTAAAAGTGGTGTTTAAATGGATTGATATTATGGTTAAAACTTAAACAGTAACAGCCGCCAGAGGAATATGCAGAGATCTTTATAATAATTATGGAGTTAGTGGTGACTGAATGTAGGAAGGTGTATTGGTGCTGATAAATATGGCAGGCATGCAGGCAGACAACTGACTGACTGACTCACCGACCGACCGACCGATCGACCGACCGATCGACCGATTGATTTTAACAATTCTCATAATGGATCATCAGAACCGCAATAGTAATAATTAATTATTTGCCTGTATTCAATTTTTCAGACCTTTCGGAATCGCATTGTTTTTACTAGCGACGATGTCACGACCGAAAGCAACGCTGTGGGGCAATCTCTACAACGGTGGGGTCGCTCCAACGGGCAACCTGCAGATCGCTAACCCAGTCGGGTGAGACGGGGCCCGTCTCAGACCCATCGGCATTGCAACCGCGGTTGAAGCTGGAGCCAGCGATATAACTCTGTTTAAACATCAGCGCTCGTGAATAAGCTGGTGCCCCGCGCTTGGCCTTCGAGTAGCGCTCTAGAAATCTCGATTTTACGATTACGATTACGATAACGATTAAACATGTGGAGAGGGAATACGTGGGAATAATAATTATTTTATCGAATGAGTAAAACAAAATTATTACAAACTTTCACTATAATAGCGGGGGGGACATAGGCGCAACCACCCTATGGGACCCACGGGACGCGTCTCCTCCAACATTTGAGTGGTCCCCTAACTTCATTATTATGGTCCCGCCCCCCAACTTTTAGGACGTGATTCATTATGGTCCCCCCCAACTTTTAAGACGTGATTGCAACTATGCGGGGGGATGGAATTCCTTCACATGTAATCCATCTCCAGGCTTAAATGTGGAGAGAATTCCTCAGTCCCCTACCACATTCATTTATGCGACCGCGACTCCGACCGTCCCTCTGCCCCCTAAGTCTTCACCCAAGGTTGCAGCCTTTGCTGCAGTTCTATCAGTTGACTGTAATTTTGTGGGGCGCGTTGGTGTAGTGGGTATGTTCGTCGCCTTGCAGCGATAGGGTTGCAGGTTCGAATCCAGCTCACGTTGCCGCGTAGGGACCTAGGGAAAGTCCTTCACCCGCAATTGCTCAGTGCTTCGGTGTGCAGTGTCCGCGCTGTATTCGGGAGCGCCTCTGATTATGAAAACTCAGTATGTAGACTAAACTGATCATATTCCGTAATTCTCTGATAGCTCATTTGTTTTAATTCTATAACTAGAATTTGTGGGGCGCGGTGGTGTAGTGGTGGCGTCGTTGCCTTGGAGCCGGAAGGTTCGAGGTTCGAATCCACCTCGCCGCGTAAGGACCTTGGGCAAGTCCTTCGCTCACGATTGCTCAGCGCTTCGGCGTGAAACTCCGATGCAGTGTCCGCTCTGCATTCGGGAGCGCCTCTGAGTAGAGAGAGAGAGCTTGAAGGGGCGCTATAACAAGTGCACATACAAACAAACTAAACTTTAATTGTTTCAATTCTGTCATTCAGGGCTTTTTTGGCGCGCAGTTGTACACAGAATGTTAGGCTACAGTTCTAAATGGACAGGTGCAGTACTGTTGTAGAAGCACTTCTGTGCCGACGAAACTAGTGAAATAGGTCATTGGCCTGCGAGTTGGAGTGTTTACCATGGAGGATTGGCAGGCGAAGAAGGAGGTTTGTGCACTGCAATGTGTGCACATCTAACAAATCCTTTAAAACAGCCCTGCAGTGTCACTATAAAGAAACACCTATTTGAAATATAGAACCATGTATTTAAATTTTAAAACCGTATATAATCAAAGCAAAACAAAATGAAATGTTGCATTATGTAGAATTGTATTCGATTCATGTATAATAATCAAATCATGGTTCACACAAAACTTTTAATTCTTTGTTGTGGATGGATGGATAAATGAAGAGGTGGATACTGGGTAAATGGATGGTAGGAATGATTTGATGGATTTTTGAAATCGATCGAATGATTGTATAAATAGGGCAGAGCCAGTGCGTAGGCGGGAAAGACAACGCGAATTCGTACCATGTTAGGCGAATTCGTACGTGGTTAGGGCGTGGTCGTGCGTAGGCGGGAGAGACAACGCGAATTCGTACGTGGTTAGGGCGTGGTAGTGCGTAGGCGGGAAAGACAACGCAAAATCGTACGTGGTTAGGCG
This sequence comes from Lumbricus rubellus, assembly GCA_945859605.1. Classification (NCBI taxonomy): domain Eukaryota; kingdom Metazoa; phylum Annelida; class Clitellata; order Crassiclitellata; family Lumbricidae; genus Lumbricus; species Lumbricus rubellus. Next base: position 21,520,567 of record OX243821.1, on the reverse strand, counting down.
AATTCGTACGTGGTTAGGGCGTGGTTAGGGCGTGGTCGTGCGTAGGCGGGAGAGACAACGCGAATTCGTACGTGGTTAGGGCGTGGTAGTGCGTAGGCGGGAAAGACAACGCAAAATCGTACGTGGCTAGGCGAATTCGTACGTGGTTAGGGCGTGGTTAGGGCGTGGTCGTACGTAGGCGGGAGAGACAAAGCGAATTCGTACGTGGTTAGGGCGTGGTCAGGGCGTGATCGTGCGTAGGCGGGGAGAAAGCAAAATCGTACGTGGCTAGGCGAATTCGTACGTGGTTAGGGCGTGGTAGTGCGTAGGCGGGAAAGGCAAAGCGAATTCGTACGTGGCTAGACGAATTCGTACGTGGTTAGGGCGTGGTCAGGGCGTGGTAGTGCGTAGGCGGGAGAGGCAGCGCAAAATCGTACGTGGCTAGGCGAATTCATACGTGGTTAGGGCGTGGTCAGGGCGTGGTAGTGCGTAGGCGGGAAAGTCAGCACGAATTCGTACGTGGTTAGGGCGCGGTCAGGGCGTGGTAGTGCGTAGGCGGGAGAGGCAGCGCGATACCGTACGTAGCTAGGCGAATTCGTACGTGGTTAGGGCGTGGTCAGGGCGTGGTAGTGCGTAGGCGGGAAAGGCAGCACGAATTTGTACGTGGCTAGGCGAATTCGTACGTGGTTAGGGCGTGGTAGTGCGTAGGCGGGAAAGGCAGCACGAATTCGTACGTGGCTATGCAAATTCGTACGTGGTTAGGGCGTGGTCAGGGCGTGGTAGTGCGTAGGCGGGAAAGGCAGCACGAATTCGTACGTGGTTATGGCGTGGTCGTGCGTAGGCGGGAAAGGCAGCACGAATTCGTACGTGGCTAGGCGAATTCGTACGTGGTTAGGGCGTGGTCAGGGCGTGGTAGTGCGTAGGCGGGAAAGGCAGCACGAATTCGTACGTGGCTAGGCGAATTCGTACGTGGTTAGGGCGTGGTAGTGCGTAGGCGGGAAAGGCAGCACGAATTCGTACGTGGCTATGCGAATTCGTACGTGGTTAGGGCGTGGTCAGGGCGTGGTAGTGCGTAGGCGGGAAAGGCAGCACGAATTCGTACGTGGTTATGGCGTGGTCGTGCGTAGGCGGGAAAGGCAGCACGAATTCGTACGTGGCTAGGCGAATTCGTACGTGGTTAGGGCGTGGTCAGGGCGTGGTAGTGCGTAGGCGGGAAAGGCAGCACGAATTCGTACGTGGCTAGGCGAATTCGTACGTGGTTAGGGCGTGGTCTTGCGTAGGCGGGAAAGGCAGCACGAATTCGTACGTGGCTAGACGAATTCATACGTGGTTAGGGCGCGGTCAGGGCGTGGTAGTGCGTAGGCGGGAAAGGCAGCACGAATTCGTACGTGGCTAGGCGAATTCGTACGTGGTTAGGGCGTGGTTAGGGCGCGGTCAGGGCGTGGTAGTGCGTAGGCGGGAAAGGCAGCACGAATTCGTACGTGGCTAGGCGAATTCGTACGTGGTTAGGGCGTGGTCAGGGCGTGGTAGTGCGTAGGCGGGAAAGGCAGCACGAATTCGTACGTGGCTAGGCGAATTCGTACGTGGTTAGGGCGTGGTCTTGCGTAGGCGGGAAAGGCAGCACGAATTCGTACGTGGCTAGACGAATTCATACGTGGTTAGGGCGTGGTTAGGGCGCGGTCAGGGCGTGGTAGTGCGTAGGCGGGAAAGGCAGCACGAATTCGTACGTGGCTAGGCGAATTCGTACGTGGTTAGGGCGTGGTTAGGGCGCGGTCAGGGCGTGGTAGTGCGTAGGCGGGAAAGGCAGCACGAATTCGTACGTGGCTAGGCGAATTCGTACGTGGTTAGGGCGTGGTCGTGCGTAGGCGGGAGAGACAGCGCGAATTCGTACGTGGCTAGGGTGCGGTCTTGCAGTGAGTTCGAATGATACAAGCAAATATAGATATGTGAAGTTGGACTCCTAAAGCTTCTGTCACTCTAATGGGGGTAGTATCCCATCTCAGCTTGAAGACAGCCATATTGAGCGTATTATTAGTTTTATAATCCTCGTTCCGGTCATACATAAAAACATACGACGAAATCTGAAAAATTGTGACGTCTAACGTCTCCCCCTCACAAGCTCAATTATTATGGCGATGATTGAAATAGGTCCAATATTCTAACAGGAAAACATTGTAGGCCTATTTCTTGAATAATGAGAAAGCTTTAGGAATGGATGACTTTAGAACTAAAACACAGAAAATCATTGACTGTACACTGTCAAATTACATCAAGCAGGAGAGAAGAGAGGTCTGAGGATAAACATGGATAAAACTAAAGTCATGACACAAAAAGATAGAACGTGTAATATTGAAATTGGAGGGAAAAAACTGGAACAGGTGGACACCTTCCATTACCTGGGATCAATGATAACTGAAGACGCAGATAGCAGCAAAGATATACGAGAAAAACTAGCAAGAGGACTCAACACAGGAACAGCGTTGAAGACAATATGGAAAAGTCATAATATAAAAATGATTACCAAGATCAGACTTATGAAGGCGTTGGTATGGCCAGTGGCGACTTATGGGTGTGAAAGTTGGACGATCAGAAAAAGAGAAGAAGACAGAATAAATGCTTTTGAAATGAAATGCCTAAGAAAGATCTTGAGAGTACAATGGACGGAAAAAAGAACAAACGAATGGGTATAATTGGAGAAAACTGGAACAGAAAGAACCTTATTGAACTCGATAAAAAGAAGGAAACTCATTTACTTCGGTCATTTGATGAGAAAACAGGGGGGCTGTATGGAGAAGGAAATAATACAGGGTACGATGTCGGGATCAAGGGCAAGGGGAAGACCGAGGATGGGTTGGATCGCTAATGTCATCACATGGATGGAACTACCATTCGAGCAGATATTGAAGGAGACGGAGAACAGGAAAAAGTGGCGAAGACATGTCCATGAAGCGACCAACCCTCGAATCGAGGAAGGTTAAAGACAAGACAAGACACTGTCAAAACCATCGATATTAATTCAAACCCAATATTTATTTGTGTTGCATGCGAACTTGTACATAAAACCTTTATTAAATTTGTTATATGTAACAGATTGCAGAGGGCTAAAGATATATATATATATATTCGTTTAATGTGAAAAAGAACACAGGTTGACAAAACCGCAACTCAGTTACATGGAAGGGAAGTACTAAGGGTTACACAAACACTTGTTGAGAAGGCTCTTATAGAGGGCTCTTGGGATAAAGTTTTTATCGTCCTTCGGTGGCAACTCAAAGTTAAAGATGGACAAGGCCGTAGACAGGGGGGTGTTTTGGGTGTTTGAACACCCCCGAAAAAAAAATTCCGAAAAAAATCTATTGCATTTTCTAGTTCGTGATGCAAAAAACCCTGAAAAAGGCATGAAAACACCCCCCAATGAAGTAATAGAAATTTGACGGCGAAAATATTTAAAAGATTTCGACCGGATGACTAAAAAAAGGTCATGAGAAATTTTTGGTGGCGAAAATGGAAAATATTTAAAAGATTTCGACCGGATGACTAAAAAAAAGGTCATCAGAAATTTTGGCGGCGAAAATGGAAAATATTTTCAAAGATTTCGGGAATTTCAGCCTCCCCTAAACATAATTCCTAGCCGCCACTGAAAACACCCCCCGAAATAAAGTCCTGGCTACAGCCTTGAAGATGGATGTACAGAACAGATATGCGTGGCATCATTGGACATATGAACCTGCCTGACAGCAGAGAAACAAAGAGGAAGAAGATGTAACAGACTGCGTTTTGCCAGCCTGAAGTCTTGATTAACCCTAATCCGAACAAGGGGGGGTCTGGCCAGACCCCCCTTCATATATTTGGGGCATAACTTTTTTAAAGTGATAGTTTCTCAAATTGCTTTTATGACTTTGTTCCTATATGGATGAGCTACAATTAGCACATCTAAGCGACCAAATCGGTTGAGTGATAAGGAGATACTGAAGATAATACTGACGGATCATACTGTATAATGTTGACAGCGTCGACAATAAGAGCAATAACAAAGAATGTGAACGTGAAAAGATACCAATGCCTGAAGAACAACCTTCAGGTGTTTCTTATGATAAAAACAGTGTTGAAAATGAAGATGATGATGAACATGATGATGAGACTGGACTTAATAGTGAAGATGATGACGAAACTGTTGATACTGATGAAGCCGAGACCTGAATACAAGTAAAGATCCGGATATGTTTGGCAGACAAATGCATTGCCAAAAGAATGTGCTCTGTTGCACATTGTAGTTTAGCAAAAAATGTGGAATAAAAGAATACGGACACATTGTCAGAGAATATTCAAGATAGTATTGACAGCTTCCCAACCAATGAGATGAGACATCAACATACGACATACAAACCCGGGCTATGATACATGCTTACAATTTAGGTGAAGGTATATTCCATTAATTTTTTTATAGATATTTTATATAAAACAGTCATATTGACTTTGAATTTAACAGCATTTAATACTAACATTACTAGAATTATGATTTCTTTATTTGATTTTCCAAATTTTATAGATAGACAGTTATTGAGTCCATGAAATAGGTCTGACAAACCGTCACAATTATTGTTACTAAACACGTAGAGGGGTCTAGTCTAAAATTCATAACAAAAATGATTTATGTTGCATAGAGAGACTAATACATTGTTGTTTCTAGTTATTCTGACATCATCCTACAAAATTGGCATATAAAAAACACTATTACCTATGAAAAACCTACATTTAAACGGGGAATCTGGCCAGACCCCCCCTTGTTCAAATTAAGTTGGATTTTCGCTTGTTCGGATGAGGGTTAAACAAAAGTTGCATTCAATTGTAGATGCTTGACTGAATTTTTCAACATAATATAATCTATCAAAAGCCTATGATAACAAATCTGTCTCTGAGCAATGTAATGCAACCCAATCATCATCAATGCGAAAAACTGTGCTACTTCCATTAGTTTATACTTTATAGTAACGGCTACAGTCACAAAGAATTAGATGAATTCCTGGAGCCCCCTAAATACAATCATCATCAGCAGCCATTGTTATTGGTATCCACTGTTATTGTTATCCACTGTTATTGTTATCCACTGTTATTGTTATCCACTGTTATTGTTATCCATTGTTATTGTTATCCATTGTTATTGTTATCCATTGTTATTGTTATCCATTGTTATTGTTATCCATTGTTCGAAGAACTGCGAGCAATGATTCCGTTAACAATAGCATCAATCGAATCTTTGGCCGTTGTAAGGGAAAGCGCGTTGAGGTTCTGCGCCTGGCCGTCCAGACATCGTGACAGCTGCGGACACAGAGGAATGCATCCTGGGAAGAAGAAGAAAAAGAAGAATCCACAACAAAATAAGATTGGTCACATCTCACATAATATAATAATAAAACTATAATCATTATAATTTTATGTCTATATTCGTTTAATTTCACACAAAAACAACGCTGTATGTTTACATTAGGCACAATTGAACTGCTTAGAACTTATGGTTAAGATAGTACTTAGTACATGCTTTCCAATAACATTCTTCGGATAAAGTTTCTCGAGTCTTGCTTTATAAACTGCCAATTATTGTTTGACGGTACTAACAATTTCTTTGGCTTGAACAGCACAACTCTGCTTAGAACTGTGAGACATTCAAACGTCGATTGAAATCTCAATTGTGTAATAGGAGCCAGGTTGATATAAGCTGCTAGCTTTTCCTGGCTTCCTGTTGCACAGGGATTGTTTGTATCTGATATCATCTGTACTTATGTTCTGCTTTCTTTTTCTGGCACAATAAAAAAATTAAATTAAAAAAATTAAATTATAAAAAGCAATACATTTGGTAATAATAATAATAATAATTTATTTTTCAAATCGACACAACGACTGATGATCACAAGTTGTCACAGGCGTCGAATTTTATCCTTGGCAGCCATGCAAGGCGCCCTTCACGTCCTACTACTCAGATAGCTAACTGACAATTGGAAGGCTGAGTGGACCTTTCGTACCAGAGTGTCTACACAATTAACCTAAATGCCCTCCACCTTCAACACTGAACAAACTCAGAAATGGATTGAAAGAAAACGAGTTGAAGTATAATGTTGCAATAAACCGAAATACCAAGAAAAGGAACTTGGTGCAGCTCGGCCAGTGACTTTCCTCCACCTTTAGAAAATATGTTCGTGCATTCCTGATAAAACAACAACAACAGAAATAAATAAATAAATACAGGTAATGCAACAATACATTGTTTCTATTTATTTTACACTAGCTGTACCCAGCCACGCGTTGCTGTGGCAAAAAAGCCCTCCCTCTCCCCCTTCCCCTTCCTCCCCCTCCGCTCCTTTCCTCCCTCACACCATCCCTAACTGACAGCGGAAAGGCCGTTTTCGCAATGGAATTATTAATCGACTCACTTATGACGTCACGGCACGCGACTTCATTCATGTTTCGTCACTGTGTTTCGGGTCAAGACGATTCTGAAATTTTGCAAGCGTGAGGTTTGGTTGAATTTGCAAATGGCGGTCGAACGTATTGCAAAGTTCACTTTTTGTGGAAAATATAGCGTTTTTTCGAGGAAAAGAAATCTAAAGACACGGTGCTATTGGAATGGAAGGTTTTGGTAAATTTTCACAACAATCGGTGCGTAAGTTTCGGCGTGATTGCGTCATGAACTATTGGAAAGTTTCATTTTTATTTATATAGATTATAAAGAAAAAATATAAAATTCCAGTGACAATGGGTAGTATCCTAAGGACCTAAGGAACCTTCGGCTGACAGTTGCAAACATAACTTGTAATCTACACGAATTTAACGTAGACTTTCATTTCTCACATGTTATCAAAATTACCAACTGGTCACATTGAAATTGACAAATTCACCTGGCAGTGCGGACAGACGAAGCCGCTCATGTTCTCGATGACACCGATAACAGGAGTGTTGGTCTTCTTACAGAACGACAATTCTCTACGCACATCACCCGTTGCCACAGCCTGTCAATCAGTGAAAACATTCAATCAATCAACCAATCAATCAGTGAAAACAACGAATCAATCAGTCAGTCAGTCAATCAGTCAGTCAGTCAATCAATCAGTGAAAACAACGAATCAATCAGTCAGTCAGTCAGTCAGTCAGTCAATCAGTCAGTCAATCAGTCAATCAGTGAAAACAACGAATCAATCAGTCAGTCAGTCAGTCAATCAATCAGTCAGTCAGTCAGTCAATCAATCAGTGAAAACAACGAATCAATCAGTCAGTCAGTCAGTCAGTCAATCAGTCAGTCAATCAGTCAGTCAATCAGTCAATCAATCAGTGAAAACAACGAATCAATCAGTCAGTCAGTCAGTCAATCAATCAGTCAGTCAGTCAGTCAATCAATCAGTGAAAACAACGAATCAATCAGTCAGTCAGTCAGTCAGTCAATCAGTCAGTCAATCAATCAGTGAAAACAACGAATCAATCAGTCAGTCAGTCAGTCAATCAGTCAGTCAGTCAATCAGTCAATCAGTCAATCAATCAGTGAAAACAATGAATCAATCAGTCAGTCAATCAATCAGTCAGTCAATCAATCAATCAGTGAAAACAATCAATCAGTGAAATCAATCAATCAATCAATCAATCAATCAACCAACCAACCAGATATTGATATAGCCGCTGAAGCTACATACTTAAAGGTGCTCTAAGCCTCTGAATCGGTACCTTGAACAACGATGCAATAAGTTTCCAATACGAACAAACCAGATGTGGGACGCAGTAGTGTAAGAGTAGCGTTGTGTAAAAATTATAAGAGAAAATCTTTTAAATCAAAGGTTACTTATTTAGTTTCATTTGGCCACATGACATTTAGATCAATGTCATGAGGCCAAAACAGAGTTTAAGCGCTGGACAGTTATGTAGAGCTGTTGCAGCAAGAAACAAGTCTTATTATTTTTATTATTATTAATATTTAGCAATATTGTTATTAATATTGCTATTGTTATAAATATTGATAGTTATTAGTACTATTATTATTATCACCTGAGGAGTTGTGACAAGAATAGCGCCATCTGGCTTGTACTGCCGCAACTGTTCAATAACCGTGATGTGTTCGTCGGAAGTTCCAGGCGGTGTGTCGATGATGAGGTAGTCGATGTCTGGCCAGCAGACGTCTTTCAGAAACTGCTTTATGGTGGCTACATATGCAAACAAACAACACGAGATGTTACCGTAGATCAACGGTTCCCAACCCGTGGCCCGCGGGCCAAAAGTGGCCCGCTAGGCTCCCCAAAATGGCACTCATCTCTCAAAGAATTTAAAAAATTTATGAAAAATTGACAATTTGGACGGGATATAGAACACATAATTATTTTCTATGACAAATTATTTTATTTTGACGTCAATAAATAACATAAAACAGTCTATTTTGATTCAGTTATAACAATTTTTATATGCTTTTAGTTAATTATATTTTAGGCTTGTGGTCCCTTAATGCCCTTTAACTAAGAAAAAGTGGCCCTCGTGTCCTCCAACTTAGAAAAAGTGACCCTAACGTCAAAAAAGGTTGGGAACCACTGCTCTAGATAAAATTCAATATCAAATATCTGGCAAATTCTGCAAGGTGCAATGTTCAATTTTAGTCTACTGCTGATACTTATTGTGCAGTGTTAGTCCTTTAAAAAGGTGTCTAAACCATGGTTCAACAGAAATACTACAATGAATAATTATCTTTCCTGCTTTAGAGTTTGTGGCAATTTATCCACATTTCCATACAGTAGCACCATTAATCATTTTTTTAAATACATGTACCTCTGAGTAGGTCTCTTGAAGAGAGTGCTAGAAATGAATGAATGTACTCTGGGAAATTACATTCGCTAAAAGTAAACAACACAAGTTACCGTAGTGAAATTCAATTTCAAATGCCCACAAAATTCCCCAATGTTCAATAACTTGAATACTAATATGAATATCTTTCGTGTTGTAGTGTGGTGGTAACATTTCCTTCAGTATAACCAATTGTCGTTAAAAAATTTCCGAAAACGTATGCCGTGACTCTTAGTACTTGTAGATCTCTTGAAGGGATGCAGCACAAATTCCAGGAGTGAATGTACTCAGAGAAAAAATACATTTACCCACAATTAGAGTATTCTTGAAGAACAGAAAGCCAAAACAACAGGTAAGGCACCTTGCTGCTTCTTAAGTCCGTTCTTGCCACCCATAATTTCTAATTTCTGAAAATATATGTATTCTGGCAAAATGCATAAATTTACTCATAATTTAGCATACCTTCCATTGAAAAATAGGCAACCAAAACAAAGAATGCATGTACTATGTCCTCTCCGATCTTTAGACCGTCATGACCTTCTTGTACCTCGGTCTTGGACTGCTACAGCCCAACATCGAGCCTTTGCTTCTGTTGGCCCTTTGCTTTTGAATAGCCTCCCTACAATAATTCGTACTCAGATCTTATCTGGAAGAACTGCTGTTTCTGCGTTTTTCCTTAAAACTTTTCTATTTCCAAAGGGATCTTCGCACTGGAAGCGCCTCTGATTAGCTTGTACTGTGAGAGGTGCTTCATAAATCAAAAAATAGTATAGTATATGAAAATACATTTACTGAACACTCGAGTATCCTGATGAATAAGCAACTGCTAGCTATATAACGCCGTACCATTTTTCTTTGGTCCTCGCCAAATGACAGCATCGTTGCGACTCGCCAACAGAAAACCAATCGACATGACGGCCAATCGTCGTTCGTCGTCAACGAACACTGGAACCCAGCTGGAAAAATGATAAAACAATATTTCAGTGAAAAGGTTTTCAAAATTAAAGTAAAGATTATCAGCAAACTTGTAATTGTAAGCATATATAGTGCAACATAAACTGGAAAATGTCAAAACGATATTTAAGTGAAAAGGTTTTATAGTCAAGTTTATCAGTGAGTTGTAATCAAAAATTATATAGTGCCACTTAACCTGGAAAAATGTTAAACAACATTTAGGAGAAAGGTTTTTAAAGTAAAGTTCGCCAGTGAGTCGTAATCGCAATTTATATAGCACCATTTAAAGAGAGACTCCTCTGAGGCGCTCCCAACCAGACAGCATCAAACAATGACAGAAAAGAATGGTTTAAAAATGCTTGCGGAAAAGAAATGAGCATCTCGAGGGGATTGCACAAGCAAAGACTATTATTAGGGCCGAAGATGTACTACATGTACTCAGACTCTCAATTCATTTATTCATTCAAGAATTTATATAGCGTTTCTTCAAGGGAACTACTCAGAAGTGCTCCCGACTCTAGCACGGCAAAAAAGGACAGTTTTGAGTTTAATAAAAAAAATGTTTCAGTAATAACCCCAGAAAGTAGACGTAGCTCCTGTCGGAGTCCATTCTAGACAACTGGGCCGATCACAGAAAAGGCTCGATTCTGCATTGTTGCAGTTTGTGCAAATGGGACCAAGAGCAATCTTTTCTGTGCAGAACGGAGGAGGCGGTGGCCTTTGGTACTCGTGGAGCAACAAAGCTCTTGCAAGTAGTCAGGGGCAATCCCAAGCTGACATTGCCTAACTAGAGCAGCAATTATGATACATGTAAACAGAGTGCTTTTTTGGTTATTACCCTTCCTCGCATTGCAGGACATTTCTGTTTTCAATGTTCAGCATCGTAGGAATGCTCGGTCCACAGAGATCAACGTCAAGCAAGCCAACCTGAAACAGTATGCGCAAAAAAATTAACAGTACTAATGGAATATTCCAAGAGTATGAAATGAAGCTCCAAAAGCAATTCCACAAACACTTCCGTTATTAACCGGTTAAACTGTGCTTAGCCCCCACTCCACTCTGTTTCAAAAAAATCTCAAAACTGTCCTATTTAGTCCTGGCTGAGAAAAGTAGTCTATCTTGAATAATAAAAAAGTCTTGAATAATAATATCAAACCTGCACGGTAACTTATCAGTAAGCACTGTGAGGCGAGGTAATGGACACCTTTGTAACGGCATGGCTGTGTTACAGCGCTATAGAAATCGTCATTGTTATTATTAATTTTTTTTAATTAACAATATATTTAATTATCTGCTATCTACTCAGTGATAATCATCCCTACAATACCACATGTAGATTGCCCTGAGACCTGTCAGCCTCACCTTGAAGCCGGCATTCCTAAGTCCAACAGATAGCTGGACGGCCACGGTGCTTTTGCCAACGCCACCCTTTCCCGACATCACCAGAATGACATGCTTCACTGAGGCAAGGCGGTCCACTGGCACATCGTCAACATCTGAAAAGTTGAAACACGAATGGCATATCGTCAAGGCTATAGCCAGAATTTTGTTTCGAGCGGGGGTGTTGTAGTGTTTTTACTCAATCTTGAGCAAGGTGATAAGCAACCGAATCAACTGACCAAAGCAGCTTCCATCTTGTAAAATTTCACATAGAAATAAGAGCTTAGTTTTTACAGTGTGTTAGTAAATGCATGTAATACTAGGCCTACTTCATTTTTGCATTATTCCATTTTGGGGGTGTTCAAACACCCAAAACTCCTTAAATATGACATTGCATATAATAGCTTAATTCTAATTAATTAATCACTACAGCACGGAAACATTCTTTAATGTTGACTGAATGGACTCAATTATTATTATTTCTATCGACTTTATTCTTAACAAAATGAACTTGAGTCCTGACATAATCGACTTGACTGCATGGAAGTTGGATCGCAGTACAAATTCGATGTTAAATAGAAGTCGGATTGATGACAATAATTCTTGCCTAGACAGAATTTCGATTGATAATTCTTTCTTAAATGGAATCTGAATGGTGGACATTAAAATGCAGTTTACTTTCGAACATAATGTACTGCACTGGTATAAATAAAATAATTTAGCAACGTAAACTACAAGACAACCGAAGATTAAAATAATACCCTGCCTTCATACGAAATCATCAGTGACACTTTATTCAAATGTCTCGTGGTTAGTTTGGTTGTTTCAGTTTAACGACCCTGTGAGATAGCAAAGGTCATCAGCGTTGTTCACCTCTTTTATCCAGAAATGGGACTGACAATGCCACAATGTGAGCAGTGGCAGAGTTGTGGCTAGTTTCTGAGGCAGCTCTAATACGCTTACTATTCTTGTACTTACTTATTCCCGCACAACGACTTAGAGGTACAACTTATAAGCGCACGCGCTACAGTTCACCTAAATAAACTTACATGTTTTAAGTCACCTGTGAAGTTAAACAAATCCTAGAATTTAATGCTGCACTAATGTTAAGACGATGGTAAGAATATTCATCTTAATAACCAGTTATTTTGATTACCCATCTGATCTCCATGTGATGCCATTGCGAAGCGCAGAAAAAAATACACAGACCACGAATCATGGAAGAATCTCTTGCAGTTCCAAAAGTTGTCACGGGGTGCGCCACTTAAATTTTCAAAGATCAAAACAATAAGACTCAGTATAAACTATAAAATTAACAAGACAGCAGGTTTGAAAAAAGATGTAATAATTTTTTCGAGCGAAAAGGCCTCTGTTGTCATGAGCCCTCGTCAAATCTGGATACATCCATCCATGGACAAGTTTGGTAGCGCATTGGTCAACACTCGCAGAGTATATAGCGAGAGGTAGAGTTCGAGCCCCCGTTGAGAGGACTAGCGGCGTGTGTTGCAGGCTGTCTGTTCTGTTAATAGTAGCTGCTGAGTATGAATCTGTATGACGTTAGGCTAATTAAGATTACTGCATAACTTGTACATGTAAAGCGGTGCGTTTGCAGGGGTTTAATTGAAGAAAAAATATTATTATTATATCAGGTTTTTTTAAGTGCAGCTGTACTGGCTTCACTCTCAATTGCGTCCGAGGATGCTGTGTCGAAGGCAGTATTCTGTGTAGCGACCTTGAGCAAGTCCTTTACCCACAATTGTGTCCAAAGCGGTTACTGTTTAAAGACAACGAGCAAGTCCTTCACTCTCAATTGCGTCCGAGGACACTGCCGTCACCTAGGAACCTTCTAGCATAGGCTAACTGAGAAACTTCGGAGAAAGACTACAAGCTACTAAAGGGAATAGCATTAACTCGCGAGGGCGATAAATCCTGCTTAGAAGCAGGGACGGGCAGTAATTTAGTCGAGTAATTGAAATTACGTAATTGAAATTACAATAATAAAATTGTAATTGGTAATTTGCCGATCTGCATTAAAGTAATTTGTAATTCAATTACATTTCTTCCTGTAATCTGTAATTTCAATTACATTTCACAAAATCAAATTACTTTGAATGGAACTATATAAGATTCTTTGGTAACTCATGTAATTCTTGCAACAGTGAATCACCCGTGTTTTAAGTTACGTGGCTACCTGCAGTTTGCAGACCAGACTAAAAGAAAACTGACATAGTTAGCTATACATGTAAGCGGCATACGTCTGTTGGTTGCAACGAGCTGCCCAGGGCTGGTAGTTGACATTAAGAGATTTAGATATATCGGGCTAGCACGTGTGGTACGCAGAGGCGAAAGCTGCTGCAGAGCGACCTTGGACAAATTGCTTATCCATCATTGTCTGTGGGGAAGGCAACGGGAAACCACCTCACTCATCTTATCCCCAAGTAAAGCCAATGAACCTGCCCTCGGGCAGAGAACCATCATCACTAAAAGGATATACCAATTGCTAGTAACAACATCTGAAAATGCCACCACTAGTGAACCAAACAGGCCTACTGTGCATCTAATGGTCAAAAAGAGAGGGAGGTATATGATGAATTTTATGGCTTTAGTGTGTAGCGTGCAGTGACCTCAACGTCGACTAGCAGAAACAAAAATCATTGAAATCTTGCAGCATATTAAGCTTATAGATGACAGAAAGGAAACTACATGCATAGCAATGCCTCATAGCTATGCTATCCAACTGCTAACAAATTGTTTATACAATTTAGTGCTGCCCTGGTCTGCAGTAGAGGCTCATTAGTTTTACAGGCATGATTGTAAGGTCAAACAGAGACTGCTATCAGATAACTTGTTTGAACAGCTGCTGATTCTTTAAGAAACTAAATAGACATTTTCTTACACAATGAATAATAATACACATAGAAAATTAAGAAAAAAGGCATGCACTTCCTGCCTGATTTTTAATCCAATGACTTAAGCCCCAAAGTTATTTGTAATTGACCCAATTGAAATTACATAATTTGTAATTGATGTAATAGAAATTACATAATTTGTAATTTGAAGCTATGAGTCAAAAGTAATTTGCAATTTGTAATTGAACTACATTTTCTCCAGTAATTGGTAATTTGTAAATCACTTACATGTCACCCTGTAATTTGCCCATCCTGCTTAGAAGCCTATTCATTCAGTAACCATTTAACCTTAGATAACTAACTACATGGAAGAGAAACGATATTGCATTTTCCGATTATTATTACACACAATCAAACACAAGAATAATCAAATTCATTCAATTCATTAATAATAAAATACTCTTTAGCAATTATTAGCAATGATTCTCGCAATACCGGTAATAATAATACTACTAACCATAAGACCAATAAAGAAACATAAATAAAGCAATCACACTTAACCCAATCCATAATGATAATTTATAATAAAAAGTAGTAAAAATGCACACACAATACTTTTCTGAGCCGGACAGTCAAGCACCCCAGAATCTAGCTTGCACCCGCTATCATAGAGAAGCGTTCCTGCTATCTCCAGCCACAACCAATCCCATGAGAGCCAAGTTCCTAATAAGAAGGCTGGGGCAACAGGCTGATTGACATTTCCCTTCAGATATAATTCATTAACATAATGTGTAGGGACGATGGGCAAGTCCTTTTCTCTGAATTGCATAAGAGATACTACTACTGTGTAAAGACCTTGAACAAGTCCTTCACTCTCCACTGCGTTCGAGACGGTTACTGTTTATGAACCTTCAGCAAGTCCTTCACTCACAGTCACAACTGCTCTGCAAACTGCAGTATAATTGCAGTTGCATGTGCCCTTATCAGATTTGTAAAATATCAAGTTGTTAAATGCAGCTGCATACAAAGAAAAATAGCAACAAATTTTGCCAATTCGTTATCACAGTGTAATGCGGTAATAAACCAATCGTCCACATCCAGTCGGATCACAAGCTGGTTTAGTTGTCCATGTACACAAGTATTGTCTCTGAACACAAGCAAAACACAAGTGTTAAACCGAGAGTCATAACAGATTCAATCACACAAAGCACTAAATTCATTGATTTACTTCCCTCTGAAAGCATGTCCTTTACATTTACTGTCCAGATTCGATACCATTGCACACTACTTTATTTTAATTGATTTTTGCGTATACAAATCCAATTTGTATGTAGAAAAGTGTGAGCACGCACATGCACGCACAAGGTAAATAATGTTCACCATACTTCTAGTCTTTCGTGGGGCTCAACAGAAAAATAACAAACTTGAAAAATAACAAACTTAAGAACACAGCAGGTTAATTAGTAATGTTCATTACATCATGCAGTCTTTTAAATAGGCTGGTTTTCCAACGACTCGGTCACTTGCAGACCAGTCCAGAGGTGGTATTGCTGAGATTGACGACGTCACCATCCTTTTTGAGTGAGCGACTCGTGTGGGTTGGTCTTCTGTATCTTCATCTTCCTGGTTCAGTGTGTTGTCATCTGTAGTCACTGGTAGCGTTTCTGATGCCAACAATCGGATTTTCATCTCAGCGACGGATGGACTTGTGTCTTCCTCCTCTGCGTTGATCAGTTTCGGTACCCGGATATGGTTCCATTTCCATGGAAACGTCTTCCATCGTCTGGCGAATACCCAGTTGCAGTACTATTGTGGAAGGCATCCAAGCACACAGTTTTTTTTTATCAGAGTGCACAAGAGACAGGAAGCATACGTCAGTCAGGGTTTGAAGTGGTGGGAACATGCGTGGAACGGTGTTCATATTACTCAGGAAATCCGTTTCCTGCGTTTCCATTGATCGCTATGCTGAGAACTATGGAAACACATGCGTTCCAATAAAACCATTATTCAGCATCTCAGTGTTCACCCACAAGCATACCCACTGCTCACCCAAACCACTTTAACCACTTGTCACAGCCCATAGACTTTGGTAACATCATGCAAGTTTAGAACACTTCCTGACCTTCCACTGTCAGATATTGAAGAAAATCAGAACTTAGAAAAAGTAGCACAGCAGATAACAGTGGAAATGAATATGAAGGAAGCATTGCTACACCTCGCCATTTTTGCCAACATGAACTCAATGATCCGATACGGGATCTCAATCCTCAGGGCAAGCATCATAACTTTTATCATCGAGACTAAAAGAAAAGAACTGTCATGCTTATCGAACAATTGAGGTAGAACTTCTGACTTACTTCACCCAATATGAAGAACTTGCATACTGCAATAACATCCCTGGACTTCTTCATCAAATGAGAATGGAATATAGACCAGAAGATTGGTGGCTGTTTATAGACAGCTCCAAGAGAAATTTGAAATGTGTCTCATTGCACAATGGTAACAATAGTTTCTCTTTTCCAATTGCGCACTCAATAAAACTCAATATGAAAATATCAAATTGATTTTGCAGTTCTAAGCTCTGTTTGTGTTGATCTGAAAATAGGATTGATTGACTGATTGATTGGGTTTAACGGCACTTCATCACAGAATTGGCTATTTCGTGCCTTAACATGAGTATTGAATATACATTATTATTCTATACTAAAAACGTTTGGGGTTAATAAATAGGATAAAACTTACAACTATAGCATTCTAGACATGACAGAAGTAAAATTAATAAATAAGATTAAAATATATTCAAGATTAAAGGAAATTTCTTGCTTGGTAAGCAAGTGGATGTACGTACAACAGTGGTGCATGATGTCCGGCCCGTTGGCCACATCCGGCCCACGACAGATAGGAGAAATAGGCCGCATATCAGTTTATCTCGAGACCAAATTATACCGCATAAGAGGATTACAAATAATTTTAAACAAAATTCGCGAATAAAGTGCTGTGCGTTAAATAAATTAAACAGTCTATAGGCCCAATCTTTTTCGTTTTCCAAATCACTTCAAGCAGGATTGTGTTTTGGTAAGTGCCACGAACTCTTATACATGTTGTCATACGGCCTGCGATGACCAACAGAAAAGGCAACTATTTAAGAGCCGAAATTAACATTAAGTCTACAGTGGCGCACACCTCTAATTTCAGGCAGAAGCACACAAGAGGAGATGTCACCAGATTACCAGTTGGAACTTATTGATCTCCAGTCATCTGATGCAATTGCATGCTGCTTACAGAGACAAAACTTTGCTTGACTTTTACAATTCCCTTCCAGCGACATTTGTTAATCTGAAGGACAATACTCTGCTTGTGGGATAGCAGGGAAAAGCAAGATCATTGGAAAAGATAACATGGCCCTCAAGTGATAAAAACATTGACTGATAGAGAAAAAATTAGTCTTCCACCACTTCACATAAAGCTTGGACTAATGAAACAATTTGTTAAGGCCCTGGACAAACATGGATATTGCTTCCAAATGCATTTGTAGATCTTATCCTGGACTAAGTATGGAAAAACGAAAAGCTGGAATCTTTGACAGCTCTCAGATTTGCAAACTTATCATGAAATCCAGTTTCACAAAATGCATGAATGGTGCTGAAGCTTCTGCCATGTGCAGTTTTGTCTTAGTTGTTCAGAAAATTTTTAGGAAACAACAAAGCAGACAAATATGAAGAACTGGTGCAAAAGTGAAAACATGCTAAGAAATTTCAGACATGTGGATATTAACGAGCATAAAGATACACTTTCTTCATACGAGCCACCTAAATAGATTTGCACATAATCTTGGAGATTTTAGTGAGGAACAATGTGAGAGGTTTCATCAAGACATAAAGGTCATGGAGGCAATATATCAAGGCAGATGGGACACACACAAAGTCATGATGATGGCAGACGTTGGAGCCTCCTTACATAACAGAAAATCCTAAACACAAAAACCGTTTTAATATCCATTAAATCAATCATCATGTCAGCTTACCATGTGTATAGGGCCGTCCATAAAGTACATCACGCTCCATGGGGTGTGTAAGAAAGTGTGACAGTTTGTGACAGGGAGGAGAGGGGGTCGGGCATATGTGTGACGTCACACATTTATTTTTATTCATTGCAACCAAAGCACCGTAAAGTGCTTTTAATCGCGTGGAACGTCGAATGGCTCCGTTGAGCAGAGAACTGTCTGGTGTCATATTGCCACATGAACATTATGGCAGTCACCTTGATTCGCAGGGCAGAACAATCAATGAGGATATCGAAATAACAAACTTCAAGTTTGCAGACCTGTGAAACTTTGGCTGAAATCTGGTCACATGTGATTGTTGACCAATTTCCAACAGTTGCAGAATATATCAACCCTGATAAAAAATCTGAATTGGATGCAGCAGGACTGATATCGTAGGATCAGGAATGGCTTGACAATCATGTTCGCACCAGCCAATATTTCACTCAAATTGTGAAATGTCAGGACATAAAATGTTGCGACAAAGTACGAAGCTCATAATATTTTAATGTTTTACCTTCGAGATTCTTTCCTCCTCCAATCCCA
Source organism: Lumbricus rubellus (assembly GCA_945859605.1). NCBI lineage: Eukaryota > Metazoa > Annelida > Clitellata > Crassiclitellata > Lumbricidae > Lumbricus > Lumbricus rubellus. The sequence goes on along the minus strand of OX243821.1, from coordinate 21,502,006 downwards.
ATCAACCAAACAACTGATGGACTCAAAGCTTCAGAAAGAGCAGAGTATGTAACTTATACTTTGCCTCACAAACAATGTTGAAGAAACATGCAGGACAACACAGAGCTCGGGCTCGGATGAATGTGCCAACCCAAACTGTTCCAGAATCAACTCAGATGAAACGCATCCGTCCTTTGAGAATCGCTGCTAGAAGGCAAAGAGAACTCATGGCAGTTATTGCTAGAAGAGAAAATGCACATTCAGAGGATGTTGAGTGGCTAGATGAGGATGGAAGTTGATCTGCCTGCAATTATCCTTCCAGGAAACGATGATGGTAAAAGATTGATGCCAGTCGTAACTATGGATGAACACTTCATTTCACCATGGATGGATGATGTCCAGTAAATATTTTTGAATTAAACATAATAAACACAGACCCGTAATAAACAGATTCAATATAGCACAAGAGTTTGTCACATAATTTGTCAATCTAGTCTTTCTTTAGTCAAATTGTTTTGTTTCCTTGTTATTATTTAATCACTGGGTGAGGTCAAGTTTCGCTAATCTACTTCTTATCCTGTGTAAAAACATTGCGTAAAAATGGACAAAAATAGCATGACGTACTTTATGGACGGCCCATATGTTATTATACCGAAGAAATTGCCATTTATGTATTTAATATATGCATTTCTGCAAATATTTATGACTAATTCAATGCATTTTGCCCCGTGGCTATTCAAACCATCAAATTCTCATAATTTCTTTGAAAAACTCGAGCCAATCTAGCAAAACTGACTTCATATTCGGAATCAGCACCACAAATTTACACTAAATTCGTGCGAGTCAGCTTGTGAAGAAGAAGCATAAAATGGCGGAGTTGAATGAAACAAGGTTCACAATAACGAAATTAAACAACGCCAATTATCAAGTCTGGAAGTTCAAGGTAAAGATGGTGCTTATTAAATACGATTTATGGACAATAAAATTGTGAATGATGACACACCTGATCCAGTCCCGAATGGTTGGCAAAGAAAGAACGAGAAGGCGCAATGCACGATATCACTATCAGTTGAAGATTACCAGCTAATACACATCTGCAATTGTGGCAGTACAATCTGAGAAATGTTGTGGGAGCCACAAAAGGTGGATGAAAGGTCGAATCTAAGCAGTAAGATGTACCTGCGTAAAAAGCTATATAAAATACAGACATTTGAAGATGCAGTCTGCTCAGCAATCATGTGCGATAGGACGAGCGCTGATGCGATAATGGGATATAATACGGTGAGTGACAGAGTACTGTAGATCTGTACATCCCTCCAGGATGATGAATTTATCTTGCCGGCTCTTCTACTGGATGTGTGTGCAACGTTACAAGCCTCTAGTGCAGATTGTGAACATGGTTTTTAACCTGATGAATGCTATCAAGACCAAACCTCGCAATAGCCTTGAAACTGACCACTTGGACATGATGATGAGGATAAAGTCGTATCAAGGCTCTGGACTGAAAGTCAATATCGACAGAGTGTATCAACTATGGTCGTTGCAGAAAGATAGGAGGCAGAAACTGTAGCACGGAGCATTATTGTGATGCTAGAATAAGAACTACATGTAGCCTCCTTCATCGTGTAGCCTCAGATAAGCCCTGGTTCCACTTCCATCTGAGATATGAACTTTGGCTGGCCGACTATTTGTTACTGTGTCGTGATATAACTTCAACTGACCTCACACGGTGTTGCAGAGGAGAGCAGGTCTGCTAGGCGATGCTCCGCCAGAAAAACAAGCCAAGTTGTGCAAGAAAAGGTATGCCATCACGTATTGCGCAAGTCCGATAAATAATATTCTTACTTCGTTATTCCTATGGCGTTAATTTTAACTCATGTTGATAGTTTACGTATACAATGGAGCGACATCCGGAAGACTCCTATAACCAAGACTTTTAAAAGGAATTTTAGGACAGCACAACCTGTTTTACACTCACATATCCTCTGGTAAATTACTCCAAATCGGAGGAACATGAGCTTTTTTACAACTATTGTAACTGCACAGAAGTGCCACGTCATAGTCGTTGGGGCTTAAATGGTGGATGACAATGGATATGAATAATATTTTATAGTTTCATTTTTGCTTTTCGTTTAAAGACGGCATTCATGGAGCCTACAAAACGAAGTGGAGAAGATGGCAACTCACAAGAAAATTCGAAGCGGTTTCGGCTAAATATATAAACTAACTTTATCGTTAACTAACACTTTTGTACGATTTCTCTGAGAAATGAACTTTGGCAGGCCGACTATTTGTGCTACGGTACTGTGTTGTGATAATTACATAGGAACTAATTTTTAAGAGGATGGCAGAAGTTCTACAGGGTGTCAAAAGAAGCGAGGCTTTCCGATAATAGGTAGGCTCTCACATTTTTCTGAAATTATGAATCTGAAAACGTGATACTGAAGCACGATTTCAGATAAATCCAAGTCTGGGTTAATGAAGACATTCGACGATTTGCACTCAACTATGAAGAATTCATCTTGCTGGCTCATCCACTGGATGTGTTTGCAACATTACAAGCCTCAAGTGCAGATTGTGAACATGGTTTTAGCGTGATGAACTCTATCAAGACCAAATCTCGGGAAAGGCTTGAAACTGACCGCTTGGACATGACGATAAGGATAAAGTCGCATCAAGGCTCTGGACTGGAAGTCAATATCGACAAAGTGTATCAACTACGGTCATGGCAGAAAGATAGCACACAAGATAGAAATAAGCAATCCGAAACTGGGTGTCCACACTGCCCAGGCAGTGCAAGAAATAGGTCTGCTGGATGTGAGGTCAGAGAGCACGGTCTTGTTCGAAGGTATGGAAGTGTGTCAAAATATGAGAGTGAATAAAATATTAACACAATTTCCTGATGCGTTTCAAGGTGATGCCACATTTGAAGGAAAGAGACCATTTAACTCCGAGTACCGTAACTGTATCATTGAATTAAAAACAAAATGGCCGATAGCGAATGAATGACTTCCAAAATGCCCGTGACGTAGTTTTTGCTGCCACTCCACCTATCCAACCAAAATTGGACGGTTAAAAAGAAGTTATGCGCTGGTTGGAAGATGCAAATGGGAGAACTATGTATAGATATGATGCATTGAGGATGCTACATCAGACATTATTGAACATCTCTTCATTTCTTCAACACTTGTGTTCGACTTGTCAAAGGAAACAGAGAGATATAGATCAGTTCATCTCGAGATCCAATTCCACATGCGAGGGGACGGGGCTTAGAAATAATAGTGAAATAGCCCAAAATTGAGAAATAAATGGTGTACTGCAGTGCCTAGCGTAGCCTCTTTGAAATTCTAAAGGCAGGCTTATCAGTTGCTTTGGAAGTCATCAGCTGGAAGGTGTGACGGTAAGTAGCCTACAGCAAAATAAACGGTGCAAGTGTACACTACTTTCACTGTTGAGACTGCATTTTGTGGTGCGCAGTGGTGTAGCAGCATGATTGGTGCCTTTGAACAAGACAGAATTTATGGAGAAAGTAACCAACATCTTTGGAAGAGATGCACGTCGTTTACAGTTCCTTTTAAGAAATTCACGCTCACGAACATTAGGGTAGATGAATTGTCAAGAAAGGATTTAGTCGTAACTTGGCCAATAACTTTTTTGAGGGATAAGGGGTGTTGTGTTCAGTTTGCAATGTTTTACTTACGTGTATGCAAGTGAACAAATGTGCCATTTTATTTTCCCTCTGTGCAGATGGTGTTGGCTCCGTTAAAGATGCGGCTATGATGATGCTCCAAACGCCGTAGGTCTCTTTATATTGTAATTTTGCTGTGCAATATTTTGCTTTATCACTTGAGATCTTCAGAGTGAGAGTGAATAGAAGCGATACACATCTTCAGAGTGAGAGTGAATAGAAGTGATACACACAATCTTCAGAGTGAGAGTGAATAGAAGCGATACACACAATCTTCAGAGTGAGAGTGAATAGAAGCGATACTCTGCACTATATAAGGTGCCAGAAGAATTCGCAATTTTTATAACTCTTTGTAGTTAAACCCGCAGACAAGGGAGGTGTGGTATGTATTCTTGATAAACAATCCTATTTAAACGAAGCATTCAGACAACTAAACAATACAAAATACCATACTCCAATACCTCAACCGCTAAAATCTGACTTACTCCCTCAAATAAACGACATACTGAGACGACTATGCGATAAGGGTTACATAAACTTCGCACAACTTAATTACCTTAAAGCAGACAAGGACGATCGACTTAGACACTTCTACCTGTTACCTAAGATACACAAGCCCAGGGACAAATGGCCACAACAAGACATGCCGGAAAGCCGTCCTATTGTCAGCGGTACAGAATCACATCGCATCGGTGAATACATTGACTACTTCCTGGCACCACTCGCACACAACCATCCTTCTTACATCAAAGACACATATGATATAGTTTTAGAATTTTGACACGGGCCCTGCTATTCCCGTGATGCTAGCCCCCATTCAGTCACTGGCCAGTCATCCCGGAGCGGTTCGTACCATGGTCAACTGGATCACCGCGGAAAAGAGAGCGTCACTTCCACCAATGGCTTTCAACATTGTGCTGGGACCACGGCTTAAACCCTGAAATAAGAAGGAAATGTGGTCCTTCGGTAAATGGGCTCTGGCATCACAGATCACAGAAAGGTTCCTAGAACAGGGTGTCCCTCTTCAAGAACATCTTTTCCTCGCGACACTCGGAAATCTCTACACCGCGGTAAAGAAAGAGCGTCACAATATCGACCTGATGGTGTTTACTCTATATTCGGTGAAGGTCGCTTTGTGGTTTTGGCCTACTTGTTTCGAAATGACCAAACCACCTTGTAAAGCACATGTCGAACTCACTATGAGAAACAACGACTTCACCTTCTGCGGACTTGTCTTTCTGCAAATCTTTGGAACTGTCATGGGAAAAACCTTCGCACCTAACTGCACCGACCTCTACCTCGAAGAATTTGATGACAAAGCCATGCACGACTATCATATACACCCACTCTTCTTCTTTCGATTTCTGGATGATACAATCTTTCTATGGCCTGGTACAGTGGATGAACAAACTGAGAGAAGATTCTCTGCTAAGAATGGTGATCGAAGGAAAAATGAAATGAAAGCACAAGAGAAAGACAGGTGATGCTACAATAATTTATGAAGGATGGATATGCAAAGCTCAAAGAGATGGCACAGCGAAAGATGAAGTAGCAACGTTTGACAGTTGAGGACTCTAAAACTATTGCAACAGCAATTCAGACTATTGCTACACCGAATCAGTACAGAATCTTGAAAAGGCTGCATTACTGCATCTATCTTTTACGATGCCATGCATGCAGATAAGCAAAATCCACCTATAAAACTCTTTCAGAAGATAATGCACTGCAAAGTTGAGGACACTAAAAACTACTGTAACAGCAATTCAATCTATTGCTACACCGAATCAGTACAACACTCCAACACCAGACTTCCACTAGACTTATTTCGATTCCTTAACAATGACTTCTTACTTTGGCCTGGGACAATAGATGAACTAAAACAATACAAAAACTTTCTGAACTCACTAATTCCGGATATCAAGGTCGCTCTCATGCACAGTGACATGGGAATAAGTTTCTTTAGTGCAACAGTGTTCAAACATAACAAACAGTATAATCACTCTCCAAATTAAATTAAAAATTTTCATTGCTAGAGTTGTAGACATGTGGAATGGTTTGGATGACAGCACTGTGTCGGTGGACACGGTCACAGCATTTAAAAGGAACCTAGAGGAAAATTGGGCTATTAAATGTTCCAGGTCAAATTTGCAGTGGTTCTAACACAGACCCAGCATCTTCTGAACCACTTAAAACCCATGTTATGTTATGTAAACTAAAAGTTATTTAGAAGAATAGACATTCCCAACAATGGGTGAGTTTGTGGCCACAGACTGCATTGTTTTATTCATCAAGTAATCCCTATATGCATCAGTTTAATTTGGGATGTCCTAGTATAGCGCAAGTTACTGATGTCATCATTCATCCGGCTCAGCAGGCAAGTAGCTACACAGTGCACGAACTAACACTTGCAAGTCACACATCTACAGTGGATGTCGCGAGCTCATACATTAGTGAATAGCGCAAACATTGCATTCATCAATTCAACTGCGTGCAATGCAGAAAATCGTAGCGTCACCTTTCTCATGTTACCTTCAAAATATGGAGCTGTTCCAGGGGGAGTAATCATAACAACTGGTCAATGTGAGCAGACTATATTTCGTGTTTTGAAGCATTCAAAGATGCACTTGGCTTTCAAAGATGCACTTGGCAACTTTGCATTGAAATATGCAAAGAGTTCTTACATCAGTGAATAGATGAGACATTGCATTCATCAATTCATCAACAGCATGTGATGCAGAAAATCATAGCGTCACCTTTCTCACGTTGCCTTCAAAGTATGGAGTTGTGTTGCGTTCTGTTTAGTGTTTAGGTCATAACTCGTGCACCAATCGTTCTATTTCGGCAACAATTAATTGTTCTCAATTTAGCTTGTGGCTGATTAATTAATAGTTATTAAATATTTCTCAACCCAGCTTCGATTTCGGCCAGATTAGTGTCCTAAATCACTTAGTGAAGTCATTAGTTAAGATTTTTTCTTGTTGATATAGCTGCTTTGAACTCGATTCGTCGACTGCAAATTAATAATTGGTATTCGTGAGGGCTGCATGTCGCATGTACACTTACCTAATAATTTTTAATTGTTTCTCTCCCTAATGATCTAAAGTTGTATTCCTGCAATTTAATGTGCTGCCATGTGCTCTTATGTCATTTAAAAACTATTTTGCATGAAAAATGCATGGCCCTATTAGCAGATTATTGTCCATCCCTTCTTAACCAAATTATGTTAAAGTATTTTGTTAACGGCCATAATTGTATTATGTTTATTTGTTTTTGGGTGGATGAAAAAAGTAAAAATAGCAATAACAATAATTTAAATGTTTGGATTTCATTGCAGGTATGACAAGTATAGAAAACATGAGGATGTGAAATCAGTGGCCCAATCTTCGTTAATGCAGTATTCCGTAAGTCTGACACCAGCGCAAAAATATGATTCCCATCACCCGAGAAGGGCTGCTATCAACACTGCACTGGTAGAGGATCTTGTTGTTGGTTGTGGTCTGCCATTATCAATTGTCGAAAATGACCATTTCAAACACTTTTGTGGTCTTCTGGACAGCAGGTATCAGCTTCCAGCTCCTACAACTGTGACTGAGAAGCACATTCCAAGCACAGTTGCTGCTTTGAAGGATAAACTTATCCTGAAGCCGGTTTCTGTGCCTGCAGTAAACCTCACAGTTGATATTTGGAGTGATCACACTATGGGATCATTTATGGGTGTCCTGCTTGGGGCAAAAGTTGCATGCTGTGCCAGAAAATGAACCAATGGAATGGAAGTCGCTCGAAACAATTGCTCTGTGAGACACTGCTGTTCTTGGTAGTGGAGAAAAAAAAAGGAAAAGGTAAAGAAATTGTGCAGCTGTTTGGCAGACACTGTAATTTCTTCCAAGATACAAATGAAGTGTGCGAAACACTTGTGCATCAGTGATTTTAGATTCATAATTTCAGAAAAATTCAAGTCTGGGCTAATGAAGACATTCGACGATGCAGTCCGATTTGTATTCAACGATGAAGTATTCGTCTTGTAAAGCATATAAGACATAAATATTGTAGTATGTTACATAATGCTTGAACATACACTGTCGAATTAATATCTGATGAATGTAGGGTGACACTGCTTAGCGAAACCTTATGTTCCTTTGGGTTTACCCATTGATGCCAATGTACATGAATGTCTGATCTGTTGATTGCATGAATCATGGTGAATTGGTGATCAATAAAGTATTGATTGATTGATTGTTGGGTCATCTACTGGATGTGTGTGCAACATTCCAAGTCTCTAGTGCAGATTGTGAGAGTGGTTTTAGTTTGATGAACGCTATCAAGACCAAATGTCAGAACAGGGTCGAGACAAATCATTTGGACATCATGATGATGAGGATAAAGTCGTATCAAGGCTCTGGATTGGAAGTCAATATCGACAGAGTTTATCAACTATGGTTGTTGCAGTAAGATAGGAAACAGAAACTGTAGTGCTGAGCACTATTTTGATGCTAGACTAAAAACCACATGTAGCCTCCTTCATCATGTAGCCTCAGATAAGCCCTGGGTCCACTAACATTTTTGTACGATTCCTCTTAGAAATGAACTTTGGCAGGCCAACTATTTGTTACTGTTTTGTGATATAATTATATAGACACAGTGTTGAAGAGGAGAGCAGGTCTCCTGGGCGATGCTCCGCCAGAAAAGCAAACCAAGCTGTGCAAGAAAAGGTATGCCATCATGTACTGCGCAAGCACACGCGCAAGCACACACGCACGCGCTCACATGTATGTATAGTTTGATAAATAATAATCTTACTTCCTTAATCATATGGCGTTAATTTCAACTCATGTTGAATAGTTTAAGTATACGATGGAATGACATCCTGAAGACTCATACAACCAAGACTTTTTAAAAGAATTCTAGGACAGCACCAACCTCCGTTTTCCATTCACATATCCACTGGAAAATTAATCCAAATCGGAGGACCATGAGCTTTTTTACAACTATTTTAACTGCACAGAAGTGCTACGTCATAGTCGTTGGGGGTTTAAATGGTGGATGACAATGGATGTGAATAATATCAACCGCGCCGGGGACCATCTCAGGACACTGGTCCATAACCACCTCAATGTGAGGCCATCCCACCACCGATCGATCCTCACCGGACTGGACCCCACTGACAAGGAGAAAACCTGTGAAGTGGTATATGACCAGATCACGAGACGATAGGGCTCTAAGATAACCAACATCAGATGTAGGATCTCTGAGGTGGCCAAACATATCGGCACCAACCGAACTAGATCCTAACCCTGGCTATTGTGGGACCTCCTAGTACTCTGGTACTTCCAAGCACCAACTGAGACCTTAAACAACTAACCTATTGACCTGGACAATGGCGAAACATACGGCCAAACGACCTAGGAGATCACCCACCCCGTCTCCACAGCCTGCTCCACAGTTAACAGTAACCAATCGGTTCTTACCTTTGAATCATTGATGGACGATGCTGAAATGATGGACACAACTTTACTGGGACCACCCAATGACGACTCGACCACGAATGTGGCCAATGCACCTACACAGACCTAGGAAACCTCGACCGCTACGTCACCCCGACCACCATTGACCGGGATCCCGACTACATTTAAAACGGTTTCACCACTACCCCCGAGAGGAGCTGGGACGTCGGATGATGGTACACCTCGCACGGGGGTTGATGAGGATATTCTGATGGCGCTGGATCCAGAGTTCTTCAACCTAGATGCCTGGAGCGACATCACAGATGCAGATGATTCAGCCATGTGGAGTGTTGAAACCAATGCGGATGCGAGTGCAACTAGCAGTGACAAATCTATGTCTATTTTGGATTCAGGAATGCGTTATGATGATGAGATGTTATGGCTATCGATCAACAATTCTAATGCAACAAATGTACAAGAGATTAGCTCGAGAGAATGTTATGAAGATGCTGTAATTATAAGCGACGACGAGTGAGAGTGCTTTCTTCTCTCTTTTTTCTCCCATTTTTATATTTGATGATGTAGCACTAGAAAAATGAAGAGACTTTGCAAAGTTTCAGAAATAAACTGTGAGTCTCAGTCTGTGTTACTGTCTGTCTGCCTATCTGAAACCTTTAGTAGGATGGTCAGGAGCGACCATGTGTGGGCCAGTGCACCTGAGAGCTAGTGACAAATCTATGTCTATTTTGGATTCAGGAATGCGTTATGATGATGAGATGTTATGGCTATCGATCAACAATTCTAATGCAACAAATGTACAAGAGATTAGCTCGAGAGAATGTTATGAAGATGCTGTACTTATAAGTGACGACGAGTGAGAGTGCTATGAAACTGTCTTCTTCTCTCTTTTTTCTCCCCTTTTTATATTTGATGATGTAGCACTAGAAAAATGAAGAGACTTTGCAAAGTTTCAGAAATAAACTTGAGTTTTAATGCATTCATCAAATGAACGATGTGAATTATTGTGTGGCATTTCTGCTTGCAATCAAATCTATACAACTGCGGCAAGTTTTAAAAAGCATGTTGAACGTAATCACAGGGATGCATTGGAATATGCCATTGAAAGTAAAACTACTGTCGAAGTATATATATATATATTGTTACAGGTTACTGTTACATTTACCTGTTGCCTCTGTGTGTCTCAGTCTGTGTTACTGTCTGTCTGCCTATCTGAGACCTTTAGTAGGATGGTCAGGAGGGACCATGTGTGGGCGAGTGCACCTGAGAGCTAGTGAGGAGTTCCATAGGCTAGTTTTGGCGGTAAGACTGGTAGTCTTGGTGTACGGTTGAATGTCAGGCTTTTACTGTTTGACTGTTGTACTAAACAGCTGTCAATGTGTTACTTAATATGGCTGGTTGGATCCTGGAAGGGGATCGGTAGTTTGTCAGAAACTGAATATAAACCTGTGATTTGAGAAGAAAGAACCCGTTTTGAAAATGAACTGATGTTGCTGTCGCTGGGACCTTTCGCGAGTGAGAATCATGAGGCGACATACAACATATGGGAGCTTAAGTCCGGTTCGTTCAACGATGCCAGTGCCACACAGAGACGTTCGTTCGACGAGGAAAGTTCAACGCAGAGGCGCAATTATCTCTCTTCTTCCGCTCATACTTCAACTGAAGAAGTGATCATGTGATCATGGTGGTGGACTGACGGTAGCATGACCGAAATAATCGACAAATTTTGGATTTAAACTCGTTTGAGCAACAGCTTTCTTACAGTAAAACAGCGAAAACGTCGGGATGCCGTTTCGTGTTGGCAGCTTTGAATAACTTTCAAAATAATGGAGAATTTACATCGTTGGTATGAACTTTAACTAACTACGCATCTGCACGGCCACACCCAGTCAACTCGTAATTACACGTGAGGACTGTCTACCGCAGTTTGTTTTGCTAACGTTGGAATTTCGACTTTATTTCAATTCTAACTTCGCTCACAATCTATCGATATGGCAAAAAGGATGGCAAAGGTTGAGGAACTATCCGAATTAGTCCTTGACGATAAGAAACTGAATGTTCTACTGGACCGTCTATCCACGCTTCTCATTCCTATGATGAAATCTCTAGTCAAGGAACTCGCAGCGGAGGTGACTGCGGACGTAACAGCCTCGATTAATCAGAACATGGAAGCAACCAAAATAGAAACCTTCGCAAAAATCGAGGAATCTCTACATGAAATCAGCGACCAGGTATCTGCTATCAAATCGTCCACGAAAGTGCTCGAAGCCAAAGTCGAGGATCTTGAGAGGCATGCTCGCTTAAACAACCTTATCTTCCAAGAGTTTTGCTGACATCCCGGTTAAAGTCTCAGGGCATCGCAGCCTAAACACCAGTCAAGGGGTTGTGCGAACCCCTGACCTGAGAGAATGTTCAGAGGAAGAGATTGTGGATGGATTGAGAGAACAAGGAGTATCGAAAGCAAAGAGAATAACCATCAAAAGAGACGGACAGGTTAAACAAACTGATACCATCATACTAACATTTGAAAATCATGCTCCACCAAAAGTCCTGAAGGTGGAGGTTTTCATTCCCCAGCCAATGCGCTGCTTTAAATGTCAGCGGTTCGGACATCACAGAGCTAATTGCAAGAGAAACGACACATGCCCACGATGTGGTGAAGAAGGACACATAGAAACACGCGAGATCCAATGCCAAAAGACCCCTAAGTGTGTAAACTGTGGAGAGAACCATCCAGCGTATTCGAAAGATTGTCCTAAATGGAAAAGAGAAAGAGAAATACAAAAAGTTAAAGTAACACAAGCAGTTTCCTTTGCGAAAGCGAGGAATATTGTAGACAGAACATCCGGCCCTTCAATTCCTTCATATGCAAACACTGTAAAAGCACCAAAGAAAACAGCATCAATAGCGACTCAGACTGAGATAACCTGAATTAAACAAATTACCCTTCTGAACCTTCATCAGACCACCTATAAAACTACTGAAACCTCCACAGATGGAATTGATAATTAATCTCAACATGATGCCACCCCCAAGCAGTGATATTTTCGTTAACGAGAACTAAATAAAAACTAAATTTTTTGGCGGAATCGTTAATAATAACGAAATCATAACTATAATTATTTCACTAACGAAAATAGAATAAAAACTATATTTAAAAGTACCGAACTGAATAATAATAATAACTAAAATTATTAGCCAAACGAAAATTGTTGAAAGTCGTGTAAATTTTTTTCGATCACGTTTTGGAATGCACTGGGTGAACGCTCCGATGTCAAAAAACGCGCCCATTATCAACTTCCGCAATTCTATCAACTTCCGCTTCCTTTATTTCAGAAAAAGCAGCGAAGTGTGGTTGTTATTCATACTGAAATATTTATTTTGTTTAGAAAGTAAATAATAATGAGTTCGCTTGCAAAATTGCTCGCTGGGCGAAAAAAGGATAGTCCGGTTTGGAAATTCTTCGTTTTTACGATGCTATAACAAATAAATCCAAATGTAAGGCTGCTGAGTTACCGGCAACATCGAACAATAATGACACTATTCTGGATCAGCTGAATCGATATATAATGGATACTGACAATGTTGTGTGTGACAATGCACTTGACTTCTGGCAAGATAAAAAAAGTTGCTATAGCAAACTGTCCATGCTTGGTCAGGATTTGGTAACTGCCTCAGCCTCTCAGGCATAGGCCTACGTTGAGCGGATTTTTTCAGTGTGCTGTATCCTCACTGCAGGTCGTCGCAACATAATTAGAAAATCTTTCGAGATGAGGGTCTTCCACAAATTAAATAACCATATTCTTGTTTAACTTCAGTTGCATTCTTCATTAATACTCTTCCAACACAGTGAACACACCACGTTAATTAAATATAGGCGTTCTTTTGTTCTGTAACTTTTCTGTTGTTTTCCTATGTATTGTATTAATTATGCAAACTGAACTTGAACTAAATAAAAACTAAAATTATTTTCATTGAACTGAATAATAATAATTTAAACTAAAATTATTTCATTAACTAAAATAGAATAATAATAATAAATAAAAAGTTAGAATAGAATAAAAATAATAACTAAAATTATTCCCTGAACTAAAATATCACTGCCCCCAAGTCCTGTTTATCCTAGTGGAAAAACAATGCCGAAAACTTCTAATTCTAAATCTACAGTAACATGAGAATAAGTTTCTTAGATGCAACAGTGTTCAAATATAACAAATGGTATAATCACTCTCCGAACTAAAAGGTATTTTGAAGAATAGACACTCCCAACAATGGGTGTGTTTGTGGTCACAGATTGTATTATTTTAGTCAATAAGTAATCCATATTTGCATCAGTTTAATTTGGGATGTCCTAGTATATAGCGTAAGATACTGATGTCATCATTCATCCAGCTCAGCAGGCCTTGGCCCAGCAAGTAGCTACACAGTGCACGAACTAACACTCGCAAGTCAGACATCTACAGTGGATGTAGTGAGCTCATACATTAGTGAATAGACGAGACATTGCATTCAACAATTCAACTGCGAGGAATGCAGAAAATCATAGCGTCACCTTTCTCATGTTACCTTCAAAATATGGAGCTGTTCCAGAGGGAGTAATCATAACACCTGGTCAATGTGAAGCAGGCTACGTCACTGGTTTTGTAGTGCACTGAAAGATGCATTCAGCATCTTTGCATTGAAATCTACAAAGACTGTAGCTCGCTTTCATGTATTTTATAAGATGCAACCAGGAGCTGCATCACAGACACAATGAGCCCACAATGCATGACCAGACCGGGAAACTGACGGAATAAAAGACGTGCACGTGCCTATAATGCATGACCAGACCGGAAAACTGATGGAATAAAAGACGTGCATGTGCCCACAATGCATGATCAGACTGGAAAATTGACGGAATAAAAGACGTGCATGTGCCCACAATGCAGGACCAGACTGGAAAACTGACGGAATAATAGACGTGCATGTGACCACAATGTAGGACCAGATTGGAAAACAATGAGATACAAGACGTGCAAGAAAGCACAAATTCTTTGGGAAAAGGTGGTATAGTCAGATAATTCTTCTGCAGTGCGTAATGCATTAAAAACGATTTGGCCATCAATGACCTTCCATTTTCATGCATTGCAATCTGTCTGAAGCTGGCTTTCGAACACAAAGGTTGGGAAAGGCATTAGGCAACAACTGATGAAGTTATTCCAGTCAGTGTTGCATGTGTCATCCAACGATCTAGTTGAAGGAGCTGAACGTTTCAGAAATAACTTCCAATTTAGAATCGGAGATGGAAGCAAGTGATGCATAAAATCACAAACGTACATGGTAGGCCATAGTTATGTAAGAAGCTGAATGAATCAGATATGACTTCAAATTTAGAATCTGAGATGGAAGCAACTGATGCATAAAATCACAAACGTACATGGTAGGCCATACCTATGTAGGGAGCTGAATGATTCAGAAATGACTTCCAACTTAGAATCTTATATGAAAGCAACTGATGCATAAAATCACAAACGTACATGGTAGGCCATACCCATGTAAGGAGCTGAATGATTCAGAAATGACTTCCAATTTAGAATCTTATATGGAAGCAATTGATGCATAAAATCACAAACATACATTGTAGGCCATATCTATGTAAGGAGCTGAATGATTCAGAAATGACTTCCAATTTAGAATCTTACATGCAACTAACTGATGCATAAAATCACAAACGTACATGGTAGGCCATAGTTATGTACGGAGCTGAATGATTCAGAAATAACTTCCAATTTAGAATCTGAGATGAAAGCAACCGATACCTTAAACTTCAATAGAATGTACGCTCATTATGTAGTTGATGAGTTGATAATAACAAGCGCGGATGAGTGAGTGAATATGCAGTGGAAAGGTAATGTTTGGATATTAATTTGTTCAATGTTGATAAGCCCGTTTTTGAATTTTTACAGGTGGCAACGAACTGTTTCTTGTAAGAGCATGGCATTTCCAAAATCTGCCATATACTTGCTTTTCATTTGATAGATCTATGCAAATAATGCTGGATTTCACCAAATTTTATTTTACAAGGCCGTTGCATGTGCGTTGAAACTTAAAAATACATCTTACAGCATACTGTGTCTTTACAGTGGCCTGTGTCAGAGGATTGTTGAATCATCAGAAAGCATGATGTTGGCATATTCTTGAGTTCTGTAATTGAATTGTTTATTGAGTTGTAATTTAATTACTCTCATGTTCTATGCAGAAGCGCCGAAACTGATTCAAAGGATGTCACAATCGCGCGCAAGGAGGCAATGACACAAGTCACTAAAGTTCCGGTGGATAGAATCACGATGGAGTGTGTCAGAGGTATAGTAAAACGGTTACGATGATACACGACGACCAAGGGTCATAATACACGGACACATACATGTAGACCGAGACACACAGAGACATATAGTGGCCTGTGTCCGAGGTATGTTGAATCAACAAAGTCGGAATCTGAACAACCTTTAAAGAAGCGACCAGCGATACCCAACAAAGAGTGTGACTAAACCACCTCCACAGCCCAACTCAAAACTGCTTCAATCAGATGCAGATATCACCCCGGGAGTACGTGGGAGCTGGCAGAAACTCTTGTAAGCATCAGTTTTCATACATATGTTGTGGAAACACAGTGTTTAGTGGTCATCGGCACGAAGTCTCACATATTTAAATATCCTGTATAGTGCTGTAAAATATCAATATTGTGCATTCGTATTTTGCTCACAAAAGAGTTGATTTAAAATTACAATGTAAAAGTACATTGTCATGATGCAAATTACATAATTGTTTGCCTACACCATGGCATAGTGAGCTTGTGATGGCCCTTCATAATCCATAGTCATAGAAGCTGGGGTAATTAATGCCCTTTGCTTGCGTTAGTTTCCTTCTCGTGGACACACACTCACTTTCCTTACAGTATATGCATATATTGCTCTTCTAGTTAGAAGAAAGTAAAACACATAAATAATGAATACAAACTTTGTATTGTCTCTTCATTTAAATGCTTGATCACTCCTTTGTGCAGTATTAGGGAGGCTATCATAATTTCATAATCAATGTTGTAGCATTTGTAAGGAGCAGAGGAGGCGCCAAAGAGAGATTCAGTCACGTACTGTATTTATTGAAGGGCATAGAAATGAGCTCAAAAAATACTTTAAGCACATGCCAAGTCAACTTGAAAAGGAGATATTTGAAAAAACTAGAAGAATGGTGGATTAAGATATTTATCACACCAGAAGGCGTTCTTAACCCTAATCATACCCGCATATCAGACAACTTAAACGCATCGGGTGGGGTGCGAACGGACCCCAATCGTATATACATACACATTTGAATATATACGCACATACATACATGTATAATTTGTATGTATATATGTTTAATTGTAGCCTATGCAAGAATGTATGCATCTTGTACATATGCATGTATGCATGCGGTGGTGTATGTATATGTAAGTATAATACGTATGTACTATGTATATATGTATATATATATATGGGGTCGCAAAGGTTTGTCAGTCACTCATTAAATTGAGTAAAGCAGGGAGGACACCCGACCGACGACTCCAATTGGAGCGTAGACTCGGAACCGACCTGGGCTGGCGAATCAAAGTCCACCGTGCCCACCTTCTCGTGGTTCGACCTGTTAGTAACCTTTCCGTATGGAAGGGTGAACGAACGGGCACGGATGGCAAACAGGGAGAAGGCAATGGCAAACCATCCCTTATCTTCTGCCAAGAAAATAGTCATGGTGTATCTAAAGAGTGAATCAACGATAGTCGCCAAAGGTGAGACCCTCAGGACTGAGGGTGACTTAATTAATGGCTACTGGGGAAGAGCACAGTGACGAGTCGGGAGATTCAGGTTCGAATGAAGCCACAGGAATATATGTGAATGTATGTAACAATGTATGTATGTTTGCATGCATGTGTGTATAAATGTACATGCAAGTATTTGTAAATCATTTCAGCATTCGAATGACATATTCTGACCGTACTCCAGGAAGACAAAGACAGTGTTGTTAAAGTGAAGAAAGATATTGCCATTCTTACGGCAAGCCAGAAGACACAGTTAAAGACATGTGGTGATATTCCTTCTTCAGATAAGATGCTTGAAATCATTTCGTTTTCCACTACAAACTACGGAGGACGGTCGTGAGGAGGCGTTTGCGGCGGAAAGGTTGCCAATGTTTCGATGGGGAGAAGACAGTACGGAGGAGGTGGCGGCGGTGCAGCAGCACAGCAGATGCTATACCTTCGACGAAGTACGTTTCTTCCGGTATGCCCAGCAAAGGTTCGCAGCGGAAGTTTCGCCTTTACATCAACTTTTTAAGCCAGTGCAAGAAATTGCGGCGGCGAATGGTGCAGGATGTGCGCTGCAAGGTGCTGTAAAGCACTTCGTGGAGAAAAGCTGCGCGGCAGCAAACGCTGCGAAGGCTTGCTTTATGCGCGATATGTCGGACGAATACGAGGAAACGTTCGGCCGGAGATGTCCGGCGCCCTTTCCCAAGGCCGACGACGTCAACGCATGCGTCGCGGCAGCGGACGAGGCTGACGCTGCTGCCGACGCAGCTCGAGCTGCACGCGCCAGTATGTGGCTAAGGCAATGCGCGCAAGGTAATTACAATAGGCCTATGTTTGTGGCGCATAATCACCGAATTTGGACAAACTATGCAGCTCAGACAAGCACACCGTTAACACTGAAGCAAAGGCCATTCTCTATTACAGTACAGTGTCTCCAATAACTTCGTGAACGATTTTGCTAGCTAGCTAGCTAGCTAGCTAGCTAGCTAGTTTGTGTGTTTTGTTAACCTTTATTGACCCTAAGTTCCCAAAGTGGAACATATCATTAAAAAAATTTGCATGGACTGTGAAAGCAACTGTAAGTCATATTATTGATATTGATTTACTTAGCCAGTGATGGTTGCTTCTTTATTTACCTTTCTTTCAAGTCTGTTGCTGCTAGTGAAATAATTATTTTGATGGAAATTTGAATATGCATGGGTCCATGGACAACATATCTGCGTTCTTCTATGAACACTTTTTGGGATGAATGGTGAAACTTGTTAGAACACCGAATCAGTCATTCAAGCAACTTGTTCACAGAATACTGGAGAAGAAACTGTGCCAAATTAAGTCAAATGTCAATATCATTGAGTCATTGAAAATGAATGTGAATGACGAATGCCATGGCAGAGAAGTACCTAAGGATTTTAGAGTGTTCCGGCAGCACAAACGGATAACTTTGAATGGCATTTGCATGTCTGTTGGGACTGGCATCAACTGAGTTTGCTTAGAATATTATATAGCAGTGGTGTGTAATATTGTAGTAAAGAATTCAGACACACTATTGCTACAAAAGAAGTTTAATGAAAGAACAGACTTTTTCAGTTATCCTTTGCCATCACCACACCTTGTGATATACAAAGAGTCCAACATAGGCAGTGAGATTTTAATTGGAAAGTTGGCTGATTTCAAATATAAGAATGTGATGCTTCCATATGGTGCTAGTTTTGTGGTTACTCCGCTTCTCCACATGCTACCCTTTTGTCTGACATGAAATTGGATGTAAATAAAGATACTCCTCACAAGTTACAATAATTATGGTTATGAATTTTGCGTGAACTTTGGTAAATTTATAATAGGTTGAAGATGAACAATTCCAAATACTCAGTTGTGGAATTTTGCAACGATGAAGGCGTGGCAGTGGTTTGCAATGCATGGATATTCAAGATGAATGAAACTACGTTATGTTACTGGCCGCCTTTCAAAAGCACACCAATGGGCAATCGGACCGTTGATTTTCATGCCAACCTGCCGATCCTTCTTGGAAATCGTACGAGTGCAGAGTTCTGTATTCAACAAGTTGGTTCGTGTTAAGATGGTTTGTTCCACATATTATTGTGCATGTTTTAACTACTTCTTCACATGCCAAGATTTGCTTGACTAAATTAAATTGAAAATGAACAATGGCAAATACTCGGTCGTGGAATTTGGCAATGATGAAGGCGTGGCAGTAGTTTGCAGTACATGGATATTCAAGATGAACGAAACTACGTTGTGTTACTGGCCACATTTCAAAAGCACACCAATGTGCAATTGAGCTGTTGAAAAATGCCAATCTGCCGATCCTTCTTGGAAATCGTACGAATGCAGAGTTCTATATTCAACAGTTTGGTTCGTGTGAAGAAGACTTTTTCCATATTGTCCATGTTTTCAAATACTTCTTCACATGTCTAGATTTATTAGACTGTTGTTAAAAATTTACAAAGTCAACAAACTTTGAAGGCTATTGACAATAAATGCCAGATTACTGAACCAAAACTAAGTTTGTTGACTTTGTAAATTTTTAATACTTCGGTATATACAGTTAGGTCATTTGACAGTTATGTCCTTTATCAGTTACAGTTTACAAATGTAAAGGGCAAAAAGTTGTTTCAAATGTACAACTTCACAACCTTTTATCATATTCTATGTCAATGCAGAGTTTATATTGCTATCGCACTGGTCGATCTTGTAGTAGTTGTCGTGGATCGTTCCAACAGAAATCGATTGTAAAAGTTTCCCAATTGTCGCATCAGTGCATACCATTTGATTTTGGAGACATAGTTGCTGAAGGCTAAATACATAGAGGACCCCTCTAAGAAAGTTAACAGAAACTTTAACAGATCTGTAGATTATCTGGTGACCAGTGAAAGCCATGGGACAGGCGGTATCATGTAGAACCATCAAGCTGATGGATCTAATTGATGTACCTTCATGGAGGCATGGATAGAAGCCCCAAGTGGCTGCATTTACAGCAATTTTACAATAGGTTGAAAATGAACAATTCCAAATACTCAGTTGTGGAGTTCTGCAACGATGAAGGCGTGGCAGTGGTTAACATAGATTTTCAAGATGAACGAAACTACGTTGTGTTACTGGCCACCTTTCAAAAGCACACCAATGTGCAATCGGGCAATTGAGAAATGCCAACTTGCCGATCCTTCTTGAAAATCATACGAATGCAGAGTTCTGTATTCAACAAGTTGGTTCGTGTTAAGATGGTTTGTTCCACGTATTGTGCATGTTTTATATACTTCTTCACATGCCTAGATTTGTTCGACTATAGTTAAATTGAAAATGAACAATGGCAAATACTCGGTCGCGGAGTTTGGCGACGAAGGCGTGGCAATAGTTTGTAGTACATGGATATTCAAAATGAACGAAACGACGAGTTATTGGCCACCGTTCAAGAGCACACCAATGTGCAATCGAGGTGTTGAAAAATGCCAAACTGCCGATCCTTCTTGGAAATCATATGAATGCAGAGTTCTGTATACAACAGGTTGGTTCGTGTTAAGAAGACTTTTTTCATATTTTGTTCTCAACATAGTTACAGTATTTGGTTGTATGTCTTTACTTCGATAGTGCGCAATTCAATAAAAAAAAATCTGAAATTTCTTTTGCACGACTTTAAAGTTAATTCAGCATTAGATAACGTGCAATTGTATAGAATTGCTTCGATTTTATGCAGCATTTTCGCAGCAATTTGTAATTGAGTTGGGCGATAATGGTGAATCGGGCTGATATGCCTGCAATGTGTGAGGACGTGTGCATTATTTGGCGTTCTGTTGCTAGCCCTTCGACTAGGGATTTAGGTCTGTCTACAGTTAGACGAGGAAAAGAAAAGCATCTTATATGCTAGCATTCGGCAAGGTGATATCAATTTGACTGCATACATGTCTTGCAATCCAGGCATTGTTATGGTTCACGAACACTGCAGAATACTCTATAACAGTGATCGACATTGCGAACCGCATAAGCGTAACTCAGATAGCATTAATCCTGACGAGTCAGAAAGACAGGGTAAGGTCCTCCACTTATCGCACAATGTATTTGATTGGAAACGAGACTGCTTTCTTTGCACCAGACCTGCTACTGTTGATACTAAAAACACTAAACATAAGTCTGATAAATTCCACGATGCAGAGACTTTGCTTATTACAATTCAGAGAGCATGTGATAAGCGCAAGGATGATTGGACCTTTGAGCTGCTTGGACGTTTAAAAACTTGTGGGGACGCCATTGATGACTGGCAGCAACTGTTTGCTCAGGAAATGATATAGCAGTGGTTTAAAAAGATTCACAAAACAACAGACTTCTTCCATTATCTTTGCCATCACCACACCAGCGACTGTAGTAAAGAATTCAGACACATTATTGCTATATAAAAAGATTCACAAAACAACAGACTTCTTCCATTATCTTTGCCATCACCACACCAGTGACTGGTGCCCACAATCTGAAGAAATATCATTGAGGAAATGGTAAAAAATTTACAGAATCGTGATAAATTTCGCATTGCAGAGACTTTTACAATTCAGAGAGCTTGTGACAAGCGCAAGGATGATTGGACCTTTGAGCTGCTTGGACGTTTAAAAACTTGTGGGGACGCTATTGATGACTGGCAGCAACTGTTTGCTCAGGAAATGATATAGCAGTGGTTTAAAAAGATTCACAAAACAACAGACTTCTTCCATTATCTTTGCCATCACCACACCAGCGACTGTAGTAAAGAATTCAGACACATTATTGCTATATAAAAAGATTCACAAAACAACAGACTTCTTCCATTATCTTTGCCATCCCCACACCAGTGACTGGTGCCCACAATCTGAAGAAATATCATTGAGCAAATGGTGAACAGTTTACAGAATCGTGATAAATTTCGCATTGCAGAGACTTTTACAATTCAGAGAGCTTGTGACAAGCGCAAGGATGATTGGACCTTTGAGCTGCTTGGACGTTTAAAAACTTGTGGGGACGCTATTGATGACTGGCAGCAACTGTTTGCTCAGGAAATGATATAGCAGTGGTTTAAAAAGATTCACAAAACAACAGCCATTATCTTTGCCATCACCACACCAGCGACTGTAGTAAAGAATTCAGACACATTATTGCTATATAAAAAGATTCACAAAACAACAGACTTCTTCCATTATCTTTGCCATCACCACACCAGTGACTGGTGCACACAATCTGAAGAAATATCATTGAGGAAATGGTGAAAAATTTACAGAATCGTGATAAATTTCGCATTGCAGAGACTTTTACAATTCAGAGAGCTTGTGACAAGCGCAAGGATGATTGGACCTTTGAGCTGCTTGGACGTTTAAAAACTTGTGGGGACGCTATTGATGACTGGCAGCAACTGTTTGCTCAGGAAATGATATAGCAGTGGTTTAAAAAGATTCACAAAACAACAGACTTCTTCCATTATCTTTGCCATCACCACACCAGCGACTGTAGTAAAGAATTCAGACACATTATTGCTATATAAAAAGATTCACAAAACAACAGACTTCTTCCATTATCTTTGCCATCACCACACCAGTGACTGGTGCCCACAATCTGAAGAAATATCATTGAGCAAATGGTGAACAGTTTACAGAATCGTGATAAATTTCGCATTGCAGAGACTTTTACAATTCAGAGAGCTTGTGACAAGCGCAAGGATGATTGGACCTTTGAGCTGCTTGGACATTTAAAAACTTGTGGGGACGCTATTGATGACTGGCAGCAACTGTTTGCTCAGGAAATGATATAGCAGTGGTTTAAAAAGATTCACAAAACAACAGACTTCTTCCATTATCTTTGCCATCACCACACCAGCGACTATAGTAAAGAATTCAGACACATTATTGCTATATAAAAAGATTCACAAAACAACAGACTTCTTCCATTATCTTTGCCATCACCACACCAGTGACTGGTGCCCACAATCTGAAGAAATATCATTGAGGAAATGGTGAACAGTTTACAGAATCGTGATAAATTTCGCATTGCAGAGACTTTTACAATTCAGAGAGCTTGTGACAAGCGCAAGGATGATTGGACCTTTGAGCTGCTTGGACGTTTAAAAACTTGTGGGGACGCTATTGATGACTGGCAGCAACTGTTTGCTCAGGAAATGATATAGCAGTGGTTTAAAAAGATTCACAAAACAACAGACTTCTTCCATTATCTTTGCCATCACCACACCAGCGACTGTAGTAAAGAATTCAGACACATTATTGCTATATAAAAAGATTCACAAAACAACAGACTTCTTCCATTATCTTTGCCATCACCACACCAGTGACTGGTGCCCACAATCTGAAGAAATATCATTGAGCAAATGGTGAACAGTTTACAGAATCGTGATAAATTTCGCATTGCAGAGACTTTTACAATTCAGAGAGCTTGTGACAAGCGCAAGGATGATTGGACCTTTGAGCTGCTTGGACGTTTAAAAACTTGTGGGGACGCTATTGATGACTGGCAGCAACTGTTTGCTCAGGAAATGATATAGCAGTGGTTTGTAATATTGTAGTAAAGAATTCAGATACACTATTGCTATATAAAAAGATTCACAAAACAAGACTTCTTCCGTTATTTTTGCCATCATCACACCAGCGACTGGTGCCCACAATCTGAAGAAATATCTGAGAGAACTATTGATCTTGTTGCAAAGTTGGGGAATGCACTGAAAGTTTTTGTATAAATAGTTTATTTCATTATAAAAGTCAGCTGATATTTCCACAATTTGAGACACAACTAGAATGGATGATTTTGTGGGTTTTCTGTAAAAAAAGATTGCTTGTTGTAGGCAACACAGTCATTCCAAGAAATTGGCAAGAATTCTTGCGAGTCGATGACAATAAAACAGAACTCTTTCATTCCTTGGCTGAAGGTTTTGTTAGTGGACTTGGCAACAATGAAAAGACAATCTTGGTTACTTACGATGATCATGTACGGTGCGTGGGTGAGCAGTTGGATCAATGTTGAAAGCATTGATCCTTGCAACCATGAAGAGGCAGACATACGAATTATTCTACACTGCAATTATGCTGCAGAAACTGGGTCACGAAAGGTTGCCATCAGAACTGTAGACACTGACGTTGTTGTTCTGGCAGTTGCCTTCTTCTATAAATTAAATCTGAAAGAGCTCTGGATACACTTTGGTACGTGTTGGTCGGACCATGAGATTGATAGCAGTGCACGAGCTGTCACAAGCACTTGGATCAACAAAGTTAATCACACTCAAATACGAAGCAATGTCTCAACTCGGCGAGATTTGATACCAAATCTTCAAAAGAAGAGTTGAACATTGTTCGTATAGACACCACTATGCATGTATGTATTGTGTATATATAGCCTATATGGTAAATATATATAGTCCGGCGGAGTAGGCCTACCCCCAATCATCATCCCGGGCGGAGTGGTATCTTCTTTCGGATGAAAGAATGAAACTGGCTGTAAATAAAGGTACTTCTACACAAGTTACCATAATATGGTTATGAATTTTGCGTGAACTTTGGTAAGTTTATAACAGGTTGAAGATGAACAATTCCATATACTCAGTTGTGAAGGTTAGCAACGATGAACACGTGGCAGTGGTTTGCAAAGCATGAATAATCAAGGTGAATGAAACTACCTTGTGTTACTGGCCACCTTTCAAAAGCACACCAATGTGCAATCGGGATATTGAGAAGTGCCAACCTGCCGATCCTTCTTGGAAATCATATGAATGCAGAGTTCTGTATTCAACAGTTTGGTTTGTGTTAAGATGGTTTTAAATACTTCTTCACATGCCAAGATTTGCTCGACTAAATTAAATTGAAAATGAACAATGGCAAACACTCGGTCGTGGAATTTTCATAGTCGACAGTTTGGTTCGTGTTAAAAAGACTTCTTTCCATATAATGCATGTTTCACACTTCTTCACATGTCTAGATTTCTTTGACTATATAGTTTGCTTAGGTTTGGCTCAGTAATTTGGCATTTACTGGCAATAGCCTTCAACGTTTGTTGATTTTGTAAATTCTTAATACTGGGGCATATACCGTTAGATTATTTGACAGTTATGTCCTTAATCAGTTACAGTTTACAAATGTAAGGTGCAAAAAGTTTGTACACATTCAGGACCTTTCAACAACTTTGTTAAGCTTTTTTGACGTGGATTTGAATCGTGAACTGCATGCACAGCAACTGTTACATATTACCCGTTTTGCAAAAGCTGGGAATTCCTACATTTCATCATTTCATCCAAACGAGATGTTGCTGAAGCGTTAGGCATTCTGAAAGCACGAGAGAAACTGTTATCTGGGAACTATTATTCCAACTCTGCTCTCTCTCCGCACTAAATTGTGCACAGCAAAGAACCAGGTTATGGTTGTGTCTCCACTCCTTGACGC
Source organism: Lumbricus rubellus (assembly GCA_945859605.1). Taxonomy (NCBI): domain Eukaryota; kingdom Metazoa; phylum Annelida; class Clitellata; order Crassiclitellata; family Lumbricidae; genus Lumbricus; species Lumbricus rubellus. The sequence continues at coordinate 21,476,647 of OX243821.1, read as the reverse complement.
AGTTCTGGATGGGTTACAAACTCACTTTGGACCATCCCTCGCCTTAATCCAAGCAAGTCCGCATTTTGTATAGCACAAAAGTTTAAATACTATCTTCTTGTGCCAGAACTGCGAAGAAGAAAGAAACTGGGCAACATATGATGAAATCATTCCAGTCAGTGCTGCATGCGTCATCCAAAGACAGCAATTACCTCTCATCATGGTTCTGCAGAATATGTTGAACAGTTGTGCGGAAAGTAGAGCTGGCATGAAGCTTGGCAGTGCATTCCGAGCATCAGGTGTCATCACACAAAAGATTTATGCAAAGTGACAGCTCGCATATTCAAGGACCATGTTTTATCTCGATGCAATTTATACTGCTGTCGCAACGGTCGATATTCTACCAACTGTCGTGAATCGCTTCAACAGAAATCGATTGGGGAAAGTTTTCTACTTGTTTGAAGCTGCATAACGAATACAACATTATGCACGTCTAGATGGGATACACGACTCGCTTGACAGTATGAGGACAATTCAACAAGAGCTGTTTCAAAGAACAGGCATGGTCGAAATTCAAGGAAAAGCATTCAAAGAACAGGCATGGTCGAAATTCAAAGAAAAGCGTTCAGAAAAATTGTTGTCCTTATACCACATTATCCAGACTGAGCCAAATGCATTAAAACGTGATAATACATTGCTACTGTATCACAGATAATACACTGAGTAAGTATAATTTTTTATTTTCTGTGCCAGTTGCAGCTTAAAACTAAAGCAACTTCAGCAAGCAGATCGTCTAGCGTTTCATGAACATAAGGGTCACTCTACAGAGACTTTACTTCTGCGCCTTCTTTCAGACGTTTATGTGGCCATTGACAAGTCACAGGTTACCCTTTTAGCACTATTTGATGTAAGTGCTGCATTTGATACAGTGGACCATGATATTCTCCTGGAACAGCTTTCTATCTCTTTTGGCCTCTCTGGCAACTTTCTTGCTTGATTTACCTCCTATCTCCAGGACCGTTCTTTCATTGTGGCTTGTGGATCTACTAAGTCGCCCTGGGCCCCTGCTCCATTTGGTTTGCCACAAGGTTCTGTTCTGGGTCCTTTGCTTTACATCATCTATACTGCAGGCCGGAGCGCTGACACACACGAGTGGACCGGGATACCATATGATGATTCCTTTGTAACCACCGTACCACCAATAAAGGCAGGATGATTAAATCAGGTGATACCATCTTTTCAGGTGGTATGATTGGCTCAAGTGAGACTATGCTTTCACCAGGTGATGTTTGGCTCACAATGGGCCAAGTGATGATTTGTTTAAGTGATTTGATTATCTCAAGTGGGGCTCTCTTTTCATTAGTTCTTGAGCTTGTTTCAACTACCAGTAAACTTCAAATGAACATTTAATTCCTATGTTTGTGGTAATTGTTGCTGTGACTGACTTCGTCTTAGACTACTTTGAGGACAGGAATCACGGTGGATGTGTCATGCGGAACAAAATAAGCTTTTATTAATTACTATATTTCTTGTGCCCTAGTAACCATTCTTCCACTCAATATGTGGATGGGCTGTAGTGCTCTTCAGGCCACGCACAGATGCACAATGTCCCTTACTCTTCTTCTGAATGTACAACTTTTAGCAAAAAATGTGTATAACATCCCTACCAATCACTTAAAATTGATGCCTGTGTGTTATTGTTATTAACATGACCTCATTTCTTTCTCATTCAAATGTGGAACTCATTTCAGCATTCCAGTGACATATCCTGACTGCACTACAAAAAATCAAAGACGGATTGTTCTATGTACCCACGTGTGCTTTTGTATGTGTGCGTGTGTTTATGTGTGCTTGCTTGTAGGGGTCGTCTGCAGTGGCAGAGAAGGCAAGTCATCGAAGATTTTAAGGCAGGACGTGTCCATATTCTGGTGGCCACAATGGTGTCAGACATTGTGGCAACCTTACCGAACGTGACGCTAGTCGTCAACTACGATGCGAATGTATGTATACTATTATACACGTACCAATACGTTCATACGATCGGCCGAAAGACAGCATATTGCTTGCTTGTAGGGGTCGTCTGCAGTGGCGGAGAAGGCAAGTCCTTGAGGATTTCAAAGCAGGTCGTGTCCATATTCTGGTGGCCACAATGGTCTCAGACATTGTGGCAACCTTACCGAAGGACTTGTCCATATTCTGGTGGTCACAATGGTGTCAGACATTGTGGCAACCTCAACCGGAATACAAATACCAACGACCGACAGTACCAGAAACGAAGTTACGATAAGAAGCAGTTCTGCCTTTTCTGCGAAAAATCGTATCATAAGATAACAGCACACTGGTACTGTTGTCATAAGGACGAAGAGGCCGTTGCCGCAATAACCGGAGAAAAAGACATGAAGACGAAGCTAAGATTATTAGCCGTCCTTCGAAAGAAGGGCAACTATATGCACAATTGCACTGTCCTTAAGGAACGGAAAGGGGTATTGTCTGTAACGTATCGCACCAGGAAGAACAAGACTGCTGCCGATTACGTCGCGTGCCAACATTGCCTGGGCTTTTACAACCGGAAGGACCTTAACCGTCATGTGTGTCCAGTGGAGCAGAAAAAAAGGAAAGGACCAAACGCCAACCGGGAAATGATGTTACTTCCCGATCGTAACGGCGTAAGTGGCGAAATTCAGAGTTTAATAAACGGGATGCATAACGGAGAGGTCAAAAATGCCATAAAGGATGACGCTGTTGCCCTTAAGTTAGCGGTCAGAGGATACGGGCGCCATACCTCTGAAAAGAAAGACTTGGTGAGGTCAAGGTTGAGAGAGATGGGAAGGCTTCTCGTTCAAGTGCGGAAGACGACGGGTATGAAGAAGTTCACCATTCAAGACTGTTTAAAACCTCACATGTTTAACAGCGTCATTGACGCTGTGCATCACATGGCAGGTTACGAACACAGCACAACAGCTTATGCAAAGCCTGCTGTTGCTATTAAGGTAGGCCATACCATCAACAGGTGCTGCCTGATAGTCAAAGGCCTTGCAATTCGAACGCAGGACAAGAAACTCGAGGAAGAAGTGACTCAGTTCGAGCAGCTTTGTAAAATGGATTGGTGTGACGAAGTATCGTTTAGGGCCCGGAAGGAATTGTATGACCGGAAAAGTTACCAATACAGTGGTGCTTCTTCAGGGGCGTAGACTGGGGGGGGAGCGAGTGGCAGAAAGAAAGACGCGAGATTTTTTGAGTGTCGCTGAAAAAGTTTCCATCTTGTGCTGGCCAAAATTTCTGACAACCTTTCTCTTTTTTAGTCATCTTGCCGAACAGTCAAAAAATTTGTGTATTTTTTGGCCACCAAAAAAGGTGATGACCTCTTTTTTAGTCATCTGGCCAATAATTAAAGGTGCTTTTTCTACAGCCACCACCACTACTACTACTACCACCATTACTAATAATTCCAATAACAATGATAGTGTAAATATAACATCATTATATTTGTTTTAATCTGGAACCACTTTTTTGTCAGCACTGAGGCAATAAAGTAATTATTTTAAGATGACATATTCAAATGCCATCGTTGCAATTTGCTATGCGTCTCGTCGTCAGTGCTGTCTGGCCCTTAGAAAGCTATATTTCCCTAGGATGTGGATTGTTCTATGTACCCACGTGTGCTTTTGTATGTGTGCGTGTGTTTATGTGTGCTTGCTTGTAGGGGTCGTCTGCAGTGGCAGAGAAGGCAAGTCATCGAAGATTTTAAGGCAGGACGTGTCCATATTCTGGTGGCCACAATGGTGTCAGACATTGTGGCAACCTTACCGAACGTGACGCTAGTCGTCAACTACGATGCGAATGTATGTATACTATTATACACGTACCAATACGTTCATACGATCGGCCGAAAGACAGCATATTGCTTGCTTGTAGGGGTCGTCTGCAGTGGCGGAGAAGGCAAGTCCTTGAGGCTTTCAAAGCAGGTCGTATCCATATCCTGGTGGCCACAATGGTGTCAGACATTGTGGAAACCTTACCGAACGTGACGCTAGTGTTTTAACTTGAATTATGTTATGTCATTTCAGTATGGACTTTAGCTACTGAAGACGCCTCTGGCAAAGCCGTGGAGAGAGTGAGGAGCATGACTAAGCAAAATCTCTCTATCTGCAAAATATGTACATGTATAATTTATTTAACACTGGAATGGAACACCATAGGCATAAGACCTCTTGATATTATTCAAAATAAAAAAAAGATGAAGTAGACTAATGTTCATTCGTTTAATATAACGCGTTTGTGTGTCCTTTTGTCGTGATCCTTTAAGGTTGTACCCCCACAGATTTTATGAATTGCGCTTCCACATTAATTTTGTCAACCCGACCCAGGCTTCAGTTCTCGTCAAATAAACGTCCTGATCGCACATTTAGAAGCACTATGTCCAATTCAGTCGATCTGAGTGATTATACTGACAACAGGATGGAAAAATTACTTGCCCTGTTAAAGGGGAGTGTTAAGCAAACGTCGGTATGGCATGCTGGTTATGACTAAATCCAATAATAGATCTGATCGCACATTTATTTTGTACAAATCTGTCGATCTGTGCCAATAAACTGACAGTAAGATGGAAAATTTACTTACTCTGTTAAAGGACAGATGCACCAACGACGTCGCCCAGCCGGAGGACACTATGTCCAATTCAGTCGATCTGTCTGGGTACACTGATAACAGGATGAGAAAATTACTTGCTCTGTTAAATGAGATTGGTAAGTAAACGTTGGTATGGTATGCTGGTTATGCCTAAATCCAATAAAAGATCTGATCGCACATTTAGAAGCACTGTGTACAATTCAGTCGATCTGTCTGGTTACACTGATAACAGGATGAGAAAATTACTTGCTCTGTTAAAGGACAGATGCACCAACGACGTCGCCCAGCAGGAGGACACTATGGCGAAATTCAGAGTTTAATAAACGGGATGCATAACGGAGAGGTCAAAAATGCCATAAAGGATGACGCTGCTGCCCTTAAGTTAGCGGTCAGAGGATACGGGCGCCATACCTCTGAAAAGAAAGACTTGGTGAGGTCAAGGTTGAGAGAGATGGGAAGGCTTCTCGTTCAAGTGCGGAAGTCGACGGGTATGAAGAAGTTCACCATTCAAGACTGTTTAAAACCTCACATGTTTAACAGCGTCATTGACGCTGTGCGTCACATGGCAGGTTACGAACACAGCACAACAGCTTATGCAAAGCCTGCTGTTGCTATTAAGGTAGGCCATACCATCAACAGGTGCTGCCTGATAGTCAAAGGCCATGCAATTCGAACGCAGGACAAGAAACTCGAGGAAGAAGTGACTCAGTTCGAGCAGCTTTGTAAAATGGATTGGTGTGACGAAGTATCGTTTAGGGCCCGGAAGGAATTGTATGACCGGAAAAGAAATTCCTCTAAGCGTCTCCCTCTGAGTGCTGATGTGTCTAAACCTTAGAAAGCTACATTTCCCTAGGATGTGGATTGTTCTATGTACCCACGTGTGCTTTTGTATGTGTGCGTGTGTTTATGTGTGCTTGCTTGTAGGGGTCGTCTGCAGTGGCAGAGAAGGGAAGTCCTTGAAGATTTCAGGGCAGGTCGTGTCCATATTCTGGTGGCCACAATGGTGTCAGACATTGTGGCAACCTTACCGAACGTGACGCTAGTCGTCAACTACGATGCGAATGTATGTATACTATTATACATGTACCAATACGTTCATATGATCGGCCGAAAGACAGCATATTGATCTATTAAATGCCGCAATCTAGTTACCAAATAATGATGAGTATGTTAATGACGACGATGGCGGCGACGACATGACGACAATTACAATAGTAGTAGTAGTAGTAATAATAGTAGTAATAATTATAATAATAATAATAATACTAGTAGTAGTAGTAGTAGTAATAATAATGATATGAGAGAGACCTGTTTTTTGCTGCAATGCCTCCCTATTTACTGTCCAGAGTTTTAACTCGGTGACAATAGACTTGTTGACGGCCTATCGCCATCACAATAGTAGTAATAACAATCATTTCTGTATTTAGCTTTATTTTCGGCTTGAGTGTTTTTTCAATAAATGTTGAGTTATAATAATAATAATAAATGGCAATGGCTGTTCCAGAATAACATCATTTCCATCTCCGGATATTATTTTGAACACCTGAGGGATCCTAAATACCTCGGGTAAAAAAAATTATGTTGAAGAGAATAAACTATGTTCTATAAAATAAATAATAATAATAATTAGCCCGAAAGTGGAAGCCAGCATTGCAGCCTAATACGAAAGGACGTAGGTCTATAATATCTGCTTCGTTTACTAATAGTTACACTAAATGATGGAAATAAAGTTGAATCTTGCAACCTGTAATAATGACAACAAGTCGACTTGCAATGGCATGACTATGTTGCGGGTCATTTAAATTATCATTATTTCTGTGGGCCTAAGTACCTACTTTGACCTTAGAGCAAAAATATGTATGAATATATACAGAGCCTTTGACTATTCGATGGTTTTGTGCAACTAAGTAGATCTCAGATATTATCTCATTCTAGTTGGCTACATCTATGTTGAAGTCTGGAGAGACTCGAAGTCTATCTTTCAAAAAGTCCTCTTATATTCAAATGCCTTTTTGAAGAAATTAAAATGAATGTTAAATATGAATGCTCCTCAGATCCACATTTCGGTGTGACCTTGTGCGTATAAGAGATTATGCAATAATAATAATAATAATAATAATAATAATAATAATAATAATAATAATAATAACAATAAGGTCATCAAAGTGTTTACATTGAATTATGTTATGTCATTTCAGTATGGACATTAGTTACTGAAGACGCCTCTGGCAAAGCCGTGGAGAGAGATATAGAGAGGAGGTCATCCATCTACATGTATCTGCAAAAATATGTGCACGTAACTTCAGCACTGGAATGGAACAATATTATAATAGGCCTAAGACCTCTTGATAATATACAAAATAAAAAGATGGAGTAGACTGTTTATTCGTTGAATATAACGGGTTTTTGTGTCCTTTTGTCGTGATCCTTTAAGGTTGGACCCCACAGATTTTATGAATTGCGCTTCCACATTAATTTTGTCAACCCGACCCAGACTTCAGTTCTCGTCAAATAAACGTCCCGATCGCATATTAGAAGCACTATGTTACTATGTACAATTCAGTCGATCTTTGTGATTATGCTTGTAACAGGATGGGAAAATTACAGTTTGCCCTGTTAAAGGGGAGTGGTAAGCAAACGTCGGTATGGCATGCTGGTTATGACTTAATTCAATAAAAGATCTGATAACACATTTATTTTGTACAATTCAGTCGATCTGTGCCAATATACTGATAACAGAATGGAAAAAGTACTTACTCTGTTAAAGGAGAGTGGTAACTAAACGTCGGTATGGCGTGCTTGTTATGACTTAGTAGGCCTAATGCCGTGAGCTGTATAAAACATGTACATGGTCACACATTTCAATCAAGACTTATACCGTAAGGTCTCGCAAAGCCTGCAAACAAATGTGCCCATTGACTTTTGAGTCGTTTATCATTTTTAGTGAAATTTTATCTACTACTTCCACGGGCAAGGACTACTATGACCCAACACCGAGTCTTTGCCATTGTCGGCCCTTTCATGGGAAATTATGTGCATGCATTTGACGTTTTGCATGACGAAAGTATGAACATAAAGCAAACTTCTGTGTGATCAGTGGAATCCATTTTTTATTAATCAACTCATGATGCTCTTAAGCATTATTCTACAGAAGACGGTCTAAGCAGATGGGCTAGCACTGCTGATTTCCTGTCAATAATCATGAAATTGCGGAATGTTATGAACGTTAAGTACCCTTTCAAAGCCAACACAAAGGGGATATATCATCAGATGACTGGAGGCTGCAATACCTGCAACATTTCGCAGAATCTTTAGTAAATGGGAGGGTTCGAAATTACCTGGGTTGACGAAAGAAATGTTTTGCACTGCGGTCAAACTTGCTAGTCACTTGCCGACTGCACAAGTCATTTGCTTGATCGCCTGGGCTTCAGTTATGTCTTGCTAGGAAACTTGCAGTCTGATGCTAAAGAGTGTCGGTTTGGATGGCTGTGCCAACTTTCAGAGGCAAATTACTACATATCAATGAAGCAAGTCTTAGAAGAGACCGGTAAATTTGCACTGTTTCACTGTTAAAATACTCGAAGTTTTCACTATCTGACATAGATGCAGCTATGCAGTGTGATGCCTCAGTGATTCCAACTGCCTAGTTGAAGCCATTACCAGCCCCACGAACCTGAATTATGATGACCTAACATCAAGCGATGCCAACATCATCGTCTATATCAGTGGTGCCATTGCTAGATCTATTGTTCTTTCTCTGTGTCAGGACCAACTGCATAAAACAGTCTTCCCGACCATGTGAAGAATGCACCACCTCTGGAGGGATTTAAACGAAGACTCAAGACATTTCTTTTTAAACAATCATATAACTGTCATTAACTTTTTGAACTCGTGCACAGCGCCATTTCCTTCTACCTTGGCTGAGCTACGTTGCTAAATCAATCGTCTATATTATTATTATTATTGTGAGAGCAACTAAGTGCAATTATTGCAAGGAGTCTTTGATAACTGAAGACAACCAAGACCCTGCAGAAATTGAAGACCTGTAGAATTTCTCAATGAGGTTTCTGGGGCCCACTAACTTTACATTCCTGTTGGCCATTCAGTCAGCGTTGGCAAGTATTTGAAGAGTTACGATGCAATGCTGAACTTTGACAATGGTATTATGCGTGTAAAGCATCCTTATTGTTCCTGTTGCTGCTCTTATTGTGCTTGCTATTGTTGCTGTTGTTATTTTCACACTGTCCCCCACCTCTACCCCAACAACCAGGTCTATTATCGTCCAGTCTTTGAAGTTGCTGGAACTGTACGCCAACACCGTCCACACTCAATACACAAGGTATCTGGCATGAACACTAGACTCGGTAGTCAAGATTACGCACCGTCTGCCACCAGGCATCGTGAATATGCATAACCTTTGATATTTAATGAATATTCATTGACTAGGAATGTGCACCACGGTAGATATAGAAGTAGAAGTAGTTTGCTACCGATGATGCTATATAAATTGCCTTGATTACAATTACAATTACCATGCTAATCTAATTCCTAAGCTCTTCAGCTATGTACTGTGAAACTTTACTCCACAGCAGTTGCGCTGCTTATATTACTTTGGTGGCTACATTCCTCTCGTGTCGAGAATAACGATGTCACATGTCTGTCATGTATATCCTCTGTTAAAACTCAAGATTATACTAGCTTGGAACAGAAATAACACGTTTGCTTACACTTAAAGAATATAAGTCTCACACCATGCAATGAGACCGCCTTCAGGATATTACTGTCTGCAGAAGTTGCTTTCCGACAGTTTGAAAGGACTTTTCTATCCACCTCCAATGATCACCATTCCTCAAACTGATGGATAGGGCAACATAAAACGAACGGTTTATTCAATTGTTGTTTGGAGCCGAACAAAGCTACAAGAAGAATTCCAAGGCATGACTTCGAGAGGAAGCTTAATGAGATTGCTACAGAACATCTAGACATTGGTCAAAAGTTAAACGAGTTTCATCGATAAAAAATTGGAAGGGCTAGATTGGAGTACGACCAGCAACATCTTTTGAATACAATAATTGGTATAGTTTCAGCTGGAGCAGTCGCAGATTATCGAAGATCAGAAAACCAAAACTGCCAGCGTTTAACGTTCGACTGGCCATTTTCTCAATTGAAAGGATCGCGTGTGTAACCACGTGCTTCAATTGATGGGATTGATTGATTGATTGGGTTTAACGGCACTTCAGCACAGAATTGGCTATTTCGTGCCTTAACCTGATTATTGAATATACATTATTATTTTAGACTAAAAACGTTTGGAGGTTAATAAATAGGATAAAACTTATAACTACAACATTCTAGACATGATATAAGTAAAATTAATAAAGTCAATTGATGGGAGAATTTGGAAAATTTTCAATGTCACTTGAAGCTGTACTTGACTGCTCTTTTGACTTTTGAACGACTTGAACGACTTGCACGAGGTCTCACTCAATATGGTTTTAGCATAAGTCGAATCTGGAACTTATCTGCATCTCCATCACGGAATTCTACGACGAATGAATGTAAGCGCCACATTTGCACTGTACTTGTCAAACTTCTAAAGGCAGCCAATACTGAAAGACAAAGCCACGTGGATGCACATTTTGCCGCTACAACAATCTCCCACTAGCGATGGTAAGTGCGCACGTTTGTACTGTTACCTGGCAAACTGGATCCACCATATTTACAGTTTGTTTGGTACCTATCAAACTTATAAAGGCAACCAATATTGAGAGATGAAGCCACATGGATGCACATTTTGCCGCTGCAACAGTCTCTTGAAAAAGTTCGCTGTGGCAATGGGAGATTGCTGCACATTTTTTCTAAGTCAAGAGGGACAATGTCGTGGTCGCCTCCACAAGGCCAAGCAGCGACATCTGGTCGTCTTTCGGTGCTAAGTAAACAACACGACGTTGACCACTTCAAACTACGCCTGCTGCGGGAATTCGTCACGGGCAGAACACTGACGGCCCTGAATACAGGGAGAGTGCCTAGTTGATTCGACTTGGGTCTGCTATCAGGGCAAGGAAAATATTTGGTCGCCCCACGAAAACGGCCTTCAGTAAGCAATACCGACTTCAAAAGGGGCAATCGAGTTTTTGACTGTCTCTCAGAACAAATCGTCGCCTCTGGCGTCAACCCACCACGCTGGGATAGCCTATTTAAGCGTCGCGTCACAGAGGGAGTATTTCGCTAGTAAATGAAGAGCAGGACGGTCGGGCACGAAAACATCAGCCACCATTACAAGCAACTGAGGGATTCAGTTGTCGTCTATTGCTATTAAGCGCCATGTAGTTGCACTGATTAAATCATTAAAATTAAGTAAAAATCATACCCTCCTCTTCAAGTTTTCAACTTCGTGACGCTGCCTTCACACGGAACGAGGGTAGTGTAAGCCACGACAGACAAGCTCCTCTAGTCATATAGCCTGACTAGCTGAACCCGGCCACGCGTTGCTGTGGCTGAAAAGAGGCTTCCCCTCCCCTCCCCTCCCCTCTCCCTCCCCCTCCCCTTTGTTGATTGACCAATCCATGGGTGCCCGCAAATATGAGCAACTGAGCAAGAGACAATTGCCTCCCTGTGGAAAATTTACAGATAATTTGTCATTGCAACAGCATCCGTTTTCTTCGAAGACGTTCCTCTTCAACACATCGAAAGTGTTTTTCCTCAATTGTCATCTAGTGTTATTAACCGCCGTGTAGTTGCAGTGATTAAATCATTAAATTAAGTAAAAATCATACCCTCCTCTTCAAGTTTTGAACTTCGTGATGCTGCCTTCACACGGAACGAGGGTACGTCACGACAGACAAGGCTCGAGTACCTCTGGGATTGCCTGCAGCGAATGAGCCATCCCTTAAACTTATGTGAAGGCATCGTACTTAGGTTTAATGCGAACAAAGGGGAGAGGGGTCAAAGTAGGTCATTTTTGCAGACGTCCTTTACGAACCTTGCTCTTAAAGTTAAACGTTTCAACATTTGGAGCCGTCATTAAACTATCCAATGATAATTATATCTCTGTAAAATGAACGAGAAAAACCAGCTGATGGTCTCAAGCATAGCTGTCAGAGCAGATGGAAAAGAGGCTTCACAAATTATGGACCTACACAACCTCTCTGTTGTCTGATTGTAACTTACTTTATACTGGACATTGCATTCTCTCGTGCTTTGAAGAAAAATTATATTCAATGCAAAGTTGTGCTTATGATTTGGAGAAAACTAAAACGTCTGTAGCCCCACTCCAAAATTAGCTACTGCAAAGAGTGCGAATTAGCACCGTAGAAACACACAAAATTGAAACTTATGAACTCTGTCTGGTGAGTATGTGACCGAGCGTTTTCGGATCCCAGTAACCGCAAAAGGCATGAGATAAAAAAAACATTCTGCCAAACAATCTTAAGTGGATTTTGTGATGACTGATGAGTAGTCAAAATAACCAAGTTTGGCTAGCGTAGCTTTTAACCTGCAATTTGTGTCATTTGTTAATTCTACAGAACAATGTTAATGATAATTCAATGGTGAAAGCGAAACATTTCTTTACTGCATAGTACATGAAAGAAATCACTGACACTTGGGTCTATTAATAGAGACCATTTGCATGCGGAGTATGTGACCGAGCGTTTTCGGATCCAAGTAACTGCCAAAAGATCTAAAGTGGGTTTTTTGATGAGTAGTCAAAATAACCAAGTTCGGCTAGCATAGCATTTAACCTGCATTTTATGTTATTCGTTGATTCTATTGAGTTGTGTTAATGATTATTCAATGGTGAAAAAGAAACATTACTGCATAGAACATGAAAGAAATCACTGACACTTGGTGTAATAATAGAAACCATTTGCATGCAGAGTATGTGACCGAGCGTTTTCGGATACAAATAACTTTAAAAGACATGTGATAAAAAAACATTCTGCCGTACGATCTTAAGTTGATTTTCTGATGAGTAGTCAAAATAACCAAGTTTGGCTAGCATAGCTTTTAACCTGCAATTTACGTTAATTGTTGATAGTATAGAGCAATGTTAATGATTATTCAATGGTGAATTTTATGTTATTTGTTGATTATATAGAGCAGTGTTATTGTGATTAAATTATATTTAATGCAGCCGGTGTCTTGTGTTTCAGACGGGAGTGATGAAGTGGAAATGTTCACGTGGGACAGCAACCTGCGAACGAAAGGCGCGGCACTGGGACTGAAACTGCTCGACGACTTGGTCAGATATTTTGATCCATTGTAGACAACCAGGAGCAATGTAGCCGACAACTGGGAGCGATTCAAAGACCAGTGGAAAAATTACGAGCTGGTAACCAACCTGTCTTGGAGGAGAGGCCTAATGAAGCTTTGCCCTTCCATCAGAGGACAAAAGAGACATCGTAAACAAAATTAATCAATGCGTTCGAGACCTACTGCGTTGGATCTGTGAACGTCGCACACACCAACGTTATCTTTTCTACCATTGCGTCCAAGAGTCCACCGAACGCTTCGATAAGTTTCTAGGTGAAATCCGGAGGATGGCAAAAATGTGCAAGTTCGAGGCCATAGAAGAGTCAACGTTACGCGACTGCATAGTAGTCGGCATCAAGGACGATGCCAAGCGCCACAAACTCCTTCAGATACGCGTCAGGATTCAACTACTCCACAATGAGTTATAAATGCCCTTTACTGGCCATCAAATTGGGACACAAACTTAGAAAATGTGCCCAAATTCTTAAGGGTCAGGCCATCGAGAGCTCGAACAAGCAGTTATCGGAAGATGCCAGGCAGTTCGACGAGTTGTGCCAAATTGAGTGGTCGGAAGAAGTGAATTTCAAAGCACGAAAACATTTGTACGACAGGAAAAGAAATGCTACGAAACGTCTACCATTGACGGAAGATACCCGAAGAGCCAGAGTGCGAGAAATGGGCAGGCTCTTGCTAGAGATCCGAAAGGTTAGTAACCTTAAGAATGTCTCTTTGGAAGGCTCTTTGAAACCTCAGATGTTCAGAATTATAATAGAAGCAGTTCAGTCTGTTTCAGCATTTAACTACTCCACAAAAATAACAAATGCCCATCATTGGCCATCAAATTGGGCCACACACTTAGAAAATGTGCACAAATTCTTAAGGGTCAGGCCATTGAGAGCTCGAACAAGCAGCTATCGGAAGATGCCAGGCAGTTCGACGAGTTGTGCCAAATTGAGTGGTCGGAAGAAGTGAATTTCAAAGCACGAAAAGATCTGTACGACAGGAAAAAAAATGCTAAGAAACGTCTACCATTGACGGAAGATACCCGAAGAGCCAGAGTGCGAGAAATGGGGAGGCTCTTGCTAGAAATCCGAAAGGTTAGTAACCTTAAGAATGTCTCTTTGGAAGGCTCTTTGAAACCTCAGATGTTCAGAATTATAATAGAAGCAGTTCAGTCTGTTTCAGCATTTAACTACTCCACAATGAGTTACAAATGCCCATCAATGGCCATCAAATTGGGCCACACACACTTAGAAAACACGACCGTTCAGAACACAGCACAGCTGCAGAGGCAACCGCCGCTGAACCAACAACCCACAGCTTTTGACAGAACTGTTGGAGGACCTGTGACAAACTCACGACGCCATGCCTCTGATACCGGTTGGTGTGAGGAAGTGATGAAAACATTGGAAGAGGCGCAAATCGTAAGTTGTTTTGCATTATCGCTGTATAGAGTACATACCTACATGTAGGCCTACATAGCGATGCTAAATTAATTATTGTGTCTGTCTGCCTGTCTGCCTATCTGTCTGTTTGGTCTGCCACTGTTTTGCTCTTTTTTTATTATTCAATTTATTTTACATGCACAAAATAAGTAACCTTAAGAATGTCTCTTTGGAAGAAGACTATTTGAAACCGCAGATGTTCAGAATCATAATAGAAGCAGTTCGGTCTGTTTCAGCATTTAACTACTCCACAGTGAGTTATAAATGCCCATCAATGGCCATCAAATTGGGCCACACAGTTAGAAAATGTGTCCAAATTCCTAAGCGAGAGTTCCAACAAGCAGCTATCGGAAGATGCCAGGCAGTTTGACGAGTTGTGCCAAATTGAGTGGACAGAAGAAGTCACATTCAATGCAAGGAAAGATCTGCACCAGAGAAAAAGGAATGCCACGAAACGTCTACCATTGACGGAAGACACCCGACACATGGCTGAGTTGTCGCTTACCTATCTAATATATTTCAATCGGCGCAGGCAGGGTGAGGTTTCAAACATAAGACTCGCTGAATTTAGCAAGGCAAAAAGTGGCAGTGCTAGCTCTGAAATAGAAAGCTGCCTGACGAGAAATTGAACAACAACTCTGCAGATATTTCTACCGGTTGGAAATTGAAGGAAAAACAGGCAGAACAGTGCCATTGTTGATGGACAGCATCATGCATGAGACCATTGTGCTGCTTAATAGCACGAGACACCAAGCTGGTGTCATAGAAGACAACAAGTATATTTTTGCGTGTAACAACTACGCATCTTTGACCCATGGATATCAGAGGAAGCAAGCGATTGCATAAGAAAATTCTCTGTCAAGTGCTACACATCCAGAAACCCTGCGGTCAACTTCTTTTTGAAAGCACGTTGCAACAATGAGTACGAGAACTGGTCGATCGTATGACAAAAACAGTACTGTTTGTTCTGCGAGAAGCCGTATTCAAAAATAACCAAGCACTGGTCTTGCAGTCACGCCAGAGAACCCGAAGTGCTAGAAAAAGTGCAGAAAAGAATAAAGCAAAGAAACTAGCATTCATAACGCTATTAAGAAATAAAGGGAATCAATCATTTGCACAATTGCGGCGTGTTGAAAGAAGGTGGAGGTGACCTTGTTGTCACATAGAGGCCCAATTCCAACAATAAGCACCAATGACTATCGGCCGTGCGAAGACTGCCTTGGATACAATAACATGAAAGAGCTATAGGAGCTTTTACCATAGATATAATAACTGCATGTCAAACTCTATGTAAGGCAATAGTCAGCTTTAGTTGTTGCGGGAACACTGTAAACAACGGAACTAAACATTCATATTTTGACGATTTACAATGCGTTATTAATTTTTAAGAATGTCTAAATCAACTGTGAAGTATGTTGACAGTATGCCGGAACAGGCCAGGCAATTTTATTTTAAGAAATTGGAAGTTTGTGGACCGAATAAGCAGTTCAGCGTTTTGCCGGATCCGTATACTATCACTTCTGATCTCTGGTCTAACGATCCATCACACTGGCCAGATTTACAATACGGGGACTTGTACAATTTTCTAGTATAGCACCAGGCACCAAGCTGGTGTTATAGAAGACAACACGTATATTTTTGCGTGTAACAACTACGCATCTTTGTCCCATATAAGAGGAAGCGATTGCATAAGCAAAATTCTGTCAAGTGCGGTATTACGCATCCAGAAATTCTGCGGTCAACTTCTTTTCGAAAGCATGCTGCAACAATGTCTCAAATGCTCGGTCTAAGATAATGAATTAGATATGATTGCGCAATTTATGGACCACCATGTGTGCATGCACAGGGAGTTTTATAGGCAAACAAACAGTACGATAAATTATGACAAAAAACAGTACTGTTTGTTCTGTGAGAAGCCGTATTCAAAAATAACCAAGCACTGGTCTTGCAGTCACGCCAGAGAACCCGAAGTGCTAGAAAAAGTGCAGAAAAGAATAAAGCAAAGAAACTAGCGTTCATAACGCTATTAAGAAATAAAGGGAATCCGAAAGGAATATGTTACTCCTCCTGCCCATATTGACAGAAAGAAGGTAGGCACATGTATTTTGATTGTAATGTGATTCCTGGTAGTGTTTATTGCTTCACTGATTCTTGTCAGGAATGTCCACGAAAAGAAAACTGCAAGACACCTTGGAAGCATATTTTGATTTGCAGATGATTGATCGTGTTGAATACAAACAGTGGACTACGACAGATCGCTCAACACTAGAAACCAAAGCTCAGTCAGTTGATGAACATAAAAGAGCAGTTAATTAAAAGACCTATTTATATCCATCAACAGCAATAAAACTGGGGCACACAATTTGGAAATTTCGTCAGATTCTGAAAGGACAAGCCATAGAGACTTCTGACAAACAGCTTACTGAAGATGCGGGCCAGTTTCAGGATCTCTGAGACGTTTGAATGGTCCGATGAAGTTGCTTTTAAAACGAAAATGGCAGCTACGACCACGTACGAGGACAATCGAGAGACGGCGGACAAGGAGGCGGAACAGTTGCCAATGTTTGCATGTGGAGACGACGTTACGAAGGAAGAGAAGAGTCAATAAGGAACTGTATGATAGAAATAGAAACACCACTATAAGAATATTCCTTACTGATCTACCTAAAGTTCTACTTCATGACTTCATCGCCAAGCAACAAGCTAGATATCTTCATGAATCTAAAATTGCACTTACACCTGGGCAGTTTATTATTGTGGGTGATTTTGCAGAGAACTAAAGCTTTGTTGTACAAGATGCAGCTGAATCATTTCACTGGAACAACCTGCACGCCACAATACATCGATTCGTGTGCTACTACAGCATCCCAACGGATACATCAATTGAAATTGAAACATCTTAGCCTCATAGCTATTTCAGAAAGTAACACTCACGACACCATTGCTGTTTACCTTTTTCAAAAGGTCTTGATCCTATTCCTGACGAAGACAATTATTAGACCTAAGAAAATGCTCTACTTCTCGGATGGCTGTGCTGCACAGTACAAAAACCGAAAGAACCGTTTCATCATTAAGCTGACTTTGAGGTGGAATTCACAAAACGTGCACTACAGGATTTTGATTCATCATTTGAGAATAATTTGGTTAAAAATAAGAAATTAATAATCTCTGCCTGCCTGTATGTGTTTGTGTGTACATAATGTAATGTAAACCATGATTCAACATCTGGCGAGGAGGACAATGACCATTATATTCTGCTGAGAAAAAGACAATCTAAGTTCAACGATGTCTTCCAGTTCCCGTCATCTTCTGATGAATTTGACGAGTCTAAGTCTGAATATGTGCCCTCATCAGAATCGAACAAAGAAGAGAATAGTGGGGTCTTCGATGAGATTCAACAAGAATGTGCAATATCCCCCTCCCAAAAAATCACATTTTGTGAAGTCTTACTCTAAAATAACTAAGCATTGGTATTCTAGCCATGAAACAGAGCCACAGGTTGTGCAAATGAATCTTGAAAAAAGACAATACAATAAAATTAGGAATGATAACAGTCCATCGCACAGGAAATCATATCGACAACGGTTCGATCGTTATACACGGAGCAGGTGACTTGGTTGTGACTTATCGGCCAAATTCAAACAATCATTTACCACACATCCTATACAAGCTACCGAACAACAAACTCACCAATCTATGCATCTCAATCGGCATCAATCGCCGCACCGACTCAACCAACACTCCAAAACCTGAACTCATGGATAGAATCTCCACCTATCTACAGAGAAAAGCCAAGAACGCCTTCGCAGTTGGCGTCTCCTTCAACAGCAATCTTCAACCAGTCCATCCTCATCAACCATAAAACTAGGAATGATATTAAACAGTCCTTCGCAAAGGAAATCATATCCACAACGGTTCGGCCGTTATACACGGAGCAGGTGACTTGGTTGTGACTTATCAGCAAAATTCAAACAAGAGTTTACATGACTACAATTCATGCAAACACTGCCCTGCTACTAGAGCAAAACAGAATTGTATTGCCATCAGTGCAAGGTGGGACCTACCAAAACGAGAAAACGCATGGAAAGGCAAGTAGAGGTCTTATGCTCCTTCCGGCGGCTGACAGCACCAGACCAGAAGTATTGAGTGTCACAATGGTCATGTAGAATGGACTTGTCAAAAAACCCTTTAGATATGACCAACTCAGGAATGAAACTGGCCTCGAAGCTCTTCATGCACTACGGTCAAGAAAAGAAAGATCTGGTCATAGAAAGGTTAAGATATATGGGCCGGCTATTAGTTGAGCTGCAAAGTGTTGAAGGCTTTCGGAGCCCCATCCTGGAAGACTTTCTGAAGCCAAAACTGCTCAAATCAGTCACTAATGCTTTTCGAGCCGTGGCAAAATTCCAGCACAACACCAAGACCTATTTATATCCATCAGTAGCAATAAAACTGGACACACAATTCGGAAATGCTGTCAGATTCTGAAAGGACAAGCCATAGAGACTACTGACAAACAGCTCACTCAAGATGCGGGCCAGTTGCAGGATATCTGACATTGGATGGTCCGATGAAGTGTCACTCACAGCCCATAAAGAACTGTACAAGAGAAACAATAAAGCAACAATAAAACTAGGAATGATATTAAACATTCCTTCGCAAAGGAAACCATATCCACAATGGTTCGGTCGTTATACAGCGGAGCAGGTGACTTTGTTGTGACTTATCGGCCAAATTCAAACAAGACTTTACATGACTACAGACCATGCGAACACTGCCTTGCTACTAAAGCAAAACAGAATTGTATTGTCATCAGTGCAAGGTTGAACCTACCAAAACGGGAAGACGCATGGCAAGCAGAGCTCTTATGCTTCCGGCGGCTGACAGCACCAGACCAGAAGCGTTTAGTGTAGGGTGACCATTTTCTGCCCATCAAAAACCGGGACACTTTTTGGGAAATATTAATTGCACGTGTGCCTATAATTCCTTAACTACAGGGCTATAATACTATCGAAGACCGAGTCTTATAGGCTCAGTTAAATTTTGTACTGAGCATAGATTTCAGTGTAGAAATCTATAATCTGCCTAGTCGTCAGTGCAAGCCTACTCTTTTATAATCGAACACTCCCTCAATCGGTGCACAGTTGGTTCTCTAGTCCAGATAAAGATTAAATGCTGGGGCACACAGGAGCGCCCGGTGGACGACCGCCGAGGTGTTATAGGCCTTAGCGCCGAGAAGAGAAAAGGGCTTGTGGAGGCAATATGCACATCATGATCAATTTTTAAAAAGTTTACACAATAAAATTACAACATTTAAGTTGTCGAAAAATTTGCTCTAGTGCAGTAACTTCAGTGCAGTCATTAGCGGTCGAACTCCCATTTCGACCCTGGCGCAATCTGCCGAAATCGATATACGCTATAGATCTGACGCTGCCATATTGTAGGCACCCCTATTAGAATTTCTTGTTAGGCCTACACCTTGATGATCCTTTGCATCTATTAACTAAACTCAATAGACTACCAAAGATGTAATATAGGCCTAATAGAATCTATTCCATATAAATTGACAACTTCTCTTTCGTTACGACTTTTTGGGTTACAACTACACTTTGCTTTGTGATTTACATAAAACTGACGTTTTCAAGATCCAAGTTTCCTACTTGTCAAAAACCGGGACGATTTGGCCTTTTTGCCAAAGTCGTCGGGACACCGGGACGCACCACAAAAAACCGGGACGTATGGTCACCCTAGTTTAGTGTCATAATGGGCATGCAGAATGGACTGTAAAGAAATCCGATTAGATATGACTCGCTCCGAATGAAACTGGTCTCGCAGCTTTTCATGCACTACGGTCAAGAAAAGAAAGATCTGGTCATAGCGAGGTTAAGATATATGGGCCGGCTATTAGTTGAGCTGCAAAGTGTTAAAGGCTTTCGGAGTCCCATCCTGGAAGACTTTCTGAAGCCAAAACTGTTCAAATCAGTCACTAATGCTTTTCGAGCCGTGGCAAAATTCCAGCACAACACCAAGACCTATTTATATCCATCAGTAGCAATAAAACTGGACACAATTCGGAAATGCTGTCAGATTCTGAAAGGACAAACCATAGACACTTCTGACAAACAGCTCATTTAAGATGCGGGTCAGTTGCAGGATCTCGGTGACATTGAATGGTCCGATGAAGTGTCATTCAGAGCACATAAAGAACTACACGATAAATGAGAAACACCACTAAACGCCTTCCACTGACTGAAGATACAAAGAAATTGGTACATTTCCTGAAAAAAGGAAATGACGGGAATACACAAGAATTACTAAATGCAGGCGATGACACAAGCCGCGTATGGAGACTTGTGGCCGAACTCACGTTGGCTTATCTCATTCTATTTAGCAGGCGCCGACAGGCGAAGTGAAGTTCTAAGATGAAGATCGTAGAATTCGTCAAAGCGCAGCGTGGTAGCTCAAACAGCGAAATAGAAAGTTGCCTATCAATAATCCAGTAGCAACTCTGTCAACTCTTTTACCTGGCATAGATGCCAGGCAAGCGTGGAAGAACAGTATCACTATTAATGGATGTGAAGACATTTGAGAGACTCGTTCTGTTGAACAGAATGAGAACATTTCAGGCAGGTGTCTCCAAGGACAATACATAATGTCTTTGCCATCAACAAACATTGCTCACCTTCTGACATAGGAGGAAGTAACTGCCAGCGAAAACTGTCTGTTGATTGTGGTGCAAAGCATCTAGAAACATTACGGTCGACATTATTCAGGAAGCACGTGGCAACAATGTCTCAGTTTTTAAGTTTGAAGGACAAAACTGTTCATGCAATCATGGAGTTAACAGATCGAGACAAATTTAACGAAAAAATGACTGAATTCATGGCATGAACAGTTATCATTTCCAGCTGACAATGCTCCTGCTTTCTGCTATAGCAACCGCGTAGACAAGGCGTCCATGTGTGTCTTTTTAGAGACAGTCAATGAGGAAATTGCGTGATGCTGCTTCTGTTATCAAATTGATAACCGAGGGGAAAAATGTTAGTGCTGACCTTCCATCTCTGAAATATGGCCGAGAAAGTGAAGTGGAAGCGGTTGAAACTTACTATGTCGTTCAAAGCGTTGATCACGGACACTTGTCAGTAAAGGAATGTGGCTTATGTGTTGATAAGAAACTTTCAGTTTTGTGTGCTTCACCCTCTGTGGACTGGCACTATTAGAGTGCGAACAATGGCGGAGTTAAAGTCCTTTATCACCCAAACCATGCTGAGTGAGAGCAAGCTTACAATTACACTTCACAATGTCGTATGCTCCAGGTCCATGAAAGCGGCCCAATGTCATAGTGTTATTTGTTTTGATTCCACGCATGGCACAAACAGCTACAACTTTGAACTTACAACAGTTATGGTGCTGGACAGCAACCGACAAGGATTTCCAGTTGCCTTCCTGTATTCGAACAAGGTCACCGAGGATGTCTTTACGGTTTTTTTCAAACTTTGAAGGCAAAGTGTGGAGTTATTGAGTCCACGACATTCATGTCCGACATGGCTCCACAATTTTTCAACGCTTGGCGAGCTGTTATGGGCACGTGCCAGCACAGGCTATATTGTGCGTGGCACGTAGACAAAGCTTTTCATGAGAACTGTCGCCGCTTAATCAAGGACAAAGAGAAGGTTGTCTCAATTTACGCGGCATAATACTGATGACCGATGACCCAGAGGTGTACAGTAATGCATGGAACGCTGTAATGGGGGAAGCCGGCTCACAGACTCCTCTGCACCCGCACATCAACTGCGCATGGAGAAAAAACTTACCACGTGTTAAAGGTGACAGTCAGCTCAAAGCCATGATATACAAGACTATTCGTGCCATTATGGAATTAACTGATCTGGATAAATTTAATGGAAAAAGCGGAGTCAAACATTTAGCCCGGCTAATCAAATTTTCAGACAAGACATCTACAGTCAACTTGAAGTCTGAAGATTTTATGTTAATCTTGGTTAGTGATGCTCAGATAATTGAAGCTCATCAGTTCTGCAGTCCAAGTCTTTGAGGTTTGTCTTGACTCAACTCGTGACAAGAACAGCTACAACTTACAACGCTATTTGCCATTGACGAGCATGGCAAGGGCTATCCTGCTGCCTTCTGTTATAGCCAACGCTTAAACTTTCACAAGAAGCTTGAGCAACCAGCAAGAAGATTTTAATTCATAACTTAGGGTAAAGTGGTTCGAGATAAGTAACCATGTGCTCTCTCTTGTCTGCCAAACCCGTAACAAAATACAGATGCCTCTGCAAAAGTGGAATTCAATATAAATGGATTGATTGTCATCGGACTGAAAGATAAACTCAAAGAAATTGCTTCAGAAATATATGCAAATTTATTGCAACTTGATGTACCGGCTGGACAAATCTCATCAACATGGTCTAGCTGTGTTGCTGATTCCCCTCATTTGCTAAAGAGTGTTCGGAATAATCTGTTTAAATATCAGTTAAACTTTGGTGATGATAAATCTGCACAGCGGCAACATATTTGTGACTTCCTCATTTGCTAAACAATGTTCGTAATAATCTGTTTAAATATCAGTTAAACTGGTGATGATAAATCTGCACAGTGGCAACATATTTGTGACTTCCTCATTTGCTAAAGAGTGTTCGGAATAATCTGTTTAAATAAACAGTTGAACTTTGGTGACGATAAATCTGTCACATGAAGACGCCGGCAGAATATGGAGGCACTTGGCGGAATTGACGCTGGCCTACCTTATCCAATTCAATCGACGCAGACAGGGTGAGGTGTCCAAGATGACACTGGAAGATTTCCAGAAAACTAAGTCCGGATCTTGCAACACGGATATAGAGAATGCCCTGTCTGAAATGGAGAGGCAGCTGTGCAGAAGTTTTCACCGACTGGAAATTCCCGGTAAGCGTGGCAGAACAGTGCCCCTACTGATGAACGACAACATCTACAATACAGTCATTCTACTCAATAAAAATCGTGCAGAGGCAGGTGTTGCAGCAGACAACAAGTATGTGTTTGCTTACAACTCCCACGCCTCTATGTCGTATATACGTGGAAGTGACTGCCTCAGGAATGCGGCGCAGATCATCCTGAAACGCTGACCTCGACCGCCTTCCGGAAACACGTCGCGTCAATGTCTCAGCTGTTGAGCTTGAGAAAACACGACATGGATTTGCTTGCCCAATACCTTGGTCACGACGTCAAAACTCACAGAGTTTTACAGGCTCCCGCAAGACACGCTGCAGTTGGCCAAACTATCAAAGCTCTTCATGTTGGTGGAGGATGGGAAACTGGCAAACTTTGCAGGGAAAAATTTGGACAATATCATAGTGGACATAAATCCAGGTTCGTGGTTATTCTGTAGAACGTTTCCTATAAATAAAAGTGTGTACAGGTGCCTCTCAAGAATTCAATTTTTTCGGTGAAACTCAAAGCAGCAGTTCAAGTTCTTTGCCAAACACATTGTCATCACTAGGTTTGTCTGCACAGCGAAAGTCATATTTACATTCTAAAATCAGACCATACTGTCCAGACTATGCAAAAGATTTATTGTACTTGAAATCATGTCATCATTACACACGAAGCAAGCAATCACTAAGTACAAACGGAGCCCCAAAAGGTACAAGCTTATGCAGGGTTGAGCCCAGCTTCCAGTATGCAACTCTTTGCGTTGACAGCCTCAGTTGTTTAATTTTAAGCCTACTAATTATTAAAATAAACAGTTATGATTATTGTATCCAAAGCAACTGTTAAATTCCATATCAGTCCTGAAAATCAGAATATGGGTTAACTAAGACTCAACAATTCTGAATGTAGGTAAACTTGGCGGATTGCAAGAGCAAACCATAACAGTAGATAAATACCAGTGAAAGTATCACACTATGAATGTCAATAATTCAGTGGTGTAGACAAGGGGGCATCAAGGGTTAACCCCCCATTGGTTTTTAAACAGGCTATTTATCCACTTCAATAAGAAAAAACAAAACAATTGTTTATAGTAACAATTGTTTTTCTTACTTTATTCCATGTTTATATACTGTTATACCGTTGGGTTGAATTCCTGGCTACGTCACTGGAGTAAGTCATTCAGTCATTTGTAAATTTTTATAGGGCATGTTCAGGAAACAACTCAGAGACGACCTCAACTCCAGCACATTAAGAAAAATAGTTTCAAATTTAGTGAAGGATTCTGGTAGAGTTCCAGAGTGTTGAGTGTAGACGCAGCATCGGGCAAGTCTGATTTTTCGGGCAAGCAGACCCGAAAAGTAAAAAAGGAGTAAAATTTCTGCCCCCCATTTGCTGAAATGTCCCTTATGCCTATGAGTAATGGTATTACATAGTAGTATCAGTAGTAACATTAGTTGTTCATTAGTTATGATTATTGTATCCAAAGCAACTGACTAAGGTAATAATAAAACTAATAATGACAATAATAATAACATTGGCAGCATTAGAAATAGTGCTAATAACACTATAGCAGCAATGGTCACTTCTAGTGAAACTTCAGTCATACATTGTGATTCTTTATAAACAATCTAATACGGATTACATGCAGTGTTACACTGACGAGTAAATCCTTCATGAATGGCTAATGACCATCGCCATGTGATTTTGCATTTGGCTGATTTTGCTGAACATTGTAACTCAAATTTCGAGGGCGCTTGGCCTTACGTCGCATGGGGTCAGTTGCCGGTGGACGCCCACTGGGAAGACGCTAGCATCCACGGCTAATCCCAGGACGGCGGCGGGCAAGAGCTGTCGGTTGAACGTGGATGGCAGCGCGATGGTGATGGCGTTGAGGAACTGCACTTCCGAATGAATGCCAGAAACTTTCCCATTGCGAACCTGTGTGCACGCTTTGAAGCCTCTTGAGAGCGCGTGCACAACCAGTAGCTGAAGTCCCAAAACGTTCATGAAGGCGATCAATATAGCTGTGAATCGCCTGTATCGTGCTCGTGCTGTCATCTACAGGAGATGGAACCATGAGAGGTGATGTTAGCACGTCAGAAGAATGGCTGTCCATTGAACCAGACTGTGGCACAAACGCAGAGGACCCAACTGCGGAAGACTGAAATGATTGTGATGCCAGAAAGCATTTGCTCGACTGTTTGCACTGAAATGTCATATAAGAGTACCCACGGGAGGAAAAACCGTACCAATGCGATGTTTGTGGTATTAAATTCACTAACAGCTCGAATTATGTAAAACATAAGAGAAATCACTCCAAAACGAAGTCATGTTTTTAGAGTGTCTGTCGTGTGCCAGTATTTGACACCCGGCAGACAACCGGACCCGGTAATAAAAGGTCTTCCGGGCCGGGTGGGTAATTATGAATAGCATACCACACATCAAAGGGCTTAGCAGCTAACCTGCAAGATCTTTCAACTGGGCATTGTAGTACAATGAACAGACAATCACAGAACCGACAGCCTGCTGATTGTTGCTTTATATTAAACTATCCTATTTCAAACAGGGACCAGCAAGATGAGGGGGGAAGAAGAGGAGGGGAGAGTTTGCATCCATTGTCATCACTAGGTTTGTCTGCACAGCGAAAGTCATATTTACATTCTAAAATCAGACCATACTGTCCAGACTATGCAAAAGATTTATTGTACTTGAAATCATGTCATCATTACACACGAAGCAAGCAATCACTAAGTACAAACGGAGCCCCAAAAGGTACAAGCTTATGCAGGGTTGAGCCCAGCTTCCAGTATGCAACTCTTTGCGTTGACAGCCTCAGTTGTTTAATTTTAAGCGTCAGAAGAATGGCTGTCCATTGAACCAGACTGTGGCACAAACGCAGAGGACCCAACTGCGGAAGACTGAAATGATTGTGATGCCAGAAAGCATTTGCTCGACTGTTTGCACTGAAATGTCATATAAGAGTACCCACGGGAGGAAAAACCGTACCAATGCGATGTTTGTGGTATTAAATTCACTAACAGCTCGAATTATGTAAAACATAAGAGAAATCACTCCAAAACGAAGTCATGTTTTTAGAGTGTCTGTCGTGTGCCAGTATTTGACACCCGGCAGACAACCGGACCCGGTAATAAAAGGTCTTCCGGGCCGGGTGGGTAATTATGAATAGCATACCACACATCAAAGGGCTTAGCAGCTAACCTGCAAGATCTTTCAACTGGGCATTGTAGTACAATGAACAGACAATCACAGAACAGACAGCCTGCTGATTGTTGCTTTATATTAAACTATCCTATTTCAAACAGGGACCAGCAAGATGAGGGGGGAAGAAGAGGAGGGGAGAGTTTGCATCCATTGTCATCACTAGGTTTGTCTGCACAGCGAAAGTCATATTTACATTCTAAAATCAGACCATACTGTCCAGACTATGCAAAAGATTTATTGTACTTGAAATCATGTCATCATTACACACGAAGCAAGCAATCACTAAGTACAAACGGAGCCCCAAAAGGTACAAGCTTATGCAGGGTTGAGCCCAGCTTCCAGTATGCAACTCTTTGCGTTGACAGCCTCAGTTGTTTAATTTTAAGCGTCAGAAGAATGGCTGTCCATTGAACCAGACTGTGGCACAAACGCAGAGGACCCAACTGCGGAAGACTGAAATGATTGTGATGCCAGAAAGCATTTGCTCGACTGTTTGCACTGAAATGTCATATAAGAGTACCCACGGGAGGAAAAACCGTACCAATGCGATGTTTGTGGTATTAAATTCACTAACAGCTCGAATTATGTAAAACATAAGAGAAATCACTCCAAAACGAAGTCATGTTTTTAGAGTGTCTGTCGTGTGCCAGTATTTGACACCCGGCAGACAACCGGACCCGGTAATAAAAGGTCTTCCGGGCCGGGTGGGTAATTATGAATAGCATACCACACATCAAAGGGCTTAGCAGCTAACCTGCAAGATCTTTCAACTGGGCATTGTAGTACAATGAACAGACAATCACAGAACAGACAGCCTGCTGATTGTTGCTTTATATTAAACTATCCTATTTCAAACAGGGACCAGCAAGATGAGGGGGGAAGAAGAGGAGGGGAGAGTTTGCATCCATTGTCATCACTAGGTTTGTCTGCACAGCGAAAGTCATATTTACATTCTAAAATCAGACCATACTGTCCAGACTATGCAAAAGATTTATTGTACAAACAGGGACCAGCAAGATGAGGGGGGAAGAAGAGGAGGGGAGAGTTTGCATCACCCTCTTCCATGCTGTCTGTCCTCCTTCCTCCACCTCCTTCTGTCTTTGTCTTCTACTACCCCATCCTGAGAGGAACAGTGGTAGACCATGAAGGAGAAGAGGAATAATATATATATATACACACATATATTTATATATATTTAAATAGAAGAGTGGCACCCTCTTTCATGTTTTCTCCTCTTCTTCCTTCCTCCTCTTTCTCTTCTATTACCCCTTCCTCTTGCTGTTTGGCTGTTTGAAACATCTAACAGAGAGAGACAGGAGATGATGAAGGAGGAGGGGGAACTGTGGTAGAAGGTTAAGAAGTATAGGAAAGGGCAAGGATTCCTTGGAAAGGGGGAAGAGGTGCTGCTCAATGACCATAGCTATATAGGTTGGCCAGTGGTCATCTGTTAATCCCCTTATCTTCAAAGCCTGTTTGATCTGTCACACTCTCATTCAAGTCAGAGAGACTAGGACTTGTCAGAAGGGATACCTTCCACCTGTTGACATGCTTTGCAGCCAAGCTTAATAGACTTGCCCCCCCCCCCTGTATGACCAAGTATACATCTCACAGATTAAGGGATGGTGCACTTTGAAATATATCTACATGTAGTTGGACTGCACACACCACAGAAACAGGACTGTTTATCATGGGCCTCTGACCTCCTCTTGCCTGACTGTACAGATCAGAATTTCTAGACAATAGAATGATTCTATCAGCATAGTTCATGAACAGATATTACTGGCACCTCTTAATCAATAACCGCTGGCAGAACTCAACTGTAGTAAAACTCTGACATCTAAGAATTTGACTCAATTCCACCAAAGGTAGCTAACAAATTGAGTGGTGTTCTTTTGACAGCATTCAAAGTGGAGACATACTATTCAGTTTAGAGATTAACGATTACTTTTACTGTAATACCCGGACCCGGCAGATTTGATTCAAACTACCCGGACCCGGTACCATGTTAAAAAACGGCACCCGGCTATGCCACAATGGTTTGAAACCGATCAGAAGCCATTTATTACAATTCCTACATAGACTTCTTTTAACAGACCTTCAACGCTTGAAGAGAAAGAACTGGACGCCATGTTCGATCACAAACTGGTCAAAGCTCAGTTTTTAAAAAGGTTCTATTGACATTCTTGAGGAAACCAACAATGTGATAATCTTAGGAGATTTCAACATTCACCTGGAAAAGCCAGACAACAAATGGACGATAAACGAAATCACAATGGTTTCAAACCGATCAGAATCCACATATTATGATTCCTACATCGATTTCTTCGTCACAGACCCTCTGAATAAACCATCAAAGCTTGAAGTTAAAGAGCTGGACATAGTTTGGAAATAAAGAAATCAAATCGTGGTAGTTGTGCCATGTACGCATTTTTGCAAGAACTTTGTAACCTACACTAACTCACGCCAACAGTAACTTAGTTACCAGTTATTCATACTGTACTCTTATTTTTTTACCTGACCTAGCTTCCTGCATGCATTCAGGTCATTTTGAATTAATAAAGAGGAATGTTATTTATGATGATTTTATCTTCTCTTCTGTACAGAGTTTGGACATGAGGTGATAACGGTAGTGCCATACAAAGTTCTGCAAGAGCTGGATGACCTGCATAAGGCAAAATCGTCAGAAGTAGGTCAAGATCTGAGCTATCAATTCATACCTAACCCACTTTCTAACCTGACCTAACTTTTCTTCCGATAAAGCAGTATTTATGATTGATAAAATGGTTTACCTCTAGAACTTAAGCGTATATATTTTGTGTGTATGTCTGTCTAATATAGTAGGGTATATTATGGCATGGCAAGGTCTGGTAAAATGAAAATGCAAAGCAGAAAATTAAGAACATTGGCATTTTTCATAAGGAGTTTTATATGCAAATTTCTCAGTGTGATTATGCTGTTGGATATATCTGCCCCACCATGTTGTTGATCGAAACCGTGTGTCTCTGCTTGTCTGTCAGGACTTCTCTTTGTCTCTCTGTCGTTCTCTGACTGTACCTATGTCTATGTGTCTGACCAATAATTATTACGATACATATTAAGTGTGAACATTGGTTTTTCGCTTACCCCTTGTTTGGCTTTTTGTTCGTTTAGAAGCTGTATGTTCTAGTTGATACCAACGTACTAATCAAGTGCAATCTGCAACAGATCAGAGACATCCTGGCAAAGAGTAAGCGAGATCCTTGCCACTTATTTTTCCTTAGAAATAAACAGATAAGTATGTGTTTCGTTTTTCGCTTGCATTGATTGATGTTTAATTCGTTTAGAATCTTTACGTTATTATAGACCACAATCCGCAACACATCCGATACACAATGGCAAAAGGTAAGCGAGATTCTTGCCACTTACAACCTACTTTCCTTAGATATAAACAGATATAAGCAAAAGAAAAACAAAAAATCAATGGATAAATAAGTCAGCCTCACCCACCATGTGTGATACCAAGTCATGACTCGTTGGAATAATAATAATTAATGATAATAACAATGAGTTGGGCCGCCACATGACAGAGGCAACGGGCGACACCCGAGAAACATCTTTTCCAGCGTTTGCCCATGTGTACGCAACGAATTAATGCCATGGCATTTAAAGGCACCTTTGAGCACGTTGGAGACGAGAACCTATAACCTGATTTTAATCTTTTACACTTTACAGCCTGAGGGATCTTTACTATCATGGGCGATTAAAAAAATAATAATACAAACCAGAAGACCTCTGACCACTATCATCAACAAAATCTTGAGTGACGCTGGAAACACAGATGCTACCAGTAACGTTTGGGGCAGCGACATTAGAACAGCCAAGAAGAGGAGGCCTATGCAAAGCTCTGTCTTCAACTGCAAAGAGGTGGGTAGAGGACTTTCACACATCTTGGCAACTGAAGAGGGATAAAATCTTCTCAGATAACCCCAGCATCAACAAACAGTGGCTTACAATCTAAAACACATGAATACCAGGCGATAGCCACAGCAGTTGCACTTCCAAACTAGAGGACGGCAACATCAGAGCGGCAACAGAATCTTCTGTTCTAACAACGACAGACCAGTTATGGCCGGATCCATTCTCTTACGCAGGGTTCTTCGAGAGGACCTGGCGGTCTTCGTCCACAGCATTCTTTCAGACCGGGTGAATTGCGATGAAGTTGGATCGTAGCTGATCTTTGCAGTCACTGGCCTGGTCAACCTTCTACGGGGGAATGCCCTGAGCACATCAGACCAGACCTGTGCTCTCTGAAGGCACTCTCATGGCACTCAGAAAACACTCTTTGAGGTCTTCGCCCAATTGTCATAGGTTACTGCTGGCGCAGGTTCACATCCAAATGTGCAAGGCAACTTCCTATTTCGCACCGAGGTGGAGCAGAGTTGGCGGTACATGCAACAAGACAATTCCTGGAAACAATGCCAGCTGGATCCATTCTTGTGAAGCTAAACTTTAAGAATGCATTCAACAGTCTCTACAGAGATTAAAAAATGCTCTCTTCGATAGATGACTTCCTCCAAGAACTTTCTCGATTCTATCAACTTGCATACGCGAAACCAGTTCGAATAATATTCAATTTCATAATAATAGTGTAGCATATTTCAATGCCCTGTTCATAATTTACTATCGGTACATTGCATAACCACGCTTGACATGTTCACACCATTACGTTGACATACTTTGCATTTCGTTGTTTGCCCTCAACAAAATGCAGCTCATGAAGAAGGCACAACTGCCGAAACGTCGAGTTTTCGCACAAATGTCCATTTATATTTATATTTGTAAGTTTATTAATGTCACTTTCTAACAAGGTTTGTACTCGGATGTCGAATTTTAATTAAATTAAACTTTGAATTGGTTTCAACGATTTTAATCAACTCTAAGTCGAGGACCGTTGGAACTGGTTTGAAAACTGTACGATGATGCCAATATTAATACACTAAAGAAAATTCAACACCCACGCCATGCTTAAAGCTCTAGATAATTGGATGAAATTCCACGAATCCAGCACTATAAAGGTTTAAAACTTTCTACGCACTGAATGAGGTGATCTACCCCACAAGACAATCATGTCGGTTCGGATGCCAAACACCATGGACAGCTATTGGCCACTGCTCGCAGAAGCACAGTCTATGCCAAAACGCCTGTTTTGGTAACTCTGATACAGACTATCACATCAAACTCCACAATCAAATTACCCTACAAAATTTACCTTGACTTTCCATCCATGTTATTATCTTAATTTACCATAAATCATAACTTTCTATTTCTGTTCAATCTACTTTCTGGCAGACCCTCTTCTTCCGTAAAGTTACTTAGAACTCTCTTCTCACAATTTGCGTTTTCTTTTTGCGGGGTGTCTAGAGCACTTCAGAACGTTTCACCGTATACTACAGGCGCTGCCCAAATGCTCGAATACAATACAACTTCTCTTACCATCAATGTAATTATGATGCGTTTGTATTTTACATTTGTATTATAAATAGCTGACTCTGATGAAGAAAGCCAACAGCGCTTGCGAGATGGTTCGTGGATGGATCATGGACAGTGATCTGATGATCTACCGGGACAAAAGACCAAAGGAAAAGAAGGTAAGCTCACAATATCATTTCCTAATTTTTAAGATTTACTGCTTATCAGATAAAGGCAATAAATAAATGGATAATAATTATAATAAAAATACTAATACACGTCGAACTGTCCATACTTTACTGTACAACAGGGTCTCATCAGCACAGAATCCATTTCCAGATGCACATCAGAGAACACAATTCTTGTGAATTTCGTGTTTTTATAATGTGTTTTAATGTAAGTTGCATTTCTTTCTATTGTATTAGTGTGTAATTGAAGCCCCTTAAATTCACTCACTAGAGGTTACTATAGTAACTTTTATAATTAGTTTTTGTATTAAGCTGATGCACATTCATCTGAACATCCATTAATTTCAAAATTTTCAATTAGCTCCTGATGAAGGCAAAAAAGCCGAAACGTCGAGTTCAACGAAAAACATTTTCCATTTATATTAAGGTTTTTCTTGTAATATTAACTAAATTAATTAAATGTCAACTTGGAATGTCTTCGAATGGTGATATGATTAAAACAACATCAATTTTGTGATTGACTACACATCACAGTAAGTCTGGGCTTTGGACCTGTTACACCAAACAAATTTGATACATTTTAACCAACCACTTGTCTGCGTTTAAATAGGTAGTTTCCACCTCATTTGTCTGTTTCGATGTATATCTATTTTTCTCGCACTGACTTTTCTGTCTGATGAAAATTACATTTGTCTATGTTTGGTTTCTTCCCTCATGTTGAGATTGGCATTTTGTTTGTTTAGGTACTTCACATCGCCTTAGATACCAACTCGGTAATAGACTTCGATGCACAGTTCATCAAGGACTCCATCTACCAGAGTAAGCAATATCCTTATAACTTCCAACATACAGTAGTTCCGTTTAAAATGGACCGGTTGAAAAATGACGAAAGACTGAAATGAATGTCACAGGCATCATGCTCTACATTCACCCAGCAGCCCCTACAAATTGTCAATACATTGCCAATCTTTGGAGTTATCCTGCATAGGCTACCTGATAGACAACTAGACTCTCTTGAAAAACAGAAGAACCCAAAAATGGGCTGCAAACCCAATGGGCAAAGACACACTCTGGAAAACACTACAGAAAACATGGTGGTGCAGGAAGACAAGGAATGCCATTGATAGCGCTCTAATCCAACATGGAATAATGGCAAAATTCAACCTTTTCAAGTCAAAAACTGAACACCACAAAAGAATCGAGGCATTTGCTGCATCATGCAGACAACGGGACTAGAATCATTGAGACTAAAACCTGTTCACACGATTCTGGGTTTTAAAAGACTACAGAGCAGGAGTCATTACAACCCCATAAATTCAATAAACCTCACGGAATTGCACTGTAAATCTTATGACAAACAGCGCATAATAATGCTGGACCAACCTGGTGGTAGATGCATTGCCCAGCCTGTTTGCAGTGGAGCATGTAACACATGATTCTCATATTCTGAAAACAAAATCAGATCTCTGGAAATACCTCTATTCTTCCAGTTGGAATCGTCCGTTGGACAGTGGAGGTGATGTCGCGGTAACGGACTCCAGGTGACATCGATGTGGTGTGTTGGTCCACTGGCGGATTCTGGATGGCATCTGGACATCGTTGAAACTTGACTGGTCACAGACTTTAGCGGTCACGCGAACGTTAGGCGTCAACAGAGTAGGCCGACTTCTGTGGCGCTAGAAATGAAGAAGATCAATATCAGTCATTTTTAGGTTTCTGTATCATTAGTCATTACCTCTGTTATCATTACAGCAATTATTTATTTCTCGCATTTGCTAGAGAGCCCCTTCAAGCTTTCTACTCAGAGATGCCACAGAGTGAACACTGTGCACATCAGAGTTTCACATCGAAGCACATGAGCAATTGCGATTGAAGGACTTGCTCAAGGTCCCCACGTGGCGACTTGAGGTGGATTCGAACCTGGAACCTCCAACTCCAAAGCACTGAACCCATCACTCACCACCACACCCAACATAAAATAACACCTTAGAAAAGCTCCATCAAAGGAAAGAGTGCATGTATCTAACTTTTCATGAATTAATCAGTAAACAGGTTACAACAATTTAGTCTTTAGAAAATTTGCCGACACTGACAAAGCTATTACCATATGTTTGTACAATGGAGTGCAACCACTTAATAAGGAATTATACATGAACTGACTTACTAACTAAACAACCAACCGATATTATGGTCTTGTTATTTTGGGGGGCTTGCCTGCACTCAAGATATTTTTTTAATTCATGACAAATAGCCTCTAATTTACAAAACTACTGCCTCAATGCTATTTCAGAAAATTAAATGTAAAAAAAATGTATCCATTGCAATGGACACATAAAACTACATAGCACCGCACCAAAAGAGTACTTAGTACTTCTAAACAACTGGTGTGCATTGTGCAAGTCACTGTAGCGTTAAAGTCAGTGTTGACTTACAAACAGACGTTATTCGCATTAGACGCTGAGAAACATTGCAATGTAACCAAACTTCAACGTGTTTCTACAGTAACTGGTCACTAGACTTTAACTAATAGGTTACCAGAAAGATATAGAGGTCACCTTTTAAACGTGATGGTGTAGTGGTGGCGTCGTTGCCTTGGAGCCAGAAGGTTCAAGGTTCGAATCCACCGTCAAGCCACCGCGTATGGACCGTGGGCAAGTTCTTCACTCGCAATTGCTCAGCAATTAGGTGTGAAACTCGACGTTTCGACCTTTTTGGGTCTTTATCAGGAGCTAATTGAAAAAAATTAAATTAATGGTTGTTCAGATGAATGTGCATCAGCTTAATACAAAAACTAATTATAATTTTAAGTTACTATCTAGAGTATCCTCTAGCAAATGAATTTAAGGAGCCTTCAATTACACTAGTTAATACAGTAGAAAGAAACACCAATTACATTAAAAACACATTATAAAAGCATGCAATTCACAAGAATTGTGAACTCTGAGGTGCATCTTGAAATGGATTCTGCGCTGCTGATTAGTAAAGTATTAATATTATCATTATTATTCATTTATTTATTGCATTCGGGAGCGCCTCTGAGTAAAGAGAGCTTGAAGGGGCGCTATAGCAAGTGCACATACAAATAACAAACATGGAACTTGCATGGCTATGGTGAACTTCCATATCCTTTAGCAGTTTAGTTGACCTAAACCAACACAACTTAGTAGACTTGTAAATGGCAAATACAGTGTACTAAAGCTCTTAATACACCTCCATACCTTTGACCATTACTAACTTCTTGCATTCCTACTCGTTGTCTGCAATCATACAGTGTGGGTCTTTTGGCTGAGCTCTGAACCACAGGAAATGGAATCAACTGCCATGCTCTCTTCGTAGCTCAAACTCACTTAGAACTCGCCCTCAAAATTCGGATTTCAAGCGCTTGGATATCTAACTACAGCTCCTCCTGGCGACTGACTTATACACACCTCAGATTCACAGTTTGGTGTGACCATGCATGACTACACGCATTCGATTAGAAACATTAAAAACTAATCATAAATCAATTCTATAAAAATAATAATGACGATAATAACAATAATTATGACAGCTCCTCATTTACCATTCGTTAGGTTCTTCTCTTCATCGTATTCTTTATTCTTTGTCATTGCGGTAGTCTCATCTAGGATCAAGTGACATCGATGACGACGCTGACATTCATTGGTTGATTCAATCGAGGACCTAGTTTTAAATATGAAACCAACAGTGTCAAAGAAACATAAATTGGCTAAACCCAAATTTACAGAATATACAAATTATACATATATACAGGACCATGCCTCAAATGAAGAAACAGGTTGAGAAAACAGCTCAAATTGCAACACATGTAAAGTAAGAGAGCTCAAATTGCAACCCATGTAAAGTAAAAGAGCTCAGGTGGTCACAAGTGTAAAGCAAGAGATCTCATACCAACACAGAACATGGAATACATGCTACCGAGGTGACCATGACATTGCAGTAACTGTGCAAGTCCTACACTCATTATTCAGTTGTGCATGAATTTCTCAGAGAAAGGAGTCTCAGTAATCTATCGTTTTAGCTTTCTAAATAATTCACCATTGCACGCGTTTAGCGTTAGTCGAAGACAAGTTGGATTGACGAAAAGAATTCTTGCTATAAAAATTAAAATAGACATCAGATTGATGAAAAGT
This sequence comes from Lumbricus rubellus, assembly GCA_945859605.1. Lineage (NCBI taxonomy): Eukaryota > Metazoa > Annelida > Clitellata > Crassiclitellata > Lumbricidae > Lumbricus > Lumbricus rubellus. The sequence continues at coordinate 21,440,404 of OX243821.1, read as the reverse complement.
AATAATGCCGCATGGGCCAATAATTTAGAACGCTAAAATTACTGATTGACTTTAGCTCAACTCTAATTAGCTAGCTATCTGGATTTCGGCCGCTGTCCATAAAACTGAAATCGGGAAATCAGGCTTTTGCGCACTTAGAGACTTTTCGGGAATTCGTTTCTGGGAGTCGAGCTAACCCTATTCCGTTCCACTGCTAAACTTGCAAACGACTTCGCTGCTGATGACTTCGGAATAACCGACTTCAGAAAAAGTTAAAACGCAGCTCAGAAATTTTTTAAGAAATAAAACTATGAGCAACACGCGTTACCTGCCGATCTATCTTCTTCGGAAGCTCGACGTAAAAGGAAGATTTCGCGCTGACGATCCATGCTGCGAAAAGCTAATATCAGATGTCGCCACGCTGCTTTTAAGTAAGTAAATAAGTAAGTACGTTCTTTATTAATTCAACCGCCTGGTTTACATGAAATTAAGCTTTTGTTTGTGTGTGCACTTGTTCATTCATGCATTCATTTCAAGAATTTATATAGCGTCCCTTAGAGAAATCCACTCACAAGCGCTCCCAGTCCAACCACGGTGAGTGATATAGCGCCTCTTCAAGCTCTTCACTCAGAGGCGCACCCGACTACAGAGCGAACACTGCATCGGAGTTTCATGTCGAAATGCTGAGCAATTGCGATTGAAGGAATTGCACAAGGTCCGTACGCGGTGGCTTGATATGGATTTGAACCTGCAACCCTTCGACTGCAAGCCTGTGCAAGGTGACGAACATGCCCACTAGCCTACACCACCGCGCCCACAAGAATCATAAAGCATTCTCATTAAAAACCTTTAGGCCTATCTCTTTAAGTTGTTTGCCCCTGGGATGCGGTAGTGCATTGCATTGGATAACACGCTGGCGTAGACAGCGAGAGGTGACGAGTTCGTGCCCTGTAGCCTAGGGCGGACGACATGCCTTGTAGGCTGCTAGACTATAATAATTGCAGGCTGTCTGTTCTGTTAGTAAATAATTCAGATTTACATGTATGCATTCTGTGAGCTGAGTTTCTATAATCTCAGATTTATACTCTTTTTCTCGTAAAAAAATTGATGACCCTGTTTTTGTTGTCCGGCCGAAATCTCTTCTCCAGTGTATGCAGTGTGTGTCTTTGTGACGTGTCCATGCCCTGACACTCAACAATTGGGGGGGGGGGGGGGGGGGAATGCATGGGCCGTCCCCAACACATTCATTGGGTGGCCGTCCCATCTGTCCCCCCCCCCATAAGTCTCCGCCCATGACTGAATACAGTGTAACTGTTGCAGTGCGATCGGTTTGTTAAATAAACGAAGTTATTGTTAATATTATTATGGGTCCCACACATAGGTGCAATCACGTCCTAAAAGTTAGGGGGACCATAATGAATCGCGTCCTAAAAGTTGTGGGACCACAATAATAAAGTTAGGGGACAACTCAAAAGTTGGGGGACGCGTCCCGTGGTTGCGCCTATGGTCCCACATATAATATTAATGTGTCCATGATTACAATGCTTCAGACATAACGTTCAAAAGGGTTTAATGAAAATGACGAGCAAGCCTTTCTCTCTTTCACCTTTTCACGCTGCTTGCATGCATTGATTGAAAGCTTGTTGAAACCTACTGCGGGTGGACCACGTCCTATGCAACTTTCAAGGAAAGTATAGGAAAGAGGCATGGCCGGAATTGTGTCTTCATGGATCCGCTCCTGAATTGCGGTGAAAATATGCCTATTAAGACGACAAAAACAACAGCAAATTAATGACTTAGACCTATTTCAAATTTTAATTAACATTGCAATGTTGAATCTAGCCCCTAATGAAGGCCTTTTTTATATCGTAAATTCGTAATATTTCTTAATAGGAATTAGGAAACTTAATTCAGATTTAATGTAAGAATATCAACAGGAATTAATTGCTCTACATTATGACTCGCATATGGGCCTATAATTTTATTATTACGTCCATGTTTACAGGGAGCTCTTGCAGTGCTTCAGACGAGGTTGAATGAATACGGCGATCTATTGTAGATATTGATCGTTGCGCTTCCCCCTCGGTGTTCGTCCGTATAAAAGTTGCACGGTAACAGGAATTATCCAGTCTTCAGTAACAGGTTCCCTCGGTTTTTTTACACCATCGTTTGCACCATTCTTGGCGCCTGCCTTGGAATTCTAAATTATACAAAACGCAAGAACATAATGAATATGAATGTGGTTGAGACTAAACGACACCTCCCAAACTGTTCTCAATTTTACAATCTGTTTAAGACTGGTTTTTGCATGATCTCGACCGGGAGCGCCTCTGAGTAGGTACCTTGAAGGGGCGCTACATAAATTCTGATTGATTGATTGATTAATTGATTGATTGAAACTGCAACAGCTCTATGCAACGTTAGGGTGAGGGGAGGGGAGGAGAGGAGAGGCGACGTGGAAGGGGAGGGGTAGGGGAGGTAGGGGAACACTGGAAAATCTTAGCATGATTAATCATCATACAAAAGATACATGTATAAAAAAAAATTGTATATATGAAAATCAGTAAGTCGTTAGGCTTACTTTTTATTGAACCACGTTGCATTAAGTGGAGTGATCTTAGTAGCCCTACCGGTTTAGCATGCAGACTCGATGCTGTCGTCATCATCCAATCTCCACCGCTGAGAAGGAGGAAGAGGAGAGCAACAGATGCATGGAAGACGATTCCCTTCATTTCTCTACAAAAACAAATACACCGTGGTTCAATAAAAAGTAAGCCAAATTGTTTTGCATATATATCTAATGTCTGATGACATATCAAGCTAAAATTTTCCAAATATTTAGAGAAGTGGACCAAGAATATGATTCCAAAATTTCATGAGATAAAATTGAACGGATAAAAAGATATGAATATTTAAACTTCATATACTGAGATTTCAGGTTACAAGCAATTTTCTGTCAGATTCAATAAAAAGTAAGCCAAACTGTTTTTCTTACATCTCTGATGTCTGATGAGTAAACGCACTTAAGTCCAGGGGCGGCTGCAAGGGGGGCCAATCCGGCCAAGCCCCCATTTAGGAATTCCCATTTATCGTGGACGGTGGCCCCCCCCCCCCCATTCGGTTTGAACCAAAAAGGACATCAGTTTCTTAGTGTGTGTATTTTCTGACTTTTCGATCCGATGACTAAAACAAAGTCGTCAGATTTTTTTCTGCCCAGGATCTAAATATTTTTCCCCGGACCCAAGGCAAACATTTTGACCCCTTGGATTTTTTCCGCCCCTGCTTAAGTCCATAAAAAAAGAAACGGTCTTAGCAAAATATCATTTAGCCTTCACGTAAATTAAACAGAGAAGGAGTCATAAAAATCCCAAAATAATGACAAAAGTAAACAACACTAACACTACTAGTAGTAGCAGTAGCAGTAGCAGTAGCAGTAGTAGCAGCAGCAGCAGCGGTAGCGGTAGCAGTAGTCGCAGTAGTAGTGGTAGTAGTAGTTGCAGTAGCAGTCAAGGGCGGATCCAGGGGGGCCAATCCGGCCATGGCCCCCCCCTTTTAGAAATGCCATGTATCGTGGCCCCCCATTTGGTTTCAGTGGCGGATGAAATGGTATGATTTTCCCGAAAATTTGGCTAGATGACTAAAAAAAAAGGTCGTCAACTTTTTTGGCGGATGAAATGGTATGATTTTCCAGAAAATTTTGCCGGATGACTAAAAAAAAAGGTCAACTTTTTTGGCGGATGCGATTTTTTTTCTTCCAGAGCCAAGGTGTCAAGAAATTTTTGGCCCCCCCGTCCAAAGTTTCTGTATCCGCCCTTGGTAGCAGTAGCAATAATGGTAGTAGTGGCGGTGGTGGTAGTAGTAGCAGTAGTAGTAGCAGTAGTAGTAGGCCTAGTAGTAGTAACAGTAGCATGATCAACAATTATAGTTATCTATCTATCTAGGCCTATCTATCTATGTAATTATATAGCGCCCCTTCAAGGGATCTACTCAGAGGCGTTCCCGACCCAGGCCCGGTCAAAAAGAAAAGTCTTAAGCAATCTATAGAATGTGCCAGTTATAGTCGTTTCTTAGAAGAAATCTCACAGACCTTCGTGTCTTGTGCTTCTGCTGCTTCTATCTTCTGATGTTGTCTGACTTCAATGCTGTTCATCCAAACTGCGTTTACGGCCACTTGTTATAATTTTTATATCCATTTTTCTGCCATGTATCACCACACGAAGATGAAACGTGGGTTAAAAATAACCTACGTTTAATAGATCCATTGAAGATATAAGATAATTCTGAACAACTGAGTACAGCAAAGAAATAAATAAAGACTGAAATAGAAACATGCAATTAATTCAGAAAAAATCTCTATGATAACTTTCAAGTTCAGTTAAGTGCAGCGATAATCCGAACAACCCGACAGAAGAGAGTTAAGTACAGTCGAGTGTAAAGGTATATTCCGAAGAATGCATCAATCAATCTTTGACTTCTGTTATCTAAGATGCTTCCTGATAATTATAATATTGCACTCTTGCAAAGAGTCAGGGCCTAAAGTGTGGCAGGACGGTCATGGACGGCGTCCTGACACTTCTTTTCAAATCTCTATGCGGTCCTGCCACTTAATTGGCCAGCACACCTGAAAATGTAAGGGGCGTCCTGGCACATCTTTTGGAAAGATAAGGAGCGTCCAGGCACTTCTTTTCCGCACCTTAAGCACTGCAAAGAGTTTCAGAGGGATATGCAGTTAGCTTCGAAGTTCTAACCATTGATACAATTAATTCATTCGGGTGAATTTGTACAGCGCCACCTTAAAGCAGCCTACACACAGTGAGTCATAACTATTATTGTTATCCTGAGAAAGACTTAAGCGCTTTATAAAACTCAGTTGGTTTGATCGGATGTAATGAACGTCACTAAAAAGAAAGGTCACTCCGGATAGAGAGACCTGCAGACTGCAGTCCAACACAGTGTGCCTTTTCTCTTGGGGTTGAACGCACTGGTGGCGCTTCTGAAAGGCTCTTGCTGAGACTGAGAGAAGCGCTTTACAAATTGTCAGACACAATACAATACATCTCAATAACGGACCGGTGCATACCTGCAGCTGGCAGCTGCAGAACATGTTGGCCTATATATAGGCTCTGCATGTTCAATGCTGCTGCAGAAATTTTCAAGGTAAATCAAACCGTGAATTCCGTGATTTTTCAATGATGGAATTTCCCCAAATGCCACAAATTCCCGCTATTTTCGGGCGAATTTCGGCTCGTGAATTTGCTGCGATTTTTGCCATTATTTGCAAAGTGCTACCGTGAATTCAGAACTTTGTCCCCGAATTCCTGCTATCAATGTAGAAATGGAGGTTGTGAGCTAGTATCTAACTCGAATCTGGCAATTTGGAACTGCATGTGGGGCGCGGTGGTGTAGTGGTAGCGTCGCTGCCTTGGAGCCGGAAGGTTCGAGGTTCGAATCCATCTCGCCGCGTAAGGACCTTGGGCAAGTCTTTCACTTATACAATTGCTCAGCGCTTCGGCGTGAAACTCCGATGCAGTGTCCGCTCTGCATCGGGAGCGCCTCTGAGTAGAGAGAGCTTGAAGGGGCGCTATAACAAGTGCACATACAAGCATGGGAGATAATGTGGTGTGAACTTCAAGTATGTTTTTTTCCCGGTCCTACTTGCCCGAAAAACAGACTTGCCCGAAGTGGGGGCATTTTCTTCCTCCCTTCGTCCCTCCCTCCGTCCCTCCCTCCGTCCCTCCCTCCGTCCCTCCCTTCCCTCCGTCCGTCCGTCCCTCCCTCACTCCCTCCCTCACTCCCTATCTGTCTGCCTGTCTGTTTCTCTCTCTGTCTCTCTTTGTCTCTTTGTCTATCCCTGTCTTTGTCTCTCTCTATCTGTCTCCCTCCCTCTCTCCATCTCTATGTCTCTGTCTCCCTCCCTCCCTCCTTCCCTCCCTTCCTTCCTCGCTCCGTCTATCGCTCCCTTTCCCTCTCCCTCTCCTTCTCCGTCTCCGTCTCACTCTCCCTTAGATATCGAGGTAAAAGTCGAAGATGAGACAGATTTGCGAATAGCCTTGAGCCCTTGAGACGCCTTAGGGGCCGTCCATAAAGTACGTCACGCTCCAGGGGGGAGAGGTGTAAGAAAGTGTGACAGTTTGTGACAGGGGGAGGGGGTCAGGCCATGTGTGACGTCACACATTTATTTTTTTTAATGATGTGTTTTATATAATTGTCTATAGTCTAATGTTTGCAATTTTTGCTTTCAATTTCAATCTACATCGAGTTACTGCTTCAGTGAATAACTGTGACAACAGTACTGTTGACAATTAACTAATTCTACTATTAAAGTCATTTTAATTATGTGATAGTTCTTTTACGTGGAAACTTTACAGTTTAATAGTGAAGTGTGTTTTAGATTAAATTTGAACAAGGTGTTAATTAAATTTCTTTCGAAAGTATGACGTACTTTAGGGGGGGGGGGGGTCTGAGAAAGTGTGACGTACTTTGGGGTTCCGAGAAAGTGTGACAGTTTGTGACAGGGGGAGGGGGTTAAAATGGTCAAAAATAGCGTGACGTACTTTATGGACGGCCCCTTAGCTGGAAGTAGGAAGAGCGAGTAAGCTTGGCAATGTGCAGTGAAGGTAAGAGCGCTATCTAGGATAATACATAGGTGTCGAACATTAGAATTAAGAGAAGCTGAAGTGAGGAAACGTTTGAGACAGTTAGTGCATAGTTAAGTTTTTGAAGCTGCTCAGGACATGGGCGGAGTTTGGTTTCCGTTCTTGCGGGGGAGGCTTATGCCTTCTTGGAAGGGGGGGTAGGGCGGCTAAGCCCGAAAAAATATACCATTTTCATGGTAAAAAAGCTGAATCTGGGCCTTCCTGGAAGGCTTGGCCCCCTAGCCCTTGAAAAACTCCCCCTCCATGACTAGTGTATAAACGAGTTTTTGAAGCTGCTTAGGAGTTTCAAACCAAATCAACTGGGTTTTGGAAGAGTTCAAGGAAAGACGATTAGATGACACCCAAAGATGAAGTTCTTGAGTAAGAACAACAATTCGACTTGCAAGAAGGATTTGAGCAGAAGGGGGTCCATGGACATAGGTTTGGACATCATCAGCGAAAAGGTGGCCAGTTGCAGAATGGCTAGGGAAAAGAGAGGAAATACCAGCCGTGTAAAGGTCTAAAGGATGAATTATTATTATTATTATTATTATTATTATTATTATTATTATTATAAAATTATCCGAAGTAGTTCAATTCACAAAGGTATACAAGACAACGAATAGTGTATATAAAGACTATGGAATCAGTTGTAGTCAATCTGATAGCTGTGGCTGCTTCTCGAATGTGCCCCTGCAAGCAACAGCGTTGAATCGTTGGATGCAAACTGAAATCCGTTGGAACAGATAGCTTGACTCTTTGGGGTCTCCAGTGATTTGAGTCAGGAGACGCCCCAAAACCTTCAGAAGCTTCAATCCGTCGATGTTGATTGGTCCCATGGTCTCGAAAGCCAGTGGAACAAAGAGATAGGTGGCCATAAGATGATTGCATTTATCGACCTTCCTGGTAGCCGCCACTTCCGCTGCCGCACCCGCAGAAACGGATGTCGCCTGGACGTATGATGAAGCTACAGTGTCGATCACCGTGGCGTCCCAGACGAGATTCCGGCCTTTGTACCAAGGTATCAGCGTAAGACCATCAGGGCGTCTGCCGTCAGTTCTAGAAAGACCAGGTGGTTCCTTAACATTTGGGAAACCTGCTCGTGTAAGACTTCGACTAATTAGATCGTTTAATGTGGCATGTCTGGCGATCCGTCCAGGTCCAAGACCACAGGAAAGTCCATGCGCTCCATTCGCTGTCACTCGAGCTCCACATGGGCAAGCATGAGGCTCACAAATGCATGTACCCAGACGGAGACCTACCGCAATTCTGACCGCCTCATCGTCTAGACGTAGTCCACATTATTATTATTATTATTATTATTATTATTATTATTATTATTATTATTATTATTATTATTATTATTATTATTATTATTATTATTATTATTATTATTATTATTATTACTATTATTATTATTATAATAATAATAATAATAATAATAATAATAATTATTATTATTATTATTATTATTATTATTATTATTATTTGTATTATCATCATCATCATCGTTATTATTATCGTCGTCATCATTATCGTCGTTATTATTATCATCGTCATTATTATCATTGTTATTATTATCGTTACCAAATCCTCGTCGTCGTCGTCATCATCATCATTATTATAGGTCCCACAGTATTATATGTTACGTTCATGTTTACAGGGGAGCTCACGCAGTGCTTCAGACAAATAATGTTCAACAGTGTTTAATGAAAATGACGACTACATGTAGGTCTATAATAATTGTCGATAATCATTGGAAGTTCAGATTCCAGTTCGGTGTTCGTCAGTATAGAAGTGGCACTCTAACAGGAATTATCCAGTCATCATTAACAGGTTCTTTCGGCTTCTTAGCACCATCGTTTGCACCATTCTTGGTGTCTGCCTTAGAGTTCTAAATTACACAAAATACAATAACAGAATTATCAGGAAAGTGCAAGGTTAAACCAGTGTATGTGTATGTGTATGTGTATGTGTATGTGTATGTGTGTATATGTGTATATGTGTATATGTGTATATGTGTATATGTGTATATGTGTATATGTGTATATGTGTATATATGTGTATATGTGTATACACTGTGCCCCATAAAAAACACACCAAAACACTTTTCCAAAAATCTTCTATAAAACTAAGCCAATTGTAATAAAAGTTTGTACGTTGTTTCTCAGATAATTTTGCCACAAAATACTCTACAATTTACTTACTCACAGAAGTGGTTGCTGTTGGAGGCAGTGACGCAGACTAGGCGTGTTTGGAAACATTTAAACAGAGATTAGTAGGCTAACTTATAGGACAGCGCCCCAGCACATCGCGCAAAGGACACCATTGCGTTGCTGCGACGTGAAACACCAAGCTTCATTGGACCGGAACTCTGGCCAGCAAACTCACCAGACCTCAATTCCGTTGACTACAGAATTTGGGGTCTAATACAGAAACGCGTCTACCAGACAGCAATACGGGACATCAACGAGTTGAAGGAGCGCCTCATCGTTGTGTGGGCACAGTTGAAGCAGAGTGTCATTGACATAGCTATTGAACAGTGGCGGCCAAGGCTGAGAGCCTGCGTTCATGCGAAGGGACATCACTTCGAACATCTTCTTAAATGAAACATTACTTTTTCTTATTTAACATTAGACTTACATGCGTTTCATGACAAAGTTTTTTGGTGTGTTTTTTTATGGGGCACAGTGTATGTGCACACACGCACACACACACACACACACACACACACACACACACACACACACACACACATACATACATTTGTATGCACGCACGCACGCAGGCACATACATGTACAATTGTACATACATACATACATACATACATACATACATACATACATACATACATACATACATACATACATACATGTGTGTGTGTGTGTATGTGTGTATGTATGTATGTATGTATGTACGTATGTACGTACATACGTACGTACGTACGTATGTATGTATGTATGTATGCATGCATTTATGGGGCTTAAAGTATGCCTGGACGGTGATGGACGGGGTCCATGCACTTATTTTCAAATCTGAACGCCGTCCTGCCACTTAGGCTATTAATTTTTGCCAGCACAACTTGGAAAGGTAAGGGGCGTCCAATGCCGTCCATGCACCTGTATTTCTACACTTTCTACAAGCTCCGCAGGACATGGAATGTTATAGCTCTATAAAGTGAGGTTAGTAGGCCTACCGGTTTAGCTGCTTCTTTAGAAGGGTAACCCGATGCCGTCATCATCGTCCAATCTCCACTGAGAAGGAGGAAAAGGAGAGCAAGCGATGCATAGAAGACGATTCCCTTCATTTCTCTACAAAAACAATTTCGACAGAAATGACAGAGACACGCACTTAAGTCATTAGAAGAGAAACAGGGTCTTCACGAATATTCATAGGCATGTAAGTTAGGCGAAGATGGAATAACAACCGAGACAATAACAGCAACACTAATGGTAATAATTGTGGTTGCTGTTGCTCTAGTGGTGGTGGTGGTGGTGGTGGTGGTGGTGGTGGGCAGGGGTTATTTTAACGTGCAGCTGGACACAAAGTGTGTAGTTGGAAAAGAAATTTGTGCAGTTGAAAATAAGATTTTGTGCAGTAACCCAGTGTTATAGTGAACGAAGGACTAAAAAAGGGTCATCAGTTTTTTTGGGGCCGGGAAAATTTCAAAATGGTAATATTTTTACAGGATTTCGACGACCAAACATTTGGTCCGGACGACTAAACAGGTCGTTTTGTGCAGTTCTAAAAATTTCTTAGAATAACCCCTGGTGGTGGGAGTGGTATTGGCAGGGCCGTTTTAAGGAATTTTGGGGCCCTAGGCACAAACACTAATCCTAGACGTAACTATGAGTCTCATCTAGTTCCCCCTCTCTGGGGGATAAAGGTTTGTGGGGGACGGGGAACAAGTATAGGCCTATGCCGGTCGATCGCTGAGACGCGTAGTGTCGAGTGGGGGGGGGGGCAAGGGGAGGGAATGTGTCCCTTGCCACCGGCAAATTTTGAATTTTTACATTACAATGGCAGCATTTTAAGCTGTCATTTTACAAAATTTCTCAACAATTGCAGTGCTGAACTGAATAGTCTGATTAGAGCTCGAGTATTACACTAATGTAAACGGCAACTAAAAACTATTAGCCTTATTAGGCCTATTATTATTTGATCAAATATCTGGGTAGTCACTTCTAGGTGGAGCTCCCCATGAAGATGCCTAGATTAAACACTGAACGAAATCCGATTTCCGCCTCAATCTCTAAGTCTCAGATATAGAGTATTGCATTCATGCCTTCTATGTGCATGTGTGTCAGTTTTTGTTACATTTATTAATAATATACTGCTGAGTCGCTGACACAGCTAGCATAGCAATATTTATACTAAAAGTGTAAAAAATGTTAGTCAAACATACATCAAAGTTCG
>OX243821.1:21389372-21424372 GCA_945859605.1 Lumbricus rubellus | reverse complement strand
AACAACTAATAGCCGCGAGTAAACGTGCTTCGCTGCAGACTTTTCAGAAATGGACAATAAAGGTTGGGTGTGTGGAATGGGGTGGAGTGGGGTGGGATGGGTGGAGTGGGGTAAGCGGGTGGGGTGGGAGCGGGCGGTTGAGGAGCCAGCAGTGAGGGTGTTTGTTCGCATGTGCACTTGTTATAGCGCCCCTTCAAGCTCGCTCTCTCTGCTCAAAGGCGCTTCCGAATGCAGGGCGGACACTGCATCGGAGTTTCACGCCGAAGCGCTGAGCAATTGTGAGTGAAGGACTTGCCCAAGGTCCTTACGCGGCGAGGTGGATTCGAACCTCGAACTTTCCGGCTCCAAGGCAACGACGCCACCAGTACACCACCGCGCCCCACAATGATAGTGATAGTGACAGTGATAGCAACGAACTTCTAATGTTACTGCGAAACACTGTCAGCTTGTTTTCGTCGCTCCTATATAACAGAATATTTATTTTGTGCAGTGCTCTGGTACTACGTACTGCATCCGCGCCTGGACCTATATAGCCTACACTAATTCCAAATGACTGGCCCTCGGTATTAAGCAGCACCAGTAGGCTCATCATCGTCATTGTCATCAATTATCATCGTCGTCGTCTTCATCATGCACTACAAAATTCAGAAGTTTGCCTTAACCTATAGGACCACTATTGCTCAAATACGATCTTGTACCATCATTGGGCTATCCTTGTGGAATTCTTTTCCCTCCACTCTGCGTGGAACTCTACTTTCAGGATCACTATCTACATAATATTATCTCTCTCTTTTCTTAAGACCTATTTTTTCTAGAGGTTATCGCACTGGGAGCGCTACTGAAAGGCATCGGCTGTGAGCGGCGCTATAGAAATTACTAATTACATCAACAGTGACATGAATAATCTATAGAAATCGGCCCAATCGGGTTTTCCTAGAATCCCTAGGGCCTAGTGGAAAGAAATGGGAAACTTCAGATATCATAGCCCTACCTTGGGAACACGAACTATAGAGAGAGCTGCCGTCTTTGTGATCAGTATATCTCCCGCCAAGAGCAGACCAATCAGAGTGGAGACAACGAAAAACATGGATCCCTTCATTGCTAATATAAAAAAAACACATAAAAAGTAGAACACATAAAAAGTGTCATAACTAGGTCAAAACGTTTAGGATTTGTGTGAAATTTTAAACACAGTAACAGTGGCCATATTATTTACAAGAGATCTTAAAACCGATTAGAGATATCCGGCCGTGAGTTTGTCAAATTTATGAGCGTTTGAGATGCAGCACCAAACAATTTAACTTTTCAACATGGAAAACCTGAATGGAAGTTAAATTCAGCTTCAGATTATGCTCAAAATGTTCTCCTTGTTCACGTACGTACGTACACATACATACATACGTACGTACATACATTATATATGCATACATACATACATACATACATACATACATACATACATACATACATACATACATACATGCATGCATGCACGCACGCACGCACGCACGCACGCACGCACGCAAGCACACACACACACATACATACATACATACATACATACATACACACATACATACATACATACATACATACATACATACATACATACATACATACATACATACATACATACATACATACATACATACATACATACATACATACATACATACATACATACATACATACATACATACATACATACATACATACATACATACATGCATACATACATTCAAAGCTGTTCAGGGAGAGGAACTTCATGTACTCCGTAACCCCTTCCCACAGCAGTGAGATCCATTGTACAACTCTAGACAAAAGACACAATTTCACCATCCCAATAAAGACTCCATAAACTTTATCCTAAGAATGTGATTTCAAAACATGTACTAACAATCTCAACAATAAGTACTAAGTAGCCATGTACTGTCAATTGACAATGTGTCAATTGATGTAAACCTACAGCGTTCTACCTGTTGTTTTCTGGAATTAAACGAATATACATAAGCCTACTTTCACGTGTAGGGATTTAACGCAGAGATGTACAATGTAGACCTACCATGTAGTCGCAAATGTATGTGCACACTATGCCGCATAAAAATAATAGCTAAGTCACACACCTCGATTCTCATTGCCCACTAGATCTAACTAGTTTAACAGTTTCAAGTCAACTCTAGGCTATAGAACAGCAAAAGACTTGCCAGAGAGATGTAACTTAATTTGAGTTTAGTGTTGAGACCAAGAAATAATATTCTAAAGGCAAAATGAACCCTAACCCTTCCCTAATCCACTCCAGCCCTAACCCTAACCCACACTAACCCTAACCCACCCTAGCAATAACCCTAAACCTAACCCTAACCCTAACCCACCCTAACTCCAACCCTAACCCACCCTAGCCATAACCCTAACCCACCCTAACCCAACCTAACTCTAACCCACCCTAACCCTAACCACCAAGGATAACGAACAAATTAGAGCGAATATTCTGAATAGTGGACCTTCGGAATAGGCCTAGTGGGCCCATAAGCCTCCAAGGCATGACTTTCTCTTAAGGAATTTTTAGCACTGCGCAACCCATTCTTCCCCTTCACATCGCCCCCACCCCATGGTAAATTATTCCCGATCAGATGAGTGAACTTTCGTACTATTTTTTTTACCTCCACACAAGTAGGCTACTTCTACAAATTTTGTACAAATCCATTTCGAACTGCACGTTTTGTGTAGGACTGCACGCTAAAAAAGCCCTGCCTCAATATGTTAATCGTTTGTACGATGTTACCACCGAAGGAAAAAATACCTGGATGTCAGTTCGTCCAATTCGTTTTTCTGTTCAGAGCGTAATGAGTGTAGGTCTACGTAGCAGTCGTTAAATAGCCTATATAATTCAGCCAAGCCTCTTGGGATAATATACAAAGTCAAAATTGAACAACAAGTAATTTGTCATTAGGCTACTTGATTCGTTCCTTTAGACACGCTCGAGTCTGTCACGCCATAATGAATTAAACTGCACTTTCTCAGACATTATTATTTATTGCAGTCATTTGTTCACGTCTTAATTAATTATTCTTGCTTTTATCATGGCCGTAATGACGAGACGTTTCTGTATAAACTCATGACTGACTCATCCTTTAACTTGCTTAGTGCTTAAATGCATCATAGCCTGAGTAATTTAGGTCATCACTCATATAATTTATCCAGACACATTGAAATTGACGCATCATCATCATCATCATCATTGTCGTCGTCGTCATCATCATCATCATCATCATCACCACCACCACCACATCATCATCGTCATCATGATCATCACATCATCACCCCCACCACCATCATCATCATCATCATCATCATCATCATCATCATCATCACCACCACCACATCATCATCGTCATCATGATCATCACATCATCACCCCCACCCCACCACCATCACCACCTCACCAAAACTATCTTGCAAACGAACTTACTATGGTTAGACCTAACATTACCAAAACCAGATCTTACTTTTGTGATAGTGGCAGGAGCAATGAGAAATTTGATCCAATTACATAAGTTGCTCATTGCGGTGAAGACATGAAATGAATGAGGATTTTCGATTGATGGTTTGCCGAAAAGTGAGGAGACACGCTAGGCTATGGGATCTAATAACAATTCAAATGATTGTTAAACTTTAAAGTTTTAAACGTAATATTATAGGCGACACTGTGAATGTGCGGAATAGGCTACTTAATTGTTCTACCGATGTAGCTAACACTGACCCAGTACAGTAACCAATCAACCAAGGAAGAAGATCATAACCTACATGTAGCCTACCTGCATAGGCGTAGGGGACATTTCAGGAGTGTGAACTTTTGCCCGAAAAATCTGAAGACCTTTTTTAGTCGTCCGGTCGAAATTGCCCGAAAATTTTAGACAGATTTAAAAAAAATTCCTGGTCTGCTTGCCCGAAAACCAGACTTGCCCGAAATTGGGGGAGGGCATTTGCCCTCTCTGGACCCCCGTCTCCTACGCCTATGCCTACCTGTACTCAAATGTCAATTCTTCCGATTCTTGCGGTCGTCAAAGCATTGACGTTGCATATAGCCGTGACGCACTATTTATGCCGTAGTAAGAAAAATCCAATTGGAGATTTTAAAATTCAACAACAAATCAATAGGAGTAGGCCAGTGCTTTTTAAAATAGTTCTCTCAAGTTCAAAATGGTTTTAGAAAGATTTTCATTAGCATATTATCAATTTTACTATTGTTATGCTACCCATTTAAGGTCGTTATAAGCTTAATTCAGTATTGCAACATCGTTACCATAAACTCAATGGCCTCACATTAAATTTCACTTTGCAGATGCGCCTTATAATTATGCGTGCACTTGACAACAGTAGGCCTACTTTCAGAAAATCATATCAGTAGGCGTAGTCTTGAGTTAGGCTAACTTGGGTGAACATGTTCAACGCACGTAAAATTAAATTCCTCTTTCAAACAATTTCACACTTCACTAGATTGAAAGCACGCAGTGGACATAAGGAATTGCAAGCCATATATTAAAAAAAATACAGGGCACTGATAATATTCTCACTTATATTTTACATTAAAAAGATCTCTTTTATAATGACCTACGCATGGGTGCCAGCACACAGGGGCAAGAGGGGGCACTTGCCCCTCTGGAAAATTGGCACCTATTTTCTAACTATAGGCCCTAGAGGGTCTAGGCTACTACATAGGCTACAGGTTTTAAACAAATTCGTCGTATTACATAATTATTTATACTAATGATAGACAAAGTGAAACTAAGAAATCTACGTTTAGAAACCTCCATAAAATAAACATGCTTTTAAAATCTAGTTAAAGTGACTTTAATTGTTTTAAGTGTCCCACGTAATGTTCAAATTAATTTCCAGGCGACTGGAATTTTGGTACTAGCCAAACTCTAAAATATGTTCTCAAATGTTAAAAATATTCTAAGCGTTCTATAAGCGAAGCAAACAAAATTATCTAGTAGGAATAAACATATCTGTTAGTGTCATTGTTCAAAACGAAGCGTATACATTATGGAAATTAATTTGCAAAAACGAGCACATCCCGAAGTAGCTTTTCAACCTCTCTTCATGAGGGGGATACAATTATATTATGGGATACTCTATTTCGTGACACCGGCAAAGATTCTTATTTTAAAAATTATGACAAGTTCGGCTGTTCTACGGCGCTACTTAAATAGACCTACAACTATACAAATCGTATAATTCGTCATCATCGTCGTCGTCATCGCCATCATCATCATCATCATCATCATCACCACCACCGCCACCACTACCACTACTGCTACTACCACAACGACAACTACTACCAGTCTACCACCATCATTATCATCAACATCATCATCATCATCATCATCATCATCATCATCATCATCATTATCATCATCAAAATTATCATCAGCATCATCTCCATTATGACCATCTAATCAACATCATCGCCATGATGGTCATTTCAGTCAATGACACATCTAGCGAAATCTTTCGAGAACTCGTAGATTTGTCTCATAAATTCGCCGCATTCCTCCTCGTCCTCAAGATTCGGTAAATCGGTCTCAAGGATCAATTCCTTCTGATCCGTGATCTGTGTGAAAATCCCATCTCCGTCCGGAAGTCTGTATTCCTTTCCTCGGTTGACCTTCACGGTAAAACGATTCAAGAAGTCCTCTCTCAGTCCTGTCGTTCTGTTTCGAAACTGGTAAGTCGTCCGATCCTTGAACCTCATGTATTTGATGCGACTCTTGTAGTTATGTAATGCGATTCCGTCCACAACACCATCGCTGTTTTTATGTAGAAGTTGTGGAGCGTCCTTCAGTAGATCCTGGCAGCCGTTGCGTTCTGCCAGTTCCTTCTCCGTGAAGAACGGTCTGGAGCGCATTTGGATACGGATATCCTTCCGTTGATTGTCTATAAACTGCCTACCAATCCTGCCACGTGTAAGGTTGAAGACATACCATTTAATGTCCTGCAGGCGGAAGCTCGTCAGTTGGAAGTTTTCGTCAAGTGCAATGTCCGCAACGTCTATCGAAGGTCGGTATTCGCGTAGATGTCCCGTTTCAACAAAGTTGTACCGCTTCAGGAAATCATCAAGCCGCTTCAATTTGACGTCGTTTATCGGTATAAAGGTTGAGCGTTTGTTTGGAAAAGGTCTGCCATTACTTTGTGAAGAAACACGCTCAGGAGTAGAGTTGTGTGAACTTGGATGATTCGAGTCTGCCCTACGCTCAGCGCCTTCAGAGACGCCCGCAGACAAATGTTGCGGGATTGGAGAACTCACTAAGCCAACGGACGAATTATGGCTTAACCTTGAACTCTGGCTGTTGTTAGTACCTCCAGTTGCCCCTTTAATTTCAGCCACATGTTCATTGGAATCTCTGCAGACGCTTGGCGGAGTTTCTTGCATCGAAATCTCGAATCTATGTTTATTTACTCTTGGCGTTGAGACGCCACAAGCAGGATCACTGCTAACCTTGTCTTTTAAAAATCTTCCAGGCAGAGTCGTATTGGTGACTGGAGGACAAGGTAAGCCCTGGTGTCTCATGGTAACATTTTCTCGTTCTGGTCTTAGGCCATGTGCTTCAACGTCTTTATCAATTTTCTTCGAGTGGTCACGTGTATCCAGACGCCTAAAATCGGTCGGTGTATGAATTTTGCTTGTGACATGTGCAGCTTTCTCGTATTTCGGTCCTTTGAATAATTCCTCGCTCAACTCTCCCGCCGTGGTCGGTTCTGTTGGATAGTTTATTGTGTAAAGGTTTCCAAAGCTTATGGTCACTCTGATTTTCCCATGAATCTCGGGCTTATAATTCTTCATTATAAACGCTCTCTGCTCCTCAAAGTAGGACATCACTTGACTCAGATTGTACGCATCTGAATAACAAAACGAGTAGACTAACGGTACCTGCTTATAACGCGGTAAGCTATGCCAATTCTGACAGCGTCCATCGTATCGAAATATTCCAACTTTTGCTTCTGGTCCAGCTATACCTTCAAATGTTGTTCTATAGGCCCCAGAAATCGACATGCGATCGCGAGCAAATTTGCCCTCAGTAAAACACACAGCAGTATTAATTATGCCTTGAATTTTAGCGCTCAGACTTTTAATCGCTATGGCGCTTCCCCACGCCTCGATCATGTGACCCGAGGGGAATCTTCTGAACATCTTTCTTCGAATATTGACAACGCTGGCACCAGTTTCCCGTTTCAGAGTCTTTGCCCAGATTGCTTCCTGGTGCCCGAAGAGAGATGTTACTTCATTGGGTAAAACCATAGAGAAGTGGCGATCCTCCATGCAGTTCGGATTGATGAAGTCACCAAGGGTGGCGCAATTGGCCAGAGAATGGTAGGCCTCCATCATCTGTTCGCCTACCTGAACGTACTGTTGATCCTTTAGGTTCAGGAGGAGACATTGTTTGTCGTTTAACAGGCGTGGATCCGGAATTTCTTTAAGGTTTGATCCCCGAGATGTTCCGTAGAAACGAAAGAACCCGAGGAGAGCCCGTCCGCAGAGACAGTCTGAATCTTCTTTGACGCAGAGCCCTTCCTCAGCATCAGTAGCCTCACGGAATTCACCGCTGTTCAAACTCCTGTCTGCGAACGATGAACCAACTTGCAAGTGCGTACATTGAAACAAATTGCACGTCTGAAAGTGATTTTCCATAAGGAGAAGATTCGATCTGCTCAAATCTTCATCCGCGACGAGATTCGCAAGTTGTATTCCGTTCATTACAGCGTGGTAGAACATGATTGTCAGTTCTTCCTCGGTCAGAAGAGAATCGCGAGAACAGCCAGCAATTTTGCAGTTCCCACCCCATTGAAGGACAACTTTCAGTACGGGGATTGTCCATCTATTCAACGTCATGGCGGCGATGATGTATGCAGTCCTACGTAAACATCTCTCGTCAGAATACAAGGTGATCTCCGTAACTGTTCCTGGAATGTTTATGATTTTTACTTTGTTCGCTCGCTTCAATGTATGGCCTTTCAAAAGAGTTCCTCCAACGCGTTTCACAAGTCCCTCAGCAATTTCCATCAAAAATTCGTCGAAATCGGTAGACGATTGATAAAAAGATTTATAAGGCCTATAGACGAGGATATCGAGTGATGTTGGGTCACCAGTGCAAGTAGTGATCGCAGAACCAAAGCCAATCAATTGTGCTCTCTTTTTACCTTCAAGTGAAAGTTGACTATTCCACGAGTGCAACTGTTTCGAAAGCATATGTCCTGGATGTTCAGGACTGCTGGCTCCGTGTTTCTCCCGGCCTTCTACAGCGTTAGTGATTTTCCCGGCAGAAATCTCCAATGAAAGTTTATGAAGAAACGATGTTGGTCTCGCTTCAGTCACGCACAATTCATGCGGAGCTATTCTCGAAAGAACAGTTGTCTTTTCCTGTTTGATCATGCATAACAAATCGCCAAAAATCCAGGGTAGTCCCAGACATTTCCTGTTAGGATCACCGCGACCTATTTCACCGCAACCTTCACTGTTGTTTGTCTGCTCTGGGTTGCATCCTGCCACGACTTGGCTCTCATTGGACTTGCTATTTTCTTGGTCCTGTTCAGGGTTACTGTACGAAACTCTGTAAAGGGCGGACGCTTTTAGGCACAACAGAGCATTGTCATGTACACTGTCTGGTCCTCCAAATTCTTCATAGAACATGTTTCTCATCTTTGTTTTTATTCTATCGATATGTAATTTTATCATTTCTGTAACGGCATAATGGTCACCTTTCAATTGCCCAAATCTTGCCTTCATTTTGTGGGCACCAACGGAAAGTAGTTCAACCTCAGTTTCAATTCCGTACATTGCTTTCAACTCATCTATCTTGCTCTCATAAGTCGCCTTCATCTTCCTTGCTGCGCCTAGATACGCCTCATGTCCAGGAAGTATTAGATCAGGGTCTGGAAGAATCGGTTCCAACTTTCTGAAATCATTAGAAAGTTCAATGGCACGGCACTGGTGGAAGAGTTTTCCTATTACCGTTTCCGAAATGTAGCTTGGTTTGTCGGTTTTCATCATGTAGTCCGGGTAGCTGGCGGGGCGGAGATCTGCAGGTAGCTTCTGTTGTTGACCGGTTTTTGGAAAGTCAACTGCGTCCGAGTGTAGCTCGGCTATTTTGATGCACTGGTCACAGTGAATGCGTTTTGAATCTGCATGAACGAGGTGAGCATTGGCAATCACTCCTAACTGGTCGCTTTTTATGTAGTCACCAATGAAGCGTATCATGTCGGACTCCGTCACGGGTTCAGGCAGATCCTGTTTCGCCTTCGGAGTGAAGTCCATGGGCTGTTTGTTTTCACCCGGAGGTATCAGGGACTCGTCCCAGCACACGAAGTACAGATCTCCATCAAGGTCCGATCCAGACATCTCGTTCGGATGAGGTCTCTGTCCTCTTGCAGGGAACACGATGCAGTCCACCATGTGATGAAGTTCGACTCTGTCCACCGCACGGAACTTCCGCATATCACCCGGATGAAAACAGGGACTCTTTGTAACAACCACACTTCCACCGACGACTGCTTTATCTTGCATTGGTTTATCAATATCCATTGAAAACTGGATGAATACCTCTCCGTATTCCAGGCAGTTGAATTCATCCACTGTTCCCATCATCATTCGACCTTTGTCTTCTGGAATCTCAATGTGCGTTCTCCTAAGCAGATCATTGAAACGTTGCCGGTAGACGTTGGCTAAGACGTCTCGTAGAAAAGGTTCGAGTGTGACCGAGATCCCACTGGCCTTCAGTTCGTCCAGCTTTAGTCCGAGGTGTGCCTAACAGGTAAAAATAATTCTTCGCATACATGCATATTTACATCAAATATTGTGGGGCTCGATAGTGCAGTGGTAGCGCCTGAGGGTTCCTGGTTCGGGGATGCTCAACAGCAGACCTGCATGGGAAGGACTAAGTATCGACTAGTGTTGTTCAGACTGTCTCAAGCAAGGCCGTATTTGGGGCGAGGTGTTTTGGGTGTTTGAACACCCCCCCCCCCCCCCCAAATGAAAAAATGAAAAAGATATTTAGTATTTACTAACCCAAAATGTACAAACTAAGGGAATCTATTTTGAAGCTATTATCTCAATGTGAAATTTTACAATAAATTAGATAGCTACGATGATCTATTCATGATGATGATGTGCAAGCTTATGAATTTCTGAATAATTATTTCAGCTGAGTGTTTACAGTATAGAAGATGTTCTTGAACCAAAAACAAACATTTTCAGACAGTGATGGGAGAGGATTAACCAGATCGAGAAAACATCCTTCTCAAAAAAAGACATTTCTGGCTACGGCCTTTATCGGAAGAAATCACACACACCTTAGCAATGACTTTTGCCGCTGTATCTTCGTCAAACAGAATGTTGGTCATATTTTCAAGCATTCTGTCCTGTAGTCTGAAGAAGGAATCGTCGGGAACACCGAGCCCGGACAGTAATAGCATCGCTTGTCTGTTGAAGCAAAGACGAACTAAAAGCAAGACAGCATACATCTTTCATGAAGGCCGCAAAGATCAAAATCATAGTCGTAATCTCCAACTTTGTAAAGCGCCACTCGAAAGTCAAGCGTAGGGCACCAGCTTATTGAGAATGCATTCCATTAAACAATGCCGACTTCTACTGGCATATACTCGTGACCTGTAACTAATTATGTAAACTAAATGCAAATTTGTATACATGTCATAAGCATCCATTCAAACCTGGTCTGGTCGTCTCCACGACTTCGATGTGGTTGTGATCCGATGGAAACTTTTCCATGCTCTTTCTAATCTGCAGCTTCTCCTCTTCCTCTCCAATATCTGGAGCAACGGCGACGACTCCTTTGCAACCTCCGAAGCGAATCTGGAATGCTGACGGAGTGTAGCCTAGCTTCAAAGTCTTCTTTACCTGTCCAGCAGCATGAATCATCGTCAAGGATCGGTGTTTAAAATCTAGGATAACTGTATTATTCCTTATAGCTATATTTAGAGTGGAAAGCCCGAGGATACTGAGGAAGATGATGGTGGCTAACCAGCAGGAATAAAAGAGGAAACTGAAAAAAACAAGGATAGTTCATATACTGCAGAATAACCGATGTGATCGTCTACCAGGTCCGCGTTAAGGTGGGTAGTAGTCTAGTGCAGCACCCGCGTGCAGTTTTGAGGGCTTGCAGGTTTGAATAATCATGTGCATGGTGGAGCAGTGGCGGTCGTGAAGGGGCTCCGGAAACTAATCACCTCTCCCGGGTCTAGCATTAGCCCCAATGCCTACTTTGTCCATGTCTAAGGCCGGCCCTGTCCGCAGCAATGATTAAAAAAATTGTACTTACTCGGTTCGCAAGCGTCCCTGATATCCTTCCGATGCCATCCGTAAAGCAGAACTCGGTGTCTCCCTTGATATCTTCTATCCTCTCAACGTTCTTCACTTCAACTGTGTTCCTCGTCGAAGTAAAGCACTGTCCAAGACGAGACACATACGTTGCAACGCATCTCTCGTGGGAAACGTCTCCCATCCACGTCCGAATAGAGTCAACGGTGT
Source organism: Lumbricus rubellus (assembly GCA_945859605.1). NCBI lineage: Eukaryota > Metazoa > Annelida > Clitellata > Crassiclitellata > Lumbricidae > Lumbricus > Lumbricus rubellus. Next base: position 21,412,830 of record OX243821.1, on the reverse strand, counting down.
GCTGTCCGTCACTGGCGTACATCCACACAGAGTGCGATCTCAGCTGGCTGTTCGAGCAGCCAAGGAATCGGTAGTGTTGATCTCCGATGTGAAACCCATTGGTGAGAAAGTTGATTACTCGATTGGTGATCCCCTCGATTGGGATGTACCCGGTGAGTCTGGTGAAATCCTCATCCCTGAATGACACTCGAATGAATCTCTCTGCGCCATACTTCCGCAGAACCCGGTTTTCGACAGTCCATTCTTCCCCCATTCCCTTGAGTGTTGTCGGGGTGAGTATGAGACGTCTGATGGCAACGACGTGGGGCACAGGAAGCCCGCCAATGTCGTCATCTTCCAAGTTTTCACCCGCCGATATTCTCCCCCGAATCTTTTCGGACTCTTCCTTAAACGTTCTTTCCAAGTTACAGATACTGCTGTTGTCGAAAACAGCTGTGACCGCTTTTAATGTTGCCTCAAACCAGGGTTCTTGCTGGGCTTTATAGATTGAAGATAGAAATGTTTCCGTGATTTGCTCGGTGACCTTGAAGCCCAGAGATGTGAGGCAGTACCAGGCGTAGGTGTGTCGGAAGAATTTCAATCGCGGCCATGCAAGCGGTGTTGGTATGAGCGGATCAGCAATTTCCACAGCAGGATTTCCATTCACAATTCTGAAACCAAGTTTGGAGAATCTCGACATCACGTCGTTCAATCTTGTCTCGCTTCTTCCCAACTCCAAACGCACGACGTTGCTCGATCCGAAAACATCTGTCTGACAGTCTCCAAAGAGTATCTGGCGATTCCAAATGGACTCTGTCTCTCCAGGTTCTTCCTTGTCTATCACGTCAATTGTGGTTGCTCCTGTATAAAGGAAGGTGCTTTTCTCTTTGAATATTTTAAACGGATTCTTTTGGAACAAGTACACGTGATCTGATGTCTCTGTTGGAGTCACCAGCAGGAATTTATCCAGGTGATCAAAAGACGTTTCCAGCTTCCATTTACCTATTCTGTAGTCTACGTAACTTATAGTTGCGATCTCCAAATCGTACTCAAAACAAATGGAGATCTTCTTCCATTCAGGGCATGGAGCACCAGAGCTCCAGTGACGGCAGTACTTTCCGGGTGATGGGAAGCTTCCCAATGACATGGACGTCACTTCCACCTTGTGCTTAGGAGACGAGAGTGCTTCTGCAGACATGGAAGGGGTTTTAATCTCCAACCAAAGATGGCAACGGTCAGTGGGGGTGACGAATTCACACCAACTCCTTTCCAGCTTTTCAAAAATTGTTTTCTTCTTGTTTTCCTGCTCGGAGCTTTCGTCAATGCTCAACGCGTATGCTGTGACCGGACCGGCATTTGAAGTTAAAGATGATTTCTCTGTAAAGCACAAAAATTGGCAATGTCCTTTCATCCTTATCATAATTAAGTCAGTATTGATGGAGCGTCATTCAGTATTTTAATAAACATCGATTTTAACCACTAGTTGCTAGCAGAACAAACAGCCTGCTATACAACTTGATAAAATTTAATAATAACTAATAATTCAATTGAATGGTCTACCTTTTCTCGATTCTTCCACCGAGAAGTGAGACTTGAATTCCGTACGGAACCAGTTGTTGATATCGTCATTCAGGCTTCTCTCTGAGATGTCATTGTGGACGATGACCTCGATTTGACCTCTTGATTGCCGAGACATCTCGTTTCCGCTGTCTTTCATGCCACCATGTGACTGATCCTCAGTCTGCATGACAATCTTTATCTCTTCCTCCACGTTAGAAATATTTAACCCTGGCAGAAGATGAGACAATGTGCAATCGTTAGAATAAACGCCAAATAGCATACAGTATATCTAGTGCATCTTTCTCAAAACCAAGCATTTTCTTTTAACTGGGTCTTTCGCACTGGGAGCGCCTCTGATTCGTGTGCGCTGTGAAAAGTGCCGACTATATAATTTCAGCTGGTCACAGAAATCATTGCTATTCAGCAGGTCAAATAAATAAAATGTAAAGAGGACATTGAAACTCCAACGAATTCATGGCAGGTCATATGAGACAAGTCAAAAGTAAAATAGCCTACGTTAAAATAATGACCGCCCGCAACCTATTGTAACGCGACCACTGTGTGAGAGGCGAATTAAATCGGGCCTACATTAATTTTATGGATGGTTCGATTCAATTCAGGTCAAAGTCTTTAAAGTATTAGAATTGTAGAACGATTGTTTAAAACTCGGTCTAGAGTATAATGGTCCACGGAGTCGGCGTGTGTAAAGAAGACTTAGGCCTAACTAATGGCCCACGAAAGACTGGGGGTTGAAACCCCAACTGCGACAATTCACACCCTGAATCTTTACTGACCACAAAGGTTGCGGGTTCGAATCGACCTCAAGCCGCCACGTAGGGACCTTGAGCAAGTCCTTCACTTGCAATGTTATTGTTCATGCGCTTCGGCGTGAAAGTCCGATTCAGCACGTGTCCGCGCTGTAGTTCGGAGCGCCTCTAAGCAGCTATCGTGAAGGGGTTGCTATAAGAATTGCTCGTAAACACATAGGCTTAAAATAGGAATTTTCCAGAAAACGAAACCGAAATCACAGACAATTTATGCCTACCATCACAGCCAGCGGTAGACGAAGATCAGTTTCCAACTTACTTGCAAGCCTATAGTATAATAATCTTCCTAATCGACCATCACGACGTCTTACCTGACCCTAACCGACCCTCACGACGACTAACCTGACCCTCACCGACTATCACGACGCCTAACCTGACCCTCACCGACTATCACGACGCCTAACCTTACCCTAACCGACCGTCACGACGCCTGACCTGACCATAACCGACCCTCACGACGCCTAACCTGACCATAACCGACCCTCACGACGCCTAACCTGACCCTAACCAACTATCACGACGCCTAACCTGACCATAACCGACCCTCACGACGCCTAACCTGACCCTCACCGACTATCACGACGCCTAACCTGACCCTCACCGACTATCACGACGCCTAACCTGACCCTAACCGACCGTCACGACGCCTGACCTGACCATAACCGACCCTCACGACGCCTAACCTGACCATAACCGACCCTCACGACGCCTAACCTGACCCTTCCGACCCTTCACGACGCCTAACCTGACCCTCACCGACTATCACGACGCCTAACCTTACCCTAACCGACCGTAACGACGCCTGACCTGATCCTAACCGACCCTCACGACGCCTAACCTGACCCAAACCGACCATCACGACGCCTAACCTGACCATAACCGACCCTCACGACGCCTAACCTGACCATAACCGACCTTCACGACGCCTAACCTGACCCTCACCGACTATCACGACGCCTAACCTGACCCTACCGACCCTTCACGACGCCTAACCTGACCCTCACCGACTATCACGACGCCTAACCTGACCCTCACCGACTATCACGACGCCTAACCTTACCCTAACCGACCGTAACGACGCCTGACCTGATCCTAACCGACCCTCACGACGCCTAACCTGACCCAAACCGACCATCACGACGCCTAACCTGACCATAACCGACCCTCACGACGCCTAACCTGACCATAACCGACCCTCACGACGCCTAGCCTGATCCTAACCGACTATCACGACGCCTAACCTGACCATAACCGACCCTCACGACGCCTAACCTGACCCTCACCGACTATCACGACGCCTAACCTGACCCTACCGACCCTTCACGACGCCTAACCTGACCCTCACCGACTATCACGACGCCTAAACTGACCCTAACCGACCGTCACGACGCCTGACCTGACCCTAACAGGCCTAACTGACCCTCACGACGCCTAACCTGACCCAAACCGACCATCACGACGCCTAACCTGACCATAACCGACCCTTACGACGCCTAACCTGACCATAACCGACCCTCACGACGCCTAAACTGACCCTAACCGACTATCACGACGCCTAACCTGAACCTAACCGACTCTTCACAACGCCTAAACCTAACCTGACCGACACTATAGGCCTAATTATGTATGTTCAACTTACTTGTACCGATTGGTTTCAGCTCAACTCCACGGTATGATAACAACGACGATAAGTGTTGCCCTCCTCCTTTTTGCACACTTGGGACTGGCACTGGCAGAGTCCAAACAGTGGCAAAGTTATTGCACAGGATATATTTTCACAGGCCTACTCCGATGTAACAACAATTCTCACTGGTGCATGTCTATGATAGCAAACAAACACAATGAAAGATGGCATCATTGGTATAGAGTCTCGCCCACAGACCCTTCTTAAACAGCTGATTCTATATGTCGTGTGCGCATGCGCAGCAAGTCGGTTCGAGCCTACAAGAATTGTAAACACGCAAACGAGTGGCGGATCGAAGTTCACGAAGTTTTAAGTTTTCTGGCCAAAATTATTTTCTTAATACGTCAAGTCGTCAACAATCCAAAGTTTTTAAACCACCTAGGACAATTTAGAACTCTGCAACAACTAAAACTGCTTACCTGCTAGATATGTTAATTGATACAACTTAACAAGACCACTGTCTAGAGTAGTGACCTGACCCATATTGAGTCTCGAACCCGCTAATTCTACTAACCAATCATCATAATCGTGTCAGACGGAGGTGGGCAACTAACCGACTAGATTCTAATCGACTAACTAATCGTTTAGAAAAATTCGAGAACCAATTAGCCCTATGCTATCTCTAATTCTAATTGAATAGGAAGCTACCGATTAGGTAATTCCGATAATATTCTAATCGATTATGCACTAATATGCAGAGAGTTAATTCCGTTGAGCTCATAATTATATTATTCTAACTCCTCAAAGTCCGACGCACACACCTGAACGCAGTGAGCGAGTGAAAGTCATGTAGGGGAATGTCTGTTGAAGCTATGCATTAATGTATTTGCTGTTAGGGCGCCAAACGAGATAGACAGGCTCAGCAGTAACCCCGAAACAGCTCGCTGACATGATCATTATCCAGCAGTCCCTAGCCTGGAGGCTGGGACTCACTTTATTGGAGACGTGCAAGGGTCGAACGTATGGGTGCAGAAAAACTGCAGATACTCTGTTCATAAAGAAACAAGAAAAATAAATCTGATGCTGATCTTCTTTGGTCCATCAAAAATACTTTTTATAGAATCAATTAAGAACTATGTCATATCCATGTTTACCATCTCACATCCGTGGTACAACATTTCTACCATCTATATAACTTCTCTGAACCGTGTGGAAGTCTCACTGGAAATACGCCCTGTCAAATACAGTCCTCAGCTGCTGATTAGGTTATTCAGGAATCATTCGAGCACTTTAAGCAACAAAAACCACAGAGTGCACAGACTTCAGCATTTAACTAGAAAGATTATAATTGAATTGAATAATAATTCAACAATGAATTAATCATTTTCTTTGTTAAACACAACATTATATTTACTGTCTCAGAATCGTCGTACTTAAAACCTAAAACTAAACCTCAAAAAACGGATTCAAGATCAGTAACTTAAGCAAATTCTGATCATTAATGTCATCTGAAAATATTAAGAAAATTTTGACCAGCGTGACAAGTAATTCTGAATTTCAATATGAGAATTGTAGAAAAATAACTGGGGGGTCAGATCATGATACATGTAGAGTTAGGGTGTGCAAAGAAAACTGTGGGGTTCAAAGAATGATCCCCAGGCAATAATTATTTTCCCCTGCTGAATTTTACCATCCGTATTTCTATAAGATCTCTATAATATGAGTACAAACACAAATTGGCGACGATAGGCAGTAATGCATTAGGTTGAAACAAAATGAAAAAATTCTGTTCTGAAGCCAGCTGAACAGTAAATGTCTTATCATGATCATTGTTCACAGATCTAGACTCATTGTTCAACATCAAAGATCACTACTCTTACACCAGATAACACCACATAGAAGTCTCGACTAAGGATTTAGTAGCGTGAAAGTCTCAACTCATGAGTTGGTAACTTTAAAGCTTCAACTAAAATAAGCCAGAAGCTTCAAAGTGAGCGAAAACTTCAAAGTCTCGACCCATGAGTCAACAACTTCAAAGTCTCGACTCACGAGTCAACAACTTCAAAGTCTCAACTCGCGAGTCAACAACTTCAAAGTCTCAACTCATGAGTCAGTAACTTTAAAATTTCAACTAATAAGCCAGTAGCTTCAAAGTAGAGCGAGAACTTCAAAGGCACGACTCATGAGTCAAACTGAGCTTCAAACCGAGTCAGTACTTCAAAGACTTGACTCATGAGTCAATAACTTCAAAGTCTCGACTCACGAGTCAACAACTTCAAAGTCTCGCCCAATGACCCAACGAGTCACCATCATCAGCCCAAGCCAACAGCTTCAAAAAGTCTCGACTCGCAACCCAGCGTCCCCCAAAGTCACATCTCACGAGTCAGCAACTCCAAACACGCAAGTCCCGAACAACAAGAACAGATCTAGATAACAGACGACGACGAATCCTTCGTGGTGTACAGCGAGGCCATCGGAAAGCTGCTCTGGTCCTTCGCCGACGGCTGGAGGTACTCGCGGAGCACGATGTTACGGTAGACTCGGTGCGCCATGCTGGAAAAGATGCTGATGAAGGCCGAGCAGATCGCAAGACCGTATGACACGTGTGGATAGTTGATCGTCTGGTTTGGCAGCCAGAATGGATCGTACCAGAACGCAAGTCCAAACATGATCACTGCAACGGACTTCAGGCAGCCTGGAGCACAACAATTAAGGCAAAGTATTAAGTAGTGTATCGTTGCTTTTGTAGGTAGGTAAGTAATTGTGATTATGAATATCAAGGCTAGTGTAGGTAAGAAAGCAAGTAAATGCGATTATGAATATTAAGGCTAGTGTAGGTAAGAAGGTATGTGTAATTGATTAAGGCTTTTGAAGGTAAGTAAGAGTAATTATGAATATTAAGGCTAGCAGTAAGAAGGTATCGGTAAGTGTAATTATGATTAAGGCTTTTGTAGGTACAAAATTAAGTGTGGAGGACAAGAATCAAAGCAAAGCAAGTTGTTATTATTATGTACTCAAGCAACTGGTATTAAAGTAGATAAACTGACAGTTCAGACAAACGCAGAGCAGAAATGGATCATAATTAGGCCAATTTAGCAACCTTTGAAAAATCAACTCCCTTTGTTGCTGCACTTCTTCCCCAAGGTCCACTCTGACTCTTTCTATGCACATCTGAAAACTGTCCTTTTTAGCTGTACTGATGTCAGAAGCGCTTTTGAGAAGTTGCATTGAAGTGGCACTACATAAATGCTTGTAACTAATTAATTATTTATTTTTACCTTAAAGTCATTGCAATTAATTAATGCAGCCCTTATCTTAAAGTTGTCAATAATGATGATGATGATGATGGTTCTCTGCCCAAAGGCAGGTTCATTGGCATTACACCCCTGGAGATGAGATGAGTGAGGTGGTTTCCCATTGCCTTCCCCACAGACAATGATGGGTAAGCAACTTGCCCAAGGTCTCTCCGCGGGAGCTTGCACCCCTGCGTCCCTCACGTGCTAGCCCGAGATATCTAAATCTCTGAATGTCAACTCCCAGCCCGGAGCTTGAACCGCAGTCCATTGCAACCAACAGATGTATGCCGCTCTCGCTTACCGGTGTAGCTAACTAGGCCAGTAATTAATCAATGTAGTTCAATATTTATCTTAAAGTCCATTACTATTCATGAATGTAGTTTATTTATTCGTTTAAGGATTTTCCAGTGAATGAATGAATATTTAGATAATCATTCATTGGAAAATCCTTAACCAGTGAATGAATGAATATTGAGATATTCATTCACTGGAAAATCCTTAACCAGTGAATGAATGAATATTGAGATATTCATTCACTGAAAAATCCTTAACCAGTGAATGAATGAATATATAGATATCCATTCACTGGAAAATCCTTAACCAGTGAATGAATGAATATTCACTGGAAAATCCTTAACCAGTGAATGAATGAATATTGAGATATTCATTCACTGAAAAATCCTTAACCAGTGAATGAATGAATATAATAGATATCCATTCAATTGAAAATCCTTAACCAGTGAATGAATGACTATTTAGATATTGATTCACTGAAAAATCCTTAAACAAGGACAAAACCTGCGTACATGTTACGATCGTAATGATGGTGGCTCCCTGTACGAGGTTGAAGGGAGCGCGTCGTTTTCCGATTCCCGAACTGTCGCTGCTCTTAGTTCTCGTCCAGATCATAAGAAGGAAGATCAAACCGAGAAGTTCGAGCACAACACTGATCGTCATCAGGATCTGAACAACGATGAACCATGCTGTGAACAAAGAGAACAACAAGCCATTGTTATTAAGTAATTATGCTAATTCTTTTTCTTAAAGCCATTGTTATTAATTAATGTAGTTCACTCTTTCTTATAAAGTCATTGTATTTATTTAATTCAGTCAATGTTTTTATCTTAAAGTCATCATACTTGATAAATGAACAACCTTTATCATAAAGTTGAAATTAATCAATGCAGCGAATAATAATAATAATAATAATAATAATAAAGTCTTCATAATTAATTAGTGCGCTAATTCTTTATTTTAAAATCAATGTTGTAGTTAATTAATGCTGTCAAGTCTTCATATTTTAATTCTTCATCTTAAAGTCATTGTTTTTCATTATTGTAGTCAGATCTTTATCACAAAGTCTTTGTAATTAATCAATGCAGTGAATACTCTATCTTAAAGTCACTGAAATTAATCAGCATAGTTAATTATTGATCTAGTAGAAAACACAAAATATAATTTGTTAAAGTAATAATAATAATAACAATAATAACACGAATATAATAATGATAATGAAAATAATAATAATAATAATAATAATTAGTGGCACCCTCGAGCACTACGTAGCCTACGCTGGAGATGAGAATCTATAACCTAATTTAATATTTTACAGCCTGATGATGATGATGACAATACTAAGTCAATGCCTATCTATAGTCACCATATAAACAATGGCAATCATTTATAGAGCGCCGTGCATTCATTTACTCACGCGGCATGATCCAGCTTCGGATGTTGTACAGCTCAGGCGCGATGATCCACCAGCATCCGTGATAGGACTTCATCGCCGGGTCCCTCGGGATACGATACCCGGCGAAGCATACCTCCCACAGTCCCACCTTCCGAAATCCCGAGTAGACGCGCGGCCATGATATAACCCAGTAGGGTGTAATAAACGCAATTATCAGAAGGGCCAGAGCGAGAAGGTGCAAGAGAAGGGCGGTCAACAGCACGATCCTCCGTCCTTCCATCTTCTTCGCCATGTTTCAGAAATCGAAAACGGTTCGTAAACGTCAAAACATTTTAGAATTTAATCAAAGACTCCCGTTTCGTGATGGCTAATAATTATCATTCACCTGTACGATACAGGTATGGACTCCTCGCAGGTATAAACAATCTAGCAGGACATAGAGTAACTATTTATTGACTATATCGTCCGATACGTCACTTGCTAAATAATTAAGTGAGTAAGTAGATTTTTACGGATGTCATGCAGACTTTATAATAATAAGCGATGGCCACTCAAATTTTTCGTATAATATTGTCTTTGCCATTTAATAAGGCGCCTTAAAGACCAAACTCAGGATCTCGGTTACCGCCGAGTTTCGCTCGTAATGTAAATCTTCGAGAATCTCTCAGCGCCCACAAAAGCCACGTCAGGTAGACCAGCTTATTCACCGGCGCAATATCAAATCAAGTCCGCAATAGCCAGAGCTGTCGTTTTCGTTCCGGTGCCAGGTAAAAATTTGGGGAGGTCAAGCCGAGGAATTCGTAGAGAATGTGCCGCCGGTTTATATGGATTTTAAGCTGTGTAGGCACGCGACAGAAGACAGTGAAGAGCTCTAGTCCATGCATGTGACCAACCATCGCGCGGCGACGTCAGTGATTGACATGACATGATTAGGCTACTAAACTTTATTATTATGCTTCTGTTTTATTTTACATAGGCTATCAGACATTGGCGTAGCCATGTCCGGGCAATTAGCCTACGGCAATACCCGCCGGTCCGGAATCGAGAAATTTATCAATTTTTTATTTTCACTTTGCTAGTTTTAGCCTAACGCTATTAAAACTCGTGTTGATTGGGCCTACCTATAAGTAGACCTACCAACTACATTGCAGTACGAGACGAGGCCAGGCCCGGATGAAAAACCAAAACGAAGAAAGTCCGGCCCCTCCCTCCATAGACGAAACTTCCTACATAAACGGAAACATCGTCCCGTGTTGGGGATGATTGAGCGGTCAAATGTCCAGACGCTGAATATTATCACTTAATTATATCTTAGTCATTAGTTATGCTCTGGCTTATCGCTAAATACCTGTCACATCACATATGTTCATCCTGCTTTGAATTAGGGAAGAAGGAAACCCACCTTTCAAAAGTCACATTTACACTTCTAGGCCTAGGCCTATTTATTATAGCCCACATAGGCCTAGTAGGCTTAAGGCTCCACTATCCCAAGATTTGCGTAGTATAATATCACTTCTCAATATCAATATCACAGGTCACTCTCAATATCAATATCACAGGTCACTCCTCAATATCAATATCACAGGTCACTTCTCAATATCAATATCACAGGTCACTCCTCAATATCAATATCACAGGTCACTCCTCAATATCAATATCACAGGTCACTCCTCAATATCAATATCACAGGTCACTCCTCAATATCAATATCACAGGTCACTCTCAATATCAATATCACAGGTCACTCTCAATATCAATATCAATATCACAGGTCACTCTCAATATCAATATCACAGGTCACTCTCAATATCAATATCAATATCACAGGTCACTCTCAATATCAATATCAATATCACAGGTCACTCTCAATATCAATATCAATATCACAGGTCACTCTCAATATCAATATCAATATCACAGGTCACTCTCAATATCAATATCAATATCAAAGGTCACTCTCAAAATCAATATCAATATCACAGGTCACTCTCAATATCAATATCACAGGTCACTCTCAATATCAATATCAATATCACAGGTCACTCTCACTATCAATATGAATATCACAGGTCACTCCTCAATGCAGTCGTCTTGTTAAGCCGTATCAACATCAATCTCTACTCTCTAGCAGGTAGGCCTAAGTGGTTTTGTTGCAGAGTATTAATGTTCTAGGTGGTTTAAAACATTGGATTGCTGACGTGGGCCTACTAAGAAAATTTTGGCCGACAACTTTAAGCCACGCGTCTTCAGTGTATTTACAATTCTTGTAGGCTCGAACCGACCCGCTGCGCATGCGCACACGACATATAGCGAATCAGCTGTTTAAGAGGAGCCTGTGGACGTGACTTTTCATAAATGATGCACCTTTTATTGTGATAGTTGGTTATCAAGGTTCTTTGAATATTATGTGGATTGATCTTAGTTGCCTCCACGGGCGGATACAGAAACTTTGGACGGGGGCGGGCAAACATTTTTGGCCTTGGGGTCTGGAAGAAAATTCGTATCCACCGAAAAAGTGGATGACCTTGGTTTTTTAGTCATCTTGCGAAATTTTCGGAAAAATTATACCATTTCCGCCAAAAAGTTGATGACTTTTTAGTCTTTAAATTAAGTCCAAATCCTTGAAAATATACCAAATTATAAGCTTGTTCAAACGAAATGGAGGGGGCCACGATACGTGGGCATTTCTAAATGGGGACCATGGCCGGATGGCCCCCCTGGATCCGCCCCTGGTTGCCTCTCATAGTCATGCACCATGCATGCATTGAGCATGGTTGTTACATGGGCGTAGGCCTGCGAAACTATTAGGCTATAGCCTAGGCTACTGTTCAATAACTTCGCCACTGATTCGACTCTGCCCAGATCTGGATAAAGGCGGATGGTAACGCTAATCGTCGTTGCTATCACACAGTGGAGTTGAACTGAAACTACTAACAATCGATGCAAGTAAGTTGGGCATAATTACAGCCTATAGTATCCGGGACCGACGTGTCGGTTAGGTTCAGGTTTAGGGGTCGTGAGAGTCGTTTAGGATCAGGTTAGGCGTCGTGAGGGTCGGTTATAAGGCGTTAGGGTAAGTAAGGTTAGGCGTCGTGATGGTAGGTTGGGGTAGGAATAGGTTTTGTGTCGTCATTCGGTCCCGGATACTATAACTTTGCCAGTAAGTTGGAATGTCGACAAACTTTGATTGAATTTATTTGCGCTGTTGTTATTCTTCCGTCATATTTTGCAGAAACGGATCTTCGACGGTAGAACCAAAGGTTGATTGTGATGGGTAAATTATCTGTGGTTTCGGTTTCGTTTTCTAGAAAATTCCTATTATATAGGCCTATGTATATATGTATGTATGTATGTATGTATGTATGTATGTATGTATGTATGTATGTATGTATGTATGTATGTATGTATGTATGTATGTATGTATGTGTGTGTATGTATGTATGTATGTATGTATGTATGTATGTATGTATGTATGTATGTATGTATGTATGTATGTATGTATGTATGTATGTATGTATGTATGTATGTATGTATGTATGTATGTATGTATGAGCACTTGTTATAGCGCCCATTCACGATAGCTGCTGAGACGCGCTCCAACTACAGAGGGGACACTGATTTGGAGTTTCACGCCGAACAACTAGCCTATAACCTATGCAAGTAAGTTGGAATCATAAGCGTAGGAGGCGAGGTCCAGAGGGGGCAAATTCGCCCACCATTTCAGACGAGTCTATTTTTCGGGAAAGTAGGTCCGGGAAAATATTAAACAAACTATGCTTAAAGTTCAACGCTCATTATCACATCACATTTTCTTCCAGTTCCAATTTGCCCGAATCAAGTTAGATACTAGCTCAGGAAAAAATAAAGATTATCATGCCGACCGATAATCAGTCACATGGAGGCATGAAAGACAGCGGAAACGAGATGTCTCGGCAACCAAGAAGTCAAATCGAGGTCACCGTCCACAAGGACATCTCAGAGATGAGTTTGAATGACCATATCGTCAACTGTTTTCATACGGAATTCAAGTCTCGCTTCTCGTGGAAGGATCAAAGCCCTTTAAGGGTAGGCCAGGCAATTGAATTATTAAACTATTTCAAGTTGCATAGCAGGCTATTAGTGATCAAAATCGATGTTAATTAAGATACTGAATGACGCTCAATACTGACTTATGATGAGGATGAAAATATATTTCCGAATGTTGTGCTTTACAGACAAATCATCTTTAATTTCAAATGCCAGTCCGATCACAGCATACAGGTTGAACCTTGACCAAAGCTACGAGCAGGACAACCAGAAGAAGAAAACAATTTTTGCAAAGCTGGAAAGGAGCTGGTGTGAATTCGTCACTTACAGGGACCGTTTTCATCTTTGGTTGGAAATTAAGGCCCCTTCCATGTCCTCAGAAGCACTCTCGTCGCCTAAGCACAAGGTGGAAGTGACGTCTATGTCCTTGGGAAGCTTCCCATCACCTGGCAAGTACTGCCGTCACTGGAGCTCAGGTTTGCCATGCCCTGAATGGAAGAAGATCTCCATTTGTTTTGAGTACGATTTGGAGATCGCAACTATAAGTTACGTAGACCACAGAATAGGTAAATGGAAGCTGGAAACGTCTTTTGATCACCTGGATAAATTCCTGCTGGTGACGCCAACACAGACATCACATCACGTATACCTATTCCAGAAGAATCCATTAAAAATATTCCAAGAGACAAAAACCTTCCTTTATAAAGGTTCAACCACAAGTGACGTGATAGACAAGGAAGAACCCGGAGAGACGGAGTCCATTTGGAAGCGCCAGATTCTCTTTGGGGATTGCCTGACAGATGTAATCGGATCGAGCAACGTGGTGCATCTGGAGTTGGAGAAAAGCGAGACAAGATTTAACGACGTGCTGTCTCGATTCGCTAAACTTGGTTTCAGAATTGTGAATGGAAATCCTGCTGTGGAAATAGCTAATCCGCTCTTACCAACACCGCTTGCATGGCCGAGATTTGAATCCTTCCGACACACCTACGCCTGGTACTGTCTCGCATCTCTGGGTTTCAAGGTTACCGATCAAATCACGGAAAAATTCCTATCTTCAATTTATGAAGCCCAGCACGAATCCTGGTTCGAGGCGACATTAAAAGCGGTCACGGCTATTTTCGGCAGCAGCAGTATCTGCAATTTGGAAAGTACGTTTAAGGAAGAGTCGGAAAAGATTCGGAGGAGAATATCGTCGGGTGAATTAGAAGACGACAACATTGGCGGGTTTCCTGTGCCTCACGTGGTTGCCATCAGACGTCTTATACTCACCCCGACAGCCCTCAAAGGACTGGGGGAAGAATGGACGGTCGAAAACCGGGTTCTGCGGAAGTATGGCGCAGAGAGATTCGTTCTAGTTTCCTTCAGGGATGAAGATTTCACCAGACTCACCGGGTACATCCCAATCCAGGAGATCACCAATAGAGTAATCAACTTTCTTACAAATGGGTTTCACATCGGAGATCAACACTACCGATTCCTCGGTTGCTCGAACAGCCAGCTGAGGTCACACTCCGTATGGATGTACGCCAGTGACGGACAGGACACCGTGGACTCAATTCGGACGTGGATGGGAGACGTTTCCCACGAAAGATGCGTTGCAACATACGTGTCTCGTCTTGGTCAGTGCTTCACTTCGACGAGGAACACAGTTGAAGCGAACAACGTTGAAAGGATAGAAGATATTACAGGGGACACCGGGTTCTGCTTTACTGATGGCATCGGAAGGATTTCAAAGACGCTTGCTAATCGAGTAAGTAAGATCTTATTTGAATCGTTGCTGCGGACAGGGCCGGCCTTAGGCATGGACAAAGCAGGCATTGGGGCTAATGCTAGACCCGGGAGAGGTGCTTATCTTCCTGGGGCTCCTCCCGACAGCCACCAGTCCACCACGCACATATTCAAATCTGCCGACTCTCAAAACTGCAGGCGAGGGTGCTGCAGTAGGTTACTACCCACCTTAACGCAGGCCTGGTAGACGATCACGTGGGTTATTCTGCAGTAGGCTATATGAACTATCTTTTGTTTTTCCCCGTTCACCATTGATCTCTGCTGATCACCCACCATCATCTTCCTCAGTCTCATCACTCCTCGGGCTTTCCACTCTAAATATAGCTACAGTGAATATTATAAGCGTAGTTATCCTAGATTGAACACCGATCCTTGACCGATGATTCATGCTGCTGGACAGGTGAAGGAGACTTTGAAGCTGTGCGACACTCCGTCAGCATTCCAGCTTCGCTTCGCTGGTTGCAAAGGAGTCGTCGCCGTTGCTCCCGATATTGGAGACGAAGAGAAACTGCAGATTAGAAAGAGCATGGAAAAGTTTCCATCGGAACATAACCACATCGAAGTGGTGGAAACGACTAGACCAGGTTTGAATGGATACATTGGACATATATATATGCTACAAATTTGCACTTAGCTTACGTAACTAGTTACAGGTCACGAGTATAATATATGTCAGCAGAAGTCAGCATTATTTAATGGAATGCATTCTGTACTCCAAGCATGATAATCATTCGTTCACCAAATAAATTTGTGTAGCACCTCTTTACGGGGGATCACTCAGAAGTGCTTCCAACCCCAGCGCGAGCAGAAAAACTGTTCAAAAATGAGAGAGTCAGAGGGGAATGCTTGAGAAGCAGTTATAGAAAAGTGGTGGAGCATCGGGGTGAGACCATTCCAGGTCGAGGTCCTACGACCGAGAAGGCACGGTTCTGCATAGTTGTGAGTAGCAATAGAAACTGCAGTCTTTGAGCAGCCGAACAAAGGGAGCGGAAGTGACGAGCACTAAAAGTACAGAGCTCGTTTAGGTGATTCCGACTCTAAACTAACGTCTCACCCGAATCACTTGATCTTCCTCCATTCCAATCTCGACCTAGACGCCACCCACCTTAACAACTACTCTTCCACCTCTGATCCTTTGGTAGCCGGACTACGACCACCTTTGGACTTCTTTTCTGGACCACCCTTCCGACTGGAGACAACGCTCGTGAATAAGCTGGTGCCTTGCGCTTGGCTTTCGAGCTTTACAAGTTGGAGATTACGATTATGATTACGATATTTGAGTCCTTCGTGAAAGATGCATGTGTTGTCTTGCTTTTAGTTCGTCTTTGCCTGAACAGACAAGCGATACTCTTACTGTCTGGGCTCGGTGTACCCGACGATTCATTCTTCAAACTGCAGGACAGAATGCTTGAAAATATGGCCAACATTCTGTTTTACGAGGACACAGCGGCAAACGTAATCGCTAAGGTTTGTGCGTTTGAATTATCGAGACAGTCTGAACACTAGTTAATGTTGAGTTAGTCCTTCCCATGATTAAGCAGCGCATCACCGCCACCCATTTTTGTCCATATCCAGCTCCTATGCCTCGATCCACGGCATCCCCAGGTGCTTCAAGCCGTCTCTGATTTTTTAAAATGGGACGTATGAAGTTGCTAGAATTTGATTAATGAGCGGATTAATGAACTATTTAATATTTTCCGGTTATGTGTTCTCAATCAATCACCAATCAATCAATCATAATTTATATAGCGCCACTTAAAAAAGCTACTCAGAAGCGCTCCAGGCCGAGATCAAACTTAAAGATCCCTATACGCGGCGGTTTGAGGTGGATTCAAACCTGGAGCCCTCCAGCTCCAAGGCACAAACACTACCACTACACCACCGCGCCACACAATTATACGATGTAACTATGCATGTATGTGAGGGATGCACCATTATTTTTGCCTGTTAGGCACACCTCGGAATAGAGCTGGACAAACTGAAGGCCAGCGGGATCTCGGTCACACTCGAACCTTTCCTACGAGACGTCTTGGCCAACGTCTACCGACAACGATTCAATGATCTACTGAATAGAACGCACATTGAGATTCCCGAAGACAAAGGTCGAATGATGATGGGAACAGTGGACGAATTCAACTGCCTGGAATACGGAGAGGTATTCATCCAGTGTTCAATAGATATTGATGAACCGATGCAAAATAAAACAGTCGACAGTAAAAGTGTTGTACCAATGCAAGATAAAGTGGTCTTTGGTCGAAGTGTGGTGGTTACAAAGAGCCCCTGTTTTCATCCGGGTGATATGCGGAAGTTCCGTGCGGTGGACAGAGTTGAACTTCATCACATGGTGGACTGCATCGTTTTCCCTGCGAGAGGACAGAGACCTCATCCGAACGAGATGTCTGGATCGGACCTTGATGGAGATCTGTACTTCGTGTGCTGGGAAGAGTCCCTGATACCTCCGGGTGAAAACAAACAGCCCATGGACTTCACTCCGAAGGCGAAACAGGATCTGCCTGAACCCGTGACGGAGTCCGACATGATACGCTTCATTGGTGACTACATAAAAAGCGACCAGTTAGGAGTCATTGCCAATGCTCACCTCGCTCATGCAGATTCTAAAAACATTCACTGTGACCAGTGCATCGAAATAGCCAAGGCACACTCGGACGCCGTTGATTTTCCAAAAACCGGTCAACCACAGAGAATGCCTCCAACCCTCCGCCCCGCCAGCTACCCAGACTACATGATGAAAACCGACAAACCAAGCTACATTTCGGAAACGGTAATTGGAAAGCTCTTCCACCAGTGCCGCGCAATAGAACTTTCTAACGACTTCAGAAAGTTGGAACCGATTCTTCCAGACCCTGATCTAATACTACCTGGACATGAAGTGTATCTAGACGCAGCAAGAAAGATGAAGGCGACCTATGAGAGCAAGATGGACGAGTTGAAAGCAATGTACGGGATTGAAACTGAGGTTGAACTACTTTCCGTTGGTGCCCTTGAATTGAAGGCAAGGTTTGGTCATTTGAAAGGCGATCATTATGCCGTAAAAGAAATGATCAAATTGCATATCGATAGAATAAGAACAAAGATGAGCAGTATTTTCTATGAAGAATTCGGAGGATCATATCGTGAACAGGACAATGCTGTGTTGCGCCTGAAAGCGTCCGCGCTTTACAGAGTTTCATACAGTAACCCTGAGAAAGACCAAGAAAATAGCAGACAAAACAAGTCCATTGACAGCCAAGTCGTGGCAGGATGCAACCCAGAGCAGATAAGCAATAGTGAAGGTGGCGATGAAACAGAACGAGATGATCTTTACAGGAAAAGTCTGGGACTACCCTGGATGTTTGGCCATTTGCTGTGCATGATCAAAAAGCAACAGACAACTGTTGTTTCGAGAATTGCTTTGCAGGAATTGAGCTCGGCTGAAGAGAGACCAACATCCTTCCATCATAAGCTATCACTCGAAATCGCTGCGGTGAAAATTGCCAACGCTGTAGAGGACCGAGAGAAACACGGAGCCAGCAGTCGTGAACATTCAGAGCCAACGCTTTCGAAACGGGTACTGTCGTGGAATAGCCGACTTTCACCTGATGGTAAAAAGAGAGCACAGCTGATTGGTTTTGGTCCTGCAGTAACTACCTGCACTGGCGACCCAACATCACTCGACATCCTCGTCTACACTCAATCTTCTAGCGAACCGTCTACCGATTTGGACGACAACTTTGAATGGTTGAGCAGAATTGCTGAGGAGTTTGCGAAACATGTTGGAGGTAATCTTTTGAAAGGCCATAAATTGAAGCGAACGAACAAAGTAAAGATCACAAACATTCCAGAAACAGTGAAAGAAATCACCTTGTATTCTGACGAGAGATGTCTACGTAGGACTGCATATATCTTCGCTGCCATGACGATGAATAGATGGACAATCCCCGTACTGAAAGTTGTCCTTCTTTGGGGAAGGAACTGCAGACTTGCTGGCTGTTCTCACGATTCTCTTCTGACAGAGGAAGAACTTACAATCATGTTCTACCACGCTGTAATGAACGGAGTAAAACTTGCAAATCCTCTCACGGATGAAGATCTGAGCAGATCGAATCGTCTCATCGTGGAAAATCACTTTCAGACATGCAATCTGTTTCAATGTACACATTTGCGAGGAGGTTCATCGGTGGCAGATGGGAGTTCGAACACCGGTGAATTCCGTGAGGCTACTGACACCGAGGAAGGTGGCTGCGGTAGCATTAATAGCAAAGAAGATTCAGATTGTCGCTGCGGAAAGGCTCTCCTCGGGTTCTTTCTTTTCTACGGAACTTTTCGGGGATCGAACCTCAAAGAAATTCCGGATCCACGCCAGTTAAACGATAAACAGTGTCTCCTCCTGAACCTAAAGGATCAACAGTACGTTCAGGTAGGCGAACAAATGATGGAGGCCTACCACTCCCTGGCAAATTGCGCCACCATTGAAGACTTTATCAATCCGAACTGCATGGAGGATCGCCACTTCTCTATGGTTTTACCAAATGAGGTAACATCTATCTTCGAGCGCCAGGAAGCCATCTGGGAAAAAGCTCTTAAACGGAAAACTGGTGCCAGCGTTGTCAATATCCGAAGAAAGACGTTCAGAAGATTCCCCTCGGGTCACATGATCGAGGCGTGGGGAAGCGCCATATCGATTAAAAGTCTGAGCGCTAAAATTCAAGGCATAGTTAATACAGCCGTCTGTTTTACTGAGGGCAAATTTGCTCGCGATCGCTTGTCGATTTCTGGGGCCTATAGAACAACATTTGAAGGTATATCTGGACCCGAAGCAACAGTTCGAATATATCGATACAATGGGCGTTGTCAAGATTGGGACGAAAAGCAGTTCAAGCAGGTGCCGTTAGTCGATGATTTTGATAATTCAGATGCGTACAATCTGAGTCAAGTGATGCCCTACTTTGAGGAACAGAGAGCGTTTATAATGAAGAATTACGAGGCGGAGATTCATGGGAAAATCAGAGTGACCATAAGCTTTGGAAACCTTTACACAGTAGGCTGTCGAACTGTACCGACCACGGCGGGTGAATTGAGCGAGGAATTATTCAGAAAACCGAAAAACGAGAAAGAAGCACACGTCACAAGCAAAATTCATACACCGACCGATTATAGGCGGCAGCGTGTACGTGACCAGGACTTCCCTAGTCCTCCAATCACCAATAGGACTATGCCTGGAAGATTATCAACAGTCCGGCTTAACAGTGATCCTGCTTGCGGCGACTCGATGCCAACAGGAAATACACAGAGATTCGAGATTCCGACGCAAGAAACTCCGCCAAGCGTCTGCAGAAATTCCAATGAGCATCTGACTGAAATTAAAGGGGCAACTGGAGGTACTAAGAACAGCCAAAGTTCCAGGTTAGATTATGATTCGTCCGTTGGCTTAGTGAGTTCTCCAGTCACGCATCATTTCTCTGCGGGCGTCGCTGAAGGCGCTGTGCGTAGGGCAGACTCGAATCATGCAAGCTCCGACAACTCTACTCCTGAGCGCGTTCCACGAAGTAATGGCGGACGTTTGCCCAACAAACGCGCAACCTTTATACCGATAAACAAACTCGATTTCGATCGGCTGAATTATTTCCTGAAGCAGTACAACTTTGTTGAAACGGAACATCTACGTGAGTATCGAGTTTCGATAGGCCTTACGGATATTGCACTTGACAAAAACTTCCAACTGACGAGATTCCGCTTGCAGGACATTAAATGGTATATCTTCAACGTTACACGTGGCAGGATTGGTGAGCGTTTCAGAAACAACCAACGTAAGGATATCCGTATCCAGATGCGCTCCAGACCGTTCATCACGGCAAAGGAGCTGGAGGAACGTAACGGCTGCCAGGATCTACTGAAGGACGCTCATAAACTTTTGCACAAAAACAGCGATGGAGTAGTGGACGGAATCGCATTGTCTAACTACAAGGATCGCATCGATTACATGAGGTACAAGGACCGGACGACTTACCAGTTTCGAGACAGGACGACAGGACTGAGAGAGGACAGCGATGACAACTTCTTGAATCGTTTTACGTTGAAAGTCAACCGAGGAAAGGAATACAGACTTCCAGACGGAAATGGAATTTTCACACAGATCACGGATCAGAAGGAACTCATTCTTGAGACCGATTTACCGAATCTTGAGGACGAGGAAGAATGCGGAGAGTTTATGAGACAGATCTACGAGTTCTCGAAAGACTTCGCTAGATGTGTCATTGACTGAACTGACCAAGGTGATAATGCTGATGATGACGATGATGATGATGAGGCCGAAGGAAAAGGTGCTGCACACGAGCTTAAAATGTTAATGGCGGAGCGGAGGAGCGCCGCTTGTGGTTACTAAGCGGATAGTGCTGATCCCTGCTAGTTTAGTTTAGTATGTGAGGCGCCCTTGAACGGCATGGTTATGTTACGGCGCCATAGAAATCGTCATTGTTATTTATTTTATTTATTTAATGGCAGTCATATGATCGCAACCAGATAAATTTAGGCTAGGTCCTGAACTGTGCATTAAATGCCTCCAGAGATGGCGCATTCTTCATAATTGTTGGGAAGATTGTTCCTAACAGTTGGTCCTGAGACTGAGAAGGAAAACCCTTGTGACTTCTTGTAGATTCTTTAATTAAGGATCCTAGCTGGTGTCACAAAGTAGAGTATCCCCCATATTAATCGTATCTCCCCAAATAAAGAGAAGTTTAAAAACCACTTCCAGGTGTTTATTTTTTACAAAATTAACTAGTTTTCATATGGAAAATGGCCATTGTTTTATTATCGTCGGATTCCGAGATAAATAGCACCTGACAGTTAAGTTCCGTCAACGCTTTGAAGACCGCAAAGAATCGGAGACATTGATAATTATAACAGGTTGGCAATGATCTTCTTGACTGCTCTGATTAAACACATTCCCAATAACATATTATCTACAAAGTTTACGAATTTCTCGACGTTAGGACAGTTTAGGGGACCTGTACATATGGGCCTGGAATGCCTCTCGTCAGCCATCTAACCCACCAACACAGACAATTCTTGGGATTCTTAACTGGGGTGGTTGAGAATGAACGGGGTTGAATCCTTCAAATACCCCGACAATTCAATCCGTGCGCCTACATTACATTATATTTAGGCAACATTTCTCATTCCAGTCTACACATCAATTTTTAGTTCAGATGAATTCTTCTTCTTCTTCTTTGACGTCCCGTCAGCAGCAGTAGCCATCTTGACTAAAACGTAGATTGGGTCAAGGGTGCGGTCCAGAAATGGAGGATTTGTCACGTCCTGAGCAATTAGTACGTATTCACCTGATAATGAAGAGAATGCATATTCAGTGTAAGAATTGTGGAAAAATAACTGGGGGGTTGGAGCATTATCCACTTGGAATCGGGGTGTGAAAAACTGACTTTAACATGGGGCTCTAAGAAAGACTGGGGGGTTGAAACCCCCCAACTCCCCGGCAATTCTCAACCTGTACATATTATATTTGTTATTATTATTACAATAAATTTCTTGCAAGGTCAAGAAGAAATGTGAATCTGAGGCGTGGAATATTTAGCCGCCAGAGGAAGATGGAGGTAGATATATAAGTATTTAAAAGCCTAAATAAACTCAACCGACTGTAAGCACACCGTGGGTACATCGAATGTAAACAATCTTAAAGTGTGTTCAATTACAAAAATAATTACATGTAGTATTCATAAGTAACATAACGCATTAGTTAACATTATTTTGTATATACACCGTGGTTCAAAATTCAATGCGCTGCCGAGTAGAAAGCCAGTGTAATGTCGCCAGCATATACATGTAGCTGGACACATAGTCAAACTTAGGGATTTGTCCAATTAATCGTGCTGCATGAAATTTTGGAATCATATTCTTGGTCCACTTCTCTAAATATTTGGAAAATTTTGGCTTGATATGTCATCAGGCATTAGAGATATATGCATTGTGAGTGAAGGACTTGACCAAGGTCCCTACGCGGTGGCGGCTTGAGATGGATTCGAACCTGCAACCTTCCGGCTCCAAGGCACCGAACATAACCCTACACAGCCATGCCCCACGCATGTGCACTTGTCATATGCACATAAAGGCTACTGACATAATTTACAAAGACATTAAATGAAGTAGACTAACCATTACTTTCTGATTCCTTGCCGGTCAGTTTCGATGCTGAAGGCGGCTGGAGCTGAAGGTTGCCGAAGACAATGCGACCAAAATTCGTCCTACCTTCAACCAACGCAGGATCTGTGACAACTGAAACAACAACAACATACACATCATCATCATCATAGTTGTCATCAACATCATTCTAGGCGTTATCGTCATCATAGTTGTTGTCATTATCATCGTTGTCGTCATCGTCATCATCTTCATCTCCGTCATCATCATCATCATCATCTCCGTCATCATCATCATCATCATCATCGTCGTCGTCGTCGTTATCATCTTCGTCGTCATCATCATCATCACCATCATCAACATCATCGTCATCATTATCATCATCATCGTCCTCCTCATCATCATCATCATCATCATCATCATCATCATCATCATCATCATCATCATAATTATTACCATCATCATCATCAACATCATCATCATCCACAACAACGCCATCATTGTCCTCGCCCCA